>OY728159.1:852299381-853549381 GCA_963277665.1 Viscum album
ATCAAACACAAATCTATACAATGATTGGAATTGAAGAAAATTTGTCCAATCATCATATAGACTTGAAAAGAAATGATTTCTAACTAGTGATACATCATTTTCAATCTTTTCCATATTATGGGATCATATGGATTCGATGACTGACACCTCCATGTCCATATCAACATGATCATTATTGTTTTATAATAATTAACCAGTTGGGATGTTTTCCTCTCTTATTCTAATTATTTCTATCATTAAACAAAATCCTTCAATAACATCTACATTATATTACACCAGTTATCTGTAGAAGAAAAAAATTCATATAATCAAGAGGTTATACTAACATGGAGTTGTGGGAATGTGAGGCTCATCTTCCATGCTAAAAGGCATAACTATCCTAAAAAACTAATAATTTTTAATCCATAATATCTATTGGTTGAGAACATAAGGTCGTCTTCAAGAAGATGTTCCCAAAATCTAAAAATATTATCGAGTAATGGAAAACATATGAATGGAACCTTGATGTATTGTGCCTGGTAGTGGTCAATTTTCCAACCAAAGAGAGTTGTGATTCATTTTAACCATTTTTTGTATTATTTAACCTATTTAAAACCATTCATTGAGCAACTCCAAGATGTTTTGGTTTTTTATTTGTTTCCATTTATTCATGAACAAGTTCCTTCTTCAATCCCAATCCTTGATATTTTTTAAATTCACACAAATCATAATTATCAATGTTCATTTTGATAAATATATCTTTGATAAATTTATCAATTACGTTACAAGATTTGAAATTCAATAGAAATTTGTTACAAAAAAATCGAATTTACCATTTAATCCTAAAATATTTTCCTATGTCGAGGGACTAAGTGAGCATAGATATGATAGTTTCCAGGACAACATATGATAACCTTTAAACATTCTATGTTTTCTATTAATTGCACAATTTTTTCATAATCCCACTACAGTGTGGATTAGCAGGGATAACATGAATTTTACACAAGTCACCTATAGAGGGTTTTTAATCCAATGAGATTTGTGACCAATTTTATTTTTGATCGATATTTTTTCCTAAATCATGCATAAAACTGTTTTAGTAAGATAGAACCTGACTTTTTCCCTTGGTTTCCATTGAGGGAATCCCCCGGGTGAATTTTTGTTTCTTTTGATGGGATGTGTGGAGTCATCACAAATAGCATAATGCTGCTAATTTTTGAGTTCGATCATCTTTGAACCAAAATTACTAGTTGAGGTGGAAATAGGGATTATTAGCCATTAACATCCCAACATTTATCATACATGATTGATGTATTTTTCATGACAATAGTATTTTGTTTTCTAAATATTTTTCCTGATATGGGAAATTTATGGGATATGTAATCATAAGAATAGATTCTAGAAAGATTCCTCTAGAGAGTATGGAGGTTGGAAAATCATGTCCTCATGAAGTATTTTCCTTTTTCTGAAAATCATTTTTTTGGTGGCATATGTTGAGCCAAATGGGGTATATTGTGCATTGTCTAAAAAAATCCCTTAATATACTATAAATTCATTTATGGTGTCCAGGTGATTTATGAAGATATCTATTTTTCATGACCAAAATTTTTGGATTATAAAAAGAATGATGGTTGAAATATTACATTGTCATATATATCATTTTCACCTTAAATAGATAACCACATATGCATGTATTTATATTTCTTAAAGATTGATTGAAGGATGGTATTGTTTAATTTTTTTAACTAGGTCATGTATGGTGAAATTTAACATCTAAAATAAATTTATTTTGTGAAATAATCATTAAGGATACTTTTCAATGACCAAAGGAATAACTATTCATCCATTTCACGACATCTGGACTAGGAATGATTTATTATCATTAGTTATTAAGGGGAGGGGTTATAAAAATGTAATATGGGGATTTCTAAATCAGAGTAGTTATATGGGATGTAATCTATATTTAATGAATATGGGGGTTGTAAAACTCTCTTCTGGGGTAGAATTATCTGGTTCTTTATAGAACCTTTTTTTGGGGGCTTATGTAGATCCAATTGGTCATATTGTTCACAATAAAACAAAAGAGTCTCTATGATAGTATCCCACCTCTTCTGATGTCTAGGAGTTTTATGGGGATCTATAAATTTATGGATACAAGTAATTGTTTTATAAATGATGGTTCCTATACTTGAGAGGGGTGTTCCGAGTATAAATTATGGAGGAATAGATAGATATATTTTCATTATGTGGTTGTTACCCAAATATAGGAATGATAATGTATACAAATGTGGGGTAATATTATTCTTGTTGAAATGACACAAAATTTCATGTGCTAGTATGACCAATGAATTAGAAAATAAGTTTCATTATTATTTAATGGATATACAAATGTATGAGGTTCGGGTATAACTATGTAACAAGTGATAATATCAATCATGCTAGACATTGTTCTTGGATATTTCACTCTATGTCCTAGTCTGAAAAATTCAAAGGGAAAGAGGAATTTGTATTTTTTGGCATAACTAATTATTGATAATTCAGGTGTCACTATATATACATTGTTAAAATGAATCAATCCACTCATAGTTATTACTATAATTTATTTCAGTGTCACACAACTTGGGTCTTCACTATGAAATTTAACATCATGTGGAGAGGTCTTATTCGGGTTATCTAGTTTAATGTCATGCAATTATGACAATTTTATATTGAAACCCTTTGGAATTAAAATATTATAATGGCCATGATGTTTTTACATTCCCAATAAATGAGGAATGGATGATGGTGTAAACCATGATACTAGGGATTATCAAATTATGAGAAAGGGTATGAGGAATGTAAGCCATTGGTTTGTACAGATATGAAAGGGGCATCTTCTATAGATGAATTTGGGTATTGTTAAATGGATTTTTATGGGAAAAATTTGAAGAGACAACATGGGGAATATTTTTCATTTTGAAAAAATGATTCCCCATAACACTGACCCTCCATTTCTGATGATTGTAGGATAATTTTAAATATACAAAATCTCTAGGGGTATAGTGTTTGACATAAGGAATAAATATTTCTAGTGACACAAGAATCATTTAGACAGTGATAATCCATGAGAATATAAATTACTTATATATATCCATCTCATATTGGGGGTGGGTGAATTTTTTGTTTCCTTGATATATCTCTAAATAAGAAACCATAATATTAGAAGAAAAACATTTAACATCTTTTGGTAACGACATAGGTTCTCGGAGATGAAGTGGAATTGTTGTGGGTGAAGCCACGATTAATTATTTGGGTCTTACATTGTATCCAACAATAGATGTAATCTATACACACCTTTTTTTTTAAAAACCCATTTCGTTTAACATCATAAGGTTTGTAAAATATCCATGCATTTAAACATATTTCAGTTACGACATGGGTCCACCGATGTGAATGACGATTGACATTGGGGATACATAAATTTTAACATCATGAAGGAAGGCTAATTGATGTTCTATTTAAGGAATTACTATAATGAACATGGAAACATTAATGGGAATTTTTACTCTATGCTCATGTGTGTAATACCATGTAGAACCTCTTATATCCATGTGAGCAATGCTTTGGATGAAAAACAAGTGGTGGAAAAAGAATATCCTTCACACAGATGCCTAAAAATGAATTATATTGGAATTTTTAATATGTGGGGTTGTACCAATATGTAGAATCAGGGGTACACTATATATCCTATGTTGATAAGAATCATGTTTTACATACATATTAAAAATGTGATCCCTGTGTTTATTAGCCTATTACATTGGGAGGAGGGAATTTTTTATTATCATCATCATCCAGGTATGAGAATGGAGATCTAGGTGTTTCTATATATCTGGTGTGAATAGGTATCCGGCCACATATTGTTCTAAATTATATCTCTCTGTGCATGTCATATTCACATGAATGAGGTCATTTCTCTTTTATATTTTGGATGGCCTAGGGACATGGGTTCAGATTTCACTACATACCCCTTTTTATGGGAATCAAGATGTACATAGTTAATTATTATATTATCCCGAAAATGGTCTGGACTATACATAATGTTGGAGAATTTTTTTTGTTTGGGGTGGTAGTATAGAAGTTAAAATCCATGAATTTCTACATATCACATGGGATGGGAATCTTGCGGTACATAGTTCTTGAATATGAAATAATAGGTGACCAATGTTGAGGGAGATTTTATCTCATGTGAGAAAATTATGGTGTTGTGTCATTTAACTTCATACTATGAAGAAATCAGTGTTACACAATTTATTATGTTGTGGAATGTACAATGTGTCATGAATTTTTATGTAACATAACCATGATGAAGGTTTCATATATGTGGGAATTTTGATTATGTAGACTAGAGAGAAACACAATCACAACATCAAAAGAGACCCTGATACCAAATAAATGTATGAAAATTATCCTATGGATGGGGGGAAATTTTTTGTTGGGACTAATATAAGAATTACAAGCATCACTGTGTATCCTATTTTGATAGTAATAAATCCACATATATTCATTCAGAAATAGAATCCTTACATGGATTTTTCTCTCATGCATTGGATATGGGAATTTTCCCCCTCCCAAATATATAAAACTCATGTGAGATGAATGTTTAGTGAAGTGATTAGTCGCATCTAGTTTGATGTCATGTGGTGTGGAATTTATCTCTTATATTAATGTCATTTAGTTTATAAAATGTCAAGAGAACTCCAAAATTGGTATGATGGGAGAGGTAGTGTAACAAACTCAACATGGTTTGGGGTCCAAGATGTGAATTTCCACACAAATATTTTTCAACAGTCTCTCAAATAATTTAAACTAATAGTTCCTAGAATCAAAATCAGATTTTAAAGGCATATGATATCGATGATGGGTGTTTTTCAGTTTAATGTCATGGAACTATGATGATTCAATCTATAGTTTAATTTCATAAGATCACGATGATGGGTGTTATGATGTTTATTATCATGAAAATAAGATGATTCACACTATAGATTAACGTCATGTGATTAAGATGATTTATGTTATGTATTTTAATGTCCCGAAACATGTATGAATCACCATACATTTTATCATATTATGACTAAGACGATGAATGTTATGTAGTTTAATGTCATACAATTAAGATGATTCCACTAGCTGTTTAACATCACATGATCAGGATTATTGGGTTTTTAATGTTTTATGTCATTAAACATGGGAGATTCACCTTGATGATTAATTTCATTCGATGAGGATAATGTGATTATGGTTATATTCCAAATTACTTTAATTACATATTATTTTTTGAACTAGTGGTGATATGGTCCACCATCAATATCAAGTAATAATCTCCATGGTGATATAATTTGAGTATGGAATAGGGTCCCTCCAATTTTTGTTTCAAATTTAGTGGTTTATTTTTGAGTATATTTTTATTTATGAGGACCAACACAATATATCTATCATGTAATGACTGGAGGGTATCTTTTATGTTCAAGGATCATGGGTTTTGGTGAACATACAAATTGTATAGGGTATGCAATTTATTTTTATCGATTCACTGTAATTCAACCATCCTTTTAACAGATTTCTCAAATGTCGATATGTGATCATATATGGAATGGTGTATCAAGGAAAATTGATCCTCAATGGGAAGCTCTGCCTATTTCCCATATCGTAATGTGTATAGGGTCTCATGGGTGGTTGTGCGGGTCAGAGTTCGATAAGCCCACAAATCTTGTAAGGGATTGTATTGCCAGTAATTTTTATCATTATTTATTATATTATATATTATATTTGTTGGTGTCCTATTAATGGAATCTATTTTCCCATTAATAGCTTCATGATTTTTGGATGAATTTTTATGCTTCATATCATACTCCTAAAATAAATTCTCCAATTAATTAGATATTAAATTGTTTCTTTTATCCGTTAGTATTATATGATGGAAACCAAATTTGGTGATGATTTTGGACATCAAAAATCATTAAATGTACCTTACCATTACTTATTTAAGGGGTATAGATTATCCCCAAATGGAGAAGAAGATGGTTTCATGGAGAATTTACTTCAATTTAATGGATTTAGTGGGAAGATATGGTCCCACTACATTGATTAAACATATAAAAAATTTAAATGAGAATAAATATATGTGACGTATTTATAGGGGTTGGTTGATAAAGATGGAATGACCTTGAGAGGAATTGATCTTTTTTTTGAATTTATTTTTTTCTAGTGTTTTATTGGGAAAATAGTATCAAAACCATTAAACATGAGGGGAAATCCGAGGTCCTGATGGGTTGGAACCACATCTTCATGCCATCATAAATTACAATGTAAATATATCCTCTTCTTTAATTTCTCTATCCTGAATCTCTCTCATGGGATCTCTCCCTTATGATGTTAGTACAAAATGAGCATCATCTAGATGGTGGAAGAACTATATTGTTTTTGGGATGAGATAATCTCATTGATTTTATCTGTGTTATATTGAATGATAGGTGAGACCATCTGATGATGCCTAATATTGATTACTATTTCATCCCAGTATGTACCGTCTAGAGATATAGATGCATTTTTAAATGCATCATCTTATGAATTTTGTATTAGTGGGACATTAGTAATTTTATTCCATGATGTTAAATTTTCCATCAGTTATCATACATGATTTATCTAGGAGACTATCTCTTCCTTTTTGATACCATGATCCCCATTAACCTATTGGATGGCCAGTTCTGCATATCATATAATCCTCATATATTTTACTTGTATAAGAAGTTCAAGTTTTAAACCTATAATGAGTAACTAATATTATGATTCATTATTTAAGAACACCTCTGAAATCATGAAAGATTAATGTAGGTTTTCATTTTTAGACATACGATTATGTGTCCAATCCCCATTGTGTGGAGCATTTGTTATTCCATCATCTTTCATGCTGGGATTCTAGATTCCCAATCAAGAATCAACTCATATATAATGAGGTCATCATGAAGAGTATACCACTTCATTTGGTAACTATGATTTCAATTATATCATTTTTGTTAATGGTTTATCTACTATGAAATCTACTAATACATAACCTTTGAATTATTTATGACGATCGAACTGATTTAAAAACTACTTCTAGATGACCACCCAATACGAAAGAATTCTAATCAATATTATATCAATGAGGATATATTTATCTTGGTTATGTTGATAGACCAAATGGAATATATGGTTATATAGTTAGTGCCTTCATTTCTGTACTGATAATATTTTTGATATAAATCACTTATCGACATTTAAATAACAAGTATCATTATAAATCATGGTTCAACTAAGATAGTAAAGGTTTTTTTAAATTTTTTATGTTGTTATTTTGTGAGATAATGTCACTATATCATCACTCTAAAGATTTAACTAAAAAAATAATTATCCTTCATTTAATAGGTAGCATTCATAGTGAAGAGTGCAGGATGTATTTCATGAGGCTATCTAATGCTTCTTGATAATCATTTCTCCACCGATATATAACCCTTTTTAGGAACCTGGTGAAGGGAAGTGATTTTCATATATGATTTTCTATAAAGGTATTAATGTAAGATAAGTATCCAGGAAGTCCCCTAAACAAAGGGAGGTTGATAATTGGTAACATGCCAAGCATAACCATTTCCATCTAAGGGACGACTACATTTCCACAATGGCAAAATATTATTCTGAGAAACATCCCCGAGGTAATGCCAAATGCAGATTTCAAGGGATTAGTTTTTAGATAGTGATGACACAATTAGATAAAGACGGTGACAAGATCCTATAGGTTGTCCTATATTTTTTAGGATCTCTCCAACATGTCATCAATAATGAATTCTAAGAATAATTCTAGGATGTGATTGATGATGTTATGCATGGAACATTGATATATAGTGCTGAAAATCATCATGAAAATGGAAATAACCAATATCAAAATACTTTTTATAAGGCCCTGGAGGCTATAACTTATTCACCATCATGTGACATTTAAATATAATTATATCTTGGGTAGCCATCTATGAAGGAGAGATCACAGTTCCAGTTGATTTATCTAACAATAGTTCCATGAACAAGAATAAGAAATCAATGTTCACGTATTGAGACTTCTATCTATGAAATCAATGATGACTCTAAATTTCCCAAGATTACTTTTATCATGGAACATGTTGTCTAGACAAAATGGATATAGAACCTCTAGAATTATGTATACAATGATGAGTTTGTCAACATTAGCATCAATTTTAGAAGCATGTGTTGGGTGTATCCTTTTGACTACTTTTTTATATCCTCAGTGGTCCCCTAGAAATCCTATGTGGTGAGTAGCCACCACGAGATCTATTCTTAGAATTTTTATATAGTTCTAGGAAAATAAAACGTGATCAATGCATTACGAATGTTTTATATACATATGTCTCATCAGAATAAATGGACACACTTATCCTGGTGGGTCGTGGATCTACCTCTGTAGCTAGATTTATTTCACCGGTTCATCAATTTGGAAGACATTCACACGTCAACTGTTGGTGGGGATTCAATATGGTCATCTTTCTCTCATTCCACTTCCAACTCAATATATTATTATTCTTATGCTAATGTGTAAACATGTCTTAGGATGAGATTTCGATTGTTTATAAATGATTCTATTTTTGGTGTTTGGAAGATGAAGTGTGTTCCTCTGACCCTAATGAAAAATGGGGATTCCCAAAAAATATAGAGAGGATGGAATGAGAGAATGGGGAGTTTACTAATCCAATTTCTCTATTGATATATACTCTTATACCTCATCTGGTGAGGCCTAGATTTTATAGATCTCAATATATGTCCTAGATGAATCCTTATCCATGTTCATTCCATTGTTTTTGGATCTTTAAAACATTTCAACCCAACTGTAATAGGTGTTTAGGAATGAAATAATTGATATTTCTAAATATGTGCCCTCATTGGGCCTCTTTTGGTAGTTCTGTTTGAGAGGTAGAACATAATCTATATTAAACTATCATAAGAGTTCATCCATGATAATTTCCTGAAAATTCATGGCAATGAACCATTCAAAACCATCAACCAAGGGTTGTTTCCATTTCTTTTAACAGAAACATACATTTATATAATGAAGCTAAAATGATTCAAAAATTTACTTATAAGTATAACGTATACCAATTTTTTCCTCGACTAAAAATATTATACATTGAAGGTAAATATAGATGAGCTATATTTTTTGGTCCAACCAGGACCTTCCTATAATTATTTTTATGGTCATTCTCTACTAAACCACCAGAAATTTTGAATGGTCTATGAGGTCTCTAAAATAATCATTAATATTGAATTGGACCAATGACCTTGGATAACATTTTTCAAATATATAAATTCATATGGAATAAGTATGTTGGTCAATTTCTTCACAACCCAGACATTGATGTGTTCTAAAATTATTGATATTAACTCTTGAGAATGTATATGTGAAAAAATTTCGTACTTTTATGTGTGTTATCATATAATACACATATAAGTGTATGATGTGTACGTAAAAATGACTTATCCATCTTGAATTGTGAAGGATATAGCCACATGGAATTTTATAGGATAATTATCCCTATGTTATTCGTCAACATCATCCACATCCTCAGTATACTCCTAGATTCTATGAAAATAATCTATGAGTTCTTACCCATTGTCTTTTAAAAACTGTTCCATAGCATGTCAGGTACCAAGGAAAATTGTTTCAAAATGCCATACTTCTTGTCTATAGGAATTTTCTTATAAGCATGGGGATTCCAATTCACATTCTCATTTGGTTTTGGAGTATTTGATGAATATGGATCAGCCCTTGAGAAAAGAGATGGGGGTGATCCCATCATTGGTCGGTTAGTCCAAGAGGTCTTCCAACTCATCGAGGATGATCTAATACCAATTCTTATCAAGATTTATATTCCGGGTTGATTAGTTCAGAGTGGATTCATGATTGTGTTGGAGGATTTTCTAGTTCTTTTTTTACAAATTTCTAGGCTCTTCCATGCATCTCTACAACATTTTTGGTGTCTGTAGGGAAGTGGCTGGATTTATGGCTCCAAAAACAACTACGTCTTCTATTATACCCTTGACTCCAATGACATATTCATATTCTTCTATAGTTTAAGATAGGGAGCATGGATTAATATGTATTCTCATCATCAAATAAGGGAGACCTTATTTTAATTAATTAGTGAAAAAAATTAACTCCTTCTTTTTATATGACTCTGTCTGGTTGATCATTTGTTCTAGTGCAGTTTGTCATGTTAGTTCCCACTTTTTCGGATTTTAGGGTATAAAATCTAAGAGTTTCAAATCTAATTGTTTCCCAGGTAGTAGTTCATAAACATTAAATTATCTCTATAATTCATGTGAGTTTTAATTTAGAAGGGTTTTCCTCAATTGATTTGTGGCTCCGATGGTGTTTATTGTGTTGTTGTGGAAGAAGTTGGGGGAATATTGGGTTGTTTCAATTTCTCTTAGATTATGAAATAATCTTTGTTGATCATTTCCTGAGTCATTAATTAATAAAAACTTAGTATCATTTTTAGGACTACATCATTCCACTCAACTCCTTTCTCATGGGTAACAATGGAAACCTACGCCTCATGTGATTGTAGGGGTCCCGGTTTTACTTCCCAAAATATATCATTTTCTACAACGATGTGTTTGAAGTCGAAATATTATTGAACTGTGTATCCCATTATATGGTGAAAGGGGAAATAAGATATAATGTATTTCAGACTGACATTGTCATCACTTTTTTTCCCTAATAGATTGAGTATTTTATAGTCTATAGTGTCTATAAAATAGAAGTGATCATGATGATCGTGAAATGAGTAAACACTATACCTTCATTACTATAATTTATTTCATCTAGGTCACCCCAATCATCATGTTGAAGAACATGAAGTTGTTGCTTCCGGGGAGGGGGGGAGGGGGTTGTGCTCCTTCATATTATGAAGGCTTAGGAGCATGAGTGAACCAATGATATGGAATATGAGTAATTCATTCCACCTACATTAGTACCACTATTTCCTGATGGATCCTTGGGGTTATTTAGGAGTTAAACATAGTATCCCATATGGAGACTTTCATTATTTTATAAATTATGTATAATTCCTCAAAACCATATGTATATTTCACTTGGATTATATTTTTTTTTGACTCATCATGATTTTTATTGATGTAGAGAAAATGAATAAGTTCATAAGAGAGATTTTGATTTAGGGAATTGACCAAACCATTATATAAAATAATCAATTATAATAATATCTTGTTCTCTAGATTTTTTTCAATTTGGTATGTAACTGGGTTTTGTTTTCAAAATCATTGAGCAGAATTAGAAGATTAACTACTAAGGGATTCCTTCCCACCCTACGATCAACTGATCTGAGAAACTCGTATACCATAAAATGTCTAGACCATTCATGGTTCCCATTAATCATATGTGTTTTACTGCTTATTTTTACCCTAATGTTCCAATCATTTGATCACAAAGACTCTCATAAGGCTTCAAATGTTGATTGGTCTAGCATTAACCATTAAACACTGAAAACATAGGGCTCCATATGATGGGTGGTGGAGCAATGTCAATCACCAATTTTGTGTATTTATTATGTTCCCGCTACATTGGTTTATCACATTCATCCACGACATCCAAATTGTGATTTCAATTTCTCGATGGAGTTTAAAATCTATTGATGACTATATTGTTGAAATGGGGATTGTATTGGTATATAAATGTTTAGTATTTTAATTCTTGGTTCTTATTCTATTTGGTGGGTATATTTGTCTAGAAGCATATTTTGTGGATTTTTTAAAATATGTTCTTCTTCGTTCCTTAATAGTATGAAATTCGAGTATTCTTCAATCATATGGTATAGCTATACTTATGGTCATGGAGTCATGTTTGGTGGATGTAATTTCCATTAATCAATTTCTAGAATGGACCCTTATGGATGATGTAAACATGTTGGAAGAGTACATTGAGGTTCTTCCTAGGGATAATACTAGTTAGGAATGCTATATCAGAGTAACTCGGTGTAGATTTGACCAAACTCATTCATTTACTCCTCATGATGAGAAATTTTTTTAAGTGTATGAAGATTTTTATAATTCGGAGGAGTTGTTTGGTCTTGTAAAACCTTTATTTTTTTATTCACTCTACTAGATGTTCACTGAGAAGGAAATATGAGATTGATCATGGGATAACCCATATTCTGGTTGGTAATATGGTTCCAAGTGCACATACCATCATTT
The DNA here is from genome assembly GCA_963277665.1 of Viscum album. Lineage (NCBI taxonomy): Eukaryota > Viridiplantae > Streptophyta > Magnoliopsida > Santalales > Viscaceae > Viscum > Viscum album. The sequence goes on from OY728159.1 coordinate 852,311,652, forward strand.
TAATTGTGTACCATAACAATGATAGAACAATCATCTTCCTATTATTTTGTATTTTAATTTTATTTATATTTTTTAAGATGGATGTCTATGAAATTCACCTATGCTTAATTAATTATGGGTGTCGTATTGGCTGTAGAAAGATTTGAGAAGTTTTTTTTCCTTTTAATGGACCTTTCCCATCGTTTTTCAGATCCACATTATGATACAAGACAATGGGTGACTCAGCGTGATCCTTATTTCATCCTAGACATATTCCTACCTTATTGGTGGAAAAGATTGCATGATGTGGGTAATTGGGATATATTTCCTCCTATCATCCTCCATATATTGGAAAATAATAATTTCTATTGATGGGTTTGTTATAGTAAAATTCACTCAACCCTGGGGGATGGGGTTTCTCTCGTTTTATAATTGGTGTTTCATTGACCATATTTGGTTTACCTATATGGGAAATTCATATTAAAAAATACCCAAACCCTATGTGATGGGGATAACCCTTTACTATGAAAATTATAGCTACTATTTCTACTCTCTGAATCCCATGCATCAACATTGTAGTGTGATTTGGATATGATTCAAGGTATTTATGTGATATTTAATCTTGAAAAGACATTAATAGTGATTGGTGATTATCATATATTCGATGAGAGGCCTCCAGAATGTTCACATTTTCATGATTTCAGAGTTTTATGACGGATTGATCTCAATAGGTCTTATTATTTTGAGACATACTCAAGGCTGGTTCTTGCGGAGTTTGTCTTCATTCTAGATCATGGGTTTGTCCTGATAGCTTCATTGAAATACTGAAATTAAAGTATTTTATTTCCAATGTGTTCTTTTAGATGGGGATGAGGGGAAATGTAGAGCTCCATGCTTTATCATCACAATATATGAAGGGAATGTGCGTCATCAACAATTAGGTGACACAACAAAAGCATTGCATTAAGGAAGTTCAGTTAGAGATCATTTTGATGCCTTTATAATTCTGTTCTCCATGAAAATAAAATGGGATTCTTATCCAATTTTACAATAAATATAAAAAAATATTTTTACTTGTTTAACATACCCATCAAAACATAATAATGTTTCTTTTAGTGGGGATAAAGTTTCCTTGAGATTTAAATTAATTCTATGTATCCACTCTTATTAAAATTCCTATTGTATTTGAAATTGAGATGTGGATGAGGGGAAATACAATAATTTTATTTCATCGATGCACAATTTTATTCTCACATGAAATGTATCCTTTGGTTTTTGCTATAGATTCTTCTCTACCTAATCATTCCAACATGGGTGCTTGTTTATATTCTTGTCACAATGAGTGGGGATGATAGGGGTTTTTTTGGTATGGTAAAGTTATGGCAGTCGATCAAAGGAAGAGTGTTTCTCAATTCCATAAAATATTTGAGAAAGTAAATCTCTTTAAATTTATAAAATTTTGAGAATATTTGACCCCTTATTTCCAAGAACATAAACCTATGTGGGATTTCTAATAATTGTCTCACCAAAATGAAGAAATAATTATCTATTTGAAATGTCAAACTAAGGAGGACTATCATAACACATGACAAAATAGGTAGTACCACCATCATAGCCTGAGATATTCCCACTAAGTGAATTTCCATAGTATATACCATGGGGATGACCATATTACTGAAATGAGATGTCACTATATGGAGGACATTTAAGGTAAATTCCATAAAGTAAAGGAAAAATATAATAGATTAATGTCCAATAGTATGTTGAATTTCTATAGTGTATACAATGGGGAGTTCCATTAGTGTAGATAACAGTAAGGGGGGACATTATTTCTAAAATGTGATTTCATTACGGTGAGAACTTTAAAAACACATTTCACACTAGTAATGACTACAATCATATGTTTATGTGACATCTCAAGGATAATTTCTATTGTGTATACCATGAACTATACATTCTTGATGGATTTTGTAATGGGAGGACCTTATTTAGGGTTTATATTCAAGCCAAAAGGAGGGATACCATGATACTAATCAAGGGATAAAATATAATGACTAATTAGTTTGGGCCCCTGATATAATATTTCGTGGTACGTTCTCTTTGGATGATCATTATAGAAACAGGTAACATCATTTTGGGGAGAACCTTTATACTGCTAATTACACATCTATAATTGTATAATGGATCATCGGGATCATGAGACACTAGGGAGAGGTGTTGTATGGCCTTTTGAACCCTAGTATCATACATAGCAGGGTCATGAGTTTGGTGTTATTTTTTCATCTTCCTTTGTCATTATTTTTTTATGGGAACACTCTTAAATATGACTAGGTCAACTTATATTTGGTAATGACCTTCTTGTACATGTGCTTGTTCAGTTTGATCGCATGGGGATGTTGGGATGTACCAACGAGCCTCTTGAGTTATATAAGGGAAATATACCATCCCATGGGTGGCCAATGATGTAGACCTATTTCCCCTAGTTGGAATATTTTTTCACCAAATCCTATTTTATATTTATCAATAAATTCTTCCGAAAACATTTTGGGAAAGGAAAAAGGATTCATGTATGCTCTAGAGTGATGAATTATTTTTTTGATGATATTTCCATACTGGGGAGGTAGGGTTGTGGGCCCAACTACTTCATATTTCCATAGACATTATTATATCTTGACAAGTTTTTTGGATACGGTTTGGGATTTATATGTCATACAACATCACATCTATAATTGTTTGAGATATGTATTTGAGGGTAATTGGAATATATTCCAATACCATATTCACATAATATGTGCATGCATTTTTCCACTTGTTCTTGTTTGTGGGTATAAATTGTTCCTTTATGTGGGGGATGATATAAGAGTCCACAAAAAATTTACAATCTAGATATCCAAGAACATTTCCCCAATTTCCATAGTATTTGACTAGGGGTATTCAAATTTGAAAGCAAGGATACATGTCTACCTATTGTTTTCCACACAATTTGGAAAATGGGCTTTGTGAGCTTTAGGAATATTTTCTACCTACTCAAAATTTTCAATCATTTTGACTACTAGCACTCATAATAGGGAATGAAATTATATACCATCCCATTGTTTTTTTCATATTTACATGGTAGGATTCTTCAGTTTGAATGAGGGTGATGGATTTTTCATGATTGCTTGGTCTTCTACCATTACAGGCAGCCTTAGTGATCATGTTGTATTTGAATTTGGAATGATCTCATGGGGATATATCATCATTATGGTGAGAATTTGGGTCCACAAGTTTTGGGTAGTGATGATATTTAACCAAGGTCCTCAGGATGGACACATTTGCTTCCGGTATAATTTCATTGGTGATAAATTCATCAATATCCCTAAGTTAAGGTATGATCTAATTATCATGTTTCTGGGAGAGGATATCGAAATGGTTAGAGATATCTATTGGGGACGATTAGTTATGAACTACTGAATTTCATTATGTGGAGATTTTTTATGTTTTCATGGACAAGAGGGTCAGTATAGCGGCCTCTAGTGTAAAGATAGTACCCTTTTACTGATACTATCATACCGGTGAATTTTAAAACTGATGTTGAAGATGATGGGTAGTGATGACCTCAAACACATGATTGGAGATCTGGATGGTGCATAGGATGGTACAGATATTTTCAATGGCTATAGATATTCTATTGTATTGAAGAGATCAAGGAATTATTCCAATAATATATATGAAAAATAAATAAAACTAAACCTTATTATTGTACAATATCATGACCACATGCTTAATTTATTATCTCATTTTTCACTCATACTGTTTATATGTGAAAGGTTTATATTCTGGAGTAACACTACAACCTTGGTTTATGATTCACATTGGGTTCACTATTTTCTTCCCCTCATAGTGGAGTTTGGGGTCACGAATGAATTTATTTGCTGAAAATTGGAAAATATAACCTTTAAATCTTATAAAAGGGGTTCCATAGTTATGTCATAAAATTCGAGTTCACCATTTTGTATCCCATGAAGAAAATTTGTTATCAGATTATTGACTGTAAGAGATAAAATGGTGTGAAATCACCTATATTGGGAACACACTTTTTAGCAGTGTCTAATAAGTTTTTTCATTGATTCGTAAAATCCCAATTGCTATCATATCCATGATTCATGGACCAAATTTTCAAAGTCAGTCCCTAATTTGGTAAAATGGACAATGACAATTATGAACAAAATATTGGGGAATAAAATGTTTTGTTAGATTTATCGTACCCATTTTTGAAAGAATATTTCTTATTTAGAGGCACTCTTTTAGATTTTAGACATTTTCATTAATATGTTGTTCATAAAAATTATAAATATACTAAATACCCATATGTAATTATAAATCATAAATATAGTTGAGTTCTGAATATTTTGTATGTGTCAACCGTTATCTATTGATTTTGATACCTTTATGTATTTAAGGATCTCAATCAATTTTTCACTTTTATGTATGGATTATAAACTCCTTGGTCATTCATTTGAATGATTCTTTTTTATAAAATTTTGTGAGGCCCCATGGACTTTACAATCATCTAGGAAGATGAATGATATTTTCATTACTAGATCAAGAAAAAACAATTTAATTCTTACGAAACCCCTAGATATGAATCATAATCCACGTATTTTTATTCCACATAAAATCAAACATCACCTATTAAGTTTATTTGACAAAGAACCAATCATGGAGTTTATCATCGAGTGGTAATGACCCCTAAAAGAATGTGCCTCATAAAATATTGTTTTGGAATTATCCCAATGCAACATGAGGGACTTAGAGATAAATGGTCCCCTATGTAGATATGAACATATGAATAATGTCTCATAGAGAACATTATGCTGAATTTGGGGATTTGGGTTTGGACCTTAAGGATGATTCGTATATATCCTTGTAGTTTGGGAATCAAATCCCACTCAGTCTGATATGTGTGGGATTACACATAAAGGCTGGAATTTAGGTTCTGCTTCATTAGGAATGTATCCATTTGATGGTTGAGACATGGTTTCAAGGTTTACATCATACACGAGGATGGTTTCAATAGATTTTATTAGAAATTATACCATATAATATGCCCATTTGATTTTTTAGTTCCTGAATTTGTTATTATCATTAATAACCTCTATGCCTACATGGGTCATGCTCGGTGAGAGTAACAAGTGGAAGCAATGGATCAAGAGATAATGTTGTCCACTCAGTCTAGTGATGGGAAAGATGATAAATCACAATAGGAATGTGATAGGGATTTGAATGGTCCTATATATTATTTTATTTTCATTTCCATAATAGCAAAATCTTGTAATACATCTAGCTATATCTTGATCTGTGGAGAATATGATAAGTGGTGACACCTCTTACAAGAAAGGATACTTTCTAACCTCATAATGGGATCCCTATAATTATTATGGGAGGGATATGAATGTTCAAAACTAACTGACATTGATGGGAAAGGCCATTAGTTTCTCCAAAATCCCATGAAATGGGTAATCATGTGAACACCTAATGGTAGGGACTCATGGTATTATGAAAATTTAAACGTAGGGATATATTTGATGGTGTGACATCAGAGGAGATAACCGACATGAATCCACATACACTGAGTATGTAAACCTGATAGGAAAAAATGATTTTCATGATGATATAATCATATATTTTGAGAATTTATAGAAGGGGACTTATCCTAAAACCTCTATATTTGTGGTACATGAAGTGTCCAACATGGGGGGGTGATGACATGATTGAATCGATTGATGGGAGATGGATAGTAGAACAACCTAGTATTCCCCATTTATCATAGAAGGTTCTTAATCATTCTAGGGGTCTTACATCATATAATGTTGCTATGTGGGTGCGGGGACCATTTTCATTGTTCTATGCTATGAAGACCTTGGTTATTCATGTGTGGAGTTATTCTATGTGGGGCATGGATGTGTGGGTGTAGCTCATTTCGAATCGGACTATAGTTTTTTCAAAAATGTGTTATGATATAAGATATAGGGAGCAGTTGATTTACGTTTCTCAATATGGGGTGATTATCCACTAAGAGAACAAATTCTATGACCCAAGGGAAGAAGATCACAAAGGGTTGTTGAGTTCATCGATTCTGGAAATTTATTATATCTTACTTTTATTAATCTTGGAGATTTTTAACATCTACACATCAATAAAGAGCTAATATTTTTATGAAGCCTTATCAATCATTTATTTTGGCTCTCTTTGGTTCATTATTTTTGGTCTGCATTTTGGTCCCCCACATAGTATAATTTATAAAAAAATTATATACTAGATACATGCATGTCTGTTCGTACTTGGGGTGTCATGGTATTTCATTTGTGTGACTCCAGGAGGAAGCCTTATCCAATTAATTTCATAGAAAGTGGGGGTATTCCCTTCCTGGAAGGTGACCAACATTTGTGGACGAAGAAATTGTTGCATCAACACCACAAAGGTTTTTTTTATATTTAGGGGTTCCAATCATCCACCTTGTCCAACATATTATATAGACTGCAAGGGAAAACGATTTGCTGGGGTGGAAATAACATCCTCAATCCTGTAAATGTCGTTGGAGTCATTTGGGGGTGTTAGTGGCATTTCCTCCATAAAAAAATTATTTCCTTAGCCGATGCTCTGCGACACAACATAACATAATGCAGAGTGGCAGTCATTGAAGCAATTTGTGCTTTGTGGTCTTATCCCTTGGATATTTTTTCAATAATCAAATAGTATTCATTTATAACTTCTAATTAGTTTAATCAAATTAACTTTGTTTCACTAGAGAAATATCTAGGATCTAATAGTTATGTTATTTTTTTGATGCATTAATTCTATGATTTTATAAATCTATATTGAATGAAGGTCTAGTGTGAAATAGTATGTTTTTCTAGTTTAATATTTCTTCAAAAAACTATTTATTATATTTTTAAATGGTTTGACTTTATTTATGCTAAATAAGGCTATTGGGTAATTTTTTTCCATCAAATTCATATAAATAACTCAATAAATGTATTACATACAAATGAAATAAACAATTTTTTATAGCCTCTATATGATAAATTCATTATATATGAGTTATATATAAATATATAGTTTTTGTGTATGAGTAGATATAAATTACTTTATAATAAATTGTGGTTTTCATAAGTCTTTTGATAATAAAATAGTAAAAATAGTTTTTATTAAGAAATGTTTTTTCTAGAAGATCCATATGAATTTTTCAATATATTTACAGTTATATATGATTATCCCCAGTGTTTCTAGAAAAATTATTATATTAAATCTATATTTATTTGATATTATTTTGTATTATTTGAAGTGGAATTTAATTCAATTGTTTTCAAGTTAGATTAAATCCCTAGTTCTTAGTCATTTTAGAATATGTATGTGTGTATTTGAAGTGTTTTGTATGATAAATTGAGGTACTTTTTTATATTGACAAAATGAATCTTTTTTAAAATAACATATATTAAATGGTTCTAAAAAAGGAACATGAATCCATAGAAGTCAATTTTAATTGAGAAAAAATTGTATATTTACAATGATAAATGGGTGTAAAATTAAATGGAAAATAAATTGATAATAGAAAGATGATTAATATATGGAGACAAATTGAAAATTTTAGTTAATATTAAATGATTATTTTTTGAATAATTAATCATGTTATATCATAGATCCTCAAATGATATAATGAATGAATTTTACTAAATAAATGAATGGAAATTTTTATTTTTATATTTTTCATTCTAAATGAATAGGAATTATTAGTAATATAAATAGTATATTAGTTAGTTTATATTAATTATTGAATAGTTGAGTTTTTAAGAGAAATAAATTGATAGGATAATATATAGAGAATTAAGGATAAAGGATAATGTCCAAGAATTATTCATTTTTTCAAATAGTTATATCTGTGTTTTATTAGGAATTATAAAATAATTATAATATTTTCCCCCCAAGTCTAATTAATTTCCTTGATCTCACATCCAATAACTATGATACAAACCATAAGTATCATTCTTTCAAATAAAAACCCTTGAAAATAGTTAAAAAAAATATTGAACAAACTACCCACAATGAAATATGCTAGAATATCCCACCCAGAGCGATACTTCAATGTCTCATCTTTTTTAAATGGATTGAGCCACATAATCCTACCGCCATATAATGGATACACATTTTCCTCATGGTGAAAAACATGTGTAATAGGAAGGAATAAAATAAAAAAACCAATGTAGAATGTCCAATGAGATCACACACCAAATAATTTAAAACAATAGTTCCATCCTAGGACAATGGGATGATATAACATAATTGGAATAAACCTTTTCATTGGAACCATTTAGATGTAGATTTGGAGATTATTCTGAAAAATATTCACCAGAAACCTTCTTAAGCTAATTTACATGAAATAAAGGATGGATGTGACTATGATAAGGATATCATAATTATTAGGTAACACCACTAACATACTCATCCACTATAAAAACTATAAAATATATCATCCAACATCATCCAGTATATATAAAATTAAATATATTGATTTTTTCGGTGATCATTTAATAACATGTTATCTACATCAGTAAAATAAATTGGGTAATGCTTATTATTTTTATTAGTGTATATATTTTTTCAGTAAACAAACATTTTTAAATGATGATGTTGTATTACCACATCCTAATCGAAAATGGTATTATGAACATCATTAATAACAATCTCTCCAATCCTAAAATAGACCAAGAAATGAATTTTAGGCTATAAACAACTACAAAAGGATTTTTACCAACATAAATTGGGATTGTGATTTTGTAACCATATTTAACTCATGAAATACACTATTTAGTTTTTGTTGGCATTGATGTGGAAAAATAATTTATAAATATTTTTCAATACTGTGATTAAAAACATCAAACTACCTATCGTTTGGGGTCACGTAATATATACTAATATTCAATTTGGATTCATGAAAATGAAATAATTCATTCCAAAAATACCTAGTAATATGCGGTTGATGATCATTTGCAATCTCTCTAGGAGAAACATAGAGATGAATAAAACTATTTTTGATCAAAATGACCATAAAACATATTATAAGGGGTTATATAAGGAGAATAAATTATCACACCTAGATTAGAGAAAACCCAAAATAAGAATAACCACATAAAAATGTTACTCTGGGGAATCAAAAATATAATCCATATAGGATTCTTCCCTGTTAATCCATGTATATGGAGAGGTAGAGATCCCCCCTAGGAGAATGTGTATGAAAATTGTTCTTATGGAAAATTATATACTCATAGAAGAATTTCATAACAACATGAGTCATAATTTTACAAAAAAACAAATACTCTAGAAAATAATAACTATTTAAAATCCCTTTATATCCCATTCATGGTAATAATAGAGATAATGTTGCTAGAGTGGTATTGAATATTTTTTTTTCAATGAACCATGTCACCGCAAAAAAAAAATCATGGAGAGAGGAATATCTTGATTTCACACATGGATCATGAAAAAAATGTAAAAATATAACTTATATTTTTATTACAAAATCATCATATTGAATCCCTTGAAATTCAACTCAATATATTTTATAAATAGAAACCCAAATACACTCTCATTGAGAGAGTAAGATAATGAATGTGAAGGAAAATTATTTCCCTAGTCTGTAAAAAACCCCAAACTAATTTCTGAATAATTCTATCTTCCATTATTTGTGGTTCTAAATAAAAATTCATTGATTCAATAATTATAATATAATTCTTATATATATCCATTCTACAAAAAACAAAAAATATTACATTGAATGTTTCCCAACATTGACTAAACGCAAAAATATTTTTAATAAGTCAATTTTTCAAAACATGAATTAGTAAGTTCCTTTGTAAAATTAATAGGGGGTTAGACATCATGTAATATGATAGAACCAAAAATACTAATATATGTATCACACTGAATTATAAAATTACTTATGAAATTAGGTAAACTTAATATTGGCATAGAAACAATGTATGTATTCGATGTAACAAAATCCAACTTGGACTATGTATAGCACTTAAATAAATATTTATTATTTATGAGTTTTATGGTGTTTAAAAATTTATAATAATATTTATCAATATTTTAATAATAACCAATGAGGACCAAAAATACATGAACATTTAGAATATTAGTAGAAAACCCCACTACCTAACATTGGACACCATTTCCAGATCGACCAAAACCGCCTACTAAGAAATTAAATTATCAAAATATTTTAATAGTTTATGGAAATAAGTGAATTACATATAATAGAAACTGAATATATTTTCCCGAAATCATTTAATAAAAAAATGTAAATGATACCAATTAGATGTACAATATGAAAAATATATCAGGATGATATTAAGATGACAATAAATAAATTTATAATATATAGACACAATATTGTAATCATTGTTTACTAGTTACTATATAGATAATTAATTATCATTAATAGAATAACTAAATACATGTAATGGCCTTAATGAGTATGAAAAGTAGAATTTCCAACCTCAGAATCACTGATAAAAACCTTTTAAAAAATTACTAGAAATCATTCTTTTAAAACATATATACCAATAAACTTCATGGATTAGGCCCCAAATGAATGGAATTGGAAAATTATATCATATGAGAAGATTTTTTAATGGTGATAATTCAATTCACACATTCTAACTGTAATATTTATTTTTCACATAAATATTTAGTATAGCTTATGGACTATTACTATGTCATATTAAACCACAACCCCATAATTCAATAAACATATTACCAATTTATTCTTTAATATAGTGGGATGGAATATATTCTTCTGTGTTAATTGGTACATATTTTGGTGTAAGGTTGATGGAGTGATTGATAATTCATCACGATGGAGACAACATGGACTTGTCAAAAAAAAATGCATGAAGTAACAATAAATTTAATAAAAGCTTCATGATAAAAATTATTTTCCAAGAGATAATTTGGAGATAAAGTTATGTATTGATTTATAAAAAAATAATGAAAATCCAAATGATGGTTTTCTATAATAATGTTGTGAAGAGAATCCTAGAATAAATCAAGGGAAGAGAAAAGGTCTCATAGATAATGTGATAAAAACCATTGTCAATAACCATTCATAGGTTCTTAATATGAGTTTTATCATATATATGAGTCTTAAGATAATCTGTTTAGTGAATTATTTACTGTATAAAATTATAAAATTATGTACGCATTGACCTTAATATTGAACTCTCAAATCTAAATAGGTAATGAGATATATATTCCAATTGATAAAAATTAGTTTACATTTCATAAATAAATTCAAAAAGGATTTTTTGGAACCAATGGAATATAAAATTTCTATTTATGGGTGGAGGAAACCAGAACTTGACTAGTTCCATTGTCAACCAAAAACAACACAGAGAAAATTGAACGAGTCAACTATATTAATAAAAACATGTGGTTCCTCTGGAGTCCTTATAGACATTATCTAGAAAGGTATATCTACTAACTCATCTATACACTTCATATGAAGAATATAATACAATGAATTATGCTTTCTAGAATCTACTGTAATTTATTGTTTTAATACATCAGTAAAATTGTTATAAATTAACTTCTCAAGATGTCTTTGGGTTGGAAAATTTTCAAGACAGAAGTGAAACATAATCCATAATCATGATATTCTTTATAGTTGCCATAGTGAGTTTATTCTCGCCATTTATATGCATGATATTCATATAAATGACAACATATCCTTTGGTGTGAAACCAATGTGTACTCAATGAAATTAAAAGATCCCATAAAAATATAGGTGTAAACACACTATTGTTATACCCGAAAAATCATCATTTTAGGTAGAGAAAGAATCAAATAATAAGGATCTCACATATTAAATTTCATGAAAAGTAAAATAGTATCTCATTATCCATTTTTCATTGAGACATAACAAAAATGTGGATATTTTTAGGTAAACTGCCAAATTAAAAAGCGATGGAATATGATTAATTATGAAAAAGAGTGCAATGTAATCTTGTTTAAAATCAGTAATATACTCATCCACCATGATAGTTTTTATGAACTATATTCAACTGTTTAAGATGATTAAAATCCCCTATAGATCCAGTCTATTTGAGAGTTCTAATTTATTAAAATCCTATTATAAATGTGGTGTAATAGTAATGAAATAACGTAACTAATTCTAGAATATAGTCTCAATCAAAAGATTACGATCAGAATTTAATGATCATGATGGATCATAAATAATATCTCATATCATTCTATAAAAGTGATAAAAAAAGAAAATATTTAATTTCAACGCCCATAAAATGTTTTTTAATTTATTATATTATGATTCCACCCTATAATCATTTTAAGTATAGATAGTGAGATAGTGCTCATGCTCAAAATTCTAATTACTAATGGATCAAGGATGGATGGGTCACATGAGTTGATCATTTGGAGGGGAGTTTAGTATGTTCCATTATTCGATGGTTCGGTTGAAAATTAACCACAAAGATGACATTATCTCAGGAATGAAGAATAAAAAATAATGTAGATAAATAAAATGAGAATGTATAAAGCACATTCTATTTTCACATTATAGTATAATTAAAAATAACATTCTATTAAATAAATTATGATAGACAATGAACTAAAATATCCACGACCTACCATACCAGACCAATCAACATTTCATGCCACTGGTGTGATTCATTTTATTGTTAATATATGATCATCAATGTCTTCAGTCTCATATCCACACTATCTCTAACGGAATTGAATGAATCAATGTGTGACTTCATCAAAATCACCATGAAATTAGAAACATCTAAGAGAAAAAATTGACAGAGTTAATGAAATAAAATTAAGGATAAATGATTATGTTCATGATTTATTAATTGTGTCTACTATTTTTGAGTGACATGGATGAAGAATAATTAATGAAGTAGAAGAAATTATCCCTTTGGATATATCTATGGGACATGGCTCCCTCCTCCCATAGATGAGATAAAGAACATTAATATCCCACATTCCTCTAAAACCACAATAAATATAGTAAATAGGAAATAAAATAATAATGGAAATATTAATTCTAAGTCTTAAAATATAGACCCATAATCCATGAGTAATTATCTAAAGTTAAAAAAACATTTAATGGGTTTGGTCTCTTAACATAAAATTTCAGAATAATTATATTTATTTTTTTGTAAAATATAAATTTTTTTTAATTTTTTTTTCAAAAATGTGAATCATTATTTTTCAGAGAGATAAATTTCAGAAAAACAATATAAAAGATACTATTATTTTAATAAAATTTTTATCGATATAAAAATACCTTATTGGTTTGGTGTTTTTTTCCGGTTAATACTTATTGTGATAAAAAAATCTTGTTGCACAATGTTTTGTAACCCTTTATTGAAATAGTGAGTGGATAAATAGAATGTGGTGTCTATTGGATCAATAATATATTTTCATAAATATTATAAAAAATTTATTTAAATCATTAATATTGCTTAATATATCCACAAAATATCATCCTAGTTTCTGTGAAGTATATCTTAGTGGAGAATCAAGTATATTTTTGATCTTCCTACATTTATATTTCTATATCAGGATATTTTTTTGTTCATGAAAATGAAATAAACAATGAGTTATTTATATCAAAAGAACTAGGTGTTATAAAATAAATGAAATACCTAAAATCACATTTCAACCAATCTTAGATTGTAATTATTCCTCTATTTTCAGGTAATTCCAAATATAACATATTATATTAGATAGTTCATTGATTATTTTTAGGATAGAAATCAAGGATTCTAGGATATGGAGAGGGAGGGGAATAAAATGATAGAATAGTTTGTGGGTATTCCCTAGTTTGATTATACTAATGAGGGGAATTATATTTTTTTGGATTAACAATAATAAATTTATTATATTAAATTTTTATGAAAATATTTCATTCGTATACCAGATACCCGATGGACACCCAGTAGTTTCATGCCCCTATCTTCCATAGTTAGTAATCGATGAATCCATTATTGGTTCTTGATAAAGTATTCCATATAATTAAATATGATTTCATAAATATTAATTATAAAATCAAACTTAATTTACAGAAGCAACCATAATTAAATTTTAAAAGAACCTTAATATCTCATTCCAGACTCTAGAAATCCCATTCAGAAAATCAATTACATAATAATCCTTAATTTAATATTTAAAAAATAAAAATTTCAAATAAATTGACTAACGTATAATGATGTTGTTAACTATGTTTTATTCATGAAATATTATTTATTCACATGTAATGTTTTTTTAAATTACAGATTATCATATAGATGAAAGTAGGTATGTTTTCCATGAATATTCTATAATGAAATCACATGATTTATTTCTAAGGATAATGATAAATTGGATTCATAATGTTATAATTTCATTAATAGAATAACTATACCTATGAAGATCAATGTATATAGGTCGATATACACAAGGCTAAGGAAATTTTTGACTTACATGAGTAATGAATAATTGAGTAATAACCAACTCATCCCAACAAATTTACATATTTTTGATTAGTAATTGTTCGAGGTAATAATTCCACTTTCATACGTGAAACATTAATTTTCAATCTAGTTTTGAGGTTTTGAATTTTTTTTATTTTTATTTCTCATAATTTAATGGTGTTATAGAACCCATTTATATTTTACACTGGGTTTTGAAAACCATTCATATTTGAGTAATTAGTCAATGCATCCATATGTATAATATGATGGGTAATTCCGGTAATTCGATAATAGTAATTTTTTGGCTATTTGTTTATTCAATGGACTAGATAAAGGATGTTTTTGTTTTCAAAACCACTATTAGTGGTACTATATAATATTACCCTCGTGGTTTGAAAATATAAGGGTGACCAGTTTATTCCATAATTTCTGGAAATGCAATCATATTTGATTGTGCATTGAGGGGTTAAAATTAAATTACACTAGGTCTGTGATATACATGAAATATGTAGAATCTGGAATCATATATATATGTTCATTGATGGGTAATGATTAGGGTATGGAAATGTATAATAGAACTACAAATAGTATAACTATGTAAAAATTTATTTATTTTTCAATAACATTAATATAACTTTGATAAGTGGATATAGCTATTTAAAATATTCCTATTCACCCCCACTACACCCTTTGATCATTCAATAATTTTTATTTAGTATACATGAATTTTTGTCAAGTGAGATTCCCCTAATTTATGTTATTTTACTATTATTTGGGCCAATCATATCCTTTATTAAAAAGTGAAGAAAAAATGACTTATTCTGAGATATAAGGAATAAATATAAATGAAATAATAAAATCAAAAAAATTTATTCAATTGAATGGAAGAGATTAGGGATATTAGAAGTCTCACATGGAGACATTTCTTAATAAATAAGAATTCAAATTTAATAAATAATGGTAAAAACATTATTTTATATATGATGTTTATTTGAAAAAAAATTGTAATGATGTAGTAATTTATGTTTCAAACTACAAGGTCCTAAATTTTATATTTTCTTTAATTAGTTGGAATGATTATAATAATATTTATATAGGTAAAATAAAACATTAAATTTGTAAAATATTCCATGTTACTCAACTAGGTTTGTATAATATTATCAGTACTAAGTTAGTCATGTTGTTAGATAAGTATTAGCAATACAAAATAGGTGAATAATATTCTACTATGAAAATAATTCATAGATTAAAAATAATATAAAATGGATTATGATTATTGTGTTAATGATTATATGATTTTATTCACGTTTAGTTGTTTTAGGATAATTACAGAATAAATGGAATTCTAAAATGTTATCAATTTATTAATGTATGAATTTCATAGAATATACATTTGAAGAGATTATTGAATTTCTATAGAAAAAATTTAGTTAAATATTTAAATATTTATCAAGTGTAAAATATTAGAAAAAAGGTAAATTATTTCAAATAAAAAATCCATGTTACCACTCAATCATAATATTTTGAGTTGGAAACAAATGAATTATTTCACATTTTACTGGTTTTCCAATGGAAGGAAAATGGAAGACTACAAAATAATTAATAAAATAATTACCCATGACATAAATGATGAAATAAATATAATTAATATGATAATTATTCCACTGATAAGTGTAGGGAATGAGTGTACATCATTTGTAAATAATATTTAATCATCTATTAATGCTGAAAAAGTTATCAATACAAAAAAAAGAATTAAAATTTTAGCAGTATGTAGTTAAACATTTGACTCAAATTCAATAATTAATCAGTTACATTAAAATGTATAGAATGAAATTATTTTATGAATTATAAAATGTTGGTATATGAATTTGATAAGAATTCCTCAAATTAATATAATATTTATTTGATAATATAAAAAAACATTTGGATTAAATCATAAACGTAAAATAGATTAATTTATTTATAACAAATATTTAGAATAAATAGATGAATGTATAGATAAAATTATAAACTGAATAATATTCATTTGATATTAAAAGATAAAATATATTCATATGAATATATTATTGAATTTATAAATCTCTATCATTATTTTTTTCGTTTAAAACCTGATGATTCTCAAAACAATTGATGGATTCTATTTCGAAATAATGTTATTAGAACAAAAATTATATTTAATGTTTAAAAACACATCTCTATATAATTTTAAATGGAATTTAATGTTATGATAAGATTTTAATAATAATAAAATTGTCTAAATAAATTTATTTTGTTCTCTAAAATAATTATTTACAAAAAAATTATAATATATTCTCTATTAAAATTTAATATGAATAAATTTTAACTATTAATGTTTTAGATACCACATGAACTTTATTTTTTCAATTGAATATTCCAAAAAAAATCCGCTATCTAATTTTCACTCCATTGTTATAATGAAAAAATAATTTTCATCTATATTTATTGACAAATACTAACTTGAAATATGTTTTGGTTGCCAGGAATTATTTTTCAAACCCAATAGGACCCAATTAGAATGGGTAATAATGCCTTCATAAATTAATTTCTATATAAAAATAAAATTCATGAAACCATAAAAAAAAGTTGTTTTGTATGTTGACGGTTTATGATCACAACATTTAATTTGATATATTTGTAAATTTGAATAATTTTTCAATTGTGATGGTTGTATGTATACATTCAGGGATTTTGAAAAAGACAAATGATTTTTTTTTGTGAAATTGTAATTTAGTTTTCAATTTATATTTTAGTGGTTACTTAAAATGGTAAAAAAAATAAATATATTATTATTCCATAATTTTGTGAAGATAATATTAATTTCAAATTTGAATATGATATATAAATATTATTAAAATAATTATTAATCATATATTATGCGTAAAAAGGAAATTTTTATTCAATTAATTTAAAATTGTTATATAAATAGAATGTAATAATTTTAAAGTACATGAAACATACATGGTTTAGTTAAATAAAAGTTTTGGACATTTAATTTCATGTTGTTATGCAACATTTTTTAAAAGTCAAAAGGTCATGGATCTTCCTGATTTGAAACAAAAAAACACATATGTATGTGATTCATGTATAAATGGTAGCTAACATAAAGATTAATAAAATTACTTAAACAAGGTAAAAATAACCAATTGAATTATTATTTTACAATTGGATTTATATAGACTATTTCAAAATAATAGTCTTTGATATAATTGATATTTATTATTTATTTTTGGTGACTATAATACATGTACATATATTAATGTTCATCCACATTAATAAGACTATTTGTCTAAATTTATTTCATATTTCATATATTTTTATAAGTAAAAATGATATCTAATTATATATATTAGAATAGAGAGAGGAGGGTATTTTTTATATCATTAATATGATATATTTTATGAAGTAAATGGGTATTGATCTAATATTCAATCATATAGTAATTTTGAAAATAATGTTGTTGTAAAAAAATTATCATTTATTAAAAAATTATAGAATAGTATTAAAAAAATTTTATTACAAAAATATTTCTTAGAAGGACCTATAAACATAAAATTTCATTTTTTAATAAAATTTTACTTAGGACATTTTTAAATGAGAATCCATATGAAATTATGGAAGGATGAAATCCTAGAATTTGATATTTAACAGTTTTTTAAAGATACATTAAAATGATTAAAACAAATAAATAATTATAAAAATTTGACAAAAAATATGATTTTTGTCTTTTTAAATGATATTTTAACTATTGTAGGGATATATAGTTTATGAAAAAAACCAGTAGTTAAATAAAATTTCCATGATAAATTTGATAAAAATGAGTTGATGGAAAGTAAATATGGTTCAATATTTTTTTTAAACAGTTTAAATATTTTGTCCTCAGAAATAAGAAAAATTTAGAGTTGTATGAATATATAAATGGGGGTATTACGTCTCATAAACAAAAATTAAATCTTCATAATGACTATCCAATAAAAAATAATTCAATTATATATCTATTTGTGTTAAAATAAAAATGAAATTATCATTTTTTTAACATAAAATGATTTGTTCTTAAATATATACATCAAAATATTATAGAATTTTTTTTCAATTAAAACAACAATTTGGAAATTCATGGAGAATAAAATCAATTTTAATGTTAAAATTTTTATATTTTTTATAAACATAGGAACTAAATGGTACTGGAGACAATTTGATATTTAGAGACAAGTTTGATGAGTCACGTACAATAAATAAAAACAATATTAGGTCAGTGAATCAATTATACAATAATTATGATTGTATTTATTTTTATTATTATTTATCCATATTTTCTTGAGTATAATATATACGAATTATTTAGTTATATGCATCAAATTTGTTTATGAATGTTTTCTAAGGGATTCCAAATGTAATTTTTAAATGAATATACTTCTAAAATTATATATTAATAATTCTCTTGGATTTGAGAATTAATTTAAATATATAGTTGTATTGGAACTCTCAAATGACCATTATAGTCTATGACACGCTCCTAACAATTAGTAAGAGTGTATTCCCTGATTTTCATTAAATAAAAGATTCAAAAATGTAATAGATCATATTACATTATTTATCAAAAGTGAATCCCAATATAATTGATAGGAAAAATGAATTTGGACACTATTATATTTAATTTTTCATTCGATATTTATTTTATTGAATTTTAAATGTTATTGTATTCAAAATTTGTCATGATCCTAACTTGTGAATATATATTCATTTTGTGTTAAATACTGATCAATGATATTATTTTTATCATTTTTTATAAATATATATATGCTAGAATTTTTATGTGATTTTTTTTATTTATAATGGAAATATATTAAATATTTCAATGGATAACCCTTGAATGTTAGATTAATATGATGATACTGAATCAGTTAATAATAATATGTTTAGAGAAATTATTGGAAACATGATTTATTTTAAAAAAATATAGAATAATTTTTATGTTTTAAATATTAATATGTCAAAACATACAAACTAAGCCAAAAGAGAGTAATTTAAATTTATTTATGGGCGTAAATAAGTATGTTAAAGGATATAATAATCTTGTATTATTTTATACAATACAAACATCCATAGAGATAACAACTTCGTCAACGTATGAATCAATTGGGTGAAAAATATATAGAAAACAAATGTATTTTTCACTTTCCTGATAATTGTTTAGTTTCATATAGTTTATTAAAAACAGTTAGGGGACTTTTCAACTACCGGATGTGTGTATGCTGACTATTTTTCATTTTTAAATAATTAATGGAATAAACAAGAACTAGTTGAATTATGTTTTAGTTTTGAAAATATTATAATGTATTATGAAAACACTACTAGAAATTATATCAATAATAATCATTTTAAAAATCAATTTTCAGACACATTTATCAAATATATAAAATTAATAGAGATCATTTTGAAAGAAAATATTTGTTTAGAATTTTCTTCTATAAAAGAGATGTATGATGATATTTTTATCAAACACCTCGATTTAATTTTTGTTGATGAAATCAGTTTTGAACATAAAATGAGATAAATTAATCTTATATAAAATACATATTAGTTTTGGTCTTATACTTTTAGCTAAAACATTAAACATATTTAATTTAGAGCATGTTTATATTTCATCTATTTTATTTTCTTAGCTGGCATAAATTTTCATATTTAGATTTGTAATATATTTTTTATTCAACATCTTTAAAAAAAAATAATGTATCCTTTATTAATATAATTATAATTTTATAAATAATGTGTTTTATAATACCCAAGTACCATTTTTATCGAAAAATACATTTGGGAAATTTATAAATATAGAGGATTCCCATGCTCTTGTCTGGCATAACAATTAGGGGTTATCTAATTCCAAGTAGTTATCTTGGGGTATCATTCTAATGTTAATTTTAATTATTGGACCATTATTCTTAATGTGTTAGTATATTTAATGTTACATTTGATAATTATTTTTGGTTAATTTTAAATAGGGAATGAAATTTTGGAACTGAAATTTATTTTGTAATTATCTAAAATTTGGTGAAAGACTAAAATAAATCCATCATAAAATTTTTTTAATATAGAAATAATTATATTTTTTCATAAATATTATGGGTAAATAATTATGTTACTGTATTGTTGTTGAATTGGTCATGAATGTGAATTTATCAATGTTCTCTACAGACCGCATGAAGGAAATGTTGTGACCGTATGAGATTTCATTTCACTGTGAGTTATTATTTGAAACAATACTCACGTGATAACATTAAGGATATAAAATATCTATATGAGTGTTGATATAGATCTGATTAAGATTTTATAAATTTCATGATGTGTCTATTTGATTTAAATCAATGTAACTTTTGTTTTATGAACTAACATTGTGATGTGGCTATCTCATGTTACCATGAAATGTTCCCTTATGATGTTACCTTTTTGGCCTACATTTCCAAGTGAACTTATGATGTATCTTTTATAATTGACACTGTAAAGTTACCATATAATGTGTTCAAATGAATAAAGTATTGTGAAAAAAATTAACCGACTACATGAAAAAAATTATGTGAAAACATGAAAATAAATGATGTGATCAAATGAACTAAAATTAATTGAACTCAATGTGAGGAACCTATCTAAGGATACATAAAAACATTATTAATTTTTAGTTCAAAAAATTACATTTTTAAAATTCTCAATATTCAATTACAACATGATTAATTCCTCTATTGAAATTGATTAAATTATTATTTAAATACTTACTAATTATCTTGATAGTAATGAATTTTATTCAGAATAATTCTACATATGATGAAATGATCATCTCATGGGATGAAATTTCTTGTTGTATCATTGGAATAATTGGCGTTAAAATATTACATGGTATTAATTTCAATACATTACCTTTCATACATTATTGTAGCTTTCCAAGAAAAAAATGTGGATTAATTTTTTATATTGGAACTATATTAATTAATCAAATTTTTTATCACAATACCACAGGATTATATTATATATGATTATAAAAATGAACTATGTGTGTATTATTTCCATTCAAATAAAATGAATAAAACAAAGGATTCTTTTGAATGTATTAAATGAAAGAGGATTTGTGCTTTTAGTTTTTTGTTCATATATGAAATATGTATTATGTGTTTGGTAGATACATCTATATATAAATGAGAATGAGAGTATTCATGAACTGTACTAGTGATTCATACTTTGGTGATCCTGAAAAATAGGAAAATTGACTAAAAATATATGATATGTTATTTAAAAAGATAAATTTTCAACAATAACACTTTGACTAAAAAATTAATATATATAGTTATATATTTTGAATTAGATATATTGACATTTATGTTCATAATTATAATTGGTTATATTGCCTATTAAAATATAACATAATTGGTAGTAACTCCCTTTTAAAATTTATGTTTTCTTTTAACTATTAGATGCGAAAAATGAAATGTATTGATAGATCTTCTATAACCACAAGTATTATTGGTATTTAGGAGTTTCGTATACTATAAAAAATGTAGGTTTACTTTTTAATAGAATATAAAAAATACAACTTGTGGGTTTTTCCTTTAGGTGTATGAGGTGATAGTGATTGGGTTATAACACCATTTGTGTCGCGACCCGTCCCAGTGGGGCCTGAGCCGCAACTCCCCAAGCCCACCTCCAATAGGCCAGGGGCTGGTGACGAGCACCGAGTAGGCATGCTACTAACATGGGAGGCATTACCTATAAACCTGTACACATGCACACACATCTCCGAGACCAAAAAGATAAAAAGTAGAAACTGGTAAAAGGGAAAGATGCATGCATACACTAAAACCCAACCACAGAGTACGACAGGAATGTAAAGTACAGTAAAGTAAAACCCTAGGCCAAAAGTACAATCCCACCAAAAGAAAGTCTGCAAGAAGGTCCAACCTGTAGATAATAGTACTGGAACTGCAAGCTGTTGCTGAAGGAACACACCTCGGCCTGTCTGATCTCACTGAGCAATGTCTGGTCTAGGTCCGCCTAGAATCTTGTCAAAGGCTCGCTCATCTGCACAAGACACGACATGTGCGGGCAGTGCCCGTGCATGGGTGAGTATAAAAATACCCATTAGGTCACCCCGAAACCACAAAGGAAAATACAACAGAGGAAAAAGGTACAATCATCTCTCCACAGTATATGTCTACATAACATATAACAAGAATATCCAGATATACCCATACACTAACGATCATCGTGATACCTCCACTAGGATCCAGCTCGAAGATTCCACTAAGAATACCATCGAGAGGACACACTCCTAGGTCTGAAGAGAGAGATTCAATGTACTCGTTCTAGTAGAACACACTCCACAGGTACCTTGAGAATAAGACGCTCAGATGAGGATCACAGCCAAGTCATGGGGTGATTCTGACAACTCAGTCTGAGCTAATCCGCTAAGCAGAGGATCGGCGCCTGGGTAAGGTTGGTCACGTCTATACAACGAACTCTACCTAGGGTTCCCGGAATGAATAGAGGATCCGGATCTAAGTCTCGTAGAGGGGATTCCAACAACTCTATTCGGGAAGTTCTGCTGAAGGGATCATACTGCATGAACGAGATGATACCAAAACCATCAGGGGATTAACAAGGGTACGAACCCTAAGACATGTCCATGTCACAGAAGACAAGTGGCTCATTACATGAAGAAAAAGATACATGGAGTTTAGTATGGTTACACGCCGTGTTCCTTGACCTCGGTTACTGCCTGTGTAAACGGCCCGTGTCCTTCGTTCAAGCCATGCAAAACCAAACTACACGGCGTGTAGAAAAAGTACACGCTGTGTTCCTTGACACTGGGTGCTGCCCATATAAATGGCCCATATCATTCGGCTTGTCGGATAAAAACAGCCACACGACAAGTGGAAGAAATCACACGACGTGTTCGAGCACCTGGGCTCGCTCCGTGTATGCTGGCCATGTGCCCGTACACGGTCTCTGCCCGTAACCGTGCCGCCTACCCGTGTGCCAGTACAAGAGATATCCCGTGTATCATGGCCGTGTCTGGCCGTGGAGGGGTATACAAGGCATGTTCTTTGGTCGTGTACCATGCCCGTGTCCATGTACTCCCAGAGTACACGCCAGGTCGTTCGCCGACGAACACACACCGTGTATCCTGACTACACGGCGTGTAGTCGGGAAATTCCAGAAATGCCGTCTTCTTCCTCGCGCTTCAGCCGATCATCCGGATCTTCGT
Source organism: Viscum album (assembly GCA_963277665.1). Lineage (NCBI taxonomy): Eukaryota > Viridiplantae > Streptophyta > Magnoliopsida > Santalales > Viscaceae > Viscum > Viscum album. The sequence goes on from OY728159.1 coordinate 852,335,424, forward strand.
TTTCTCGTTTGTTCGTCCCGATACTCCATGGATTCGTTTGTTTCACCATATGAACATTGTAACAGGTGTTTTAGGCTCTTAAAACGAATCATAAATGTAAAACGATCCATCCGAAGAAAAACGCCCGAAAACATGTATCTCCCGATCCGCTCTGAATCGCCTGCTGAAACCATCGTCGCACCTCTTTGACACCGCATCGAGGTTGGATCCACAATCTTGGATCGTTGCGTCACAAAACGGATGTGAAACAATCCGTTGTTCATCGCCCTGCGAAGAACGTGAAGAACGCGAGGGAGAAAGAGGGGATAAATCCAATGAAACAAGTTTGAGGAACGAATCTCTGTCGTCGTTCGTCACAGCATTGATCCGCTCCCGTTAATAGGATTAAACGGAGCAGAAAAATATCAACATCGATTTAAATCTCCCAGAATCCCCGCAAAATCCCATCCCGCAAGGATGATCGATCCACGGACTAATCTGTTCGTGGATTAGCCTGCGTTTATCATTGAAATAAAGAATGGGAAATGGAAAATCAAAAATCAACATCTTACCTGGATTCGTTGCATTTGTCGGCGAAGATCCGCTCACCACGTCGGAAACCGTCAAGAACGTCGTCGCCGCCACATCGGGGGTTTCCTCCAGAGCTTTCCCAGATCCATCAAAGGATTTCAGGGTTATGGGGATTGTAACGTTGATTCCGCTGAAAAATCTCCATTTAAAGAACATATATTTTTACTTAACATGATTTAATAAAATATTTTAATTAAATATTTTATTACGATTATGCCCAAAAACAAGATTTCACCACCGACCTGCGCCGACCGAAGTTAGGCCGCGCCTAAGGTAAAATCGTTGTTCTGAAAGTAACTATGCCCTCATATTTTTAATCCGAGCACTCGTTCGGGAGTTATTCCACTTTTTCAGGAAAACTTCACGTGCACATAATTTAACAATTAAATTAAATGCAACATTTCTTCCTGGCTCACCAGGCCTTGGAACTGCACGCTGTCTCAGAGCCTGGTCTCGAGATAATTCACATATAAAATTAAAATAATACATGGAAAAATCCAAGACATTACATCACACCCACCTTAGGGCTTTTACGTCCCCAAAAAGCCAAAAAAAGGGCTACTCAAAAAGATGTGGGTACTGCTTGCGAATCTGAGCCTCCCGCACCCACGTGATCTCTTGGAGATTCCTGTGCTGCCACCGGACACGCACCAAGGGAATAACTCATCCACAAAGGATCTTCCCCCGCCGATCCTCGATCTCCACTGGGTACTCAGCAATGGTCTTTCCATCGTCGATGTCCAGCTCGCCCTAGTCGATGAAGTGCGATGGGTCATGCACGTACTTCCGTAGCTGCGACACATGGAAGACGTTATGTACCCGGTCCATCCGAGGAGGTAGAGCCAAGGGATACACCACCTCTCCAACTCTACTCAGAATCTGAAAAGGGCCAACGAACCTTGAAGATAGCTTGCCACCTCGTCCAAATCTCTGCAATCCCCGTCAAGGTGAGACCCGAAGGAACACATGGTCTCCCTCCTCGAACTCCAAAGGCCACTGCCTCCGGTCGGCATAAGACTTTTGCCGACTCTGTGCAATCTTCATCCGTTCCTGGATAACCTGCACCTTCTCTGTAGTAGCTCTCACCATCTCTGGGCCCATGAGTGCTGACTCTCCCGGGTCATTCTAGCAAAGTGGCGACCTGCAAGGCCGCCCGTACAGAGCCTCGAATTGTTCCATACCAATAGTGGAATGATAACAATTGTTGTAGGAAAATTCCACCAGTGGTAGGTGATCCTCTCAGCTACGACCGAAGTCAGGTATGCAAGCTCGTAGCATATCCTCCAAGACCTGGATGGTCCGCTCTATATGACCATCAGCCTGGGGATGAAACGTTGTGCTCAAGTGTAACTAAGTCCCAAAAGCTTCATGTAATCCCTTCCACATCCAGGATGTGAAACGAGCATCACGATCTGAGATGATCGTGGATGGTACTCGATGAAGCCGAACTATCTTGTACACGTAGAGGCGTCCCAAGCTCTCTACTGAACTCTGCTCCCGTATGGTTAGGATGTTGGCCGACTTGGTGAGTCGATCAACGATCACCCAGATCGCATCGTGTCCCCTGGACGTATGTGGTAAACCCATCATGAAGTCCATGGATATCCCATCCCACTTCCACTCTGGAACATCAAGGGGCTGAGTCAAACCTGCTGGCACCTAGTGCTCAGCCTTTACTTGTTGAAAAGTAAGGCACCTAGAAGAAAACTCTTCCACACTCTTCATCATCCCTGGACACTAGTACTGACGTCAGAGGTCTTGGTACATCTTCACCACACCTGGATGCACCGCCAAAGGGGATGTATGGAACTCTCTCAAAACCTCTTTCCGCAACGCTGTTGGTACTACCGTGCATCCTCTAAAAAGGACAACGTTCTCCCCTCCTTCTGAATATCCATCAGCAACATCACATGCGGACATCTAAGCACATTGAACCTCACAGCTAGTATCCTTGCGTTGTGCTCCTCTGACTCGCTGTAAGAGTATAAGGGTAACAAGAATCGACTGAAGGTAAGCTCCCTCATCTCCATCCATGAAGGACAACTGCAATGAGGCCAACTGCCTTGTCGCCTCATCCAGCAACTATGAACTGGATTTCCTACTGAGAGAATCAGCCACCACGATCCCCTTCCCAGGAGTATAAACGATCTCAAAGTCGTAATCCTGGAGGAACTCAATTCATCGACTCTATCTAAAATTCAGATCCTTCTGAGAAAATATATATCTGAGACTCTTGTGATCAGATTAGATGGTAAACCGCTCGCCCACCAGGTAGTGTTGCCACATCTTCAATGCGAAGACCACCGTTGCCAACTCAAGATCATGGGTCGCGTAGTTCTGCTCATGTGGCCTCAACTGACGTGAGCCATAGGCAATCACCGCTTGCCTCTTCATCAGGACACAACCAAGCCCGGTTCCTGATGTATTGCAGAACACTACGTACTCGACACCCTCCTCTAGTAATCTCAAGATTGGGGCACTCGTCAGACTCTATCTCAATTGCTGGAAAGCCTGCTGGCATCTCTCGGTCCACACGAATGGTTGTCCATTTCGGGTCAAAGCTGTCATGGGTGCTGCAATCCTGGAGAAATCATGGATGAATCTCCGATAGTAGCCTTCCAACCCAAGGAAACTCGGCACCTCCGTCACGCTCCGGGGTGGCTCCCATGCTAGAACTACCTCCACCATTGCTGGGTCCACTGCTACACCATCCGCTGAGATAACATTTCCCAGAAAGGGGACATCCTGTAACCAGAACTTACACTTCGAGAGTTTCCCATACAAATGGTGCTCTCGGAGTGTGTCCAGAACCATCCTTAGGTGTCTCGCATGCTCCTACTCGGACGCAGAGTACACAAGGATATCATCGATGAAGACCACCACAAACTAGTCTAGATAAGGCTGAAAGATCCGGTTCATAAGCCCCATGAACACTGTTGGGGAGTTCTTCACGTCGAAGGGCATCACCATGTACTCATAGTGACCGTAGAGACATCTGAAAGCTGTCTTCGGTATATCCTCTTCCCGTAATCGCAACTGGTGATAGCCTGCTCGTAGATCAACCTTTGAGAACCATCGTGCCCCTGTCAACTGGTCGAATAGGTCATCGATCCTCGGCAGTGGATACCGGTTCTTCACGGTCACCTGGTTTAGGAGCCGGTAATCCACACAAAGCCTCAAGCTCACGTCTTCCTTCCTAGAAAACAGTACTGGGGCCGCCCATGGTGAAACAATGGGTCTCACAAAGCCCTTCTTCTACAAGTCGTCCAGCTGCATCCTCCGCTCATGAAGCTCTGAAGGAGCCATTCGATCAGCCGATGCCGATATCGGGGTCATCCCTGGTTGCAACTCAATGCAAAAAATCTATCTCCCTTCGGGGAGGTAACACGGGAAAATCCTATGGAAAGACATCCTCGTACTCATCCACCACTTGTGGAAACTTGAAACTCATAAAATCTTCCGCGCCAAGGGCCAGGCTGGCCAACTGATGTGAAATCGGCTGTGCCCACCTATGCACGAGTCCATCCTGTGCTGCCTGGGTCTCTCTTTCACTGATAAAAGAGAACCTCGTTCCATCACCGCAGACACACCACACTCTTCGCCTAAAACAATCAATCTGGGCATGAACTGTGGATAACCAATCAATGCCAATAATGACATCTTAAGGCCTCGACGCTACCACCAAGAGGTCCCAACCGAAACTCTCACCTACAAGGGTCAGGTCACATTGCCTGCAATGGTGTGTGATCACTGAATCTTCTCCAGTCGGTGTTTCAATGCGTAAGGGTCAATTCAACGGATCAACTGGAATCTCAAGGTTTCGAACAAGATAAGAAGCCAGAAATGAATGACTAGAACCAGTTTCTATCAAAACGGCAGCCAACATAGAATAGACACAAATAGTACCTCTAATCATTCTGGGAGTACCTGGGTCATAAGACTCTACCGCCTGCAGCTGTCCCTGCCTCTATCCACCAGCTCCCTGAGCCCGGGGTGGACCCCCTGGGGGTGGTGGTGGTAAAGGGTTGAAACACCGACCACCTCCAGCTGCTCTCCCAGCTCCTCTACCATGTCCGCCGACTCGCGGATCTGCCTGCTCCACACGTTGCCTTTGCCTCGGTTGTCCATCCACTGCTCCTATTTCAGTAGTATGGCGGGTTGGACAATCTCGAGCGAGATGTCCCCTACCGTCACATGAGTAACATCACCTCTCTCAAGGCTGGCTGGAAGCGCCCTGTGAACTCTGTAAGGCTGGTTCCCTGTCCTGGGATCACCTCTATAAACGTCTCCCATGCCTGGGTCCCTGACATCAACTTGCTGCGGTCGATGTCTCTGCTCCAGCTCACCCACTACTGACAAATGCCGGCTATCCCTGCTCTGCCAGGAAGCTCTCGACCACCAAAGCCCACTCGAGCACCCCAACATAAGTAATAATTCTCATAGGGATGATACTGGCTCAGATATCTCTGCGCAAGCCCTGCTCAAAAGTTTGAGCTCTGAAGTACTGATCTCTAACAATATCCATCAAGTACCGTGAGAGGTCGGTAAACCTCAATGAATATTCAGCCACAGACATGGTTCCCTACTGGAGCTGAAAAAGCTCCTGTATACGTACTACTCTCAGGGTAACTGGTGAAAACTCCTCTATTAAAAGAAGCTCAAACACCGACCATGCAAAAGTCATCTCATCGTGAGTCTGGATGACCAAACTCCACTATCGCCCTGCCGAGCCCTGCAAAAGGCTCGCTACCAGGATCACCATCTGGTCTGCTGGTGTCCTGACCAAACGGACGACTTTGGTCACTGCCTCAAGCCAGTCCTCTGCTGCTTGAGGGTCAGGATCACCTCGAAACCTGAGGGGTCTCTATCTCTAAAACTGGTGGAGGGCGCTCTGCCTACGCTCCTCCTCCACTGGTACAGCAGGCGCTAAACACTGCTCCACAGGGGGCAGAACAACTGTCACACCACCTGGTGGTAGAAATGGGGGATCTAGTCCCTGTATCAAAGCTTCATCACTGAGGGGGTCATCCTCGTGATCGAGCTGCTGGATCCTAAAGGGTGCGCGTCACATAGGAATCCTGTTCAAGAAACAATATGTAACACAGTTAGTAGGTATATCTGGAGAGATGACTCAATAAGGACATGGAAACCACAACCCATTCATATATGATGCGTGTACCATTTTTTCCCATGCAACCAGTGTATTCATGTTCCGAGTCGAAAAGCAAGTTATCAGAGTCCTGGTGTATGGATACGTCGGCCGCCGCACCAACACTGGGGTCCCTGGCCTGAAAGCCGAACTCAAAACACATAACACTGTTGCCTCAAACCAACTCATAGAATCTCGGTCCTAATGTAGAACCGGCCACCTCTGATACCACTCTATCACGACCCGTCCCAGTGGGGCCCGAGCTGCAACTCCACAAGACCGCCTCCAATAGGCCAGGGGATGTTGACTAGCACCGAGTAGGCATGCTACTAACATTGGAGGCATTACCTATAAACCTGTACACAGGCACACACATCTCTAAGCCCACAAAGCTGAAAAGTAGAAACTACTAAAAGGGAAAGATGCATGCAAACAATAAAACCCAACCACAGAGTATGACAGGAAAGTAAAGTTCATTAAAGTAAAACCCTGGGCCAAAAGTACAAGCCCCCCAAAATAAAGTCTGCAATAAGGTCCAACCTGTAGAGAAAGGTACTGGGACTGAAAGATGTTACCGAAGGAACACACCTCGGGCTGTCTGATCTCACTAAGCACCGTCCGGTCCCGATCCACCTAGAATCTTGTCAAAGGCTCGCTCTTATACACAAGACACGACACGTGCGGGCAGAACCCGTGCAGGGGTGAGTATAAAAATACCCTGTAGGACACCCCGAAACCACAACGGAAAATACAACAGAGGAAAAAGTTACAGTCAGATCTACATAGTATATGTCTACAGAACATGTAACAAGAATATCCAGATATACCCATACAGTAACGATCATCGTGATACCGGCACTTGGATCCAGCTCGAAGATTCCACTAAGCATACCATCGGGAGGGAACACTCCTAGGTCTCAAGAGATATATTAAAAGTACTCGTTCTGGTAGAACAAAATCCTTAATTACCTTGAGAACAAGATGCTCATATGAGGATCGCATCCAAGTCATGGGGTGATTTCAACAACTTAGTCTGAGCTAATCCGCTAAGCAGAGGATCGGCGCCCGGGTAAGGTTGGTCACGTCGATACAAAGAACTCTACCTAGGGTTCCAGAAATAAATAGAGGATCTGGCTCAAAGTCTCATATAGGGGATTCCAAAAACTCTATTCAGGAAGTTCTACTGAAGGGATCATACTGCATGAACGAGCTGATACCAAAACCTTCAGGGGATTACCAATGGTACGAACCCTAAGACCAGTCCAAGTCACAGAAGACAAGTGTCTCAAGCCATGAAGAAAAAGTTACATGGCGTGTAGTATGGTTACACTCTGTGTTCTTTGACCCTAGGTACTTCTCGTGTAAACGGCCCGTGTCCTTCGTTCAAGCCGTGAAAAACTGAACTACACAGCGTGTAGAAAAAGTACACACCATGTTCCTTGACACCGGGTGCTTCCCTTGTAAACGACATGTGTCATTTGGCTTGTCAGATAAAAACAACCACATGGCATGTGGAAGAAATCACAAGCCATGTTCGAGTGCCTGGGCTCGCTCCGTGTACGCTGGCCATGTGCCCGTACATGGTCTCTGCCTAGGTCCGTGCCGCCTGCCCATGTGCCAGTACACAGGATATCCCGTGTATCTTGGCTTGGTCTGGACGGGGAGGGGTATACGCGGCGTGTTCTTGGGCCGTGTACCCTACCCATGTCCATGTACTCCCGGAGTACACACCAGGTCGTTCGCCGATGAACACATGCTGCATATCCTGACTACACGATGTGTAGTCGGGAAATTCCAAAAATGTTGTCTTCTTCCTCGCGCTTCAGCCGATCCCCCGGATCTTCGTTTTCTCATCTGTTTATCCTAATACTCCATGGAATCGTTCGTTTCGCCATATGAACATTGTAACGGGTTTTTTTGTCTCTTCAAACAGATCATAAACGTCAAACGATCCATCCGAAGAAAAACGCTTGAAAACTCGTATCTCGCGATCCGCTCTGAATCGCATACCGAAACCGTCGTCGCACCTTAATGACACCGCACTGGGGTTGGATCCACAATCTCGGATCGTTGCGTCGCCGAACGAATGCGCAACGATCTGTTGTTCATTTCCCCATGAAGAACGCAAAGAACACAAGGGAGAAAAAGGGGATAAATCCAATGAAACAATTTTGAGGAACGAACCTCCTCCTTCGTTCATCACGGAGTTAATCCGCTCCCATTAATAGGATTAAACGGAGCATAAAAAGATCAACATGGATCTAAATCTCCCAGAATCCCCGAAAAAGACCATCCTGCAAGGGCGATCGATCCGCGGACTAATCTGTTCGTGGATTAGCCCGCATTCGTAGTAGAAATCAAGAACGGGGAATGGAAAATCAAAATCAACGTCCGACCTAGATTCGCTGAATTTTCCGGCGAAGATCCACTCGTCGCGTCGGAAACCGTCAAGAACGTCACTGCCGCCGCGTCGGGGATTTCCTCCAGAGCTTTCCCAGAGCCTCCAAAGGATTTCAGAGTTATGGGGATTATAACCCTGATTCCCCTGCAAAATATCAATTTAAAGAAAAGATATTTTGACTTAACAAGATTTAATAAAATAATTTAATTAAATAATTTTTTACAGTTATGCCCAAAAACCATATTTCACCACCGACCTGTGCCGGCCGAAGTTAGGCCTCGCCTAAGGTAAAATCATTGTTTTGAAGGTAACAGTGCCCTCATATTTTTAATCCGAGCACTCATTCGGGAGTTATTCCACTTTTTCAGGAAAACTGCATGCACACATAATTTAACTATTAAATTAAATTCAACATTTGTTTTGGGCTCACCGGGCCTCGGAACTGCACGCTGTCTCAGAGCCTAGTCTCGAGATAATTCCCATATAAAATTAAAATAATACATAGAAAAATCTGAGACATTATAATTCTTGTAAAAGGATGTTGAATTTTTTTTTCCTTCGAGGATTAAATAGATAGTTTTAAAAGGTAATTAATGAATTTTAAAAATATTTATAGTTCATTGTGGTGGTTTCTATCTCTCTCATTCAATGAGTGTGATGCAGATTCTAGTTGGACCATTTTTGTCTAAACAAATATTAAAATAACTCTATTTTTGTCTCATAAAATATACATATAATTAAACTATCATTGATAATTGGATAATTGTTTTCTAAAAAAGGTTAGATCAGAACCCTTTTCACCACCACACCAATGTCATTTTTGAAAAAAAATCTACAAAAACCTATATGGTTAATTAACTATTCATTACAAAATCTTTTATACTATACCATCCATTTATCCCCTCTACATTTTTTTAAACTATTTATATTTAAATTATAATAGACAAAATTATTACAATTCCAGTTACTCCATCATAAAAGCATTGTGTTCATCAATGATCTTCTCATTATTAATAATTTTACATTCTAAAAAAGAGATATTCTATTAATTCAACATGAATAAACCCTCAATTTTTAATAGTATGCTCTAGTATTAAAATTTCATCTTTCTTGTGATTAGTATATATTAATTACTCCTTTAGAAACAATCTAGTAATCATGTTTTTTATATATTGAGAATCCAAACCTTCATGTTATCCTTTAAGATCGACCTTAATATACACAAAACCATATTATAGATTTATTCATGATTTTAATATTTTTCTTTCTGAATTTTTACCATCAAAACATCTTTATTTTCATAACTAAAAATGGTTTTATAATATTTAGTTACTATATTATCTTTATCCACATAATCAATTATCAAACATCTCAATAAAATCCTTTTTCCAAATGTATTTTAATTTTTATTGTTTTACTATAGATTAAGCCTAATCTAATTTTATAATAAGTATTCACCATCATCTCCACCTTCACCCTTCATTGTATTTTTCATTGCAATATGAAAAAAATTATTGTTTATAAATTCATAAAATTTTAATTATTCGAACCATCAATTTCTATTCTTGAACATTTATATAAAAATATATAATAAATCATAGCTAATATATCCTTCCACATCATGAAAATTATGAATATCAAAATTCATAATTTTTGTGATGTATAAGGATATATTATTATTGAATAACTTTATATGATTTACTATTTCAACAAAAATATCAAAAGAAACCTTCTTTATATGATTTCAATTAGGATTAATTTTTACAATATTGATTTTGTTTAACAGTATTTACATTTGGGATTTAAAAAGGAGGAACCTTATTAGGATTCTATTTACAATTTGGATAACCATCGTTTAATAATCACGGTCATCTATTAAATATAGAAATAAATTAAATAATTTAATATTGAAATTAATCTTGGTTATGTCAATAAAATTTTGAAACAAGTATTAATATATTGTTTTGATTCTTTCTTAAATTATCTTCCAACCAGATTATTCTGGTACACCTTATGGGGTAGGGTAAATTATGTTGTAATTTTTATTCTATACATGGACTATTGATTGATATTTTTCTCTTAATAAAAATATTCATATACCAAAGTCATAGATATCAATGTGACAAAAAAATATGCATACTCAACATAAGTACAATGAAATTGATGATTCAACGTGGTATAACAAATAGGCATACTTAATAAGGAAAAGGATTGTTTGTCAAAATATTTATGGATTTCAATACAAACTATATTTGATTTTAATTTTTATGAAGGTTATAATTAAAATATGAGATCCACTCCCTCAATAACCTTCTCCACTCACTATTTCAAAAGATATAGTATTTAAAATAAATAAATTAGAGGGTAATGATAATAATAATATCAAATTTTAACACTAAATAGTAATTGATTATTTTTAATTTTCTTATATAATATTTATCCAATCATTAAATTCAATATATTTGACATTAAATATGAATAATATCTATAATTTATTTATGATAAAAAATAATCTCCTTCATTTTTTTGGTTCCCATAATTTTATCTATTTATATATTCCACATTATTGTCAATGAATTATTGACTCTTCACTTGATGATTTGATCTCCGAACCACCCATATATAACATTTAATTATCTTAAATGTCATAATATTCATAAATAATGTGATATATACTTTTATTATGGAATCCAATTTTTATTTTCTGTATCCAGGCATGTCATTTACAATTATGATGTGATTCACCTGAAAAATTCATTATTATGTCATGATATAATCCACTATGGATTGATCATTAATATAACTTTAGATATAATAAATTCTATGAAATATAAAATTAAACACCCATTATTATTATGACTTAATAGACATAAAATTTTATTAGAACTGATACCTATTGTATAATGATAACAACCATCAAGGGTTAACAATTCAATTCTCAAAAAAACATGATTTCATGAATATATACCTAAACTTTTATCTCCATGGGACCATATAAATTTTGGTGCATGATAATTCATTAATATTATCATATTCTCTCATCGTTGTGGGGTGACATTAATTTTCTTATGTGACCTTATGAGTTTTATATTTTAGATCCCCATCAATTTTTCGTGGACCATCATTATGGTGTGGTATTGTACCATATGAAAATATTTAAATAAAATGTAATAACTATTGAACCATAAGCTATAATCTTTACATGAAATATTTTTCTATCCTTATAATAATGAAATTATATTTTTATATGGTTATCATTAAAATAATATATTATTTCTTATAGTAATACTAGAAGACATACAGTGTGAATTACCATCACATACACTCACTTACTAAGGTAGTTTCCTCATAGACATGACCATAACAATTTCATCATAGTGATTTATTATTTAATACAAAATCAAAAATATATATTATCTTTATTTTTTTATATAATTACTTTATTTCATGGTATACTCTGTAGTGTTGTTCTTGTATCCATATTGTTAAATAAAATTCAATGTTTCCTCCTAACAATTCCAAATTTCTCCAACCCTCTATTGAAAACATTAACCCTCAAATAAAATTTAATTTCATAACCACACTAATTTATGTAGATAAAATCAAAAAAACATCTTCAATATTCTACATGATTTAATAATCAAACAAAATGAAAAAATTAGTTAAAATAAAGTGATAATTTATAATTAATGGTTAATGGTTTTATAGAAAAAATATTGTGTACAACATAAAATTATGTCTTATATATATAATATGAAAATTTTATTTTTTGTATCTAAATAGATTAAATCCCAATTTGAATTTATATAGGTCATTCAAAAATATGGAAAAATTCATAGAAAGTATTATGTTATTTTTACATATTTATTGAATCATATTTTAATTTATATTAATCAATAATCCAATAATATTACCATTACATAATTTCAATATAAAAATTGAAAAATTAAATCCATTTTTATAATAAAAATAATCCTCATGTGGTTAATTTTATTATAAAATATGAAACTTATAACATAATTAAAATTAAATATTTATAGTGTTGATTATTATCTAGCTCAATAAAATATTGTTAATTATGTACTGTTATATATCAATATTTTTCTCAATAAATAATTATTATAATTTTTTATTTTATAATTTATAATTCTTAATCGGTATGTATAACACACACATAATGGTTAATCAGAATGGTTACATAGCAATAATATAAATAAATTAAAAATAAAATAAAATATTCCCAATATCCACAAAAAAATTATAATACTCCTATTGTGATAAACAAAATCACTAGATCTGAAACCATGTTGTGGTTTCATTAACACAATCATAAATTGTGCTAAATGAATCCACATCACATTGATGGTCATTAAATCATGCTTATATGATTGGAAATACATTAAAAATATTATAATATATGTCATGTTATAATTATTCCATCCTAGATATCATTTTTGGTGAAAAAAATATATGATGACATTTATTAATTTGAAACATTCATATTTTATTTTTAATGAATAATAAAATAAATTGTTTAATTATAACCAATATATAATGTTTTTAACTATTGGAAACATTTTTAATACATTTTAAATATGGTCAAATCGTAATTGGATTTTGGGGAGTCCACAAAATGTTCTAGGATTTCATAAAAACTCATTCAATTTTTTTTAATAGATTGGTATATAATAATGATTAAATTCAAGATGAAATAATATTAAAATAGTTCTAAATTTTTAATTCTTTTAATGTATGGTATCTATAGAATATTTAGAATAAAAAAGTCCTTCCAATGTGATGGGTGATCCAAAATAAGCTATGTATTTCCCTCAAAATTGGGACAATATTTTCCTTTATTTAATCTCCATCAAGATCATATAAATGATTTTTGATAGATTTTTTTTCAATAATAATTTTCTATATCATTGATTTGTGGATTATTAAATTAATATAAATGGTTTTATATTATAGAAATTGGATGTTTAGTGATTTTATTTCCCTGAATTTGGACAATGTTTTTACCTGCCAAAACAATAGATTGGATACAAGGAATCAATCATTCAGACTGGATTATTGTTAAAATTGAATTATCTAGAACCACATAATGATATAAATAAAAAACAATTGATCACAAATATTTTCATAATGATGATGTGATATTAGTAAAAAAAATATTTTATCCTTTGAAAATTATAACACTACATCACCATTTATGGAAATATACAATATATATTATTTTATAAGAAACAATATAAAACTAAAATTTTAATAACGTAGTATTATAATAAAAGGATAAAGGTTTCAATGGGAAGGCAATTTATAAAAAAAAACTATTTTGAAATTATAAAAAACAATTTTATGATATCAAAATATTTACTTCATAATTATTTTCCAAAAACATATTCACCTTGGAAAAATGAGTATGTTTCTTATGTAAATAATTTTCTCAATGGAATAACAAGGTTGGGATTTATTGGAAAATTACTCATGGATTTATATTTTAAAAATATAAGTTTATAAAAGGACTTCCTCTCTAATACCCCTCTAGTATGATGAAAATTTTAACGGGGGATTAAGATTATTCAACAAAAACTATGGAAAATGAGATATTTGGATAATATAAATTTATATTAGTTATTCTTAATTTATCAGTTTTTAATTAAAAAATAATAATTTATGTAAAAATTAATAAAATTTTGAAATAAATTAATAAATATTAATATAAAATCATAAAAATAAAATAACATTTTTTGAAATTTATCAAAACATGTCCAAAAGGTGTTCTATGTAATTACATTTGTCTTTTAATAAAATTATTAATTTATACTATAGTTATATTTTAAAATATTTTTATATAAAACATTTAATATTAATGATAAATATATTAGGGTTATATTTTCATAAATATCATATATTCGAAATATAAATAAATACATGTTAAATTCCATATTAATTGAGAATATAAATTATTTTTTATTGAAATAATTATAAAATGTTCATTTTTATTTTTTATGAAATATACAAAATGTTTAATTAAATATAAATAATAAAAAAATTCTATATCGATGAAATAATGAAAAAATTATATCATGTTGTAATTTTATAATTTTTTAATAATTTATATAATTCACTACATTGATAACTTATTTTTACTATCAAGTGTTTATAAAGTGAATGAATTATTTTCATAGTTTAAATTATCTTGAATTTTTTTATAAATTTTTAACCATTAATAGAAAGATATAGATGCTTCATTTGACCTAATATTTTATTCTTTTCATAGAATAATAATATTATTATATTGGATATGATTTATATAGTATGGTTTGTTAAAAAGTTTATAATTTTAGGTTCTTGGATAGAGTTGTAATTCATATCACAATTAGGTATTGATCTATTGATAGCAGGACCATTAGATAGTGTAGAACCCGATGAATTATTAGGTTTAAATATGATGGAGAATATTAGAATATATATTTTTTAAAAATCATTATTTTTAATTCATTCTCTGTGACCGATTAATGTATCGACATCTCATGTTTAATTATCATACTCACCTCATATGAAACAATAATATATAGATAAAAACATAAAGTTTTTTACATGATTCAACAAAAAAACATCGCATTATTCCAACAAGTAACACCCCAAATACATATTCATCCACCCATACATGATATTAAATAAGGAAATGTCTCAATCATATCAACACTAAGTCCCATGGTGTTCCAACTTCAAAATTCAACCATTAAATACTATTTTCCAAAGAAAAAATATGCCGCATAAAATCGAACTATATTGGTACCCATCTGTTACACTAAAGTCATAAATATCACTTCAATTAATCACATTTAAAACAATCCATATATATAATTTTTTATTATATTTCAATCTACATTGATATGTAATCATTCTCCATGATGAAATAGGATAACCCGATCTAATCGTGTCCATTTTTTCATGATCCTCATCAACTGACAATATAATCTACCTAATCGAGACTGCAATAAAATTATCACATAATGAAAATATTCGTTGAAAAATGAACATTTGTTAATTCATTTTATATTATTCTTTCTGAAAACATCACTACATTAGTCATTGTCTAAATTATTCTTTACATCACACTATTCGTGAAATAATTATTTCCTTGGCTTCACACAGGATCACTTATTCATAATATACATTCTTTAGGATAATATTATCTATCTCATGTACTTTATTTCTCTATACTTATGGAAACAAAAAAATTTAAAAATGAAATTACTCTTGAAATTATAAAATGACTTTTTAAGAATGAAGGTATATAAAACAAAATCAATATTTTTCATATTTTCATTATGAATCACTATAAATAATGTAAATACTCGTTTTCTCATTCATAAAATAATATTGAGGATCAAAAATTATTATTTTATACTAATAATATAGTGACCATAAAGAATGTTAAATTTTAATTATTATGGAAAATGGAAATTTCCATACACGAATGTAGCTAAAGCTTTGGCTAGTATGATTTATCCGTATCAAGCCTATTTGTCAGAGCTTCGAGGGAGATGGAATCATTGGGTTTTGACTTAGAACATGCCAAATATAATATTACATTTTATTAAAAATTTACAAACTATTTATAGTAGAAATTAATTATTATTGATACCATGAAAAAATCCATGATTTTTAAACCACCCTAATGCTAGATGAAAGGTTCTTCACAGCTGGAAGTGAACTGTATTTTGTGAATATTTTCAATCCCCTTTAGTTTTAATAATACAGTTACCAATTAATGTAATCTTTTGGAATATATTTATATATCATTGAAATTGGATTCAAGGGATGATTTCACAAGTGATTCATGAATAAAAAAGTTTTTTGAATATGAAAAAATTGGATTGAGAAAATGATGTTTCGATATTTTGATATTCGTGAGTGGAACAGTCTATAAATCGGCAGTGGAACACCTCATCTGGAAATGAGTAGAATTACAAAAAAGGATGAATTTTCTAAAATTGAGGAATGATGGGTGCTTCATGAATATATAATTTTATGTGAGATTGACCATCTTGAAAATTAATGTTATGTTTTAATTGATTATAAGGGCTTTCAGAAAAGGGTTTTCTATGAATATATATTTTTTTAATAAATATTTATCAACTAATTATTTGAGATTCTTGGAGGTTGAGATATTCATAATGGTGTTTGGGTTCAAACTTTTTTTATTTTATTTGAATCAATAGTTAGGTTTTGAAATGGCTTGTAGAAATAAGAATAGCAGTGTTAAAAAGTTGTTTTACCTGAACAATTCATTCAATTGCATCAACTCATGACTAAAGGGAAAAATAGACTCATAAAAATTAGTGAAGAAGAAAAAAATTCCCAATATAATTAGAAAACCTTGAAGTCAATAGACTCGGTAATAATTCACCCTAGGAAGTGATCTAGGGGAAGTATTCATGAGTTATTCATGGGAGGCAATGTGATACCACTAAAATTATAGTAATGTTATTCTGCTTAGCAAACTGTTTCATTGTCTGATAATCTATAATTCACAAAAACCATTGAATATTACATAATTTAAAAATTAATAACATATTTTTGGAATATGATCCTCGAACTATCCCTTAGGGATGAAATATTTATCATTGATGTGTTGGATCTCTGCCAATTAATGTTTAATAACTACACAATTCAATCAATAAGGATCAACATGTTCATAATAATGTGTGGAAAATAACAATCACCATATGATAAATAGTTTAAAACATTATTTAGCACATCCCTCTAAGATATATACAGAGTATTACTCGTGGAATTCAACTGTACATGTTATTTGTGTTAAATATGTCTTATCAGATTATAAAGATTTCAATGAATTTTTGTGGAGTTCAATGTTTTATGGAATTAAAAAATATATGTGGAATATTATGATGATATCATAACTAAGATCCCTCAGTATGTATTGTATCTCTTTCACTCATGTTATTTCAGTTAGTGATGCAACTAGACATTCTTTGAATGAAATTGAATGGAAAATTCATGATGAAAATTATAATGAAATATTTTCCATCAATAATTCCCTATATGATCAAATATTATTTAATATGACAAGTTCACATACATCAATTATATATTGGATAAACTAGAATATATATATATATATATGTGATAAAAATTTAAGTGTCCAAAATCTATGTTTTTATAATATGTTACATAATTGAATATATAACCATAATAAAAATAAAATATTTTTTAACAGAATTACAGTAGTTTTATGAAAAATATGAGGATTTAATGAATTATGTAAAGATATTTACATATTTTAGAAAATAAATATATATATTTTACCTATTTATAATCCAAATAAGTCAACCATTCAGAAAATTGGACTTTCAAAACATTCTCTAGATGATTTGACAAGTAGTTTAGAGTCTTAGGTAACGAGAGTCAAACCCAAAGAAACAAAATTCCTAGTATGAAAGAAAATTTCATTAAAATACATATATAATATTTACATTCACATTGTATTTGATAATGGATATTATGTGGATGATAACCATCTTTTTATTATTGTTTCAAAATTGAAGATTGGAAAAGGGAAAATTAAAGAAAGCATTGCTTGGATTGTTTTAGGTGTGTAAATTGGATGACCATTCTCATTAGATGCATATGGAATTTTGATAAGGTATATAGTTAAACATAAATTCTGAATAAGCCTAATATGATTCTCTATAATAATGGATTATTCAAATATAATATGAAATTACAAAGAACAACCCTCAATTTCAATTTAGAACATGATGGAGTTTTAATTTTATAGGTTGTATAACCTGAGATTAAATCAAACCCCAAATCATCTATAATGTATAAAATTGAGTAGGTAAAATTAAAAAATGTTGAAGATAATTTTTTGATTGATGTTGTTGATATCAAGGTCGATCATGATGGTGCTATTTATGAGAATGTACATTAAATAATGAAAAACAATTTTGCATGTAGTAATGAAAAATTCATCAAAGTATATTGATCAAATTTAAAAATAAATAACTATATGGAAGGATGGGAATAAGATAACATAACAACTCTTCGATGATCTGAATAGGATGTGGATTTAATGAATAATATTGAATAAATGGTAAATTAATCAATGTCTATATATTAATACTATAGGAAAATGATTAGATAGCCGAAGAAAATGTATAATTTGTTATTACTATAAGGATTAAAATGGAAAATAAATCAAAACCAAGGGGAACAATCAAGAATTTTTATATTTCAAATATTTTCTTTTGTAACACGTTCAAAAAAAGATAAATATGGTTCTGAATAAGAAGAGAAGTTACTAAATAATTAGAGATTGGCATGTAATAGAAGATGTAGTGTTTTATGTTATGCAGAAAAATAAAAGGCTATAAACTGGATGATCCGAATTAGTGTGAAGGAGAAATTTATACATATCACAAAGGTTCCTAATGTCCAGTCTATGAAATCATTAATCCAAATAGAAAATAGAGTTGAAAACAATCCTCAAATATATATATAGGATCACTTGTCAATTACCATTAAACATTATGCTAACAAATAATGAAAGGGATTCATTGAGGTTTTCTCCATTATATTGTTTCAATTCTGTGATTTCTAGACAATAAAATTTCTTACTATTAAGTGGAAATGACATATCAAAAATGATGATCTTAAAAAAAGTCAACAATGTATTATAAAACCATATTCTTCATCATATTGAATAAATAGTGTCTATGGGTATTTTATTCATTATTCTAACAAGGATTATATTGATATTTATTATAAGGGGGGAAAATTTAGGAACAATAACTACAACACTCTAAGAAAAATCATTGTTCATAAACTAATATAAATTACCCATAAATAGGTATTATCCTCTGGAAATAGAATATCAGTATTTTGAAATTTATCACATTTAAAATATATCATAATGGTCATATTGTGCCTCCACTATATTAGGTATCTCATAGAAGGATAATATAAAAATATTGGAATCAAAAATTGCATAAATATACCACAATGATATAAATATCGATATCTCCTTGAATCTTAATTTTATATTCTCATCCAATAAGATATGCAATAAATGTTTTATGTATAATCATAAGAAACTTATTTTTATATAAATGATAATATTAAAATATGGAGAATTAAATATCAAATAATATAAAAATGTTGAAATATAAAATGAATAACTAAGGAAAACTAATTTTCTCTACATTGATGTTTTGTTTTAGAATTTTCTGATTTGTATTCAACAATGAAACTCAAGAATATGAGTGAAATTTAATAACAAGTGATGTACTATCACAGGATTTCTAAGAAATCCTCTGAAAAAATTATACTAAATAGATGGTAATTTATATTTGTATGATACAAAATATAACACATAATACTTAATATTTTGTTAATAAAAAAACGTTTGGAATATAAGGTTTGGTCACATTAATAAATAGATCAAAAAATAAATATCTTAGATAAATATAGTTTTAAAGATTACCTATATTATGTGTGATTTAGAAAGGTCTTGTGATAAATCCATATGAGGAATGATGGTAGGGTGTTCTAATCATCTGAATAACAAAAGGTTATCAAATCTTATTCATCTTCTATATATTGATATATGTGGTCCATTGAATGTTTCAAGAAGATTTGTAAATAGTTACATCATTTTTATATTGTTGATTATTGTTTAATGGATTTTTTATTTTTCATGAAGGTAAAATTTAATGTTCTTGATTTCATGAATAGTTACAATCATAATGGCGAGAATTATAGTGTCCGCATAATCAAAATTTCATAATATGAAAATGGAGAAGAATACACATCAATTGAATTTTTGGGCCACCTAAAAATCATTGGAAAATAATTGAGGTTTATTCCAATAGAATTCATCATCAAAATGGGTTTCATAGACACAAAAATTTACATGTGAAAAAAATGTGTATATATATGTTGATTGATATTTGTGTTTCTCATCATTACTAGAAAACATTTTTTCCGGTGCTGGTGTATACTCAAAATCCAATTGCGATTTTTGTATGATAATCAAGGACCATATTTAAGACATTTCCATCAAGGAAGACCTCATTCAATTTTATCTTATTCTTAGGTTAATTTTTTTATTTGAAACAACGATGGAAATAGAGGAATTTATTGTGATGAATGAAATGTGGGAATATTCATTTGTAATTCAATGAAATTTAAATCCTTAATTTTTTTCAATAATCATCTTATATAGAATGTATAATATGTCTTGATCATTTTTTTTAAAACTATAAAGAAATCATGGAGCTCATATTTTGACATGATTTAATATGAATAATAATGTCGACATTGGATAGATTCATGTAAGAATATAGCCGAAGGCAAGAAACTCATTTAGGGCACAAAATTGATGATGATTATGTGGAAAATCAGTAGACAAAACTGTTTCTATTTAAACATCATCAAAACCTCACAAGAAAAATAATATAGATTAAATTGATCAATCCAACATCTTTAGTGATTAGACCACACCAAAACATAAAATGAGAATGAATATTGAAGCACATAGTTCTTTCTTATATTTTTTTTATCTATCCATGTTTGAAGATGAAACAAATGATGACTCATAGGTTATAGCCATAGAATAAGGCATATATCATATTGATAGGTACTCAACATGATATCATTGTATGATATCCAAAAATAATAATTTTATTTGAAAAATAATGTCTTTAAAAATAATTTCATTTTAATCGAAATGTAATTATTAACAAAGAGAACATGGTGTACAAAGGGAAATCATAGTTTTAAGGCATTGATGCTGAATAAATATTTTCTCCGGTAGCCAAGAAAATATTTTATTAGTCTCTTTCTACCCATGAATATTCATTGAGTGTACAATGTTTATCATGTTTTGGCCAAAAAGAAATTATTAAAGGGTATTCATGAAGAACAAGTCTATATTAAAAACCCATTTTGAAATTTAATTCAATATAAAGATGCAGTGGTTTGTAAATTAAATAAGGCTTTCTATGGTTAGATGTAGTCATCATGAGTGTGTTATTCTAGAAAGCATTCTTATATAACAAAATTATTATTTAAAATAAGATTTTTCTACCTTAATATATATGTTAATAATTATAATAATGATCACATTATGGTTCATGTGTATGTGGATGATATTATATTTTCCAAAAATTTGAAGGGATTAATGGAATAATTATATAATAACCTGAAATATGAATTGTAATTATCCCTGATTGATGAAGCCAAATACATTTTCAGACATTATGTTGGTTAAAAATAATTATTACTCTTTCATTTATTTGAAACAAATATGCAATAGTGCTATTTATGAAAGTAAATATGCATGAATCCAAACCAATGTTGTCTCTGGTTATTTTATGGAAAAATCATGAAAAATATAAGTATTGGAAATCAATTGATCCCACCATGTAAATTATTATCATAGGAAGCATATTATACTTGGCTGAAACATGAGTAAATATTTGTCAAGACAACCTGCTTAGAAACTAATTTCCAAACTAATTAAAAGGAATATAGTTTTTCATTTGTTAAATGAACCATGGGTTATATTCAAGGAACTATTAATTATGTCCATTACATTTTAATATGGAGAGGGAATGAATTATCTATGTTCATGGATTCTGACTAAGGTTTAGATTTGTTTCATAGAATGTCCACAAGTGGTAGAGCATTTTTCATTTAAAAAATGATTGCAAAAATTGATCAAGAAACATGAAACCAGTTCTATTATATAGAATGAAGAATAGTATATATCAGATATAGTGTAAAATAAATAGTTATTGTAGATAATGAAAAATATAATTGATATTATTTATGACCTGAAATATATGTTGATGAATAAATCTTACAACATTATTGTTATTGATCTTATGAATAATGTGATTCAACCCTTTTATAACAATCATATTGTGATCATATATCACTTCATCAAAAAAGTAGAACTATGTGTGATTAATTTGGATCATGTGGAACTGATTCCAAAGTGGCTTACATCCTTACTAAGCCCATGGAAACACCAATGTTTGAGAATAATTGATTTATCCTCACTGTTCTTTAATGTCCCATTGCATGAGGAGTTTATAGTTGTCACACCCTACTAATATTTGTAAAATATTTCATTTTTTGTGGATTTTATACAGTTATCTTGAGGGAATATGATCCCAATGGAATATGTTTTGTGAACTACTGTTTCACATTCTAGTTCACTGAGTTTATTTCCAATGTGAGAGATATATGAATTTCAATTAACAATATAAGGTGGGTATGTGGTCTATCGAGAAATGAAATCCACTATTTCCCAAAATGGTAATGATTGTATCCTCAATTATATGTTAAAGTCATGTATTTTTATAAATATCGGAGCTTTGCAAATTTTTGGGGATTTGTGAGGGAATCTAGTGTTGTGAAGGCTGGGTTTAATGAATATGTTCCATTTCATGAAATCATGATGGAAATATGGTGTTATACATGACTACGACAATCATAATGAATTATAAATTTTAACTATATTTTCATGAATAATTGATATTATAAAACAAGACATAATATGTCCTCTAAATATAATCTAGGATATTTCAATCTTCATGATAGAAAAATTTTGTAAATAGGTGGCCACAGAAATATTTTGTACAAGAATTGAATTTGAATAAAATGATAAATTTATCAAAATTCATGACTAATGGGAGATATTTGACTTATGAATTCATTGTGACTTTTAACATTAGGAAAATGATTCTTCTAGTCTTATTTGATTTGAAGGCATTTCCAAAAAATGGATTTTCTTGAAGTCTTTGAGTTTTGTGAAGAATTAGTTATCCAAGAACATGGTTTGCTTCATGAAGCAAGTGATATTCTCAAAGTTGTGTCTCATCAAAATCAATAGGATTTCATTGAATCAAAAATGATGTTTTTTGTAGGGTTTATACTTCATGAACAATAGTGTTGAACATCTTTAATAAGTGAACAATTCATTCAAGTGCATCAAATAAAAATATTACTAAAAAATGAGTCTCGTTCAACATAAGGATATTGAATTAAATTGTCAATATAAAAAGGCAACCCTCAAGTCATTATAAAATGTAACTCTTCACCCATTAATGTGAGATAGGAAAAAACTATGTATGTGTTCCCCGGGAGTTGGTGTGATATCCCTAAAATTCTGGTAAATGCAATTTTCCTAACACATAGTGGTTGTGTCTGATATTTTATACCCCACACAAAATAGTGAAGAATGGATGATTTACATATGACATACACAATGTCAACATATGATACTTGGAATACACGATAATATTGTACAACACAAACTGATGTGTTGTCAATCTGCCTTTGAATGTTTAATAACTAGATGATTCGATCAAGTAGTTTTTATATGTTCCAAACAATATGGGGAAAATATCAATATATTTTAATGAAAAATTTAATACCCTTTTGCATTCATACCCTATTAATGTGTTATAGGTTTCTACTAGTGTTATTAGAGCATATAAATTATTCTTGTTATGTAAATACTCTAAGGATGTGGAGAATTCAGGGACTATATGGGGAGTTCATTTTTAGGGAGAAACTTCAAGGTTTTGATTTATATGATGAGACAAAATATATGAAACATAGGGATGGAAATTCTATTTAACATAAATCCAGGTATTCTGGTCAATGATGCAACATGTCATTATATTAATGAAATATACATGACAATAATTGATGAAGATTCCATTGCACATAATACAATTAATGAAGTTCTATCATATTAAATCATTTGGGAGGTGAGGAATTGATCATTCACCAAGTCAATTTTCAGGAAACTAGAATATATACACACACACATATATACATATATATATATTATAAACATGTAAATGAGTAAAAAATTCATGTTTTGAAAAATATGTTTGATGATCTGAACATGCATCCAGAAAAAAAATGCAGAGATATTTTTTGATAATATTATAGAAGTTTTATTTGAAATTGGTGGACTTGTTGAATAAATTAATGATATTGAAATTTTGGAGAAAATAATGAGAATTAATTTAATCTATATAATCCAAAAGTTTCATTCCGTGATTAAATTATTATATCCAAAATTTCCCTAGATGATCTAATAATTAGTCTGCTATCTTATTATATTATTGTCACAACAGAAGAAACTAATATTACAGAAATAAAATAAATGTCATTCATTGATATGTAATGTCGTTTTTTATCAAAGGATGTGAGAGTATAGATTATTTAGATGTTGAATTAATTTATCTTTTTGTTAGAAAATTCAATAGGGGAAAATGGGTATTTTAAGGAATCATTTCTTTGGATTTAATTCTATGTGGTAAAGTATGGAACTATACATGTAGTTGCTCGATGAAGTTATTTAATGTATAAGTGATGTATAAAAAATTAAAAATCAAAGTAATATATTCTTTAATAATGTACTATGCTATTATATAATGGAAATAATGATAAATATCTTATTCTATAATGAATTAAATAGTGATGAAATATTTTTTGAGAAACTAAAAATTGAGTTCAAATCAGATTCTAAAGTATCCATGATCTATATTTGAAATTGTACAAACTATAAAAGAGGTACATAATTAGATTATTAGTTTTTTAGATAACCAGGTGGAAGTTTAGGGTGCTCTTTTCATGCTTTAAATTCAATTATAGAAAAATATAATGAAGTAACATATCAAGAAATAGTCATCACAGTATGTTGATCATCTAAAAGAAAAATAAATGAACTGGAAGGAGAAGCCGAAATACACATAACAACTATTTAGATATCTTAAGATGGTAATTTATTAAAACATAAACATAATGGTCTTGAGATTTTTATAAATGTAAGGACATTGATTCCAGAGGTAAAAATAATATATAGCTGAAGGAAATGAATAATAAATTGTCACTCAAAGTGGTAAGCTGGAAAATAATCTATACTAATCGAAATAATGACGAAATTTGAATTTTTAGATTATAAAATTCTGAGATATTTGAATGATATAAATGTTCCCTTGAAGGAGGAAATAATTAATTTAGTGATAAGAGATATAAATTTACTAAAAAATTGAATATACTATGATGTAAAAACATCCAAGGCTATAAATGGTATGGGCCAAAATAAAGAGAAGCAAATATTAATAGATATAAAAAAGGCTCATGAAATCTTGAAAAATAAATCTTCGAAAAAAATAGAAGAAAGAGTTGAAAATTATACTGATTTATATAGAAATTATATTTTATAAGATATCGTGACAAATTATGGGACAATATTTGGAATAGATTTTATATGGGTTTCCCTTAATGAAGTTCCAATTATATGAATTTCATGTCCATATCATTTCATACTGTGAAGAGGAAAAGATCTAACTAAATGGGGTTATTCATGGAAGACAAAAACTAATAATGAGACTATATTTATCATTATATATAAGCAATATATTAAATGTATATGTTGTTCAATTTTCAAACTTTGGACATACTGACTTGTTTTTCAAACAAAGGTAATGTGGGAATAAAAAATACATAACTTTGTGGAAAATCGTTAATTGTCAACTAAGACATATTAACCTTAAATATATGTATTCTTCTATATACATAGAATATGATTATTTTTAACTCATTCATATTTAAAAAAGATTTAAAATTTCATCTTTATCCTCCACTCAATGAGGTATCACGTGGAAGGAAAACAAGAAAATTAAGAAGAAACATTTGGCATAAATAACATAAAAGATATAAAGAATAGTACATAATAGATTATTGATCTTATATTCACAACCCATATAATAAGAAATTATTATTATTTTAATAATTTTTTAGAAAATATATGATTGAAAAATGATATTTTAAAATGAAGGTGAATAAAAAACCAAAGGATATGGACATACAAAAATAGAAATTTATGATGTAAGGAATCCAACAGTTCACTACATTGTGGGATTGTATCACATTCTTATGAGGCCATGTCAACTATGTGAATCTTGAATGGTTGTGAAATTTAATTATGAGTATTTAAATACCATTGTGATGGAAGGAAATTATATCATGAAAGGATGTAGACCATATGATAATTTATACCATCCTGAATGTGAAGAAAACACTTATTACATAATAATTTAATAAAAAAAATTTGTTTCAGTAGGGGGTAAGAAAACATAATAATAAAATCAAGGATACATATCTCATATTAAGTTAGATTTAGTCATTTCATATATAAATAGTGATTAAATAAATACATGTGATGCACGAATTTGAGGAAAGATGGTCAGAATATCCAATCGGCTGAAGAACAAAAGAAACTCAAATCATCACGATCCCATCCATATATATGAATGTTCTCCAATGAATATGGTTAGAACATATGGGTAGAGTTACATCAGTATTTTTAAAATTTAGTGTAGTTTAATTTCATGTGGGATGTATATTCATTGGAAATGGAATTTTATTGATTACATGAAGAGTTACTATCAAAGACCGGAGAATGAAAATTATCATAAAATCAACATTCTATGATCTGACATTAGAGGAGGATACACATACAATTGATTTTTTAAAATTTCCTAAAAAAGTTTAGTACAGGGATATACTGATTTGGATTCGTGTTTATCATCATTACTGGAATGTGGTTCTTCTAGTGGTGATGCACACTCAAAATTTAATATGTTTTTTATATGTGAAACAAGGACACCGTATGAGATATGATAATTAATGAATCTATCTATGATGAGTTTTTTTGGATTTAATTGATTCAGCAGAAATAAATATGTAAATCCAAGAATGTATGATGATATTTTAAAATATGCAATATTATTTTGATATAAAATGATTATTATATAATTTCTGTGTTTCATTAATTGTCATATATATATTTTGAAAATAAATTATGAAAATTTCAATGAGTATAATACCATAATAAAAATTATGAGGTCATATGATGTTGTTATTTAAGGGTATGAAGAAACTATAAAAGGGATTGATACAAATGAAAAAATTGTTGATGTATTGGAAAAATGTAGTGATCAAAAATGATTATTATTCATAAGTACAACTAGTAGAGAAAATAATTACTAAAGAAACTTCATTATAACTAATCATATAAATATAAGAGAATAAAAATTTCAAGACAACATCTACAACTATTGGACCACAAAAAGACAGAAAAGTGGAATGGTGAATAAAGCACATTCATCATTCCTTTCATATCTAGGAACAAAATTATTTGATGATGAAAATGTTGATGAATCATGGGTTAAGACAATTATTGAAGAGATAGATCATATTGACAATAACATGTCATGTGACGGTTTTAAGTTATCTGAATCTCATAATTTGACAGGAGTAAGGTGAAACATTAAAAAAAATAATTAATATGGAAATTTAATCAAAACTTAGGAAAATATGTTATGTAATGTTTATGCACAAATACAAGACATTTAAATTTAAGAAGCTTCTATTCTAATAGCTTGAATGGTGAGGATCACACTCGTCATATATATATTATATCAAATAGAGAAAAATATTATTAGATGGATTTCGAATCCTAATTCTTAAATGGTTTTCTTGACAGACGTGTATACCTTGAACACCATATTGTATATATTATTGGAAATTATGTGACGTAGTTTCATTGATAATAGAGGGATCTATATGTACGGAGGTATGGACAATAAATGACGTATTTTTAACCGGATACTTAATAAAACTAGAATTTAAAAGTGGAGTCTTCTACCATTATATCATTTGGATGAATTATAATAATGATAAAATTATTGACATTTTGAATGTGGATGATATTATTTTTCATGGAATAATTAATGGTTCAATACAAGAATTATTTATTAACTTGATATATTCATTAAAATTATCAATGGTTGGTGGATCCAAATTCTTTTAGAGGGATTTTAGGGTGTTTAAAAAAGGATTATTGATTCATTTACCATGACAATATTTCACAATTGTTTTGGAAGATATTAAATATGAATTGCTAAAAATTATGTAAACACCATTAACGGTTGGGATAAAACATGAAGAATATGATGATTAGAAATATATAAATTCAACCATAAATATAAGGAACATTTAAAAATTATAATATTTTAGTGTAACCTTGCTATATATAATATTTTAAACATAATTAGCACCTCACATACTATTTATTTCAATGCATGAGAAATTTTAGTAGTAAAATGAATGCATAAATATAATCAACGTATGATCAATTTTTGATTAAACATTATAGTGGAAGAGATAATGAATTATTATAATTTTTAGATGTTGACATGGCTTTAGATGTGGCATATTGAATGTTCCCATATGGTGGAGAATACATTATTAGAAACATTTATATGTACATGTCTGAAAAAGAATCAATAAATCAATTATCTAAGTATAGATAAATAATATTATATCTTTTCTATAGATTCATGCACTTAGTAATTATGGATAAAGAAACAACTGAAAGATTTTGGGGGTGGGGTGAAACAACCAACTTTGATATAGTCTGATAAAATGAGTGTAATAAATATTATAGAGAATCTGAATCTACATTATCTTACTATACATATTGAGATCATATATCAATATTTTCATGAAAATCATGAACAAAGAATGATTAAAATGGATCACATTGGAACTAATGTTGAAATAGATGATATTATTACTAATCCCTAAGAATCACCAATGTTCGAGAAACAAAAATTGATCCTCAATGTTCATCAACCTCCCATTGTATAAGGTGGTTACTATTTTCCCATATTCCAACATTTTTAAATATTTTAATATTATTTTATGCGACACAGGTCCATGGGGGTGAAAAATTCCCAGGGGAGTTTTTTTGTGCACTACAATCTCAAAAACTCGATTAATTAGTTTATTTACATAGTTTGCATAAGTGATATTCAATGAACAATATAGGGTTGGTAAATGGTCTATCAAGGGATAAAAATATTTTTTTAATATATTGTTTTACACATTAATATGATCTCATGTATATATAGAGTGATGGATGGGATATTTAACTTCAATTTTTTTTATTTAAAATGGATAATTTTTTTTAAATTTATCAATTGATTTAAAAAAAATTCTGGGGAATATTTTTTTAACGATGGTCTTCTATAACATTAAAGGGATTGTATTTTTTGTTTGTTGTAAATCCACATAAGGGTTGATCTAGTTATTTTTATGGAAAGTGATATTATGGTGAAGAAAGATTTTGTTATGTCGGTTGTGTAATTTCTTATTTATTTCCAATTTAATGGGTCTCAAAATAATTAAAAATAGAACACTTTACAAGACAATTATTAGGAGTAATTTATATTTTACTATATGATAATGAAATTAGATTCATGAATATAAGAATTTTGTGATGGTATGGACCATTATGAAGGAATCTATTATCAAGCTGGATATGTTTCCAGAATATTTGTTCCATTAGAAACATGTAATAGAAAGAAAGTGTTCAACATGGCTACATGAAGATTCTTGATAAGGGAAATTCCTCTAGAGGTTAATGAATAATGGATATCCACCAGTATTATAAAAGGGTGATAGAAAAATGATATTTGGATCATTGGATATTCAGGAATGGAAATGTCTATAAATAGGAGGCCACCCACATCATTGGGAAACATTAATATTTAGATAAAGTGATAAATTGTCCAAAATTTACAAAGATTTAGAGCATTGAGAATTATGAATTAATTTAGTCCAAGTACAATGTTAAAATACTTTTTATGTTATATATGATTATAATGTATTTTAGAAAAGGTAATTTTAAAAGGAATTGTAGATTCATGGGTACATAGTGATCCACAAGGGATGTGAGATTCTTGAATGATGGGAGTTTCATGATGGGGTGCGGGTTTGTGCATTTTGGAGTTTATTCATAACATAAAGGGGGTATCATAAATGATTAGATCCGTGTGAACAAACTTAATGACTAAAACATTTATCAATGGAACTATTTATCTTTTTATAATTATGATATTAAAATAAAAACATTCATAACATATAGAGCATAATAAAAATTTCACTATCAGAAATGAATAATGAAATAATTGATATTCATAGAAATTAATGAACATATAATGATGGAATAATAACATTACTATAGGAATAGTAAAAAGGACATTAGGAATCGTAATATGTCCAATAGAATAGTAACCTCACTGATTAACGAATGAACCAAATTAATTAATCTTATAAATGAAAATGTGATATAATTATAAGATAATATATATAAATAAATGTTTTAAATAATATTAATAATGTATTCATATTTTTATAAACCATAATTTTTTAATTAAAATTTATAAATTATTATAATTATTTAAAATACAATTTATTCTCTAAATATCTATTCATAAATTAATATTTTTAGTGTTATTATTATAACCCAATTTTATGAGTCCATAATTAAATTTTTAATGTCTTTTTAAATATATTATAATTTTCGAATATGAATATCTCAGATAAATGGTAATTTTAATCTAAAATTAAATCACTAATATTTTGAATATTATTTTCATAAAATGGAGTTTTCTTTTAAATTATAGACATCAAAAAAATGTTTCTATAAATATTTTTTGTTTTAAAAAATAGTCAAATTTTTGGATAATAGTGAAATTTGATAATTTATGGTATTTAACACCTATATGAATTATTTAGTCATAAATTATGTATGGATTATGTAAAACCATAGTCTTGAAATATCCTTCATTAATTAATATGTTTATAAATAATTTTCATAATATTTATAGTCTTGATCAAAATTAATTAAATATTGATTAATATAATCAAAAAAGATATCCCTCATTTACAATAAATACCACCCCTTACCATCGCATCTCCTTACTCATTCCATGCATTGAAGATTTTCTAAATTCTAACCAATAATCATACCAGGCCGAGTACACATGTCTAAAATCCTTTGGTCTCAACAAAAGTGCAAACCCAATTTTCTTAAGTAGGTTCTCAAGAGAAGAATTCAAAGGTAAAATCATATTTCATTTTCATTAATCTTCCATTCAAAGTCAATTATTTTCTTATTCCATACTCACATCTCTTTATACAAGTGGAAATATCCCCCCAATATATTATATATACTATAATATTATTATTATAATTGAATAATAGAATACCAATCTGTATTCCATCTCCCTTTTATTCTAATCAGGTAAACCTATTCCATTAAGGGATGATTTATTAGCTTCGAGAACGACAAGATTTCATTTTCCATTATCCCTTATTGAATAGTTATATAACCATTATAATGGTTTAAATAGATTATAAAAATTATTATATAATATTTTTCATGTTCTGTAATTAAAACACACACATATATAGATAATACTAAATAATATATCCGAACTAGTTTTTGATGATCAATAACCGACAAATTAATTATAAATGTTATTATTAACATTTTATCTATAAACATATCCTCATATTTAGAAAAATAATATTATATAAGACTAATTAAGATTCTAGAAGATCATTAATAACATATAATTTTTATATTGGACAATTATACTCATATTTCATGAACTTATATACCAATATATAAGGGAACCAATCATGAAATACATGAAATGAACACTCTTGAATGATGAAATTGATCACTGTTAATCACAAATATGACGGTGAAAGTAATTAAAAAATCATAATGAATACAATACCAGAAAAATATGTTATGTATTTCGAAATTAATGAATATAATTTTATTATCAATGATATTAATGAGGAGGAATCAATCCAAGAGAAGGTACCATAATTCTGAATCCAAATTCCCTTTCGTTGGGTTATTCCACATTCATGCCAAATTTCAATATGGATGATATTTTAATATTATTAAAATATATTCTCAGTTTTAATACAATTTATATTCATTTATATATATATTTTTAATTTTTTTGTATGTGATAGATTTTTTTTTCCAAAAGGACCTTATTCGAAAACACAATTTGACTTTTTTTGAGTTGTTTCATCGTATGTCAAGAACAACCAATGCTATGAAATTATTTAACATTTCTCTATTTGGGAACTATAATATTATTAATAAATGTTTTATTTATTAAATAAAACCCATTCCTTTCCATTGTAATTTTTTTCTAATATTGATATACATTCTTTGTGTCATTCATTATTATGTAAATGTTTCTATGTTGCAGGTGTACCTTGAATTATATTGCACTCCAATGAATTTTTTAATGTGATAAATTTCATGAGATAATACATGATAAATGTGAGAATGATAATATCTTTTTTAAATGGTGATTTAATTATTGTCCAAAAAAAGTTATGAATATGAAGTCATCACTATTCACAACTATTTGTGGTATTTGACCCCAAAGACATGAGGTTTCGTATTCATATATTTAATCATTCCATGCCTATGATTAATACTACCTATCATGATTAAAATGATTATTAAATTATTATATTATAATGACTGTTATTATCCACTTCCTTATTATATTAATTCTTGTTATTGTATATCCACTTAATGTGCTTTTAGCTCACCCCTTTCATTGATGTATTCCATCATGTGATTACATATACTATGGTTTACTTGATGTCCACTAAGAATATTGAGATTAAGGAATTAAATAATGTTTATGTTTTATTATATAAATATTATACGTGTCCCTAATTATCCCATGATATTAATCATTATGATCATTGTAATTTAAAGATGATAATTATTTTACTGTTAAAATGATATAATATTTATGTATGAAAATTTGGGTCATTTTAGTTGGTATAATAGATATTTTTAGGTTATTTGGGTATTAAGATTATATGGATTTATTGAAAACCATTATAATGAGATTATGTATTATTAATCAATAATGATTATTTTTATTATATTAATAACAAACATATATATCCTATAAGATATGCCTTTATAGTTAAATACACATATGAAAAAATTATTTAATCATGACATATTGGATTGTGTTTTGTTAATCAATTTCTATTTTAGATTGTAGATGGAACTCAATGATATTATTCCAATAATATGTGTGAGGGAAAATTCATAGAATGCTCAAATGACATTCAAAATACATTAATATGTTGATTTCATAGTAATAGTGTATTTTTTGGTCAAATAGTCCTAAAAACATGGTGCAACGGAATAGATATGATCTCTTCTGTGCTTCTCCATTCTAACACGAAGAAATTGAATTTAAGAATTTATCTTTTAGATGGATATATTGACCACTTGAGGTAATTGATTAAAAAACCAAAAATATGATTATAATGTATATATATAGTGGGTATAAATTAAAAAAATGTCTCAAAATATATTTCCATAAAACTATCCTAACAAATATAGAGAGATAACTCATATATCTGAATAAAAATAAATTAAATCTATAATGGATTATATTAAATTTTTGGAAAGTATTTTAAGGTATTAATCATGTTTTTACATCAATAAAGATAAAATAATATATAGATTTATTGTTTTTTTAATCCCATTGTAATTACCATTATAGAAATTTGAGACTCTTTGAGTTATGAAGATGTTGA
Source organism: Viscum album (assembly GCA_963277665.1). Lineage (NCBI taxonomy): Eukaryota > Viridiplantae > Streptophyta > Magnoliopsida > Santalales > Viscaceae > Viscum > Viscum album. The sequence continues at coordinate 852,369,122 of OY728159.1, forward strand.
TCGATGTTCTCTTAGTTTGGATATGGAGTCTGTTTAGTATCCACACATTTATGGTAAAATGAATCCAAATATGAAATTTCATGTTGATGGATATAAATAAAATTCTAGATATAAAACACAAAAACTCAAAAGTAATTTTTTTTATTAAGCATCAAGGTAATTGCCTCAATGTGATCGGTAAATTATTCTTCTGTGGAAGAGAAGTACATCAAGATCATGATGGTCTAAGAGACATAATGAATCCAACCAACATGATAGGGGAATGCTGAAAACCACCAATGGTTGAATACATCAACTGAAGGAAGAAAGGAATAAATATAATCTAGATAACTAAACCTATAATCCTTGAGGATAATCCACATCAGTAACAACCAACCCCAAAAATTCAAGGTAAATATTTTCCAATAATACTAATCATGTGGATATTGTCAATAATGTGGTGATAGGTTGGCTTGTTATTCATTCATCAATAGTGAATTTTTTTTTGATTCATGTTCTAAATATTATTTTGTCACATAGAATTTTAGTAGAACTAGTCAAACAAAACATAAAATTATAGAGGTTGTGATACCTGTGACAAAAACAAATTTGAAACATACTACTTCAAAACAATATAACTCCTCCCCTATTCATGTTTGCGGACTAAAAATCATAGTAAATCATGCATTGATTCCTTTTCTGGAGTTTGATATCATATTGCGACTAGATTGGCTATATTTATAAAAAACTATCATCAACTTTCAAGAAATAAATAACACTTTACATCCCAAGGAATTTTATAATTTTGTATAAGAGTAAATTTGAGGTTGAATATCCCCCAATATTTATCATCACAATTTTGGATATTATTTCCTTATGAGAAATCATATCAACATTAAATGATTAATACAGAGGATATAATCTTTCTCTAAGACATTATGATTGTGGGGGACTACACTGAGGTCTTCCCTGAAGAATTTCTATGTATTTCTATGTATTTATAGGTTGAGTTCTTGATTAAACTTATTATTTGATATCTATTTATATCATAGAATCCATTTATAATGGCCAACAGTGTGTTAGAATAATTATTGGAGAATTAACAAGATAATTTGGACAAGAATTTAATAAACTCAAGTGTCTACTATAGGGTGTACGAGTTCTATTTGTCTAGATTAAGGATTGATCAATGTGCCTCTCCATAGACTATCATGATCTCAATGAACTATTTAAAATGAAAACGGATCCCATTCCACTGAAATATGAATTTATTAATCAACTACACAGTGTCATTTATTTCTATAATATTTACCCTGGTCATGGATATAATTAATTAAAGGCGGGAAAGGGAGAAATTCAAAATATTTCCATTTGAATGAGGTATGGTAACATTGGATTCATAGTGATTACTTTTCAAATAAATAAGAATTAGCTCAAAAATATATGTGGTAATATTTAGAGATGATATTTTGATATTCTGTATGAAACAAGGGTTACATGAGGAGTATTTGAATACAAAGCTATATACATTCTTTAGGGGGGATTTATGAAATGTAATAAACAAGTATGTTCGGGATAGGGGATATATCATTCTTGCAAAATTTTATCATTGTAAATAGAATATGTATGGAAAATTACCATGAAAAGAAAATCAAATAGTTTCTTGAGAAATTATATATAATTGTTATCCATAGTTACCTTGATTTATATTTACATTAAAATTGATTTATGAAGATAATATCATGTTTTTAAAACACAGTTACCAATATAACATTGAAGGGAGAAGTTTTTTTATGGACCCAAGAATGTAAATACTGATTCAAAGAGTGAAAAAATTGTTCTATCACTGAACTAGTTCCCCCTCATCCAACATGTGTGGAAACATTTGTGGTATAAATTGATGCTTCAATGTTTGGATTTTGGATTTGTGATGATTAAAATTGATAAGTTGATTGTATATCCTTCATGGTAGATTTTAAATCTTGTAGATACACTACCACAAAAACAGTTTTTCATAGCGCCCCCCGTTATCAGCGCTAACGAAGAAGCGCTGATAAAGGGACCCCCTTTATCAGCGCTTGTTTAGTAGCGCTGATAAGGGGGGGGGGGGGGCTTTATCAACGTTTTTTTAAAAGCTCTAATAAAGGGTCGGCTTCAAAAAAAATTAAATATATTAATATATTAATATATAAATATAGTTATATTGATATATAAATATAATATATAATTTTTAAATATATTTTAGATAACTATAAATGTACATTTACACTTATTATACATAATATATAAGATATTTAGTGAAAATGGCTTCTTAAAAAATTTAAAAAATATTTTTAATTAATAATTTTCTAATCATTATGGAGTAATAGTCATTTAATAAAAATTTGAAGACTAAAAAAAATTAAAATATTAAAAAAAGATCGAAAATATGTTGAAAACCCAACTCAAACTTCCAACAGCCATAACTTTTGATCCGGGTGTCCGTTTGAGCTCTACCACATATCAAATTGAAACCAGTGACGAGATCTACTTCTCTGTGACCCAGGGGCACTCTAGTAAAGAGAGTTTCGAGGCCAAAAGGGGCCTAGAAGGCCTCTAAAACTGAGTTTTTAGTCGGGGTACCCCGATTTTTTAACATTTTGTGGATTTTCACCCTCGTTTAAGGGGGTATTATTTGATTTTTTTGGTGGGGTATGAATTTATTCCAAGGTATTAAATTTATATTGATATTATTTCTTTGAAATTTCATCAATTTTTATAATTCAATTCTATTTATATTCAAATATATAACAATATATTCATATTTTGTAAAAATTCACACCTAAAAAATTAATTATAAATATAAATAATAAAATATATTTACATATAAAATATATTAGCTTTATCTAAATAATAACTAACATCCATTTTATTTAAAATACAATGAATATTTATATACCTATATATAAATCTAACTATATATATATATTAATCTAACTATATATATATATTAATCTAACTGTATATATATATATTAATCTAATAACTATATATATATTAATATAACTACATATATATATTAGTATTACTATAAATATATATATTAATATAACCATAAATATATATATTAATATCACTATATATATATTAATATAACTATATAAATATATATTCATATAATTATATATATGTTAATATAACTATATATATGTTAATATAACTATATATAAGTTAATATAAATATATATATATTAATATAAATATATATTACTATACGAATAATTATAACTAAATATATATATATATATAGATATAGATATATATTAATACCACTATATATATATATATATTAATATTAATATATATATTATAGTATAACTATATATATATATTATAATATAACTATATATATATATTAATATAAATATATATTACTATATGAATAAATATAAATAAATATATAAATATATATAGATATAGATATCATGAATTGGAAAGCAAATCAAAATAGAGTAGTGGTAAGGGCTTAGGCGCGCATGGGGGAGGTCTCGAGTTCAAATCCTGGTGGAGGCAGTGGTACGCGCGCATGGGGAATATTGGAGAAAGCGCTGTTAAGGGTGGAGGGGGTGCGTGGGGTGCGTGGGGTGCTGTATAGGGGCCAAAAAGCGCTGTAAAAGGGGGGGGGGTCAAGCGCTATAAAGCCCCCCACCCCCAATTGGCAGTATTTTTTAAATTTTTTTAAATTTTTTTAAACTTTTAAATTTTTTTTACTTTTATCAGCGCTAAAAAGAAAGCGCTGATAAAGTGGTACTTTTATCATCGCTTTTTTTAGCGCTGATAAACGTGGTCTTTATCAGCGCTTTTCGGAGTGCTGATTAAGGGGAACCCCCTTTATCTACGCCGGCTTTATCAGTGCTTTTTCTAGCGCTGATAAAGTCCATTTTTAGCACTGATAAAGGTCGTATTTGTAGTGGTGAAACACTATCACACACATGATCTACAGTTTACAGTTCTGATCTTCTCATTGAAAATATAGGAGCATTATTTCAATCAGGACATGTGTGTGATATATAATGATCATACGAGACTAAATTATATATTCACATCGGTGGTAAATAATATGCACTAATGAAGGTGGATATAGATCATACGGGATTATGATTTCTTAACCCACTACCATCCTATAAAATCAAATTTTGTGGTAGATTCTATATGTATAATGGATTAGGAAACATTATAAATTAGTAGAATTGGTAAGGGTTCAATATTCTTATATTTTCAAAGGATTTAATTGGGAAACATTATAGAAGGAACATCATTAATCCATTCCCAATTATTACTCAAACATCAATCATAGTGAAAATAAATAATGCTCAATGAAATGATGTCGAAATTTAGAAGGAGGTGGATGCTATGGGAAATGGAAAATTTTTAGAGATTAATATTGATGTATAATTATTTTTAAAAGTTATTCCCTGAATATTTATTCCATTTCAATCACGTGATAATGAAAGAGATCCTAAGTGACGCAGATAGCTCAAACTTCAATAATCACATAGGGAGCACAAAGACAAATCATGATATCCAGGAAAACTATTGGTTGGAAAATATGAAGATGGCTATCAATAAATAAAAATCTAATTTCTTTATATATTAGAAAAGAAATTCTAATTGAAATAAGTATAAGGGAAGATGCAACCATTACCTACGAGAACATAAAAAATTGAAAACATCACCATAACATTGTCACCATACATATGAAGACATCGAAATGAATTTATTCTATGTGGATGGATTTGGATTTTATTAAAATGTATGAAAACATTATCCATATATGAGATTACATATCTCTGGGTCAACATCCATATATATAAATTATAAAATTGGTATGTCTTCTTGTTGTACAACTGTTGATTAAATCCAATCAAGATCCAAGATTCAGCTCAATGTTTTGGAAAAGTGTCTAAAATACACCAATCAATAGGTTGAATATAAGTACATATTATCAACCTCAAACCTATAGACAATATGAGTGGACTATTCAGATAGTAGAAGACATGTTATGAGCATGTTCTATGGGATATAAAGAAGAATGTGAGTAACATATTCCTCTAACTGAGTTATCTTACAACAATAATTTCAACTCGATCATACAATTGGATTAATATGATGAATTTGATAGGATATATTCAAGACCACTTATATGATTATATCAAGTCGGTTAACCTAATCTACTATGACTTAATGGTATTGAAAATTGTGGAAAAGGGGTAAACCATTCAGTAACACATCAGGTAATCCTGAGGCCAACATAATATATATTCATACAATAATTTATTAGACCTAGAGTTTAAGAGTAATGAAAAGGAATTCCTTTACATGTATATATTTAATAGGATAATGATATATTTTAAGATACGAATGTTGAGTCCTAGATACAACAACCCTTTTAATATTCCATATCGTGTTGAAGTTATGGACTATAGAATAGTAAATCTACATAAAATGTATCATGTATAGTATGCATTCCAACTATCCCACTTAAATAAGTACATAATATATTCCTCAAATGTACTTAATCCATTGGTAGTATAGTTGGAATATTTTTTCACCTATAAGGACTAACTGATGATGTTCTTGGATGATAATGATAAATTTATACTCAATAAGACTCATCCCCAGGTTAATGTACTATGTCATACCAATATATAAAAAAATTAAACATGTGAAATGGAAGAAGTGATGAGTTATAAATTCCAAAACCTATTTATAAAAAAAGAAAATTTAACGGAGAAATTTTAGAAGGGGGGAAGAATATAATTATCCAAACATTAATCAACATAATTGATTCCCTTTTTATATTTAATTTAAATAGAATAAAACAATTTATATCATAGGGATCCCAATAAATACCACATTCATATATATGAGTTATTAAATATGCAATATTAGAAATTAAGGAACCTATATCTCTAGAATATAAACATGGCCCTTGGAATAATAACATAAACATTATGAATATAAATTCATCAAATGGAATGGTAACATCACTAATGAAAGTATTAATATATTTTAAAAATCATTCACATGAAATTATTTTATTTTAATATCATAGTGTAGTTAAATATGTTTTATTAAAAAACATTTAATGTGATGTTATTTTTATAAAATATAAATACTTATTTAAAAATTTTAATTAATATAATAATTGAATAGAAAATTTATTTTGATAAAAATTAATAATAAATGATGAGTTTTATCATATGATTATTTGATAATTTAATCAGACCTTAAATAATTTTCCAGTATATTACAATATTGATTTAATATTCAGAACCATTATTTTTATTACAAATGAATTTTTAATTAAAAATTAAATTCCTCAAAATTATTATTTTTATAAAAAAAACTTGTTCATTTTAAAATTCATCAAATCGAAAAATGGTTACAATGATGTATGTTTGGTGTAAGCCCATATTATTGAACAATATTTTATTATTTAATATATATAGCTATGTGATTAAAACTATTTATTGACTAAAAATACCAAAATAATGAATAATTTTTTTGAAAATATCTCCCCTCCTCCCCTATAAATACCACACTCACTCCCTCTTCTAGTCACACATTATGAGGATTAATAATTTTCTAAATTCTACACAATACACATCCCAATAATAGAACTCATGTACTAAATTATTTCATATAAAAAAATAATAAATAATAAAATTTTTAATGAATGTTCTCATAGAAAGTAAATCATGAAGAAAAATCCACTTTAAATTTCATTTAATTTTCTTTAATTTTTTTTTTCATATTCTCTACCCCTGTACACTGATTAATATGGCATGATAGCTCCAATATATTATATAAAATATAATTATATTATGTTAATAGAATAATACCTCTTGAAAACTATTATCCCCTCAATTTTATTCTAAAAATGGAAACATTGTTCATGAGGTATTGATTTATCCCCATTGAGAAATATATGTTTTCATATTACATTATCCTCATAAAGGCTGGATATAATACCATTAAACTGCTTGAAATATATTGAAGAAATTATTATATATCCATTTTATTTTTTTATCAAACATCTATATAATATTAATTAATAAACCAGAATCACTTTGTGATGAACACAAAACATCCATATTAATATAGAAAATTTAAATTTTTGTATTCTTTAATAAATCATCATAATATTTGGGAATAAAATAACTTATAATAATAATTAAACTTATATAATTTATTTAATAAAAATTAATTAAATTATGTTGAATTATTCTCATCTTACATTATCATTAATACTCGTATACAAGAGAACCATTAATGAGAACATAGAAACAAATACTCTCGAACCTGAAAATTGATCTATATAACTCATCAATATAGACATAACCAAAAATTAAAAAATTATAATGAATCAAATACGTTAATGATATGTTTTGTATATTTTTAATTAATTAATATATTTTATTATCTAATATAATAAAGTGATGGAAGCATTCCTACATATGGTAAGGGAATTCTCCAACACAACTTCAAGTAATTGGGTTAATGCTCTATCCTTAAATGTGTCGTAGTGAAGGTTCTTTTAATATTAATAAAAGTTATTTTTAACATTTTATCCTTTAATATTTTTGGACATACATGAATATAATATGGTCTTATGATAAATACAAATATTTTCCTAACGAAATATTATTTTTAAGACACATTTTGACTCCTCCTGAGTTTTTTCTTCTCTATAGAAGATTGAATATTATTATTACAAATATTACATTCTATTTCTATTTATGTAACCCCAATGTTTATTTATAAAGATATAATGTATGAAATGAAACTAATTTCATTAAAAGGGTTATTTAGTTTTTAATATTGATAATCATTCTAAGTGGAATGCATGATTATGTAAATTTTATGATTTGACAGGTGCGTCCTAAATTATATATCACTCCAATGCATGGGGTAATGTGATGTATCTTTTGAGATAATAGAAAATATTCATGAACATGAATCCTTATTTGATCAAAATGATGATGTTATGATTATTCATAGACATTAAAGATGATCATGATGCAATATTTTATGACAACAATGTGTGGTATTTTGCCACTAGGTCATGATATTTAATTTTTATCCAATTCAAATTTCAATGAATTTATATTTAGAATATTCACATGATTTTTATGTTGATCCCATGAATATTTTATAATGATGATGATTATGAAAAAGCATGCTGCATTGATTGGTGTTCTTATTTATCAAATAATTAGTGTTTTTTCTCACACCATTCATTTATGTATATCCTTATGTGATTACTTATACACTAGAGTACATGAGGGACACTAAGAAGATGTATAATAATGAATTAAATGATGTCCTTTTTAAAAAATTTAAATGGTAGGTAGGGACCTAGGTTTCCAAACACACCAATCCTTTGGACCCTTTTTATGTAACACTATTTTGTTTTTCATAATTCAAATAGTATATATGTTTTTTATGTAATTTAGGATGTAAGAAATAATAGTTTTGAATATCTATTTATTTGAAAATATCATTTAAGGGAATCTACCCAAGCATATTGTGGAATAAGAATCTGTTACAAATCAGGGACAAACATAAATGCCTAATATACTGAGTCAACGTTCTAGTTATTAAGATGAGTGATAACTCACCCAATATGGTTATCTAAGGGAGTATATGGAAGTCTTTTATGAGAGGAAGTATGTTATCCATAAAATTATTATAAAGGTGGTTTTAATAGAACTTAGTGGGTCTATTTGATCTTATATACTCCATAATGACTAATGAATGTTATTGGATTTCATAATGATCAACACATTCATGTCCATAGATCCAAAGACATTAACTAACTATGAAACCATGTAAAATAGCTTCGTTGTTGCTCTAGATTTCAATAACATCACAATTTAATAAAACATGTATTACATATTCCTACCATATTGGAAACAAGATCCATTACGTTAAAATAAAATGTTTACAAAATGATTAACCCCTCCCCTATCTGGGTGTTCTAGGGTCCTACACCATTGAATTTACAACCATAGAATAACTAACCATTGTGGCCTAAGCGGGTTTAATACAAGGTTTTGTATTTAGACCATAATATTGTGAATTTTTATATTTTAATTTTAATTAAATTATAAAAAAATTTATATATTTTTAATTATTACTTCTTATATATAAATATATTTATATATAGTGAGTTTGATAATAATTATATTTTAATAAAGAGAAAGAAAAATTTTATTTTCTGAAAAAAATTATTTCAATAAAAACACACATTTTCACAATTAATGAAATTTTATAAAAAAAATTCATAAATTATTCATATTAAGTAATTTGTATTTATGTATAAATTATAATATAAATTGACCAATTCCAAGGCATCTTTCACAGGGCTCTAGAAAAAGTAAGTGTCAAAAAATAAGTTGTTTCCATTAAATATTTATATTTTTATTATGGATCAAATTCTAATATTTAAAAAATTAGTTTCATAAAAAATGATTTTATCGAAAATCACCATGTTAGAATTAGAAAATATTGAATTTTTCAAAATTTTCTCGATAGTTTTAATTTTTTAATAATGAATAAATTTGGTAAAAATATATTGTATGTAATATGAAATCATAATAAACAATTGGTAGATGTAATAAGTACTACATAGTTCATCAATGAATAATAATTGATTTTCCATTAAATATAATGTATAAATTATGTTACTTATTGTTTTTTCAAACCGATAGTGAATCCTCCAAAAAAACATTTTATATTAAGGACTTAAAATACTATTCTTTTGAAAAATTACTCAAATATACTTCATCGATGGTATTGTTTATTATATTTCAGTTATAATCATAATAAAATATTGGATATCAATATAATTTCTCTAAAACAATGGTAAAAATTATTTGATAGATAATGGTTTTTTAATATATTATGGCATAGAGTTTAAAACATATTATAAGATATTAACTCATTAATCCCCCTCTCCTCTCTGATAATACTGAAGAAACCATGAATTTTTCATTAGTCCAAACCCATTTACAATGAATTTCCTCTCAATGTCCTACTGTGAAGCCCTCACAAGGTGTTCTCATAATCATAACAACCTCCTATAAATCATTTAAAATAACCCACTTGAGGTAATGGATAATTTTTTTTTGTTTTTAGTTATTGATGTTTCTTCTTTATATTATTTGTTTGGATTACAAATAAATTATTCTAAAATTTAATTTTTCAAATCCATTTTATATTCTTAGGCATACCTTCAAGTGATACACCATCATTCACTCTCAGTAAAAATAACCATGATCCTTTTTCAAACCTACTATACTGATTAAATTCTCTAATTATTCTAAATTCTAATACATTATGATATGAATATCCATATTTAGTTCTACTCAATTGTATTCAATTATTTTAAAATATCCTTAATGGAACATGGAAAAAAAATTATGAAACACAATAATCTTAATAATTGGATTGAAACTACTAAACATTTTTATATTTTATAATCTATGTTGCCCTCAAATTCATTTTCATTTAAGGAATGTATCATGTTGAACTAGAATTATATTCCCCTCAAATAAATTTGGAAATTTTTTCATCTATGTAGATAAAAAACAATAATAATATGGTTTTGTTATGAATTCGTAGTGGTTATCCTTGACGCAATCTTATGATGTTGAGTTTCATGTTGTAGAAAAATTAAAATGATACCATGACATCATAAATTTATATCATCCAAAAATATTCATATTAATGATTTTATCCATTTTAAAAAACATGATATCCCAATTTAATAAATTGTATTTAATTCATCATGTTGTTGTTCCATTATTCCATTACAAGAAATTAAAGCTGACCCATTTCTATATAATTACTTAGGTAATCTCATAAAACATTAGATGATTATTAGAAATTTATGGGAATATTATGTTTTGGTGAATTATAACAATTCCTATATGAAACTATAAATTTTGAGGTTTTAGAATTGTATTATCATAATATAATAACTCATAAAATCAAGAATATATGTCATTTCGCGGACAAACAGGGCCTTCCTCGACCATGATAAGTGAAGTGTGACCACCTAATATGACCTATAATAAGACATGGGATGATGACAGTGGATGAGATAGAATATTCAACACATGGGATGAATTATACATATTCATAGCCATGTAATTATTTCATATTAAATAATTATTGATTAGATATGAATACACATTATACAACCAAAAATATATATATCACCTCTATATTAGTGTGATATGGTACATTAGATCTGAAAATATTATAGGTGGTACCTTTCAATTATTGAAAACAACATTAATATTCCCATAATATTACATCATTATGAAAAATTAAAAGGAAAATTTGGGGACATACATATGAACGAGGATGAAAATAATTCCAAATAATGACAAAAATGAATAACCTAATGATATTATTACATATTATATAATATGAATTTAAATGGGATAGAATGGGGGTGTGATTAAAAATCATGTATATTGAGACAAGATATTTCAAAATAATATAATGGAAACATGAGAATGTGGAAACAATGTTAAACATGAAATCATAAACATGGGTCCAGACTAACCACTATAGAATCATAACATAATTTGATTAAGAAAACAGCCTATTAACCATATATGTAATTTCATTATATTAAAACATTACCAAATGCATTGGAGAACTATATAATTCTGTGCACACTCTTCGTTGTATTGCCATCTCCCTGTATAAGGGTCTTGTATAGGTCACATAAAATAACATAATATTTAATCAAATTTAATACCACATCTATAGATAATGGGTTACACACATGGAATTTCATAATCAATCATGTATAGTTAAAACTATCTTCATACCCATTAGTATGAATTGGTATGGGTATACACCGCACAAATGTTCGACATTGAAAATCACAGTAACATTTTTGGCAACATAACAACAGTCTATAAATATCCATAAAGTAGTTATGTGAGTAAGAAAGTGGTCTATAATCACATTTATGTATAAAAAGGAATGTACATAGGATATTTATCAAAATAATAAATAAGGAAAATTTATGAATTTATATGAATAAGACAAAGAGTGTTCTTGAATAAAAATATAGAATGGGAAAATTCAATGATAATTGTGACAACATAACAGGGTACATAATGATTCATGGCACAAATTAGATAGAGTGAAATGGGTTATTAATAATTATTAAATCATATGGTCACAAATATGTGTGTTTAATATCATATACAATGAATATTAATTTGAAAACAAAGTTCATTACATAAGTAATTTTTTTGAAAAGATCACATGAGTAGTGGATCCATTAATAATGTGCGGCCTAATAATAGATTATGTAAATTATATAATTTGACAGTAAAATGACCTCTCACTAATTTTAAATAAATTTTATATATAATTATTTTTATAAATTAATAGAAACATAACTAATTGGGATTAAAAGGGCAACATATACAAAAATTTCTTTGATGGAGAAGAGGGGAAAGAGGGCCCTTAAATTCAAATTATGGTTCTAAATTCTGTTAAGAGCATCACGAGACATTGGGATTACCCGGAGAGTAAAATATATTGGGTAATATTTCATATCTATATTATTAATAGTTTTCTTTTTGATGGAAATGGGTACATGGATGTGTTTATAAACTAAAAGATAGTGGAGTTCTTTACTATTTACCAAACATAGTTTTTTGACTCTATATATTTTTATAATAAAAACCAAAAACATTACTTTTGTTGTTACAATAGTTTATACCAAAGGGGAGTTGTTATAATTATTTTATAACTGTAAGTTCATAAATCAATAAAATATTACTCAAGGTTTTGAGGAAGTGAGTTGTGTTATAAGGAAATGATTTTGAAAGAGAAAAATATAATATCATTTTTAAACATTCATAATTCCCTTAAAAAATATATAAATTATAATATATATTTCATTATATTAAATTGGAAACATATATATGGTAATTTATACATTTTATTGTATTAATTATGGAACATTTTAGTAATTTTGTATGTCATAATACACACTATATATTTTTATATAATTTTATTTTTTCCCAACAATTCAACTATATCAAAATCATAGGAAAATTTTTATTTTGGATATCATCAACATTCAGACTCAAAAAATAATATTTATCTAATTCAGTTATTTATCTAAATATGTTAATTTACTATTTTAAAAGAATAATTTAAATTTATTTAGAAATTATGGGTTTTCTGAAAATAACAGCTTTTAAACCCTTATAAAAATAACATTCGAATTCTTGAAAAATTATATATAATTTAAATATACTAAAAAAATATTTTCTATTATTATTTTGTTAAAATATAATTTAATTCAATATTTAATTAATTAATAAAAATATGAAGTATTATTTTCAATTTATTATTACTGAAAAATACAATTTCTGTATTATAGTATAAATATAAATTCTTTAAAAATAAAAAATATATAACTATTATTATATAGAAATTAAAATATTAAAATTCATAATATAATGGACATTTTCATATAGTCCTTTTTAAATTATGTTTACCCTTAATTTACTTATTTTCCGGTTTCTGTAATCATATATATATTTATATTTACATTTCATTTTCTATCTTCTAAAAAATTAATTTTAACCGATTATAAAATATAAATTATGATTATTTAAAATATGGAAACCATTTTATTAAATTAATTTCAAAAAGGAGGAAAAAAATTATTTATAATAAAACACAGATGAGTTATGAAAAATGATTCTTCCCAAAGAAAATGAATTTTAAATTGAAAAGACTAATTTATTTTTTACTTTATCACTTTAAATATACATTATATGAATCTAAATTTTTAATGATGGATATATTAACGAATTATATTATTTAATAATTACCCATTTCAGATAAATATTAATTTTTATAATTGATAAACATTATAGATTTTAAATGTGTTATAAAATAAGTATTTTTAAGCATAAAACTAAAATTATATAATTTATATTATAATAATGATTTAAATGTAACTAATTTTATTAAATATAACTATATAACACATACGCTTATTTAAAATAACATTTGAATAAGAATGGTACATTAAAATTTCTGAATTATTGAAAATATTTCAACGTGTTAAAAAAATCATTATTTTTCTATTGTAAATTGAATAATAAATATTTTCTAATAAATCATAAAATTTCACCATTAGTTCATTGTGACTTAAATAATTCAAATATTATATTAAATTTAATAAAAAATTATAATTTTCTTGGAAATTAATTATAATTTTTTCTCACGAAAAAAAAAGAAATAATTTTGTGAATAAAAAATATTTTTGATGAATTACATGGAATTAATAAATATTAACAAAATATTTACTAAGAAATTGTCATCAAATTTATGTTGATTATGAGATATATATATCATTAATTATATAGTTAATATTATTCATTCCTATAAAATTTATTGGCTTTGTAATAATTTCTATACTTGAATAATCATTGTTTTTATGGCATTGGTGTTTCATATCTCAAATCCTATAAAAAATATTTTTCAATTTTTAAATTTGTTTTTAAATTATAATACACTTGAAAACAGACATATACAATCCAATTTATTAATAAGAAATTAAATTAAACTGATATAAAAAAATAATTAACTATCATCCCTCCCAAATCAGAATATGGACGAATCACTGGAAATGGATAAGGTGACAAATTTGTCTTAAATAATGGAATGGATTTTAACCTACTCAGAAAGAGGGAAATACTATAAAAATTAAAATTTGTATACTGCTCTATTTTTCTATACTAGAATTATTCTCACCTTTGTCCAAGTCTAACTAATACTCCATCAAAAAGTCTGTTATATGTGAAATACATGACACAGAAATGAAGATAAACAAAATAAGTGATTATATCAATACCCAGAAGAACACCACATAATCAATAATCCTAAATAATAATAATTTGTTAGCAAATAGATAAAATACAAAAAACTAATCCCAGAGATAATCATATTAGCAAAAGGTCTCAATCGATCTCTAAACATCCTTTTATTCACAAGATAATTATTTATGAGTCTTAGGGACAATCATTCTTGGAGTAATCACTCCACTATCCATGTCCTCAATAATGATATTCATCCCAAAGGTCATGATTGAGGGGACTGAACCTTGATTTACTCACATGATATCTAATGATCACACAAACCAAATATGGGATCACTTCTTGGTTCATTGGGTTACACAAAAACCTATACCATATAATATTTTGAGGTTGAGGATTGACACCCTATGAATAGTGGTTAGGGTGATTCCATAAACAAATCCTAAGAATGATATCGTATCACACCATATTCCCATATGGAAATACATTTAAATATATCAAAAAAAAATTATCATATGAGGGTATCAAAATCTACTATCAAGGGAATAATAATACATTTTACACTCACGGGATGAATCAATAGAATCATGATCAACTAATCCTGGCCTATTGTGTAAAGTAAATGTTTCAATCATTGTCATAGGGAGTACAGGGTGTGTACTATTTGTACATTGCATATCATTCCATCCACTCATCTAAACGTGTACCAAATTTTTACATGGACTATAAACCAAAAAATACATGACATCTCCTTCAAGGTAACACTGTTTATATAAGTCACCAGAACTCATACCATGCTAATTATTCACAACCATATACTTTAGGACATCCCCATATACATATAGTTATATCTGGGTAGATGACTTATCTTTTATACTCTATCTACATCCGAGTACATATTAGAGGGAATGTATATAACCTATTCACATTTATCCTTCTAGATACATAGTAGGGTGTGAAAAAAATTTCAAATGCCATATCATTGAGAACATAGTTCATGTGACATAAAATTTCCTTAAAATCCCTTTCACTATAGTTATGGACCCACCTATCATGTATATCCAGATTAGACAAATTAACTATGGGATCTATAGGATCCCATGGATTCTTCTCCACATATGATGTCACCACATTTGTCTCTAGATCCACAATAAAACTGACAAGTAATGTATTAATATATTGAACTCCCCTAATCACCAAATATCATAGGAAATGTTTATTTCATATACTCACAAATTGGTATGTTGAGCTGAACCATCACCACTTTAGGCCACCATCATGAAACCATCATGGAAACCTAATTGATCAGTGTTATTGAAATCCATTTACAATTTTAATCTATCTCCATCAAACATCTCTCTAATCCTTGATCCTCAAAATCACCAAATTTTTTGAGCTATTTCGCTATAGAATAGTCACGCGATGATCAACTACCATGTATTCATTGAATTATTAGCCGACGTTGTTTACAATAATCAATGTGGGAATAAATATGTGACAAAACCATAAAACATAAAAATTAAAAATGGTATTACAAATTTTTGGTTTTCTTATTCATTTATTTTCGTGTAATAAAAAAATAATAGTAATATTGAAAAATAGACAAATAAATCAGCTATAATATAAATCATCAATTGATGAACGAATCCATTATTTTTTTTAATAATTGATTAAATATTGAAATGGAATAAATTAATGATATAAATACACATAAATAATAATTAATTCCATGAATTTGGATCGATAATTGATAAATAATCATCCAACATTGTGGTTGCATATGATATCCACAAATTGCGTTGGCGTACTGGATTCATGGGGCTTTGATATCATCTTCTGATAAATTTTCATCTACCAATAACTCTGTCGGTTCCTCTCTATGTCTATATAAATATCTATAAAACCCAAATACATTCCCATAATTACGGATACCTTGAAGAATATTCAATGTCATGGAAATTTAACTAGTAATAAATTTAAATAATTTATAAATTATTTTTCCCCTTGATGACCATGCACAACCCATGCATCTAAAATTCTATATGTTCAAGTAATATATTAGCTAAAACCCAATCACATGAATATATCAGTTCCACATATTTATTATTTGACACTTCTTTTTGGAGTTAATAATATTTTGTAGAAAAACAAACAATGTGTGTTATTAATATATTTATTATTTTACAAATAACAATTCCAGCCTAACCGAGCCTCGAAATCTATTGTCGTCTTGAAAAAAGGCTCTGGAAATAATTATATACATACATAAAATAATTTAATGTAATATTTTAAATTAAATAACCACTATCATAGTTTTATTTGTTCTAAAAATAATAAAAAACTGTTAAAAAAGATGTGGGTACTGAACTAGCATCTTGGTCTCCGACACCCAGGTTCTCTCCCGAATATTCTTATCCTTCAATTAATCATGAAAAAAGTAAATTAATCAATAATTAAGGATTTTATATTATCGATAATTGATCAATTCTAGGAACTCTGAAATGGTATCCCCATTCTCAATGTATTTTTAACCTGATCCCATAACATGTGATGGGTCATGCACATTCATCATCATCTACAACATGTGGGAGACAATGTGTATCCAGTCTAACTGAGGCGGTATAGCCAAGTAGTGTGCCACCCTATCCACACTAAATTTATCATTAATGTAATCATGATACTTATATATAAGTTTCTACTGTAGATAAATATTTGTAATACACATCATGTTGATACATTCATGTACCCAAGTTATCCCTCATTTAACTCTGAATGCCTTCATCATTTGTCCACATAAGAATTATTATGAATCTGTGTTGTCTTTATTGAATCCTAAATGACCTAAACTATTTTTTCATAGGTGGCACCATATTAGGGCCCATGAGTGATAACATTATTGGACTAGTCCAACAACCTGGTTACCGTCAAGGTCACCCAAAAAAGGTCTCAAGTAGTTCTATAACCATAGTAGAACCCCAAATTTTGTTGTAAAAATACACTACCAATGTCGTGTGAAACTCCAAACTATTTATGAAGTGAAACATGTAAGACCATATATTTTCCTACAAAACTATTATAGTTTACTTTGTTTTTTGATCTGTCTCTGTGTGAAGCATCATGATCAAATGAAATTGATTCCAAATAACCACCAAAATTACTATCTATAATCATAACAGCATGAAATATTCATATTCATACATTATCATCAAGTGAAATATGTGGATCCGAACTATCTTTGGAACAGAATGTTACAACAATATCTAAAATAAACATATATCTATGATAGATTTGATTTTTTATGACATTGTGAGTCATTTGTATGATCACCTATATAGAATCATTTCACATCGATATACATCGTAACCTCATCATAAATTCAATAGATATATTGACCAACTACACATCTAGAACCTCCATGGTTTTAGAAAAATCCACCAAAACATGACTGTCGCTTTTTAGATAGTATGAAATGAGGCATCAAGAGACACACCATGCGACGTCTTCTCTCATGAATTATGAACTAAACTAATGTTGGATGTCCTCTTATGTTTTTCCACAACTAGAAAATTTATAAAAATTGTATTATTGATGCTCCATCATAACCTCATCCTGCAACATCACTACCATAATAATCCTTCTTATACAAATGATAACATGATCCCCAACTTCATAAAATCGATCACGAGCATGTCCTTTAGATATATGATATATAATTTGTTAAATTAAGTATCCCCATGTTGGGCTTCCACAATACAGAAAAGAAATTTTTACGTATTATCCACTGGTTGTATATAAAATGAACAATTATTTTTAGGGTGGAAATCTATAACGATGATATATTCTCAAAAAACTCAGTCAATTATAGATAGGAATATCTTCTTATATGAAAATATGCTATTACATTTACCTAACCAATAGAATAGACATCATCTAATTCATACTCCATGTGGAACTAGTTCAATATGTTATCTCTCAACTTTATATGATTTGGGAATAAGATATAAATGTTTCTCTTGTGGTATTAGTAGATTATAAATCACACAAACATATTGTAGTGTCTCCATATCATCAAGGAGAATACATTATATTCCATGTCATGATCATGGATTCCCTATTTATATTCATGCTATCAAAACTAAAAAAACACATAGGTAATCAATTTTTACCTCCCAATTAGTAAAAAACCATGTTGCATCCCATATGCATTACAGAACACTATATCGTTGACACATTTCCATGAAATATCAATATATGGGTGTCCATAAGCATGTTCCTCAGATCATGAAAAGCCTACTGAAACCTCTTTGTCTATAATAAGGGATACTGTTTTTGGATAAAATAAATCAAGGGTTTTGATATCCGGGAGAAATCATGAACAAATATTCTAAAATATCCTACCATCTTAAGGAACTGACACACTTCATTAATGATATTGTTTGTCTCCCGGTACAATACATCCTCTAAATTCAGTAGGTCCACTACATTACCAATTTCTTAGAAGAGCTCTCCTAGAATTTGGACTCTTAAATATAGAGATTACAATTTCAATGTTTCCTATAATAAAGCTTATCTAAATGCATGTCTAGTAAAAAACAAAATTTTCTCACATGCTATTTCTCATATGCCAAGTAAATTAGGACATCATCGTTAAATACCTCAAAAATAGTTCTTATAAAGGACATGAGATTCTATACATGAGTCCCATGAACAAATTTTCGACAATCAACTTGATAAATGGATTTAGAATGTACTTATAGTGATAAATATGAGATTATAATGTTCTCTTTGGTATATCATCACACCATAATCACAACTGGTAAAATATTTATTTGAGCTCACTATTCAAGAACAATTATGTCCCTCTATATGATAGATGAGGTCATTAGTCCTTTGTAGTTTATATTTATTTTTTGTATTCACTAGCATTATATGATAATAATATACATAATAAATTATAACCCCTTTTAAAATCATTGTGAACTACACTGATGCATCCCAGGGGAAGCAATTTACCTCATAATTCCAATCCACTACAAGTCCTACAATTACATGATCAACTCTAAAAGATTTTTTTGTATCCCTATGATATGTTTTTTATGATATCAGGGCCATCTAGGGGTTCCTGTTAGTTAATAAAAACATGTCTTCAAGAAATATTTTCTCACACTCTACCACAACCATAGGAAACTGATATCCCCTACATAGAATACACAAAGTGTCATGCTAGGTAATTGGTGGCAAATTGGTTTCCCTCTCCTACTTATGACTCCACTATGATCTACATTATTTTCACTGTCATCCATAAATGAAAACCTAAATTCAACCCCAGGGAATCAAAAAATCCTTTGCATGAAATAGAAAATATTGAAATGATCCACGGATATTCGTTACATTCATAAGATGATATTTTAAGGACTAGTCATTTCTTAAATGAGATCTCATGTGATGATACTTCTTCTATGATCTATTTCATACTATCTACATATGTGTGAGATCACTAAGCCACCACTTATCTAAATATCTATGTGCAATGGTCAATCCATACTTATAACTATAATATCATATCCAAAAACCATAGAGTTATAAATAAAAGAGTGCCTCACATCTATATATAAGAATACAATTTCAAATTTAAAACACATATTGTAAAACTAATCATAATTGGATCCTTGATTTAATTAGCCTCCACCATAGGATTCTATCTAGATCCCAATCCACAAACTCCATGAGCCTAATGATGATCACATTGGGTTGGTGGTGTTAATATATCAATCGATAGACAACCTCATTTTATTCTACATACACCACTTACATGCATTCCTCCTGGTGGAACTACATACAACTACTCAAATATTTTCTTGTGAGGTTTTTAAATAGTATATCTATTAACTATATTATTGATCAATGAATCCCATGAAATATTTCCATGATCATGATGTGAGATGAACCACCAATCCCATAGCTTACTCATGACATCCTATGAGTCCCAAACCACTGATCCGACAACATCGAATCACATATCAAAGTTTCATACACTCCTCAATCAATATGACTATCATATGAGACTAAATACCAAGGTTTATTCTTCTATGATTCCACTACCATCACCTAATTTTGTTATCCACACTACCAAATATATCATCGCAACTAAACCAAAGTCGGGAAATATATAATATTTGGTAACACAATGTGATATCACAGAAGACATGATATCAATTTTTAATCCTTAGACAATTTTATATATCCTATAAAATTCTTCTCACACTGTATCTAGGGAGTATCACATGAGATTATTAATCCTTGATGAATACTCCACTATGGTAAAACTACCCTTCTGTAAATTAAAAAGCTCATGGATGTTAATTGGTCACAAGGTCATAGTATAGAAAAACTCCTAGAAGCGAGTATAATTTTATTATAGGAACAAAGATGTATAATTGAGTGACTGAGTCATCATACTCTAACAACGTCCAAAATTATCTCAAATAGTTCTCACTATAAAGAGTACCATGTGATCAAATGATATCCTCAAAAAGAGAAAAACATAGTTGACTGCCTGTAGCCATCCCTCAGTAACATGGGATCTAGGTCACCCAAAATCCTATGGGACTTATACCTAATAAACTAATGTAGTGAAATAAACTAGGATTAAATATAAACATGTATTGATGGTGAAACATATTTCTATAAATTTTTTAGAATAATTGGAATCATATGATAAGGTACTCCCTCATGTACATGCCCCTATACTGAATGTCTTTCACTCAAAGGATTGTCCTCTTGATCTTGTAGTGGAATCATAGTTTCTTCAAATATTGGAAGCATCCTATAGGAAAAAATATGAACCTTGATCGATGAGTATATAATGGTATATGACTCGTGAAGGATAGGATATCAACATAACATTACTATATGATGAATTTACAAAAAAATCCCCTATACCAGTGTCTACTGGTATGGAGTCTATAAAAATGTAATCAGTTCCCTGGTGGACGTATATGTTAGTTTCTGCAACAATATTGGCCACCCATGCCTAAAAAATGAACCCATAACACTAAAACACAATTTCAATTATTTCAAAACCAAAAATACATCTATAAAAATTCTATTATATAGTCCTTCGATAGATGCAACACCTCTGATAACTCTATATCAAATTTTACCTACTTCGATATACATGTCTATTGATAATCTATTTGGGACCACCAAAATCCCAACCCCATGAGTGTAGGTTCTACAGACTAACATCAAGAAGGAATATCAAACACATTGGAGGAATTATCCTAATATAAATTTACACACACATCACTATGAAAATAAAATACTAAAAACAATTTATTCCATAAATGATTGAACAAAATCTATCCCAAATAAAATTATGAATAAAATTGTAATTTGTTAAGAGGAAAAATATTTACACATAGTAAATATGAAAATTGTTTAACCTGCTTAGATGAAGGGGACTACATTCAAATTCCACACTGATATACACCTCGGTCTAAATTGAATAAAACTATTCTCAAACATCTCTAGTTCCACTTAGTACATAATCAAAAGGTCAGATGTATTTATAAGACATGAAAAGTGTGAGAAGAGTTCATATAGGGATGAGTATTACAATTTCCAATTGAACATAATTAAATCACTAATCACAATTAGAAATTAATATTAATCTAATAACAAGAATAGAATAATTAAAACCCAAAAATAATGATAACAAACAACCGGTTTCTTTCTTCTTGACTATAGCCTTGTGCAACTAATATAGCCTGGTTTCAAACTATGATTCCAGATTAATATACTTTATTCCTAAACACCGATTTTGTGCCTATGGTGATAGTGTCCTTAGGTATTTCAACAAGTTTCCAAACTTTATATCATTCAAAATGATTGAGTTCTTCTCGCATAACAATTACCCAAAATTCATCATTAATAGTATCGTCAAAGTTTTTAGGTTCAAGATGTGACAAGAAGGCTTGATGATCATCCTAATTTCTAAGAGAAGCTCTAGTATGTGTCCCTTTATCCAGGTTTCTAACAACAACATATAAAGGATGATTATTTAGAATCCTAGTTGATCTAGTAAAGGTAGGACTAGAAATTTCAGGTTCTTATCTAGGTTCGGGTTCATTAGGAGAGGATCCTGAAATATTTCTAGAACTGGTTGCCTTTACAAAAGGTTAATTTATTTTATAATTAAGGTTTAGAACAAATAAATCTTCTACAAGATTTTCACGAGATGATTTAGGTTCATTTTTATCAGTTTCATCAAATTTTATGTGAACATATTCTTCCACACATTTGGTTCTCTTATTGAAAAATCTATAGGCTTTGCTAGAAATTGAATATCCTAAAATTATTCCGTCGTCACTCTAAGAATAATTTTTTTCTAGATTATCCTTGGTATTAAGAATAAAGACTTTGTAACCAAAGACTCTAAATTAACTAACTTTAGGTTTTCTAATATTTCATAGTTCATAAGTTGTATTCTTAAGAACAGGTCTAATTGAGACACTATTGATGATATAACAAGCTGTATTTACATCTTCAGCCCAAAAATAAATAGGTAATTCATAATCATTGAGCATAGTCCTTGCTATTTCATGAAGGGTTCAATTTCTTCTTTCTACTACACCATTCTACTGAGGTGTCCTATGTGTAGAAAAATTATGACTATAGCCATTGTGTGAGAAATAAGATTCAAAATCATGATTTTCAAACTCACGACCATGATCACTTCTCAGTGTCTTAATCTTAAGTCGACTAAGGTTCTCTACAGACATTGATTATTTAAAAAAGTGTGAACAAGATTCACATTTTTGAGATAAGAAATATACCCAAGTATATCTAGAAAATTCATCTACTAAGACATAGATGTAGTGCTTCCCATTTAATCTAGAAACTCTAGAAGGTCGAAACAAATCCATGTGAACAAACTCGAGAGGTTGAGAAGTTGAAACTTCGTTTATTTGATTTCATAGAAACTTTATGTTGCTTTCCATTTTGACATGGATTACAAACATTGTTATTTGGAAACTATAGTTTGGGTATGTCTCTAACTATGTTCTTCCTAGTCAGTTTTCTAAGTGAATGAATATTACAGTGTCCTAATCTTCTATTCCAAATCCAATATTCTTTATTAAAATCATTTAAACAAGAAACATTTTTTTGGCTAAAGAATTTAAATCAACTGCATAAACATTTTCATTTCTCAAAGTAGAAAATATTAAAACACTTTTAGAATTAAAAACATTACAAGAATAATTTTAAAACTTAACATTAAAGCCATAATCACAAAATTGACATGTACTTAACAGATTATATTTATGTCCATCAACAAATAAAACATTAGAAATTAAAACTGAGTTAGTGTTACCAATCTAGTCTAGGCTGATGATATTTCCTTTAAAATTATCACCAAAGGTGACATGACATCCATCAACCTTTATTATGCTCTTGAAGCGTGAATAATACCAAGACATATGCCTTGATCATCCACTGTCCAAGTACCATATCATCTTATGGGAACTTTTCAACCATGTTTCCTACAAAACAGTTTCAAACATAGAATGATTTTGGCACCCAGATTATCTTGGGTCAAAAATGGTTATCCAGCAAGGCTTTAGGTACCTAGATTTGTCTTATGGGTCTCATATAATCAATATATTCAATAGATATTGAATGATAAACTCTATTTGATCTATAACAATGTGAGTAACTAGTTGAAGCATATGAATTTCTAGAACTAGAACTAGTAGAATTTTGTCCAGATTTAGGAATAAATCTAGTTTTAGTGATCGGTCTCTGTCCAGGTTGGTATCCCAATAGAGTATTATACTTTGGTGACACTTATTTACCTAACATTTGAGTATGTGTATCTTTTCCCTTTGGTAAATTTTATAGGTATTTTTTATGTTGCTCATTAGACATTTTTAGTTTAGTATCTTCCTTTAACAGTTGAGAATTAATTTATTTTTCTACTTCTATAGTAGATTTGACATTGGAGGTGAGAGCATGCTATTTTTTTAATGGATTATATTTATCCTTATTTTCAATACATGTTTCCTTAAGCATATTGCAGTATTCAAACAGTTCCTCACTAGTCATATTTTTTGATTCAGAATCAGAATCAGTTACAGAATAATAATCATTTAGCATAGGGGAAACAGGTTCCTCAGAAGTATTGGTCATGAAACACATGTCACCTAAGGGTCGGATTAGATTCATTTAATGGACTTTTTTCCATGAAAATAATTTAATTATTATTAAAACCATAGAATGTGACAACATGTCACTTTCTTAAATCTTATAAGTATAATAATTTTACTTTAGTGATAAACTTAATGAAACATCGAACATAAATAGTCTCCAGAAATCTAATACAATTATATACATCATAGGAATTTATTTAGAATTTTTAGGGATTAAATAATTATCATTAATTATGACACAATATTGATGTTGAAATTTTTTTATTAATTCAAATATAAAATAAATGGTATTAAAAATATTTAAATTAATATTATATGAACTATTTAATGTGCTCCACTAATTTTCTAGATACATATGACATTTTATTAATCTATTAAAGCTTTCAGTTCGAACATATCTTCTGTATATATTTTATTTAAATTCAAATAAATGAATACTGTCAAAATGGACACTATTGTTATTTTATAAAAATAACATATTGTAAAATTGTTTAAAAATAACGAAAATATTTAAAAATTATAAATTAAAATTTATATGGTCGAAAATGTCATAAAGTGTCAAATTATGTATTATTCACGACACATATGTAATTATTAATAATAATTAAAAATTTAGAATATTATTACCACAAGTAAAATTAAATTGATAAATAAGGATAAATGAAGTTGATAATGTTTTAAATAAATTCCTAACATGTGTAAATTTATTTCTTTTATGAGATTAAAACCCTATCTCATCTAATATTTGGATATGAGTCATTTTGGACGTTTTTAACGGGGTTTGGGATTTAATATAAACTAATATTTCTTATATTTCCAAAGATGCCCCTCTCCTCCCTTATAAAAGGGAACCTCCTCCCTCTCCACATCACACCAATTTGAGCCTTAAATCTCAGAAAATACCTGACCATTTGACTTCCCCACTTCCCTAGAATCATCCTAGAGGTTCTGGTCTTCTTAAAAGACCAACCCTAGTGCCCTAAGAGGAGGTTAAGAAGAGGCGTGTCAAAGAAGAGGTAATATCCATTACCGATCCTTTCCAAATTCATTCTTCTTCAACTTCTTCTTATTTAGTTTTTTCATTATGAAGTAATAACATCAGTATCACTCATATACTTATATGTGATTATACGCATGAAACATCCCTATTTTACTATCTATCCATCCTATGGAAAACGAAATCACCGCGCGTGCGTACGTACGGAATACCGTCTGCACGCCGTGGTGTAATCTATTTTCCATCACCACCTTACTTGGATGAGTACAATGGTGAAAATAAATAACTCTATATTATTATTGTAAAGTGATATTGATTCTGAAATAGTATACATACACTCCAATACAATTCCACGATCATGGGAACGATATCATCGCTCGTGCGTACATACGGAATATCGTCTCCATGATGTGATGTGATTCGTTCTACATGATCTTCATTGCATAATGATTATATAAATGAATTGAATGAATAAATATGATATATAGTACATTAATACCATTCTGTAAATGATGTATCTATAACCTAAAGAGAATAACAAGAATTTATTCGACATAACACGCATAAGAACAAAACTTTATAAACACCCGAATAAGAAGTAGCAATGAAATATTACTACTAAGAAGCTAAGTATATGACAATATATGATATAATAACAATAATTATAATTCTGGAACAAGTGAATAACATTATATAAATCATTATACAGGAGGTTCAGACACTTACGAAGCAAATCAGACCTATGGTAATGGAAAATCTCACAATCTCATTTTTATCTGAGATTGTTTATACTTGGGTATTTACTGGGGTGTATTTTATCATCCACATCCATGTTTCCTCAATATGTAATATTTTCCTTCTACAATTGTTTAAATCCAATTTTACCCTTTGGTGAGTTTTTAGTAAAAGATATGAAAGGAATCTTTTTTCGTTTTTCGTAAGAGGTACTTTTTGACTGTTCTGACAAAAGTATGAGAAGAATGTTTTTTTAACTTATACGATATGAATGGATTTTTAAAACATTATTTTCAAGAATCTTCCTTTACATGTTTTCATGTTTATTTTTAATCAACTTCTTTTAGTTTAAAATTGTGTGACATGTTAAGAAAGGACAACTGTTTTTGAAGTAGAAAGGATATTTTCCTCAAGAATGGAGTTCAAGTGTTTTATCAAAATTATTTTCCATCTAAGATAATATAGGGTTCTGTTTCTATCCATATTATTACATTTATTTGATTATGTTGTGATGGAAATATTTTTTTGAATTCCTTTATCTTATATTAATTGTTTTATGATGTCATGATGTTTAAGATTCCCATTTTTATTACATGGGTTATGCTATGATGTATGGTTTATGATTTTGTGGAAAACATAAGAATGGTATCACTATAAGATGGGTGGGACCTATATCTCCCTCGAATGCATTGTATAAAGATTTTATATCTCATGATATAGACATGGATGGAATGGCAGGTTAAACCGGTTCAGTGAAACAGGACTGAAACGAGGAGTGAACTCGGTTCAGAAATGGACTTTGTCCACTAAGATAGTCTCGGAAATGAGTCTTGACTAATAATAAATGATTCTCTGTTATTATGTGTGTATGGCACAAAGTTTCATGTTTTATGTTATGATTATTGGGATTACATTTCACTACCATGATTTACCCCATGTTATGAAATTATGACCTCTTTTGCAGGGTAAGATTTCTAAAATGTTATGTTCTTATGAATATAATTGGATTGATATTTATTTTGTTTACCCTTAATGAGAATTTGAGATCACCCTTTTGTATGTTTTCTTTCCCCAGGTCAGGAAGAAGGTTATTAAGTAAGATTTTCCAAAATGGACTATAGATATGATGAAATAAATGGGAGACAGTGTAGATGCTTCATGAACTAGTTGTTTATGTTTCCCATTTTCTAAAGACACTATACCTATACAGTCCTTCCATGGTTTTGTTTTATGTTTTAATTTAGAAGTATTAACCATGTATGTAAAGTATGTGTCGTTATACCAGATTTCCTTTTCTCATTAAATTAAAAAAACAGTTTATTTATGTTCAAGAAACATGAGTGATGTTTTTCTCTACATTCCATAACATGTATTGGAATGGACGAATTTAATATAGGATCCCGAAAAAATATTATATTTTCACTTGAGAAAAATAATATACATGAAACATTAAATTAAACTAAAGGGGTCCTTAATAATTATGTGTGCTTTATTACCAATTTAATGATATTTTTAGTGATATGTAGACTACTTTTCATAGTCACAATGAAGGAGTACATATATAAATGAAACCATCTCTTAAACATAATCAATGATCAAGGAAAGAAAACCTAAATTTGAGTTACCTTGTTCAATTATACATCAAGAAAATATAAATTTCTCTATAAATATATTATTCCAATATTTTCACGGATCATCACACTCCATGGAAAATCGTGGACTAAATGCTTCAAATGTACCTAGACACATTCTATACACTTATCAAACATTGTGTCATGAGTAGTTACTGATCTCATGAATATATATTTTTCTTGAAAAAGGGAATTATTATTTTTTAGGAAACAATTATTTGAATGTTCATAATATGCTCCCTATGGTTTTTTATAAATTAGTCATCTAGTTTTTTCAAAAAGATGAAAATTTATCATGATGATTGACATATTCTATCTCAGTATTCCATAATGAATGTTTTTACAGAAATCATTTTTCATGAACTAGAACCCCTGGAATCTAGGAATATATTTTCCATCATAAAATATGAGGCATATTAGAACCCCTAAAATCTGGTTGTTTACAATGCTCCCCTTTTGTCTCATGTGGTTAATAATTTCATGGTAAATATTCTCAAAAATACCTATAGACTCATTATTGTTTTTATGAGATACATAGTGAAAAAATCTCCTTATGTCTCCAGACCATCAATAATAAAATTAACTCTTAATTGAATATGGTTAATTCATGCGTGAGGAAACAAATTATACCATTTTTGGTAAAATTCAACTAGAAATGATCCTTTTATATTTAAGATCATTCCATTCACAAACTCAACTTTATATCCTAGGATATCTAAATAAACATAAGAAATAACTTCCAATAAAAAATATAATTCCTGTTTTCTTGGAGACACCTTAATTGAGTACGTATAATATTCTGAAAATCATTAATAGTCACAAATAAATGTGACCTTAATATGTGACCCTCAAATGTCCTAGTCACAAGATATTAAACTGAAATACGTTTTAATTATATTTCATACAATCTAAATTCATGTAAGAGTTATATTTAATTCATTTATAGTGATGATATAGATTCTCTAATAATTTTCATAACTCATTCCATTAATAAATCCCCCTTCATGGTCTTATGAAATCAAAAATTTTACAAACTAACCAGCAATCAGAAATGAAGTTACATTATCTTAAAAACATATCTATTTGACAATTTATAACATTCCCTCATCATATCTACATAGATCATAAAGGAAGTACCTATGAACCATTTGAAAATTTTTCCTTTGGAAATGATTCATCATTCTTCTCAGACCACAATAACATCATGCATAAAATCACATTTCCAAAATACTATATGGTTTCTCATCTCTTTCTTGCCTGATATCATGCCTCAGATTCAAAACACCAAATATTAGGGCCTAGAAATCTCCAATTCATGTGTGAAAAAAAATTTGGTCATTATCAGCCTGCAATACATGTTTTCATCAATTCCACATAATTTAATGTCAACGTTGTTTGACCAAAAACACTTTTTATACTAGTATATCATGATGGAATCTATAAATCCCATGTAAATTGTCATAATACATTCCAATTTGAATACACAAAAATGAAACCCTATGTGAAAGTCGAGTCCCAACTCATGGATCCTATGAAATTATGATTTAAACTCGAATTAAGCTAAAGAAGAAAATAAATGTTATGTTGAAAATGAAAAAATTGTTTCCCAAGAAAAAGGAAAGTCTAGAGCACTAACACTACACTATAGTAAACTTAAAAAACAATTTTTTATAAATAGAAATGTCACAATGTTTGTAGGGTTTTCCATGTATCCTATGAAATGTTCATAACTATAATCATTGAGAACCATATCTTAGGAAACAATTAAGGAATTCATTGATTTTTCATCTGGGTAAATACATTATAGTATCACTATAAAATATTAAATTGAAATATGTAATAATGATACAAATGGATGTGAATACCAATATTTAAAATCATTAAAAAATGTATTAAGAGAAATCACATCCTTATGTCTCTAACAATTTTTATAGGATTGTGAAAAATATTTAAAATGGCTAGTGTGAAACTTGGTTGGCCTAATTCAAAATGTTTTCAACATTCTGATGGGATCCATTAATAGCTTGATCAATATTGGTTATTTCCCCACATCTGATTCTGATAGAGGACACAATTATCTATTTAATTATCTATTCTCTTTACCATTCAATTAGACTAATGTCTGCCCAATATTTTTTTGATTGTAGCAACTATAACAGATCTACATGAGCCTATAATTATCATAGCCTCATAATTTATGAAAGCAGGTAGTCATAAAATCATTCCTCTATAGAAAATATTTGATGTTGATATATAAAAGCATCCTTTATAGATACTTCTAGATGATAAGAACATTTAAAATGGGTAATATGACATTCCCAAGAAGAAAATTCTTCTGAATAAATGAGAACCTCATGGAAAAGGACATGTAACTATTATTAATCTAACCCTCTTGCTCCTCGGACCTAGAAAAGATGATGATGAATGTCCATCTTTTCCACTAAATTCTCCAAGGGAGTCTCTCTATTAATACAATAAATTTTCTTCCATTCTAATTTCTGCACAACATGATGTTCAATAGAAGCATTGTGATGTTATTACTTTTTTCTACATCTATGGGTGTATAATCCGAGATTGAATTTATGAAAAATATGTAGTCTCTAAAATGTGATGCCAATGTATGGAATTTAACCATCTTTACATGTATATAAATATTGGGAACCAGTCTAATAAGCTTGGTAGTAATTGGTGGAGTTTACAAGGCTATTCCATGGGGGAAAACGTCAGTACATATTCTTGTTGTACATGCTAAAAGAATCGATTCTACAATACTTTAAAAAATTTAATATATTTAGAATGATGTTACATTGAAATAATTTGAACATATGGATGCAAGAATATCTCCCTTTGAAATTGGTAATGAATGTTTTTTTGGAAAATAAAATGGAGAATTCATTTGTTTATTTCCCCATCATATGGGATTACCTTGATTTACATTAGGATAATATTTCTTCCCCTTCTAGGAATAATCCCATGAGAATTTTTTCATAGAATTAAATGGGGGTAGAGAAATTTCAATGCCTAAAACCAAGTGCATCATCATAGGCCATACATAATGAATGAGGTGTTTATTTATGATATTATAATGTAGTAAAGATGCAACTATTTTATAGAATCCAAAATTCCATGTAATCCTGTAAGGGAATTGTGGATCAAAAAATTGTTCCCCAATCCATCCGAGATTTCAAAATCCCATCTTTTAATGAATTTTTTTGATACAACCTTCAACGAACCAAAACAATTATCAAAAACTACTCGATGGGTTTTCATGTAATGAATGATAGAAAACAAGATAAATAATTTAACAAACTAGAAAACAGTGTCAATTCATAGGGATATTCTGATAATGAAAGAATTTTTTTTAGTGTAGTAATAAAGGTGGAATGAAATATTTTCTCTATATAATTATATTCTTAGTATCGAATGTGTTCCTTCACACAACAATAAAATTTTGAAGGTTCCAATGAATTGATGGAGGATTATCCATCCTATATATGACCCTACTATTTCTAATTATGAGTAAGAGTGTCTATAACTAAGTAGGTAGTTTTTCCATCCTATAATGTTTGAACATTCATCGAGGTGCATACATGTACACCTAAAAAAACATTTGGATATTGAAACAAACATCCTCTTAGAAAAATAGTGATAAATCCAATAGGTCAACACTCTATAAATATGTATAGCTAAATCCTATATCCCTATATAAAACATTATCCTGTGTAAATTGTTTCTAAGTATGAACATGACACTCTAAAGGAATATTGATTTGGA
The DNA here is from genome assembly GCA_963277665.1 of Viscum album. Taxonomy (NCBI): domain Eukaryota; kingdom Viridiplantae; phylum Streptophyta; class Magnoliopsida; order Santalales; family Viscaceae; genus Viscum; species Viscum album. The sequence goes on from OY728159.1 coordinate 852,401,364, forward strand.
TGAGTCCTAGTAAATCATACCATCATCCTTTTATTGAATGCCTGATAAAGCAATATTATCAGATCATTAATTGGAATAATTGAATTAATATGGAGGATATGACCACGAAATTTATCAATCATGATCTATAGATTCTTTTATAATGGGGATACCATATTATTTTTTCATAGGTATTGAATTTAAAAATTATGCCTCCATACATTTATCCAATAATGTGGATTCCCCCACATTGTTAGATATTCGATAATATGATGAAAATTACAGTGTGATATTATTTGAAGGTTTGGGTTCTCAAACACCATTGATAGAAAAATTTAGGAAAAATCATGGATTGTGAAAAAACCAAAAACATAGAGTCCAATAATACTATGTATAAGAGGTCGGCCTCCAATTTATTGATAAATTCAATACAATTTTATTTTACCCAGAAATCTCAATCCCATTACTCTGAAAAACGTTATCCCAAAAACCAGTACCACATGGAGATACATTATCTACTGGGACCACCTCATAAGAGGTTGAAAATCAAAAGATAATATTGATTGTAATATTTCATGGATATGTCATGGTTGTTTTGGATTATTTGAATCTATAAAGATCCATTCTGAAAAGAGAACTACTCTTGGCCTGGCCCAAAAATGATTTACCATGTGGAAGATATGTTCACTCGACCATGATCCTATGAAACCTCAAACAAAGATGATGGAATCATTTGTTCAACTAGTGTAATAGGAGAATTACCATGATGTTATTATTTTTTCAATGGTAGTATATTAGTCCAATGTTATTTCAGAATCTCTAGTGAAATAAGATTCTTCCAAACTACATCATATGCAATAATGTGATGTTGGTGATCATCATCAGTGTTATCAAAAATGAAGATTATTCTCCAATTAATAGTAATGGGGTTGGATGATAGATTTCAAAATAGAGAAGATTTTAAAAAAATTCGAATGATCATATTAACATGGGATATTCATTAAGAATTGGAAATGTAATTAAAAACAACATATTCAGATAATACCCAAAGAAGCATATCCTCTGGAATATGATTAGACTGCAAGGTGTGTATCTCATGGGGGCCCAGTCATTGGTCCATATAGTAGCTATGCCGAAATATCATTCTCATATGTCAACATCAAGTTTACTAAATGATCTTTATCAAAGGATAATGCAAAATAGTTTAGTTGAAAGGGTTGAGATTTCCAAAGATCATAGTTATTATAAAGACTCTATAAAAGAAATGTGATCAATGTCCCACCTATATATATATATATATCAGTGGAATAATATAGTTACCCATGTTTTATGATAACTAATTCCAAATAATACAAATTTGATCATTTAAATTGGATCATATTCATCTCAATCAGAGCCCTTTAAGATGGAAGAATTTGTTGGGTCTTGAAAACTATGCATAGAACATGAAGAAAAATTGAATTCAATAAATAGAAAAATAAACGAAAATGTGGTAATTATAAAAAGATATCTAAAAAGATATTGGAAGGATTGATCCTACATTAAGAAATACATTATGAGGAATACATCCCTACATTTTGTACTCTGAATGAACCAATTTGTGGGATATTATGCTACCCCCAAGGACCACGAATGGGATAAATATTTTGTGGGGATGGATGATGATTTAAATCCCCCATTAATATCAAACACCCAAAAATGAACATTAATTTGTTGATGTAGGTATTGATCCCCCCACCCACAAAACTAAATCATTTATCGGAATGGAAATCCTTCATGGGATCCCATAATAGAATTATATGAACCCCACTGTAGACGACAAGCCATCCCAAAAATTAGTTACTCCATTCCTCAAAAAATTCCAAAATGTGAGGTAGGGAAAAGTGGAAATAATAGAAATAAAACACAGAAAAAATAGAATAACATTGAGATATACTTCAATTATTTGCATGTAATCCCACACCATAACATTTTGTTAAAAATATAATTTAGTCAGTCATCCACAAACCTAAAAAATCATAAACACAACCCCATAGAGCATGAAATGGATGGTCTATTTTCATACCATCAACATCCCTATTAAAAATATAAATGGACTTATTGATACCCCACATAGTAAAAAAAATATTGATGGGACCTTTGACTTCATAGAAATGTGCTAAGCTGGTAGAACCCAAACCAATATAATAATGAACAACTTGGGAAGATCCCTTGTCAGTGTTGAAATACTCTACAAGGATGCCAAACTTACTCATATAACAACATCTGACACTATGGGAACATCATATTTAATAAGTACATGCTATTTATAATGAGGCATCCTAGGTATTATTATATCTAACACTGATTTTCTCCCTCTATCATAACATCAACACCCACCTTTACCCCTCCATGAACCATTTATATAGAATCAAGAAGAGTACTCTTCTGAATCAAAAAATAATGTCTAATCAAACCATTTTACATAACTATGTATCCACATTAGATGACATACCCATGGTAATTAGATTCCATTTGGTAACCACATTGACTAAGTGTATTTTCCAAATTTCCTCAAGTCTACATTACCATTGTTAAATGTTCTCATTCTTGGAGGTTCTCACATGCTCATCCTCAATATGGAAAGGTGGAGGGAGGATCCCACATGAAATTCCCTTGAGGTGTAGATTATTATCCTACACTCTTCCCAATGTATAATAGGTAATTCCTTAGAGAGTAATAATCTAGGATTTAATGAAAATAGTCACAATCTTTCTCTTCTTCGTAGGTATAGGGTACAACGATAAGAAGTGATTGTAATGTCAGAGTCGACTCTCTTCACCCTCTATTTGGGATCATGACTCATCCTCCTACATACAATAGAGAATGTGTAGTTTCTATATATTTTGTTTCATCTTGATTAACAAACAAATCATGACACACATGGAATTATAGGTGAGTGGTGATCTTGGCATACACATGATTCCAAACCATGGGAACATATATTGTATAATCTCTAATAATATCGAACATAATGATCATACTTCGAAGTGTCAGACCCAACCAAACATCAAAATTACCAAGACTATATAAGTTCTTCATGGTTCTATAAATAGTGTCACCCATCAATGTACGCCCCAACCACACTAGGCCTCCAACAAGGTATAATATAAAATGTTATTTGATCATCATGATGAAAGGGATATATTCTCTATAAATAAACTATGTTAATATTTATTATGTATAAGTTCCAAAAAATTTCAAACAACATGGTCAATCATTTCTAACTAACTAAGATCATTAGTAAGCCACTCTAATGTCAAAAGCCAATACTAAATTTTACACTGGTCTTCAATGGTTCATATCGTCAGTAGGGACACATCCAACATGCATGGACATATTTCTTCTATGACTAATTCAACACTATAAAAATCAAGAAATATTCCTTATAAGGTCATTACTTCTATGGGTGACCATAATCCCTCAAGGATCCCTTGGTTTTTCAGTATAAGACCCACACAAAACAGTGTCTAGGCACCTTATTCATAATATTCCCTGGCACATTACGTGGAACTACAATGTTTAGTCATTATCACAATTCCATAAAAAGGTTTGAAGTGTCAAATTATGTCGAAATAATCTACATGGGATATTATTTATTTTATAATGATATTTAGGTATATTATTTTGAGGGTTTTATCCCCAAATCAATTCTGTTTTCATATTCTGGTATGATAGTAAATTTCTGAGAACATCACTACATGGCATAAAAGTAGTATCATAATGACCCAAAATATAATAATATATGATCCACTTATAGTTTTACCATTGATGGACAACATTAGATTCATAAATATTACTACACAAATGGGTATCCTTTGAAACATATATATGATTCTTAATTCATGCATGTTAATAATTGACAATTAGTTCAACATGATCCACATTAATATTTGAAATGAATGTTTTTAATAATCATATCTCAAATATATAAGACTATCACTTTTAGGTAATAGATCCCCAAAAGGGTGTGATGATCCCAACATCCCATCCTATGGACGAATGTGTGTTCATATGTATTATTCTCCACATTACCAAATGAGCGAGTACCTTTTGAAATTAGGTCCATGAGTCGTCACAAATATAAGACTTGTTGGGTGTTTCTGGTTTCACAATAAAATTTCATTGGAAACTGATCCATCAAAAGTGGGTGTGAGATAATAATAATGAAGCTGATATGAATTATTATGAATTATTTAAACCCACACAATCAATCTGACCATAAATTTCCACATCATGATTTTTTTTTCAGAAATAGAATCTTTTTTGAAACATGATATAATTTAATTGTGGAATATCATTCACAAGATAAAAATGATAGTTAAACTATTTCTCATAATAAATGTTCTTTCTTAACACATGGTTGGAAACCAAATACACCATGATTCTGTTATTAGAAACACTTTGGTAAAATTATTTCCTAATAGTAAGGGATAAAAAGGGATAATAATCGGGCTATGATAAGGGATAATGATTAAACTATAACAATAAAACATATCTTATTTCAATTGGTTGATTTTATTTTATACCTTCGCATATTATATTCAATGATTTGGAATAATTGAACAATTTTATTGGACTAATTCATATATTATAACCGAGTCAATAATTTTGATGTCTCCAACTACCTCACTTATTAAAGGGAACCTACTATTCTAATTTATCAAAACCACAAAATAAATATAGTTCATCCAATCTATACAAAAATATTATCATTTTATCAGTACTCATATCCTTAATTTTCATACATTTAATGAGACCCATCTAAAAAAAATAACATGATTCTCCATGAAATATACACAAATAAAATACATTTCTTCATACAAACCATTTTTCATTTTTATATCTTCTTAAACAACATATAATTGTTCTATAACCATCCAACCATAAATGTATCAGTATAATATAATATAGAGATATTTTTATGTTAATGATATAAAAATTTTCAGTCACCATCACATCTATTGTAATATTCTAACCTCACTTATTATAATATGAGAACTACAACCTCCATGAAGTGATATGTTTTAATTTTCATTTCAACATTTCATGGGATTTCATCAGGATATATTTAATGAATAAATCCTACATTTTTTATACAATAATGATTATTTGATAGTGATTTATTTTTAACGTTTCTAGATATAATAATTATTATAAAAGGGTATATATTATATTGTAATGATCCATCTCTGGGTTCATTAAAACTAAAAGCCTGAACCGACATAACTAAATGTTTGAATGGTATTCCGGATCCTCGTGTGTGAGATAGTAGTTCATGAGAATCATAGAACAAATTATACGACTTATTTTCAACATCACAAAATATTTTAAAATTGTGTGTAAATAAATAAATTATCCCACTAAAGAAGAAATATAAAACGTTGTCTATAAAAGGAATTGATACATATTATACAAGAGTACATAATCGAAACAAATTATACATCATATTAAATTAATGTTAAGAAAACCAATCCTAAAGGTAACCCACAATCCACTCCAATGAGACTCTTCATTATCCTTGTTGGAAATCTAAACCCTACACATCACATAGCAAAACCAATGGGATGTTATCAAATAGAAACAATCCTTCTCCAATTAAATAAGTCCATGTATTATATAGCCTATTAGGTTACCACCCTATGAATCTGAAAAATAACATAATGTATCATTCATATTATATCTAAAAAAAATATTTTTAATATAGTATATAAATATTCATACAATATATTTCTACATAAATAAGAAACTTTTCCTCAACGATGTTTTAAAACTCTTTAATTTTATATTTTTATTAAATGAAAACAATCACATTGAAAGACATTTTATTCAGTTGATGCACCTATTCAATAATTCATAATTTAAATGTCATGTCATTAAACAACATCACTGATGAGTTTTAATTTAATTATAATATGAAACCTAGAAATTGGAATTTTGTTTCAAACTATTTTACAAAACATACATAATAAATTTCACTAATTATTAAAACTTGGATTGATTTTAAGAAACAGACACTTAAAATGCCCCTTTATTGTTTAAAAAACAACAAAAAATTCATTTTCTCGTATAAAAAATTATTTTTAAATAATCATTTATATGTTATATAAAAAATATTTTCAAAACATTTCAAATTAGTTTAATATAACAAGAAATGAAAATATTCATGTTCGTTCATTTCAAAACAATTTACCAGTCCCATTTCATCAAAATTTAATGGTAAACTAAATACATAGAAGGAGAAATTAATTAAATAATGTACAAATATTTCATTTACAAATGATAAAGGGAAAAAACTACATGTAAATTGGTTACAATAAACAAAACAAGAAGAATGTGATGCATTTGAAATAAATTATAAGTCACATAAGAGACCATGATAGTGATGTTAGTGTCATGAACTCTATAATATGGAATATACTATGGAATAAAAAATATAGTTTCACTTGATACCATTTTTATTAAATATTATTTGGAATATCTCTATGTCTTACCTATTCCCACCCAATTTGAGGTCACTCGATCAATTGGAAACATCCTTTACCTAGGATTCATCAATATACATGAATAAAACTGCCTATTGGGAACTCATTATCCCATAGTGAACCTGACTTCTATGAGATTACTCATTCCACATAGGCAAGGTCCCATAATATGTTAATATCCTTGTTTAGGGATTCAACAACCTCATCCATAAACACCAGCACCCATTTTCATTGAATAAAATATAAATAGAATTGAAAAAATGATCCATTAAAATATTGAACTAAGAAATATAAAATTAATACATTCCATACATCTTATAACCTCAAAACAATTTCCTCAAAAATATCCATGCATGAGAAACACATTCAGATACATCAAAAAATAACATCACCAGATGGGATCATAATCCACTGTGACAATAAAAATAATCACAGAAGGCTCAATGGAAGAATTGAACATTTATTTAAATACTACTTTAATGAATTATTAAATTAACCATTTATTTCAAATAATTAGTTGATTATAAATCCTAAATAATAATAATTTAATAGAATCCCAAAAAACTCTTTTAATAATATTTTATAATAAAATTCATGAAACCCATTTGTAGAATCAGTCATCCTGTAAACTACCTCTATAATCCCCCAAGTATATTATAATTATCCAAATATCACACACATGTGTTGAGTGACCCCAATAAGACAACACAAAATAAAAAAATTTAAAATGCATCAATAGATTTCTTTAAAAATAAATTAATATGATATTCTCATTAGAAAAAAAATTTCTTTGTGGAGAACTATGTTTAAATCACTCAATTAGATAGAATTGAAATATGATTACATGTAAGAAATATTTTGATGGATTCCAATTAAATTAAATGTGTAAACTCCAATCATAAATCCTTAATCACATACTAAAGTAATCATTAATTTGAAGAACATTACTAATGATACTATTTAATATCAATATAAACGAAAACTTTAAAGATAAATTTACAATATAGTGGTAAATAAGTTTATAAATTAAAAAAAATATGGTTTTCATATCATATGGTGGATAATCATCGAATAGGATAATGGATAATATCTTAAAACCCTTTTCCAATTAATCCTACTTATTGGTTCAAACTACTTCCCTAAAATCAGCCCACATAAATAATTAGGTTCCTGTGAGGAACCAAAATATGTTGAATCTGAGGAATGTGTGAGGAAAAAGATTTGTATAGGGATTTTTCATGATTACAAATACTCTAATCTAAGGTAGAAGGATAGGAAAATGGGAATGATGAACTGAGGAATCTCGTATGATGTTCTCTAGCTAGATTGAATGATTAGGAGTAAAATAGTGGGTTAAAGGATTAATATTTATCTTATGGAAACATAAAAAATTATTTTATATTTATCATGGCATGGTTCCATGGTTCATCCTCATAGTTTTCAAAACACTACTCCAACAGTTCTCCGAAAAGAACCAAGTCTAACTCCCCTCACATGTGTATTCCATGGTAAATTTAATTGTCAAATTATAGACCCAACATGATTGTCGGTCACATTTTTCATCATACGACACAATATAAAAGAACCATTAACCTTACATACCAAAATTATCACATTATTCACCAATAAATAAATAAGGTTTTCCCCGAATAGTGCCATATCCATTTAAACTAAAATAGGTGCATTCAAAATGAACTATATGCAATTGATAAATAGAGCCATGATAGGGTCACCAAATTTTTTTATCCAAAACTTTTTCCCCAAACCGTGTTCACAAATATATTTTTAGATAATTCCATGTTTGATGCTTAAAAATATATAAACATTAAAACTAATCTGAATCTTATAAAATAACATAAAATAAGCTCCATTGTGATATAGTGTGTTTTATATTTCTTCCAACTACTCCCCAATATTCCCCAAAAAATTCATTTCACTGTGTAGGGGATAACAACTGAAAAATAATAAAATTAATCACAAATTAAAATTTAAGTTGTCAAAAAATTAGATTAATTCTTCAAAAACACTATGCAACCGGTTGTAGAAAATTGATCGACTACTGAATAAGAGAATACCTAGTAATTATTTGATCTAAAATTGATATCCTCATTATTTTCAATTGTTATAATTGGTAGAACCATTGATACCCCCATATTTATAAATCAAGAGGACATAATTTAAAATACACATTCAATAATTATAAAATAAATTTAAAAACTCCACTAGTTGATTCCAACCACCAATAATTATCATTAAAACCATTATGACGTCACCAATCCATAAAATAATTCGTTATGACCACCAAACACTACAAACTAAATCCATGGAATTTCTAAATCATATAGCATAATAATAAGAAATATTCATAAGTAAACAATGATATGGGTTTTCCATAGTTTCTAAAAGTGTATATGAAGGGGTTGAAATTCAAATAGATTGAGTACCATCCCATAATTATTTTAATACAAATCAAATATATAAAAAACCAATTTCCTAAAAATAAATTTCTACACACCAAACCACCCTTCCATGAACCCAATGTTTTATCATGGCAAAAAAAATATTCATAATACTATGATATGCTCAATATTATTTTCATGAAATTTAATCTTCAGTACTAATGATGTGAAATAATTCCAAAAAACATTTTCTTATCATATTTAGTAACCAAAATAGAATTCAATGGAAACACTAAAAATGATTTACCCATGCCCAAATTTCTCAACCCCAATAAATGTAAATTAAAGATTGGTTTTCATACCAAAGAGACAATGCAATGATCATGGAGGATAAACAAAATGACTGCTAAAGGATAAAATCTCATTAAAAAACCTAAATTTAGTCTCATTAATATAACTATTCAAACAAGAATTATGACCTAAAACAATGTGACCCATGGTATCCCAACATAACCTATATCAATAAACTATAATTAAAATCCTCCAAGTAATGTCACTAAGAGGAAATCATAACACAAGCCCAACCATTACGATCATTGACCATGTAAACACAAGAATGGAGAAAGAAACCAAAGTAAAATAGTTAACTTAAATACGAGAAATTTCATAATGTATTTAATTATCCCTCATGAGACAACAGATAAATAAGGTAATATTTTCATTATCATATAATACATTCAAAAATAAAGTTACTACAACATCCAATCAACTGCTCTAATAAAACAAGCACAACTTTTTAAATAATTTTGACCTTTAAAACTAAATTCAATAAATAGTGTTTGCTAATAGCATGTTTTTAAAAACATATATATACCTAAAAACATGTCCAACCATTTATCAAATGGTCAAATAAAAAATACTTTAAAATTTCATCCCAATACACTAATAAACATGGTCATTTAAATATAATTTAAAATTTTATTTCAAAATGAAAACATATATATTTTAAAATCAATCCACCATTCTGAATTTTTGTATAAAAACACATACAATATAAATAGGTCAAATCACAGACCCCTTTTTAGACAAGTTCAAGAGGAAGAAAATTAATAAGATATTATATCCCAATTTCAAAAATCCTCATAATCACATAAAATTGGAATACCTCCATTGAAGCACTTTGTTCACTAAATTATAATAAAAATAACAAGAAAAAATATTCTAAATATCAATATGAAATAAAATATTTAAAATAATTTATTGAAATAAATTTCATTTTTTAAACACCAATCTATAATTTTCTCATTCATAAAAATCTTCTCTCACGAAGTCCATTTTACAAAACAAAAATATGATATCACATTATGTATTAGATCACATATTGGATGAAATAATAGAATACATACCTAAAATATCATCTAGTGATGCCTATATATCTCAAGATCCTTTTAGACACTCTTACCATTACCATAACACACTATTAAATATAGGAATAAATGGGTCTAAAAAGAGAGAACAACAGTGATGTTAAAAAAATTCATGAAAAGGATACATGGTTTAAGGAAACATTCAAACTGTTATACATTCCATATATTGTGACCAAAACTAGGTTACTAGTTTTAGAATAATTTTTCATTCCCTGTATATATACATAATTCCCCGATTGAATTTTTACTTTATGTCCCACCCAAAAATATATTACCCTTAAAGAAACTCATCATATGAAAAATAAAATCTTAAAATCACCACCATATTCATCAAATATTATAGAAATAATTCTATATAATATAACGTATGATCCAAAACCGAATACATATATTCCCCTTCAAAAATCAACAGTTAGGGAGAGAACAAATGCATTACACTATCCCTACACCAATCATGTGGATCCCAACATTTAAATCTCTATAATTTGATGTTATAAAATATCAAAAGATTTTTTATACCATATGAAACATTTAGAACCATGTCTCTATAACCATTTTTAATTATTCTTTCTAGAGTTCTCATCGAAATTGAATACAAATATGGCCTATCTCAGGGTGTGATGTGATTTATATATCACAATGAGTTTGAAAATGGTTCTAAGAATTATAGATCACACTATCGGAATGATTATTCTCGTACAAATGTATGTAAACATGAAGAGAAAAAATTATTAAGAAAAAGATTAAAAATTATAAAAATTATTAAATGTGAAAATTATTTGCTAAAAAAAATGAAAAAGATTACACAATAGAGAATATATATTTGAATCCAACATTGAATACAGAATGTATAATAAAAAAATAATCCCCCCAAACCATTCTAAAAATCCTCATCCTGACCCATAGTTTCCAACAAAATGAAAAATCTCTCAGGGTCAATTCAATGAGAAGAAAAGAAACTAGATATGACCTAAAATAGTATAAGATTGGAATGGTTTTAATGTATATTAGGTCTTAAACATCCAAATATAAATATTTACATTCTTATTCAATAATAAAAATTAGTGTATCATTTATAACTAGAAAATATACATCTCATAAAGAAATGATCTAAGACAAAATAACACCTAAAATAAGTAGTAAGAAACTTATTTCACATTATATTCATGATAAATAAAAAAACAAACATAGAAACACATATATATAATAGAATATTCTTTTTAGGAAATTACAATTTTAGTTTTTCAATTTAAAATAATATAATAAATTCCACTTTTCATGTCACATTTAATTCCTTGAAAATGTATTTTTGTTTCGAATGGTTAAACAAAAAACAATAAAAAATAACCTATGAGTAAAACTAGGATCAGCCACTATGATCTATGTTCTAAAAAACAACATTTTATATTAAAAACAAAAAAATCCTCATATAATAAAAAAACTACATAATATATTTGGAATTTAATTTTATCATTAAATGAAAACATCGTTAATAGAATGTTGATGGGGATCCAATAATGAATGAATGTAGGGATCCAATAAAAGGAAAATGGGAAATACCCTAACTAAAATTAGTGGGATCCCTCAGTAATGAGTTCCAACCAATGGGATATATAATGAATAAAAAAACTATAGTTTCACTTCTAAATATTTTTTCACTATATGTTTTCAAGGATCACTATATCATTGTCTAGATTTATGAACAAATAGATCACTTAGACACACACACACACTTATATATATATAACTCAATTTCCTTCTAAGTCCATCTATATACAACACAACCCACGTGTTCTCCAGACAAAATTGTCAACATTCTTTCCATGGGATCATACATAACTCATAGAAAACGTCTCATATAAATTTAATTACCTATGTCATCAACTCAATAACAAAATACACTAATACCCACACACATAGTATCCCATGAAAATTCAAAGGATGGTGATAATAAATGAACCATTATATAACTCAAATGGAATGTTTTTTTGATAACCTAATAATAAACTTCAAAAAAAATATTCATAAACACCCCAGTCAATTTTTCTCAATAGTAGAAGATAATTATATATCAATATTAAATATCCACACATGGGATAATAATACACTAAGAGAAAAAAATTTATCACATTTTTATCAAAGAGGTTCTAAAACCATTTATGAATATATTTTAATTCTATGACTCCAGATGGACCATTTTTTCAAACCAGACATTGATTTTATAATAATGTTCATTCAATTTCAATCCAATCCCAAAAACTTTTTGGGATATAGATTTGATAATAATATTACTCAAAACCATTTGGGTAATATTTATTCAAACAAATCTACTTTTTGAATCCCTTAAGGTCATATCAAGGATAAAATATTACACATGAGGTTTAATAAACCTCTTTCAAATAAAGAAACACATTTAAATCATTTTAATAAATTATTACATGAAAAATATTAATATTTAGAATCATTCAATATGAAATTATCTTTTAAAAAAATCTATATGATATCATGAAATACATTGAATACACCCACACACATTTAAAACCCACTTGTCCATGTTTAGAAAAACTCTTCAGGAAATCTCATTCCATCATATATCAGAAATTAATTTATAAATCAACATTAAAATATTAATTTAGCCATTAATTGTTATGAAAATAATAGAGATGAAATTTATATCAATTAAATTAAAATATAATTTTATTTTATTCATTAATAAAGAATTAACATTATTTGTTTAAAGAATTAAAAAATTTAGTTTTGTATCCTATGACTGAGAAAATTTAAACAAGCTAATGAATTCCCTCTATTACCCATATACGATTGTAGCCTCATGATTAATTTTATCCACTGTCCTATTATTAAACCCCTACTTTATTGATGTTTGAATAAGGAACTAAAATAATTATTGGATCGCAATTGAATAAAGAGAGGGTCTTAGAGGGAAATTCCAATAATAAACCCACAGAGTCCAAGGTTGAAGGGAATGATAATGACAGTGAAAAAATGGAGGATTTTTCCATAGAGGAACCTAATTTGTTAAAATGTGAAATTGGAAAATGGGTTTATTGGTGGATTAAAATGAACTCAGATAATACTATGAAATTAATGTTATAACTAATATTGGAATTTTTAAGGATTTAGAATCACACTTTCCAAAACCATGCTCTATCCTTGTGAAGATCATTTACAAGACATGAACCACTAGAATGTTTTTCTTGGGGATTTTGAAAATAAAATAAGACAATGTAGTAAGACATTAAAATATAATAATAATTTTTTAGATCAAAATTAATTTCATGTCCCTTTGTTTAAGATATTATTCCCATGTTATTCACCCTTATATATAATTATCGAAATATTTATACAGGTCCTAAATAATTTTTACTATTTGGAGGGAATTGTAGGGAACTCCTCTAGACTAATCTATGAATGTTAAAAATTAACATTACCTAAATAAAAAATGGTTTATATTTTTGTCAAAGTAGGTATTACCCTAAATCAAATACACAAACCAAATTTCATTATTTCTTTTGATTCAGTCAATAATATCATATAAACAATAAAAACATTAATCACATTGAATAATATTAAAAAAAGGTAAAATGGTTATTTTCACATGAAAAATTATTATATTATTTAAATTATTTTTATTTATTAGATTTTATAAAAATTACTATGGCTACAAAAAAAACCATCGAAGTGAAATATGCAGGGAAAACATAATGTTTTTCATCATAATGTTAATTTGATTGAAAAATTATGAGTAAAATAGTAATTTGATACTGTAAGGGAATGAAATTTATTATGTTATAAATTAATATTGATTTTTAGTTGATTTTTAATTAATCTATAATTTTTATATAGGATTTTTGAACATTTATAAACCATGAAAGGGCATTACATAGTTTTTATAAATGTCAATATTATTTCACTGAGACATAGTTCATGGTTTTTAAATATTTTGTATATATGGTGTATGTAGTACCCCAATGATATATTATTTCGTTAATATCTTTGTATTCATCTTATTTAATGTTTTCTTTGATATTATTTCTATAAAAACATTAAATATTATAAATAAAACTATGATCAATATCATATAAAATAGAGAAGAAATAGCCTAAATGAACCAAGAAATAATATTTTTTAAAATTATTTTTATAACTGATCCATTGAATTGGTGGGTAATAATTATATTAAAATTTATATAATGAATTAATAAATTTATTAGTAAAAATAAATATATTTATTAATGATAAGAAAAGAAACGAAAATGACTAGTATGTTCATTTTATACATTAAAAATATTTTTTCTCAATAACATAAATTATTTTATTTTGTGATAAAATAATAAAATTAATTTATAGAACCATTTTATATTTTATGTTATGAAAAATAAATAATATTTTTTGAATCAAGAGTTTCAAATTACGAATCAATAGTACCAAAATTATTATATAAGTACCCTATATTTTGGGTCTAACAAGTAGTAACCATATTAAATAATTGTCAATTCATTAATGGTTAATAGAGTAATTATGTTTTAAAATTATATGTTATGGACTAAAAATCCTAAAAAATCCATTATCTTATTTTATGTGTGTTGTTTTTTCATTTATATCCATATTCTAAAAATATAGGAACTTGATTCCATAGTTCATTGATTTTCACCTTTTTATTATTTTTTGTAAAGAAAAAAATGTCATTTTCTTTGTTTTCTTGTCTATAATTTTTTTCATAGAGATAAAAAAAGGTTATAATAAGTTATAAAATCAACACAAGAAATATAATTTATTTTTTCATGATTCTATATATCTGATTTTTTTTATGAAATAATTACCATAAATGATTACGCAACTCCACTACTTGATATATTTAAATAATAGAAATATACAAAAAATTAATTAAAAATTAAATAATTTGAATTAATTATCAAATACTATTAATTTTTTAGAGGAAAATAACATATTATAGAGGTTATAATTGATTATGTTTTAATTAAATTCTTTTAATTTCTTTTAAAATTGATATTAAATGAATAGTTCCTAAAATAACATTAATGATATTTTATAATAAATAAAATTTTATTAATTGATTTAAAGTATTAAAAATTTATATCATCTTCTAATTTATTTTGATATATTTACCAACATAGAAATTTGAAATTAATGGGGAATTTTTTGTTTTATTTTAATAATATTTACCATATTGATTAAAAACATTGTAATTGTGGTAAATGATAAAAACTGTAAACAAATGTTTTAGTAATGTGATATGGGTAAATATATAATATAATAATTAAAATATTTAAGGTAATGATTAAATATAGACTTATACATATAATATTCAAAAATTTTATCAGTTTAGAACATTTCTATATAGAAATTAAAATATTTTAATTTCATATATTATATAATTTAAAGAGTTCCCCTCTGCTCACTTATAAAAGGGAACCTCCTATCCACTTTTTTATCACTTAAAAAACCAATTTTTTTTAGAAAATACCTAATTTAATATCTTCTTAACATCACCCCATGATATATATGTCATATATTAGGAATAATACCCATAAATAGTGTTTATGGTGTAATGAAAATGATGTTTTAAAAATATGATATATATTTCATAACTAAACATTTATTGTAATATTTACTATTATAACTTGATAAATACAAATAAATAATTCTAAAATATTTAATCAAATATAACCCATATATGGATATGTTATAATGTTAATTAAATACATTATTCACATCTAATATTCCATCCAAAGGGAAACATTAACATAATTTGTCTATAAGAGAGACTACTACCTCATAGACCGATGTAATTTGACTTCCATAACCACATCTCATAGTTGGTTATAAAAATGTATTATATATATATATATAATTATTTAATTTGTGTTATTATTCAACTTATTAAAAATTAAATTATTATTTAACTTTATTTAATTAAATCCATTTAAAACTAAAACCTCAACCATATGTACGTACGACCTGTCACCTCTATTGATGATGTAATATATATATTCATGACATCCATTTATGGATAAATTTAAATATATATAAGTTGTATTTATGTTATATTAGTATACAAATGAGTATTATAGATATTTTCTAACTATTATTAACACATATGGTCTATTATTTTAAGACCTACATATTCATAAAAAATGAATAAATTTACATAAAAATAGTGATTTTAATAAACAATAATTAATAAAAATGATGTTAATAAGTTATAAAAATAATAATTTTTTATGATAAATTTTATTGTTGTTAATGAATAATTTTATATTAAATATATATTTATTATATATGAGTATCTAATATATTCTATGAATGAAAAAATATATGGTAAGGGATCTATCCAAACCACCCATTTTATTATGTTATGACCAATATCTCTCTCTCTTACTTTTTAGATCTCTTTAATGTTGTACAATATTTCTAAATTCGTAATAAATATTTCTTATATATATACCTACATTATTATCCCTTCCTTTAATTGGGTATACATGTGTTATGTTCACTTTAATAATGTATTCATTTTGAAATCTCTTCTGATAATGATATTAGGAAAGATTATGAATCCTTTTTAATTTCATCGACATTACATATGATCATTTTTTATGATAAATTTTATTTTGTGTCCTACAAAATCATAAAAATGATATTATAAGTGAAACCACATAACACTTGAATGCATTTCTAAATTTATTTTCAGATGATATGTTATATATGGGATTAAGGAGTAAATGTAATCTTTGATGGGACTCAGTCAATCAAGTGATTCGACCTTGGTTGTTTTCATTGGAGTATTGATATTTCATGTATTTTATACGACATATGCATTATGAATATTTTATTCAGTTATTATTTAATATTAAAATTTTAATGAAATTATTTAGGATATAAATCTTGATTCATTGAATATTAATTTTTGTAGATAATGTTTTTAATTGATAAAATAAAAAATTTATAGTTATTTATGAACTCATGGATTTAATTTTTACTTATGCTTTCCCATAATAAGAATTTCATTCTATTACCTTGTTTTAAAATATTTTTATATGGTTTTGAGGTATCTTTGGGAACAATAATGATTAACAAATATTAGAAATAGATAGATATGTAAAATTGGAATAATGATCACATAATGTCATGAGTATATTTTTGAAACTTTTTTTATTTATTCTTTATAAATATAAAACTAAAAAAATACTTCTGTATGTTATTGATTCAATATTTACATCTGATTTTGTACATTTTATGAATAAAATAGTCATATGATGATTGGTATAAAATCGTGAGATGTAAAGGTTTTTATTTAAGGATAATATCATAGAGTGTAGATCAAAGGATACATTAATTTCATTTACGGTATTTACGAATAATATTTAATGAAAGTGGTTAGGTACATGTTATATTCAAATTTATTTTCAGGATTTCCAATATTATATTTCAATTGAAGTTAATTATATCATCCTCATATAAACTCATATATTTTTTTTATTATATTTAATTAATTTATTTTCATGTCTTACATAACTATTCCTCCATTTATTAATGAATATAAATTGGAAAATATAATTTAAAATAGGCAACCTTATTTTCTCTTATGGGATATCAAAAATTCTCCTCCATGACCATGTTCGTTAAAATATAATATAGAATGTTGTTTTATAAATCAATAAAAAATTTATTTCATTTATAATGATGTTTTTCTTTATATTCAAAATACTAAAAAGTGTTTTATATATTATCTTCCAAGATATCTTTTTTATCTCATCACAAATTTTTTGAAAGAAATCATTGTTTAAATTGATAGATAATGAATTTATTTTCCTTTCACCATTATTAACCCATTATTTAATTACAAAATTATAATTTCAGATATATATATTCAATGACAATCATTTTATCAATATTTTGGATACAATTAATATTTATAGATAATGAAGAAAAATGATCATTTCACTTGTATTTAAATAAATGTTTGTATGCTTGTTCAATTTTATTTTTCATCAATGTAAATATCATTCAATATTTCATAGATTACACTAGTGATATGTTAGATTTATACCCTTAATTATTTTTATGGAATCAGATCTAGATGTATTAGGAATGTTTTTGTAAAACATGATTCATTAAACTAAAAAATTCGGATATGTTGAAATAATGAATGTTTTTTATATGGTTTACTTGTTTTAATTTGATGTATTCAGATAATGTGATAAGATAATCTTTATGAAATTGATTTCTCATTAATGGGTAATGATATGATAAAATGATGAATAGTTTTTATCACTTCTCCTAATAACTTATGATATTCAACATATAACGGGTGGACTAGAAACTATATATCTCTCCAATTAATTAGGGAAAATAATGATATATTATTATATTAAATGATCTATAATAATGATTTAACCTTCTTCATTAATGGATTCTCTCCACTATGATAGTAATATAATTATGTCTTAGCTGAGTAAATGATTTAATGAGTAGTATTAAAATAATCTAAAGTGATTTATCTATATTGATAGTCTTATCAGTGATACTACACAAAATTCATAAATTTAAAAGATTATTTGTATTCAGAAAGATTATTATGTATCCTTATAATATGTTCTTATAGGTCGTGATTTATTCTTGATGAATACAAACACTTCTGAGTTATGTATCTTATTATAAAAATTATTTTTTCATGACTCATGATTACTGATGTTCGATTGATTTGGTATGAAATTAATAAGTTAATACACAATTATTACACCCCCTTAATTTATTATTTTATGTTTTTAAGAATAATATATATCTCATATTTTTACCCCTTTGGAGCATCTGATCTTTCCCTTTAATATGTTTTTATGACCCCTGATTTTCTGGAATTTGTTTTTATTGGAAATATTTATGAAACATACTATGTCAGAAAAACATAGTGATAGATAAGGATGATCATTTATGAAAAATATTCATAATGTTTATAGTATCTAATATAACAATGACTTTATGATTTTTTGGAATTTAATATTGTTTGATGTATTTAATATCAATAAAAAATGATATAATATATATATTTATGCTACTAAGTTACTTTTAGTTGGTATTGATGAAATATTTAGTTATTATTAGAGATAAAGGTTAACAAAATATAGAGAAAACCCATTGGATAATTATGAGTATATGATAACATCTTGATGTTATGGTATGTAAGAAATTGTTTGGATTCAGAGAAATGACATTATTTTTAGGTAAAAAGATGTGGAGAGAAACTCTATGAAAAAAATAAGGTATAATAATCATTTAACGGATGATTTGGTATTGACATGGTTATGAGATGGAGGTTGATAAATAAGATTAATTTCACACCTGGTTTGACACTTTAATGATATATTATTTTTTATTGGAAATTTTAATTATGTATGATTTTTTGAATGAAATTATAGAATCTAAGAAAGTGGAATATTAATTGAACATGATATATTTCGATAATTAATTTTAAAAATTTGATATTAATGAGTAATAATATATAAAATGATCAGAATTCTTATTATGATTATATAATTCTTTATATAATTACCAATCACTGCTACTCAATTTAATTTTTTTATCTTTTTGAGTGTAACAGAAGATATAATGATGATTTTGAGGTGTTGATACATATACTCAAATATTGAATTATTATTTTTAGGAATTGTATTATGAATATATTTATATCATGAAAAGTATCTCATAATGATAATTTATATCATAAGTGATTATATGTTGTGTTTTTAAGAAAAAACCTAGTGGGATGATGGCCACATATATAAATTCTACATCCACTCTGATATAAAGTTTCAACATTGGTAATTTTTTATGTTTTGATTTAATAGAAAATAATTACCATCATTTAAAAATATTAATTTAAAAATAGTTTGTTGAAAATTCATTTTTTAAAGTATTTATTGAAAATGGTTTAATATATAATGAATTATTTTTATGGAAATACATTTTAATTCATTATTATAAGGAATTGTACTTCATAAGATAATGTTTAATTATATTTTCTAATTCAATTATTCCATATGAATAACTTCTTTTCATTGTTTCAATTTTTATTAATAATAATTTTTTTTAATAATATTATTTTGTACATCTTGAGAATTTATGGGGGATTTAAATGTTAATATTTTTAATTATATTATTTTTATCTAAATAATGGATGAATGATATATATATATAGTTAAAATATTAGATCATATAGAAAGAATTTTATATTAGGACAAATTTTTTTTAATTATATTCATTTTAAATCACATATTATAATTTTTTTAAATAATATATATATAATTATATATATATATATTTATGTATATATATATGTATATTTCTATATATATATATATGGTGTAAACTATTCTCCCTTGAACTCCACAGATCGACTGCCAGTAGCATCACTTAAATCACGACATTCCTTCCTCATGTTTTCACTTTGGTGTCCCTATTATATCCTCCATGCACATACACCTTCATCAATGAAAAAATAACCAACACTAGACATATTATGATCCCCAAAACCAACCATTAAATATTTATCTACACAGAGCATAATATATGCTTTAATATTGACTAAAATTTATAATAAAATAATGAGTGGATAATAAAAGATACTTGGTTGAATTATATGGATATGATGAAGGATATCACTACCAACCATAAGGGTAAATTCCAGTTACTATGAAAAGGGAAACCAATAGTGAAGTCATTCTCTATGATACCACAAGTCGTACACAAAACTATTGTGCATACCTAATATGAGTTATGGAAATATTTCATGACACCTATCATATAACTAACATTTGACATAAAAATATATATACCAAAAGAATTGTTTTTCAACAACAAAAATGTTTTTTTATATGTCTAAATGAAATATACTGATCTATACACTGCCCACATTACCAATTCTTTCATAATGATTATATACCAACAATGACCACATTGCATGTTTATCAGTCATATACTTATTCCTCACATTTTATGTTGTATGGTTTTTATTATTCTTGCAAATAAATGTATGTTTGTGAATATTATGTTTTTCAATACATTAAAACATTGATTATCTACATGTTTATAGAATATTTTTTAATTGTCTTGTTTATTTCAAAAATAATTATATATTTTGATGATCATGTTACAAATTAGTTTAATTCAAATTAGACAAGAAAATATTAATTTTCTTTATATTTAATTTTGGCAGTATTTCTATAATTTTTGAGGTATTCAATTTTTAAAAATATATTAATTTTTTTTACTCATTTAAATTATTTGAATAATTCTCATTTACTCAATGAAATAATTTTTAAATTATTTTCAAAAATTAATTGTTGAATGAATGTGAGAAATTAATGTTATATAATATGTGGGAACTAGTAAATAATAATGACAGGTTTAAGTATGTTTTATATTTACATCTATTAGATGGTGTTAAAGAGATTATGAAATTGTAGAATGAATAGAATATCGGTGATAAATGATTATTATTCAATAAATAGAGACCAATAGATGTAATGAAAAATACTATTGAGGAATATTTGATTAAAAAATTATCTTTTTAATAAATGATGAAAAGATGAGTTTACATATATATAATGAATTTATTTCATTAATATTATTCCATTGATTCATTAATATAATATATTATACATTAAAATTAGTAATACTAAATTGAACAATGATCATTGAGATACACTATCTTTAATAGTTTTTGATCTTTAAAGTTTTAATTATTTTCAATTTTCATCGTAATATATTAATTTCTGTAATTTCAAATCATTACAATTGGATTATGATTTTCAAAATTAAAATTACATAATTATTGGGTTGTCTACGAATAAAAAATGATTTTTTTTAAATCAAAACTAAATTCATGTCTAATATCCTAGTGATTCTGAAACATGGTCAGTTAATACTAGGATGTGCCAACTAAAAAAAAATTCAGGGTTTTGTCTATTGGTATTTTATAATGATGAATTTGTAAAAATGTTATAATATATATAAATATTATTTTTTCTTAGTGATTATTGATCTTATCATATAGTAAATATGATTTATGAGAAAACAATGATCATTTCGATCAAAAAAATATAAAAATATTATATTTACATTTTAATAAACACTACATTGAATAATCAACACTATATTACAAAATTTTTTATTGTACAATAAATATGTGATTATGTATTTTTATAATCATTTTAATAATTAAAATCACAACCTCCATAATGTTTTTTACATAATAATAAATCCAATTATTTGTATCACAGATTAATATCTGATTAGTTCTCACCTATGAATTTTTTAATCTGATACCATACAATTCGTAACAATGGGTTGGAATTTCTTAAGGATAGTATTTTTCATTTATTTTTAACTACATTGATACCATTATATTAGATATAATAATATATGGAATAGAATATATATTATTAAAGAGAGTATGTATTAATTGAAATGATAGATGGATTCTAAAAATTACCACATTTTCTAATGGAAGTGAATATGGGTACTAGAAATATCAAAGTGATCCATAACTAAATAATTTTACTATGGATAATTGGTTTCTTAGGGATATAAAATACTTGATAACCAAATATGATCCAATGATGATTTTAGGAAACTACATGGTAATATATGTTTCGAAATATATTTTAAGTAATATTGGGTAATTATTCTATAAGTGTTCATAGGCTTGTTTCAATAGGTATGATAGCCTACAACATAGAAAGATTTATTCAATATACTATCTATGGAAAATAAAAACCAAAATTAAATAAGCTATGAATTCTATGAGAATAATACTAGGATTTAACGATGGTAGAATATGAGTTATTCAATAAGAATTTCCACCAGTTTACCAATATGAGAAATATAAAAATGCACTTGGGGAAGTATTAGAAAACATATAATATATGGAAGAATATTGAGTGAACTAAAATATAGATTTGAAAGGACGTAATGTATATATTTATGAATGTTATGATTTTAAATAATATATATGAAATTAAATACTTTTTTCATTTCAACTGTATAATCTTGAGTTGAAAAACACATCTGATGAGATTACTATATAGTGGAAATGTATAAATTTTAAATATAATTTTAGGAAATCATATATGTAATCTAAATTTGAGTTCCAATAGAATGAGAAATAGTAGTCTCATTCTGGAAACATGTTTTTATATTTATTAACAAAATTAGTAAAATTTTACATGAATAAAATGATCAAAATTTAGTATAAGAAAGGAAATAATCGTATCTACAAGGGTTTTTAAGATCAAAAAAGTTATGAGTGTATGAATAAAGGACATTTAAATACTGACTATCCCAAATTTAAATATTTAAATAATTGAAAATAAAAAATGTGAAAATAAAAGAAATACTTGTTTGGAGGATGTGACCATATGGATAGATAACACTCAATATGTGGTTAAGGAAGTGATTATGAAAGAAGTAACCTTTCTATGATGGGTTAATATTGTGATACACTTGAAGAATTATTGATTCTATTAATAATTAATAAAATTTTTGATCATATTTATATTTGTGAATATTAAAAATAATTATTTTTTTAAATACTATGAATAATTATTTCTAAAAATTAAATAATGAAAAATAATAAATAAAAAATAATAGTTTCAATATTATTAAAAAATAAATAGTTATAAAAATAAAAAATAAGGAGTTTCTTAAAAAATAATAATTTAAAATATGAATTTTGTAATTTGAATATATTTGCTTCATATAATGACGAATTTAAAAATAATGTTGATTATGATATATGGAAAGACAATGATGAAAATGTTAGAATTAAAAAAATTATGCAAAAAAATTATCGAGAAAGAATTTTTAATTTTGTTTTGGATGAAATAATTAAAAATTTGAATTAATTTATTAATCACTTAACATAAAACATGTTACAGAACAATATATCTTATTATTATAATGATAAGTTTTAACCTAATATTGATCCAATTCAAAAAGATATTTGTAATTTTATAATGGATGTTGTTGACCTTAATGAAACTTTATCTTTATTTATTCAATGTAATAGAAAATATGATAAAACATTTTAATGGTAGAAAAAAACTAAAATTAAAATGTCTTTGGTTTTGTCAACATTTAATAAAACATATATAAGGCTAATTTTTGAAAATATATGAAGGGATTATTTTTTATGTGACATGATTTAAATATTGACTAATAAGTCATTTTGTCAATCAATTCCCAATGATATTAAATCTAAAAATTGGTCATAATAACTTATTTTATCTATGAAATTATTTTAATAGATTTAAAAAATTGTTGATTGATATCAATTGGGGTGAACAAATGATATACAATGAATACAATTGGATCAAAAAATAATGGGTCCCAAATGGGAAATACTCAAATCCAATTAGACCTAACCTCATTAACATTCCCTAGAATTTTTTTAATACTACATAAAATTCATAATATCTATAGATATATAAAATTGTATACATAGATGAAAAATATTTGGATGTTTGTTTTTTAATAACCTATTTTCATTGATTTTATAAATTTTAGGCACATATATAATAATCTATTTATTTTTGAATATATTCATGATGTAGTTTTTTTAGTTAAAAATTTATATTTTATATTTTTTGATTATGTTCATATATTTTCTAAAAATATTATATATATATATATATAAATCATTATAGATACATTAATTTAGGGGGAGTTACCCCCATATTTTTTCAAATCAATTTTTTTCACAAATTTGATTTTTAAATTTTTTAAATCGTTATGATATGAATATCTCAATTTGAATATTAATATACAAATACTATAGAAAAAATATTATATGTATAGGGAAATAAAAAATATTTTTTTTATTTTAATAAATTTTTCATACAATTTTTTGTTAGGATGATTTTTATTAAATTATTTAACCACAAGCTTTTGAAATTTTTTTTATATACAGGTTGATTTATAATATTGAGATCATTTAATTCAAGAAATACTTCTATAAACATATACATTTTTCATTTGTGTGTTAGAAATTTAGATTATGAATTTAATAAATATAAACCAATTTTATATATTAAATTGATTTATATTTTTAATATTTTGTTATAATTTAATCTTTTCAAAAAATGTGATTTTATTTTTTAGAGCAAGAAAGTATGATAGACTTCCACTACTAAATCTTTTTTTTAACTTCATAAATAAAATTTAATTTCACTAATCATTAAAAATATTGAAACACTATTGACATTATAAAATTACATTTTGATATATTTTTTTATATTATATATTCCTAAAATCCGAAAGAGATTCTTTGTTGTAAACCATTGATGATAGGTGCCATATTATTTTTTAAATAGGTTGATATAATAAAATTGTATAGTTTATCTATACATTGGATGTTTCATTCATTTATATTGTTATAAATAATATTAAATGATTTATTTGTGAAATTACTATAATGATAATTTTTAATCTACTATTTATTAATAGAATATTAAATATATTTAATTATAAATAAATATTTTCTTTTTTTTTAAATTAAATTATGGGAAATTTTTTCCCTTTTAAATAAAAATTTATTATTGAATTTTTTAAAAAGGTAATTTTTTTAATAAATTAAATTTTATATGTATTTTATTTTTTAAAAAAATTAATATATATTCATTTATATATCTTCCATTAAATAGCTTCATTTAAAATTATATTTTCCTGTTTTTTAAGATAATATTGTCTAAAATTATTTATTTTTTAATGATGATTCATATTGGAATTAAATGTTTATTACACATAATAAATATTTTATACTAATGATGTGAATATTTAATTTTATTTACTCAATTAATTTATCCATTTAAAAAACATATTTTAAATGTTTAAATTATTTTTTAGAATATATTTTTAAATAAATGTTGGCATTATAAATATTTAAAATATATTCGAATTAAATGTTAATATTTCATTACCCATAGTAACCATTAAAAATAAGTTTATTTTTTATTTCAAAAATTATTTTTAAAAACATCATATCATTATGGATATGAATCAAATACATCATATATATAAAAAACATG
Source organism: Viscum album (assembly GCA_963277665.1). Taxonomy (NCBI): domain Eukaryota; kingdom Viridiplantae; phylum Streptophyta; class Magnoliopsida; order Santalales; family Viscaceae; genus Viscum; species Viscum album. Next base: position 852,427,813 of record OY728159.1, read on the forward strand.
TCTTAAGTAACAAAAATTATAAAGGAAAAAAAATCAGTTAACACCTAAAACAATGATACTACTAAAATATTATTAACAATTATATATTAAAAGATCATATATGATATAATATTTATGTATGTGGTTATTGTATAGTTTAATAACAATAATTAAACTATTATACAGGAGGTTATCATACCCTCAACCATATAAAAGTAAAATGTCAGCGTTAATTCCACAATCTCATTATTATTCTAGATTGATTATGTGTAAGTTTTTACTAGGACATATTTATTATCCATGCCCATCATAGATAAAGGTGTTTTCAAAAGGATTATTTTTAATGAACTCTTATACTAAAATATCATTTTAACGGTTTAAATATTTAATCCTCTAAATCATTATAATTGATGTTCATGTTTTCAAAATTTGTTTTAAAGGATTTATTTATATCGACATGTATGATTTAAAATAATAATTCTTTCAAATATTTTATAATTCATTGGGACAATTTTATTAAAAATGTCTTTTAAATGTATTCCTTTAAAAAGTGTGTCACTTTTGTATGTTTTCATGAAAATGGGATATTTCTCTCAATTAAAATTACTAATCAGTTTCGACTTTATCAATATCCTTTTGGATATTATTCTTGATTGAGGTTGATTTATTATAAAACACAATATTCAATATTTTATTGAATTATTTATGATATGATTGACTGTGAATGTGTTATTTTTTACTATTCTTGATTTATGTTTAATGTTTTGATATTTCATATGCTAGTTTAAATATTAATGGTTATGTTATGTTTCAACATATTCATATGAGGAATACATTATACATAGTAAGTGACGGGTGGAGCCCGCTATAGCTCCTTGATGCATCAGTAGGACTCATGGGACAATCTAGTGTATTGGCATAATGCTTTGAAAAAAATATTATTTGTTGTCTTAGAATGATGCCTTGACTATGTGGTTTTGATGTCTTGCATTATTCATTCTATCATTATGAAATTATCAATTCATAATACTTGTTGTTATTTTTCTAGTAGAATATCCATGTGTATAAGTAAATGGAATTATTTGATTTATATTTTCCATATTAAGCTGATTTTGAGGTTTAAAAGACTTTTTTTTTAGTTTTATACATTTTCTTAACTCTTTATGCTTATTTATGAATCTTTATGAAATATTGTTGTCCTTAATGAGCATCTGAGCACACACCTTTCTATGTTTTATTTTTCATAGGATGCGAAGAAGTATATCAAGACTGAAATGTCGGGATAGTCTAAAAGATATGAATGTGGTAAATGGAGAAAATGTTTTTTTGTTTATTATTTTATTGTGTTATTTATTGTTCAGGTATGAATCTATTTTCCAAGACTACTAAACTGATTGGGTTTTTAAGATTGATTCTTTGTAATCATGACAATGTATTAAAATAATAAACAGACTCTGGATAACTAGGGTTAGGGTGTTACAGTTGGTATCATATATGGTTTAGCAATAACCTTTGAAACTAGATTTAGAAAAACACTAATTAGAGAGCATTAACCTACGATAGACTTTGAGGATTAGTATAGATAAAAAAATCCAATTATTTTTGTAATATAGAGATTATGTGAATTTTCTAAGAAATACATCCATGTCTTGATATGAGTAGGTAGAGGGAGCTTTGAACAGATGTACCTAAGAGTGTATACACCGACTAGAGATTCAGGCTTCACCCGGGGTATCCTAGTACACGACAATGGGCCATCCTGTACTCATGGTTATGAAACCTCTAGGGGATATGCTTAAGATAATTCACATTTTCATTACAATGTATTATGAAGGATTTTAGAAAAAACAAATTCTCAAACAAAACTATTTTTATATTTATAGATTGTATGAATAATGTTTTCAATTTACGTTAGGTTATTTGTAATTTTTAAATTTTGCAGTGTAATTCATCAACTGACCTATTGTATTCCATAGTTTAGATTTAGATTCCAATAGATGGAATGTTAACTCCAACAATACGCATTATCAAAAAAGTAAAAAGGATCATATCATTCATGGTATTAAGAAAATATTTAGAAAGGAAATACTCTCCCACATATTTGGAATATATGATGAAATGATAACAATTGTTTATAATATAAAAAAACAATTCTCTGAGTCTTGTGGCATTGAAGGGAATCCCTAAAAGAAAAGGATGGTATAGAGAAATATGGATAAAAGGAATAATTGAAATAAGGATTTTCTCATATGTGATAACTATAGAAATAATCATCATGGTAAATTCTTGAAGATAATGGGAGTTTGTTATATGTGTGGATAAAAAGGAAAATATTTACATGATTTCAAGGGTAATTAAAAGGTTCAAATGTAAAATTCTTCATCTGTAAGGAGTTGGGACACTACATGAATCAATGTACCAATCATCAGAATATACCACAAATGATGGTGTATGATAATAATAATGTTTTGATATCAACAAAGATGAATAGTAATGGCTGGTGTTCTTTTGTTGATTTTAATGAATTTGGTCATTTGATTGTTGTATCAATGATGTGCTGGTTATAATAATTATGGAGTATATAAGGATTGTACTCTAGAACTATTTCATTAAGGATTTGAAATTGGGTGGTACCAAGAAAAGTGACTCAATAGCAAGTTAAATTTGTTGGAAAAAATACTTGGTTGAAAGAATGTTAAACTTTTATATGGTCATGATATTGTGGTATTGATTTTAGAATATGAGATGATTTATTTGGATAAATTATATTGGATATTATTGACTTCCTTGGAACTAATTAATTGTTTTTTATTCCATCATTGTTGGTGATTACAAAATTTTTTCATTCATAGTGTATATCCAGTATTTGATGATTTAGAAAAGGAACAAGGAAGTACATACCTATTCAAATATGCTTTTCGGGAAATTTATTTTATTACCATATTTTAAGAGAATAGATGATAAAGGTATTCACATCCAAATTATGTGACCTTCCTTAAAAATATTGGACTATGAGTTCAGATAGAAGTACTGGGGATACGTCTAAAGGATGGAATATATTATGTTTGATATGGAATACTATTTTTAGGGTTAAAAATTTTCTTATGATTATTTTTCAATTTTCATAAAAAAGGAAAACTCAGAGTCGGGTGACAACTCGTCACCTCCGTCAAGGCCGCATTACTTGATCCCTCAACCGAAGGGCGACAAGGGTACATCACCTACCACTAGCCTATGTAACAACCTAGTTTGTATAATGTAGTATTTTATAAATATTATGACAAATGAATTGTAAATTCATATATTATAAAACCCTATACTATTTAAGATAAATAGAATATTTTTTATTTCTATTATCTTTTGGAGTGAAAAATGAGTTTAAAGAAGGAATTAGTATAAGGATGAATCTCTACTTGTAAACTATATTTTTCCATCATATTCTAGAAAAAATTAGTTCTTAAACATTATGGAAGGGATATTTAATACATAGATGTGTTATCCTAATACCTTATGTACTGTAGAACCGATGATATTTTAAATCATCATAGATTGATTACATTGAGACCCTCAATTTTACACTTATTTGTGATTGATGACCTCATTAAATCCCTATAAATATTAATGTTTTTACACTAATTATATGTAAATAATTACCACCAATGTTCTCCGAATCAAGATCATAATTTTTTGGGGACTTTTTCATTTTTCTTTCCCTCTTATTTAGACTAAATTACATTAACCCAATTTTCGATGTGGGTTTCCCACAGAGGTATTTTTCTATTTTTAACCGTTTATTTTCATAGAAAATTTCAAATTTCAAGGAAAAAAATTACCTAAGCAAGTTATAATGTAACACCCCATGATTTCATAGTACATTTTATCTTCAAAATTATTCAATAACTTTCACTACATGAAACACTGAGTTCGAGTGCACCACGACTCTATCAAACTAGCCATTCAAAAAGCGGTTATGAATAGTATTAACTAAAATTTGAATTTTATATACTCTATATAATTTTAGAATCAATATTATGTGTTTCATAGACATAATATAAAAACAATATAAATTTTTCCAGATAAAAGAAGTATTTTTAAAAAAATGCAATTTTAACGCCTTTTAATGGAGAACCTTTTTCAAAACCAATAATTGACACTATTATATATTCAATTTAATGAAATTAAATTCTTCTTTAAAATATGTACATAAAAATTTAGTTTGGATAAAGTTTTGGTACATTTCTAATAACTTTCTTATTTTGGTGAATAGTGAAAAATACTAAATTTTAATTGAAAACACCTTCTTTAATCGAAATAATTTATAGTTTTAAATTATAAATTTGAGTGGTTTCAATGTATCATTACATTATATATTTTTTAGTTAATATAATTTTAATAATTGGATATAATTTCACATTTAAAGTGGACATAAACAAGTTTCAATCTTTTGATAGTTATTATTTTTTAAAAACATGTTTTTTGTTTTGACTATAAGAATTAATTTTAAATAAATTTCTTCCACTTATGTGTTTTGAATTTTGAAAATGGACTCCATATTTGGAATCATGAGTTCCAAATTGTGAAACTAGGTAACTTTTATTTTTATACATTATATATATTTACATTAGTAAAATTTTTATTTTCCATGGTTAAAGGGTAAATTTGGTAAACAAGGGTAATAAAATATTAATATAATAAGATTAAATTACCCAAAAATGTGTGTTATTCTAATTTTATGACACCTTTTCAACCATGGGAATCATTGGGTTCATTTTGCGACCATATAGAGCCACCTGAGTGTGTTAATGAAAATTTATATTAATTAATTTAATTTAAAGACAAAAATCACATACACATATATCTTTACGTAACCCAATTTTTAAAAGTGGTATTATATGTTATCTTTTGGACTATAAATATTCATATGAATGATAAAAATGATTTAATACATCATGGTATTTTTTTAAAATTTTTAGATAACAAATAAATAAAATTATTTGGGTCACAATAAGGATGGAGTGTTTATCTAATTAATGAAGGATTTAAATAAATGAGATTATAAATATTAAAATAATATCCAAAACATATGGATTATTAATGTGATGATTTTATTTTTAAATTAATATTCTTACATTTGACTTTAGTTTGTTTTGAAACTTTATAATCCAAAAATTATTAAATAATTATATAATATTTTCAAACATTCCTAAAGAGCCCCTCATACCCCTTATAAAAATCCCTATACTCTAACCCATTTCGCACATCTCTCAAGCCCCTTGGCTCTTCCACACACTGCCCAATTAGGCTACCTACATCCCTATATTCCTTTTAGAATCCATACCGTAGGAATAATGCACTCAAATGAATACTTTTTTGTTTAAACCAAATAGAGTTACCTGATTTTAAGGTAACTTCTCCCCTTAAGTTCTTTTCTTTTATTTTACTTATCCAACCCCCTAAAATCTCTATATTCCTTTCATTAATAATATTAATAATATCAAAAATATATTATGTTGTTGTTATAATTTGTATTTGAAATACACTTACATGCACCTCCATCTAAGAGGTATAGAATATAGTGTTTCCGTGGACAGCGAACTACTGCCTCACGAAATGATGATTGTTCAATCTTCTACTACCACATCTTATGATGGACATTATGATTGAAGTGTAATTATATATGATATTTATGATATTTATTTTATCTATAATAATCTGTAATTTTTTATAGAATTACTTTATTCTTTTTAGATTTTATATATACGATATTTTCGTTTGAGGAAATGCGGACTACCACCCCCTCAAAGTGATATGACTCTTTTATACCATACATGGAACATATAAAAGATGGTTTTAATGAACGTATTTAATGTGTATAAAATATTATATTACACTAGAATACTAATATACCTATGTATCATTTGGTTTTCATTCCATTTAAAATAATAAAATTAAATGGAAGTAGTGTTCGTGCGTAAGTACGGATTATCATCTCCACGAACGCGATGAGATTCATTACCCATCATATCCATTAAAGAATAATTTTCATTTGATTATTAAAAATAATTTTAATTACCTTTATATCATTCTGGATAGGAATCAAATACATCATATCCATAATAATCATGGATTATGTAAGAAAACATATAAAAGAAAAGGAATCCGTAAACATCCGAGAAAATGATACTACTAAAATATTATTAACAAAGAAATATTATAATATCATTTATGATATCATTTTTATGTATGTGTTTTTTAATAATTTAATAAAAATTATTTAACTATTTAACTAGAGTTTAACGTACCCTCGACAAATGAAAAGTATGTGGTAAGGGTTAATTCCTCAATCTCATTATTATTCGAGATTGTTTATGTGTAAGTATATATGGGGACATATTTATAATCATGTCTATATTAAATAAAAGTGTTTTAAAAAAGATAAATTTTAGGGGCTCATCAAATTAAATATCATTTTAAAATTTTAAATATATATTCTCTTAAATTATTATATTTAATGTCCATGTTTTCAAAATGGGTTTTAAAGGATTTATTTATATTGACATGAATATTTACAAATGTTAATTCTTTCCAAAGTTTCAAAGTGGTATGGGACACTTTGATTAAAAAATTTCATTTAATTTTCTTCCTTTAAATGTTATGGTACATTTAAATTTTTTCATAAAAAAGGGATATTTCTCTCAAAGAGTTTTACTAATCAGTTTAAACTATGTCAATATCATTTGGATATTATTCTTGATTTATGTTGATTTACTATAAATACAATCTTCAATATTTAATATAATGAATTATGATATGATTGAATGTGAATGTGCTATTTTTATACCATTCAAGATTTATGTATAATATATAGATATTTTTTATGCTAGTTTTAATACAAATAGTTATGTTATGTTTCAACATTTTCATATGAGGAATGCATTGGACATAGTAAGTGATGGGTGGAGCCTGCAATAGCTCCTCGATGCATCGGTAGGTCTCATGAGGCAAACTAGTGTCTTCTCACAAGGCCTTGAATATAATATTATTTTTAGTCATATCATGAGGCATTTACTATGTGGTTATGAAGACCAACAATATGCATTCCCTCATTATGAATGTAGCTATTGATATTACATGTGATTATTAGGCTAGTTGAATATCCATGTGAATAAGTAAATGAAATTATTTTATTTATCTTTTATATATTAAAATGATGTTTTATTTAAAAACGAATATTTACATTATATACATTTACTTATGTTATTATACTTATTTATGAAAGTTTCCACTATATTGTTATACATATTGAGAATCTGAGATCACAACTTTCTATTTTTTCCTAGGATGAGAAAATGTATATTATTACTGTCATATAGGGATTGTCTAAGGGATATAAATGTGGTCAATGGGGATAATTTTTTTTGTTTTTTATTTTATAATGTAATGTAATGTTCATGTATGAAACCTATTTTTTAATACTGCTAAACTGATCGGTCCATCAGGACTTGATTCCTTGTAATCATGCCATTGTATTAAATTAACACACCGACTTTGGGTAACTGGGGTCGAGATATTACAGTTGGTATCAGAGGAAGATTATAATTAACCTTGGAAACAAGATTTATAAAAACTTTGATTAGAGAACATTACCATAATATAGACATTGAGAATATGTATATAAGAACATCTTAGAATTTTGGTAATGTATAGATTTTATGAATTTTCCAAACAATAAATCCATGTCTAGATACGAGCTGGTAGAGGCGGCTCTGGCACAGATGTACCTCGGAGTGAATAATATGAAAAGGGGTTTTAGTCTTAACCAGGGCTATCTTGGAACATGACAACAGGCTATGCTGCACTCTTGGTTACGACACCCTTGGGAGATATTCTTAGGATAATTCACATATTCGTTACAAGCCATTATGAAAGATTTAGGAGTAAATACTTCTTCAAAGAAAACATTTTTTATGATCATAGATTATATATAATCTATTCAATTTATGTTAGGTATTTTCCATGATTGGAATTATGCATTGTGATTCATAAACTAACTGACTGTACTATATTTTATATTAATGGCACCCAATATATGGAATAAGAACTCCAGCAATATGAATGATCCCAAGAGTAAGAAGCATCATATCATTCATGTAATTAAGACATCATTTTAAAAGGATATATTATACCATTTATTATCATCATATAATGAAATAATATCATGTGTTAATAATATATTTAATGAATTCTATAAATCTTATGGCATTGAAGGGAATACAGAAATGAAAAAGATAGTAGAGAGAAAGAAAAGTAAAGGGAAAATGGGAAAGAATGATTTTACCGTATGTGATAACTATAAAAATAATCACCTTGGTATGTGAATGAAGGGAATGTGGTTTGCTATAAGTGTAGAGAAAAAGGAAAACAAGTACGTGATTGAAAGGGTGATAGAAAGGTTTTAAATGTACAATGCATCATCTCAAAAGGAGTTGGGACACTATGCAAATCAACGTACAAATCATCAGAGTTTTCCATAAATGATACTGTTGGATTATAATAAAGTTATGATATTACCACAGATGAAGAGTAATGACTAGTGTTCTAATATTGATATTAAAAAATTATGTCATTTTAGTGTTGTATCAAAAATGTACATGTGATAATAATTATGGAATATGTAAGGGCTATATTGTAGTACTATTTCATTGAGGATTTGTGATTGTGTGGTACCTTGAAAAGTGACTCAATAGAAAGTTAATCATTTTGAAATATACATGGTGGAAGGAATGTTAAAATTTAATATGGACATGATACTATGGTATATATTTTGGAATACCAGATGATTTGGATAAATTATATTGGATATTATTGACTACCTTGAAATAAACTAATGGGTTTTTTATTCCACAATTGTTTGTGATTACACCATTTTTGGATTTAAAGAGTATATTCAGTATCTTGTGATTTACATAAGGAATAAAGGAGTACATATCTACTCAAATATGGGATTTTACAATTCATTTTGTTACCACATTTTAAGTGAATACACGATGAAGGCATTCACATGTATATTAGGTGACCTTCTTTATAAATTTTGCACTGTGAGTTTGGACGGAATTATTGTGGAAAACTCAAATGGTTGGAATAAATTATGTTTGAAATTGGATACTATTATTATGGTTAAATCATTTATTATGATTATTTATTTATTGGCATAAAAAAGGTAAACCCGAAGGTCAGACGATAACTCGTCGCGTCCGGCAAGGTCGCAAGACTTGAACCTGCAACCGAAGGGAGACAAGGGTACATCATCTACCACATTCCTACATGATTTCCTACTTTGTATAATGTAGTTTTTTAAATAGTCTAATAAATTAATTATAAATTCATTATTTTGAGAACCCTGTACTATTAAGATAATTAGAATATACTTGAATTCTACAATCTTTTGTAGTGAAAGATGTGTTTGTGATAGGAATTAGTTGAAGGATGAAACTCTACTTCTCAAAAATATTTTTCCTCTTTTATTCTATGAGTAAATCATTTCTTAAATATTAGGTAAGGGATATTAAAACCAAAATATGTTATCCGAATAACTTATGTTTTGTTGAAATTATGATATTTTAAATCATCATAGATTGATGGATTTGAGGCCCTTAATTTTACACTTGTTTGTGATTGATGACCGAAATCAATCCCTATAAATATTTATTCGTTACGTCCAATATGGCGTCTATAATTTCCCTCAAATGTTTTCTTAATAGATATCATTATTTGGTGGTGACTTTTTTATTTCTCTTTTCCTCTTATTAAAACTAAATTTAATTAACCCATTTTTTGATGTGGGTTTTCCACAAAGGTATTTTTATATTTTTGACTATTTATTTTAAAAAAATAAATTTGTAAGGATTAAATTTATTGAAGGAGGGGAGAGTGTAACACCGAATGATTTTAAAATTATTTATCTCTTCCAAATAATTCACTAAATTGTGCTACACACAACATAGAGTTTGAGCGCACAATGACTTACCAAACTAGCTATTCAAAAAGTATCTATGAATAATATTAACTGAATTTTGAATTTTATAAACTCTATATAATTTTATAATGTATATTATGTGTTTCTTGGACATTATATAAGAAAAAATTTATTTTTTTCTGTTAAAAGAAGTATTTTTCCAAAATTGCAATTTTACCGCCTTTTGATAGAGAACATTTTTTAAAACCAATGTTTAACACTTTTATATATTAATTTTAATAGAATTAAATTATTCTATATAAGAGGAAAATAAAAAAAATTGTTTGGAGAAATTTTTGTAAATTTTCTGATAACATTCATATTTTGATAATAATGAAAAATAATAAATTTCAATTGATACCATCGTTTTTATCGAAATAATTAATACTGTTAAATTATAAATATGAGTGGTTTAAAAGTATCATTATATTATATTTTTATCATTTATTATAATTTATATATTCCGATATAATTTTACATTTAAACTAGATATTAAAGTGTCAATTTTTTGATAGTTATTATTTCATAAAAACATGATTTTTGTTTTTACAATGGGAAGTAATTTTAAATTAATTTCTGCCACTTCTGTGATTTGAATTTCATAAAATGGTATCCATAAATGGAATCAGAATGTAAATAATGTGTAAACATGTAACATTATTATTATAAATTATGAATATTTACCTTAGTAAATATTTTATTTACCATGATTAAAGGATAAATATGATAAATAAGGGTGAGAAAATACTATTATTATATTATTAAATTACCTTCAAATGTGTCCAATTCCTATTGGTTGATACATATCTAACCATGGGCATCCTTTTGTCAATTTTGGGACCACATGGAGACACTTGAGAATGATAATGACACTTTATAATAAGTAATTTAATGTAATGACAATGATGACATAAACATATATCTTTTAGTAAAACAATTTTTTACAAGGGGTTTATAAGTTATATTTTCAACTATAAATATTAAATTTAAATATCAAAATATTTTATAAATCATTGTATATTTATTATAATTTTTAGACATTGAAAAAATTATTTATGACGCAATAATGATGCATTGATTACCTCATTAATGAATGATTTAAATAAATGTGATTACAAAAATTAAAATAATATCAAAAACCAACCCAATTAATATTGGATGACTTTATTTATAAATTGAGTAATATTATATTCTACATTAATGTGGTTTGGAACATTAAAAACGCTTAAAAATAAAAAAATAAAATAATATTTTCAAACATTCCAATGGAGCCCCCTTTATAAAAAGCCCTCACCTAAAACCCATTTCCCACACCACTCAAGACCCCAGGATCATCCAAACTCTGCAAAATTAAGCTCCCTACACCCCTATTTTCCTATTAGAAGCCTTACCCTAGGCATAAGTCACTTCCAAGATTCCTTTTGGTTAAATGCAAAGGGTGTTACCTGATTTAATGGTAACATCTCCTCTAAAGTTCTTTAATTTATTTTTATTTTCCAATCAACTAAACTCTCTTTTTTTCTTTCTTTTATAATAACACCACTATCCTAAATATACTAAGTTGATATTATGAGATGTATTTGAACTAAAATTACCCTCACCTCCATCTAATGGGTATAAAACATAATTATTCTGTGGATGGAGAACTACTAACTCACGAAACGATGATTGTTCAATCTTCTACTACAAACTCTTATAGTGGCCAATATGATAGAATTGTAAATATATTTTATATTTATGATATTTATTTTATCTATAATATTATGTAATTCTATTTTAATGAATACCTTTAGTCATTTCATTTTGTATATATATATGATAATTTCATTTGAGGATGTGCGGACTACCACCCCCTCAATGTGATATGACTCGTTCATACCATACATGGATCATATAAAAGATGGTGTCAATGAAAAACACAACATATATAAAATATTATACTATACATGAATTATAATATACCTATGTAGCATTTGTTTTCATTCCTTTTAAAATAAAAAAAATGAAATGGAAGTAGTGTTCATGCATACGAACAGATTACCCTCTCCACGAACGCGATGAGTTTTATTACCCATCATAGCCATTCGATAATAATTTTCAATTTATTATTTAAAATAAATTTTATGAACTTAATATCATTCGTGATATGAGTCAAATACATCCTATCAATAAAAATGTGGCTTACATAACCAAACATATATATGAAAATGAATTAGTTAACACCCCAAACAATGATACTAATAAATTATTATTAACAAAACATAATTACAAAATCATATATGATATCCTATTTCTGTATGTGGTTATTTTATAATTTAATAACAATGATTTAACTATTGTAAATGATATTAAAATAACCTTGACCAAATAAAAAAACAATGTTAGGGTTAATTCCACAATCTCATTATTATTTGAGATTGTTTATTTGTACATATTTACTGGGAATTATTTATTATCCATGTCCATGTAAGATAAAGGGGTTTTCAAAAAGATTATTTTTAAGTGACTCTTCAACTAAAATATCATTTTAACGGTTCAAATATTTATTCTTCTAAATAATTTTTCTTAATTTCCATGTTTTCAAAATGGTTTTTAATGGATTTATTTACATGGACATGAATATTTTAAAATGATAATAATTTCAAAAGATTCAACGTGGCATGGGAAAATTTTATTCAAAAATGTCTTTTAAATGTCATCTTTTATAAATTGTGTGACTTTTACAATTTTTCAAGAAAAATGGATATTTCTCCCAAAATGATTTACTAATCATTTTCAACTATGTCAACATCCTTTTGGAAATTATTCTTGATTGAGGTTGATTTAATATAAGTATGATCTTCAATATTGTATTGAATGAGTATTGATATGATTGATGGTTAATGTGCTATTTTTATTCCGTTCATGATTTATGTTTAATGTATTGACATTTATTGCGAAAGATATAATATGAATGTTTATGTTATGTTACAAAATTTTGATATGAGAAATGAAATGGACTTAGTAAGTGATGGGTGGATCCCACTATAGCTCAACGATGCATCGGTAGGTCTCATGAGACAAACTACTATCTTGGCACATGGAATTGATAAAATATTATCTGTAGTCTTCGTACAAGGCCTTCAATATGTGGTTATGATGTCTGACATTATGCATTCCATCATTATGAAATTAGAAATTCATATTACATGTGATTATTTGACTATTTCAATACCCATGTGAGTATGTAAATTCAATAATTTGGTTTATCATTTCCATATTATGCTGATGTCGAAGTTTAAAAATATTTTTTTTGTTATACCCATTTCCATAAGTCTTTATAATTACTTATAAATGTTTCTTCTATATTTATAACCATGTTGAGCATCTTAGATCACCCCTTTCTAGGTTTTATTATTCCGCAGATGCGAATAAGTATAGTATGACTCGCCTGTAGGGATTTTCTAAGGGATATGAATGTGGTCAATGGAGACAATGTTGTTGTTGTTATTCATTTTATAATGTAATATAACATTCATTTATGTAATCTATTTTCCAAGACTGCTAAATTGATCCATCCTTAGGGACTTTATTCCTTGTAATAATGCCAATTTATTAAAAGAATGCACCAACTCTGGGTAACATCGGTTAGGGTGTTACAAAAAATGAATTTCAATATTATTTTAATATCCAATTTTTTTAAATGTTGTTAACTTGTACAGAAAAATACATGAACTACACATATACCACATGTTTGATTAAAATGTTGTGCATTCACATTTCTTTATTAATTTCACAAACAAATCTCTATAGATAACTTCCCTGTCACAACTATGTTATAAAATATTTTTAAACAGCAAAAAGTTTTTTCTACATGGATATGAGACCCTATACATTAAATAATTCATCGATGTGATGGATATAATCCATTAATTTTGACAAAATTATATTTTATAATAATACAAAAACTCTCATTAATTTTGTTTCAAACTTTTCATCCACTAAGTAAAAAGATATGTCAAATTAATTCTAGTTAATTCTTCTGACTATGATACTATCCTCATAAACATTTATCATAAAATATTTATCATCTGAAATTTTTATAAAGTGGTTCTGATCATTTTTCCCCTCTTAAAATATAACACTCTCATATAAGATTTGATAATTTCATACCATGAATGATGAGGTTATATTCTTCCATAAAAATTCATTTTTTCATTTAAACTATCTGATAATAATATCTAATAAAAATTTAAACTAGTTTTTTATTTAATGATTTTCATTGAAAAATCCATATAATAATACCATGTTCATTGCTTTTTAAAAGAATCTAAATTTTCATTGAACAACCACTATTTGAAAATTCACATAGACTCTATTATCTCCATTGTATGGAATTTTTACTAAACCTCAACACATGTAAAATATTATGATCACATTCAGAAGATCTTCACATTATTCCTCACCATTTTTCAATGATCATCATTTCATTTTTTGAAGACCCATTTTATATAAATCACATTTTGTAGTCTTGGGTTGTCCACATGATATAATGGTTTATTCGTTTGTATTTTTACCAATTCTTCATTGATGAATTTCATCTTTTATTCAAATTTTTAAAGTTCTAATCAAAATAATTTTGTCATACCTTAGATAATAGTATAATGTTATATATTATACTCATTATTTTTGTTATAATTGACAAATATTTTTCATTAATAATACTACATTGATCAACAACTACTAAAACTATTATTGTTTGAGTGATGTCTCAAATCCTATATATTGTTTTCCCTATCACTTATTTATCATTGAATGTATCCCCAACTTTAGAATTAAAAAGTTCTAATGAATGTAAAATAATAATCATTTTTCCCCTCACCCTTCATCTGGGATGGAAATACGGTAATTCACATTCGATTCATTTTGATAACCATTAAATAAACTAATTCAACAATTATTTTTTACATTTTACTAAAATAACGATAGTATTTAATCATTGATGATTGTCCTTGAAATATTTATTCAAATATATTATCACCATACATTCCCATATTCCCCTCTTCCCTTCATAGGAATCATTTTATTCTAAAACAAAATAATTATTCCTTAATGGTTTTCTTCATTTCCACATATCATATTATATAAAATCAAGTATAGGAATGGGTAGTACATTAATTTGTGTGTAGAAATCTACATTCTCAGCTTCTTCAAAATTTTCAGTTATAATTTCCACATTTAATTAACATTTTATTATCCATTTTTATCATTATTGATTTTATTTAGACAAAAATCCATTATATTTTAGAGTTTTCACAATATATTAATTTTTTATAATATCATGTTTTTTGATGATGTATTCAACCATAGAAGATGTGTACTCTATTTAATTCACTTATAAATTAATCTATATTGTGAATCCAATCTCATTTTTTACTCTTCTATGAATGTGGTTGATGTAGTCAAATAATTCTATATTAAAATTCATAATCATGGTGAATCCCATGCAACTAAATTTAGAAGAAAATAAAATTAAATACTTTTCATCATAATTTAAAATGTTGAATATTTGACTACAATCATATAGGTGGATATTATTTTGTATACTCTATGTCCACTTATTATACAGAAGAAATGGTTCCCCACCCTATTTTACCATAATCATTAATTATAATGATTATTTTTCCAATTCATAATTATAATTTCAGTAGAGGAATTGTAACATGATAAATTTTCCCTTATTTTCTACTTATTCTAACAATTCCACCATTTTCAAAAACAATTCTCATATTCCATATTAATAGAATATGTTTTATATATTCTATCCTCATAATATAAATTCATATTTTTTTACCATCATTTTACTGGAACATAATGAATTTCCATTTATATTATATATATTCAATTGAATTTTACTTCCAAACTCATGTAAATTAATTGAATTTCACTTGAATTATTATTTCATAATCCCTCAACATATAGAATAATAGTGTTACTAAATTAATTAAAAACATGGTGACTATTACCCTTCCTTCTATATGTGTGGCTCCATTTAATCAAAAATTATTTTTTCTATCCAATATTGCATTCATATTTTTAAAAAAAATATGATTATTAATTATGAGGGATAAAATCCCACGAAAAAATGTACATTCAAATATTATAAAAACCCTTAAAATATATATCAATGAAAATATATTTCTATTCCAAATATAAATTATTTTTTCCCATGATTTCCAGAATTGATAGAGATGTGTGTATATCTCTTCTTATTTTTTCTTCATAATCAATTTAATCAAATTCTTCTTCTTCTAACCATAAAATAATATTTGTTTTTATAGTGGAATTTAATTTTATTACATCCAATTACATTTTTATTATATTGTACGATCCATCAGTTGTTTACCTATAATTTACACCTTTATAAATAAAATTATTATAATAATGTATCAAATTAATTTATTTCTATTTTGAGAAAACTATATTTTTTTCATCAAAAAATAATTCTAAAATTTTACAAATATATTATTGTTATTAGATAATAATTTATTTATTTATGAATCAATAATATTTATCAAAAAGAAAAGTAATTTTTTATGTTTTTAAATTATATAAACATTCTTCATGAAATACATATTTATTACATCGATTATCATATCTTATTCCTAAAATATCATCTTATAATTAAATAAATTTGTCGGATAACCTAGTCATTATATATTTATTAAATTAATTTATATAGTAGATCAACTTACTATTTATTTTTATAATCATAAATTCTAAATTATTTAAAGAATCATCCACCATTTGTTTTTGAAATTTAAAATCATGATTATAATGAGATTGTTCCAATTTTACTTGGATATAAATAACTCCCTCTTGTTGATTATAATTTTCTACCTTATATTTATTTATCTATAAAAAATCCATCATATATTTATTCTTGTCCATGAAAAAATATTTCCAACACAATATAATGTGTCTTTTTCAGTATTAGTTACACTTTCCTAACTAAAACCATTCTCTTTAATTTATTTTCCCTTGTATATCATGAATTATTCCTTATTTTACAATTAATTAATACATTATTATTGTGATAACTATAACTCACCATCCACCATATAAAATATCATTAGAAATATGACGACTATGTTCCTACCTATTCCATAATGTAAATATTATAATGTTAATTTACCTTAAAATATATTAATTCATCTCTTGAACTCCCTTTCCACACAAGATAACAAAATATTAACTAATTCCATCATTAGTATCATTATCCTATAACTCCTTATTCTCCACTGTAATAAATTATCCAAATTTAAGAGAATGTAATAAATTATATAAATTTTTCACTTTTTTCTCATATTCAACAAGATTTTAATTTATTTCTTTGGGTGTAGATTCACCATGATTTAGTTCTTCTAATGAAAAAATACATTATAAATTAGTAGTTGTATGTATTTGATAGTATTTTAGAATCCAAAATCATTCATCTCCTAAAAATATACTTGAATCAATCAAATGATTCTAATAGAACTATTTAAAAATTAATAAAAAAATTAAATTGAAATAATATCAAGATAAAAAAATATTTTTTTACTTGCATATTATATTCATAGACTCTATGACCACATTTTTATGTGTTTGTAACTGTATTCCTAAATTCCATAGATATTTAGAAAAACCTTATCTTCATGTAAATATTATAATATAATCTTCCTGAAAGAGAATTTATTATATAGAATAATAATTACATATATTTTTATTTGTTTCTATCATTATCCTTATAATAATATCAAATACATTGATCCCATGTGATCTTCCCATAGATTTATGATTATATTTTTTTTCATTTTCATTTTCATTATTAAATAGTTATGTGTTGGGTGATGGATATTAGTTTCAATTTTAATGAAATATTAGTTTTCATTATTGCAAAAAAAATACATATATGACTGATATAAATGGGGATTTTAAGATGATAATAATTAAAATTGGGAATTCATCTAGGTGTATATTTTTAAAAATTATAGGAATAACTACAGATTGATTAATAAATTACATGAGGTGATGATGGGTAGGTGTGTGAGTATTTGGGGATTCCATTTTGATTTTCATGATATTTATATTTATATTAGTATTGTTTCATGTTTTTTACACAATAAATGAGGCTGAAAAAAAATCACCCAGGCATATATCCTATCAAACGTCAAGACACCTATAAGAGCTCAAATAAAAAATTACTAGGATTGAAATGGTGATTTATGGACGATTATGCACAAAATAATTTTCATCGATATGTGAAAATTGTTATTTTTTCATATATAATGAAAATATGCAATATGTAATGCAATAAAAATAATTTGATATTTTATATATGTGTATATGGACCTAACCCATTTATCTTGTCTAAGACATATTAACTATATATATATATAAATTAATTAGCATCAGAATGAGGTGGAAAATGATTTTGGACTTATGAATTGGATGACTAATATAAATTTGGTTACTGTGATATGAACATTACACAAACCACCACAAAAAATTAATGTTTGGGTCATCACCTTCCTTGGTATTGTAGGGTATTCCTAGCATGCATCATATTCCTTATGTTAATGTTACTAGGATCATTATAATATCATGATAGTTGTATTATCCTTCATTAAATATATTTAGATTAAAAATAGTATTTATACAATATATTTTCTTTTTTTCTTGAATAAAGTAATATTATAACAATAATGTTTACAAGAATGAGATAATTGACCATAGATTCAATGATCGGTTGTGAGGAATGAAACCAGTATAGTATATAGTCTTACCTTTTGATTATTTTTACCAAATTTCATAAAATATAGAAAACAATATCCATTTATATTATCATTTTTTATTGAAAACAATGTGAAACCTTCATAGAAGTATTGTTGATCATGTTATCTATTTGGATATAATTTAAATCATATAATTGACCAAAATAAATCTAAAAGGTAATTTGATCGACCTTTTGATGGGTGATTAACCTGTTCATGGTCTATATGCCCTAGCCTTCCCCAAATTTTTATGGTAGAAAAAATGGATGAAAAATAATATAAAATGATTTTAATGATTTCATTTTATTTCTATAGAGTATAAATATCTATTTGTGTTCATCATTAAGAAAATAAAAAAAATTATACATGACAAATCACCATGATGTTGTATATATATTCATTTATATAAGAAAAATATACATTTGTTTATTAAAAATTTAATAAAGTCATGGGATTTTAAATGATATATAAATGCATTTAGTTTCACATGAATTCATGTAAATAGTATTCTAAATAAAAAATATATAATTCACAACATCAAGGATTCCAATATCAAGATAATCTATAAAATTTCAAGCATAGATCACATTGAAAATGTAAATGAAGTGTGATGACATTAGAGATGATTTGTTTTATTTTTAAAATCATGGAAGGTTTTGATCATTGGAAGAAATGGATATGATGAAATTATCTTATTGATATATCATATTATTGATTGAGATAAGGAATAACATTAATTTTAGGGACACTTATAATAAATATTAATAGAGAATTACACGAACGGTTTTATTGAATAATATGCATTCATAAATATTTATTGTGTTGGATATTAGATTATGAAAAGGACCATATAATGTTGGATATAAAAACAGATTTTATATTTTTATCATTTATTCTAGATGATCATTTGGGTTAGGGGTTTCCACTCTAGTTCTTGTTTTACTCTATTTAAATTTTTAGGTTTAAAATTGATTATTTTATCTTTTATATTCGTATTTTATTTTATCTTGGATGTTTTAGTAAAAAGATGATATTTTGGGCTAGACAGTTGATGGTTCATGTTTGGAGTATAGTTAGAGGAAATTCTATGCCCTTGACCAGGAAGATGTGTGGCCAATTTCTTTTTTTGACATATAATAGTGTATCGAGGTAACGTGGATTTGTAATTTGTGTGCGATAATAAAAAAATTCCTCTTGGATAGTGAGAAGTTCATGGTTTTAAAAAAAATTTGAAATAGTATTTTATAAAAATGTGTGACCCCCTAGATTATTAAGAAGGGTGAATTTACACTTATACACTCTTGTATTTTTTAACCCCAAATGGCCCATTTTTCCTCCTCAATGTTTTTTCATCCCTATGGGAGATTATCCATATTTTACAATCCTCCTGACCTCTTCTATAGTATGTATCAATTGAACAATTCAAGTTATAATGGTCATTTCTCATGGTAATCTCCTCCTCCCATCACACGCTCATAATTCTTGAATTTTATATTGAGTTCTGCTTATCAAATGGTCATGTGGATATAGTTTTCATGTTTTTTTGTGACTAAATTGGTGGTTTTTTATTTTTAGGTATCATTGTATTGTCCCATTCTTCTTTGGATATAAATGATGTTCTTTCAGTTGCGTGTTGTTGAAGCATCATGAGTTTTATGCATGTTTCTGTTTAAAGTTTCACATTAAATTTATGAATTAATAGTTTCATTCCTTTCACAATTACATTATTTGATAATTTGTAATGTTTTATATTTAGAATATTTTTTTCATATTTAATTATGTGGTTTTAATAAATTTTTTAAATAATATGCCACTATATAAATAATATATCAGCACCTAGTGTTTAATAAACTTTCATATTTTATATTTTAAGTGAGTTTTTATTTTTCAATCCTGGAGAGGCTTAGTAAAGGTTTTTTTAAATTTAAATTTTTTATTATTTCTTAAATAGATTTTTAAAAAGTTTTACACATTAGTAAGTATGTATTAGATTTTTGAAAATTGTGTTGCATGTGAAAATAGTGGGTTGCCTATTTGGAATCTTCATGAATGTGAACATGGTTTGAAAATGTGGTCGGAATGTTTAAATGTAAAATAGAAAATGTTCATGAAATGAAAATTTTATGATTTCAGATTTTTTGAAAGGTATATTTTTCATTAGAAAAATGGATGGTTTCATTAATTCTACTTAAGGATCGTATATATTTTCTGTGAAAATTGTTATCTTAAAAAAAGATCTAGGATATTTTTATTACCCTGGTTTATTTGATTGTAGTGGGAGTCTGATGCTACCATGAACAATTTTTATCAAATTGTTGAAAGGAAAGTGGTTGTTCTTTTGGGGGGCTTTTTGGAGTCTTGTTGTGTGATTTCGTTGTGTATATTATATGTGAATGTTATTGGATGTTTGATATAACTTTTATCTCACCCCACATTATTCTTAACATGGGAAAATATAATATCTAGATGATTTTTGCGAACAGTTTATTCACTATCATTTGATTTATTATTTGTCTTGTGGCCCGGAGTACGAGACTTTTTTATTTTTTTTAATGAAAGAGTGCCCCTCAGGTAGGCCTGGCATATTGTCTTTGGGTGTGTGGGTGAAAATTGATGTCGATAGGTGATGAATACCTTCATGATGAATCAATATATATGGTATTTTCAATATTATTTTACTATGTTCGTATGTTTTACAATGTTCTCCAAGATCATAGTTGTCTGCATTGGATGATTGAGATGGTTGTTTGTTCGAAACACTTTCTTCCTTATTTATTTTTCTTTTATTATATTATCATAATGGTTTTTTTAGATCTTAAGTGGTTTATTTTTTATATATAATCCATGTGTTGGATTTAAAAGGTTTACAGATTATTCATTTTCAATTTTTTTTACTATTCGGTCTGGTTTTATGTGAAACAAATCGTCATCCATTCTCTTTTGGAATGAAAATCATTCCTCATTGGAAGAGAATGTACTTTGAGTGGATAAAAGGAAATGGACCATGTTTTTCTTCAATGTAAAATTATTTAAATAGTTTAATATTACATATTTTATTTCAAATATGAATTTTTTTTTAATTTTGTTTTATGGAATTGAATTGGGAATAGATTTTGTTCAAGTACACATAATGAGATTTAATAATCATAAAAATTGTTCATTCTTATTTTAATCTATTTTTTTCAGTTAAGACCTAGATTCGATCACCATGGGTGATTGATAAAATTTATATAAGTGAGTTACTATTTGGGGATCATGGGGAAGTGGTGGTATTTATGA
This sequence comes from Viscum album, assembly GCA_963277665.1. Classification (NCBI taxonomy): domain Eukaryota; kingdom Viridiplantae; phylum Streptophyta; class Magnoliopsida; order Santalales; family Viscaceae; genus Viscum; species Viscum album. The sequence continues at coordinate 852,449,881 of OY728159.1, forward strand.
TTAGTTGAGTTATGTGGTTTACCATTGGTTTTATTTGAATATTTTCACTACTGGAAAAAAGACTTATACCCACGGTTCAAAACCGTGGGTATAGCCCCCAAAACCGTGGGTATAGGCTATACCCACGGTTTTGGGAACTGTGGGCTGGAACGGCGTCGGTATAGGGGTCTCAGCCTATACCCACGGTTTTGGAGAACCGTGGGTATAGGGGGGTCAAAGTGTGCCACACCACTATTCCAGCGTGGCACATAACAGACCCCACGGTTTTGAAAGCCGTGGGATATTGAATTTAAAAAATCAGGCAGGGGGTGGGAATTGAACCCGCAACACTGCAGCGCCTCAAACCAGCGCCCCACCATGAATCCAACTAATCTAACGCTTCTATTGATATATATGGATAATTTAATTTTAATATATTAATATAACAGTTATAATGAAAAGAATAATTCTGCCAAGTTTCGAACCCTCGCTTCCCGTTCGCCGCACAGTAACATCGACCAACCGAGGTACAGACGCAATTGATATATTAGTATATTTTAATTTTCTTATATTAATATATATGATATAATTGAAAAATAACATTCGGGCAGGTTTGAACCCGAGCTTCCCATTCCCCGCACCGACACTTTGACCAACCGAGGTACTGACGGAATTGAAATATTAGTATACTTTTGTTTTCTTATATTAATATATATGCTATAATCAAAAAATAAAATTCGCCGGATTTCGAACCCGCGACCTATGCAGAAGGATATGAGGAACTTACCAACTAACCCGAACATATTATATGGTTTAATATTTCATATCCGTAGTTTTATATTATATCGTATCATTTTTTAACCAAAAAATTTTTCCGTCCCGCGGAATTTTTTGTTCCTGCTATAACGCGGGAATGATATACTACCTATACCCACGGTTTTCAAAAACCGTGGGTAAAGGTCTTTGAAAAATATACTGCATGTACCCACGGTTTTCAAAAACCGTGGGTATTCGTCGGCAGAACAACACCTATACCCACGGTTTTTTCATGAACTGTGGGTAAAAGGGACCTATACCCACGGTTCTCCAAAACCGTGGGTATAGGTCCCGATACTATCCCAATACCCACGGTTTCCAAAACCGTGGGTATAGGGGGAGCCTATACCCACGGTTCTATACAAAACCGTGGGTATAGATCCATTTTCCAGTAGGGTTTTGATAAATGATGTTTAAATTTAAATTCTGAATCTATTTTAATCAATATTACCAATTTATTAATAATATTTTTTTTATTTCCATAAATAATTCCATTGGATTCTTTATTGAATCTCCAATACAATTTTCTATCCGGGGAGGATCGAGATCAGCTATGAATCCTTATCTCGGGCTAATTTGGATGGCTAGTTTAGGGTTTAAATAGTTTGGTTCATGAAAAAAGGAATAATTGTTTTATTTTAATATAAGGTTCCTTGAATTTAGTGATCCCTTTGTTATATGGGATGTTATTGTCAAATTATTCTCACTATCATAGATTTTGGTGTAGGTGTGGGGGATTGTCTAACCAAAACCTTCTTGGTCGAACCATGGGAATCCATTGAATGTTAGGATTCATTTTTTTATCTAATTATTTTTGGTGTTTTGATGTTTTGGATAAGAAATTGAAGATGGGATAGAGGTCTCCAAGAGATATCAGGGCTTGGAAAACCCTTTTTATATATGGATAATGTTCTAGAGGGCTCTCTGAGTATGTGGTGTGATTAACATTTGTCCGAAAATAGTATGGAACTATTACCCATCAAAACCAGTTTCCACATTTTGATGTGTTTTAGTGTTTCTGTGATTCTGATAACTATTCTCCAAAAAAAAAATTTTAATTACAAAAAATTCTATTTATTATGAAAATGGAATATATATGAGAAAATGAAAAAAATATTTTCATCATCATTTTAAGGAAATCATTTCAAAATTCATTTTTTTAATCTAATTTCTTGGTAAAACATGTAGTTATTTAGTGAGAAAAAATTTTATAATAAAAACCAAAGGCTTTATCAAAATTAAATTTCTTGAATCATATGATTATTATAAATAAGTTTTCATAATTTATTTAAATGATATGAAGTTATTTTGTAATCAAATTATTTTTTGTCGAATGAGATTTGGTATGTTACTAAAAATGTTTTAAATGGGTTTAATTGGAATTTTGTGTTGAATAAATATGATTTTATTTATATAATGATGTATAGGATTGATGAGTGGGTTTTGAAAATGGTTATTTGATGTCTCAGTTAGTGTGCTATTGAAATTCTTTTGAGAACATTCAAAAAATACCGTGGATTCAGAATATGGAAAATGGGTAGATTGTTCGTTTGGGAAAAATGAAAATTAATTCAAGACAATTGGTATTCCCATGGGTACTCACCTTCATTTTCATGTGAGGTAATGTGGATGAATAATTAAATAGGTGGATGAGTAATCAGGTTGGATTAAGATGATGAGTTCTCCTGGTATCACAGGAATGTGTATGTTTGATTCTCCATGGAATACCATTGGGGAATTTACATACCACAAATATTCGTTTCATTCCAATGAACTTTCAATAGGAAAACTGCATTGTTTCGATATCCAATTGTTGTTTGTCTTATTTTCTGGTGATTTTGGAATTTTTGAACAAATGTGTTTCGTGTTTTAATTCTGGTTTGTGAATTTTTTATGATGTTATTCACTGAGGGTTTGTAGACAAATATTATGATATGCTTTTGTGTTTTCCACCATTTTTTGGGTGTGTGTTTCTAGTGTGTTTGTTTAAATGAATTATTTTGAATTGGTAATTGGTTTTCTTATTGGTTAGTGTCTTCCAACATAATTATTTGATTTATATTTTACGTGTATCCATGGGGTTTTCACCATTGGAAGACCATCTAATGATCAACCTAAGCACATTCTCCTTTAGTTTCAAAAGTTTAATACTCCAATTTTTATAGTCAAGATGATCCTCTAAAATTAGATGATGGGATGTTGAAAAATTATTCAAAAATTAGTATTCTATAGATTCAAGAGTCATTAAAGGTAGTTTCTTTAACCTTTATACATGAATATATAACCTGAATGTTGTGTAAGTCATTCTCTCAAACTAATCCTCAAGAATTTCATACATGGGCATTCTTCAAGGCATTGTTCATCCGTCAAAACTTTTACCAGGTATTGATGGTGACGAAGTGGATGTAGATTTGTTGACTATAACATATTGATATATTAGTGTTGGATATCATTGGATTCATTTTAGATCTATTTTCTTCTCTATTGGAGTGGGCGACATATTTTTTCTCAAAAGATCAGAAACTTTTTAATGGGATTCATTCTGATCAACAATTGATGGTATCAGAGTTTGATTGAAACTCTTTTGTAAATGTGGTGGTGATTTCTTTCATGTGGAATATATGATAGATTGAGATATTGAGATAAAAAACCTACTTATAGTCTCTATAGGTTGTGAAGGGAATTCTAGTATAGAGAAAAGAATTCTTCATAAAGATAATGGTTCTTTTAAATCAATTAAGAGGCCTTGAGATCCTTCACTGACCTCTTCTGATAATAGGAACCTAATGTTTCATAAGTTTGGTAACCATGGTAATAAGCATTTATGATGTCCAAATTCTCAAAATATTCATCATTACTATGGATTCCTTTGTCACTTGTAACTGATATGTAGGTGTATTTCAATGATGTGACAAGGAGCTAGATGAAACCCTTAAGAAATTACCCCATAAAATTTTTTAGAGAAGCGTTCTATTTTGGGATCAATTTAATTTTCGTATTAATGAATTTTTTCTTTCTTTTCTATTGGTTATGTCTGATGGTGTATTTTTTGTTGAAATTTTCTATAAAATATGAAAGTGGATGATGTTGATCTAAAGATAAAATCTATTTCAAATAAAATGTGTATTTGTTTTATAAATTAAGAATCATTCTATAAAAATTGGAGATGTTTTTTATGAACCTTATTCTATTCATATATCATTAAGATTGAAGAGGATGATTTTTTATATTCCTGATGTTCATATAGGAGAATATTCTTTGTTGAAGCAAGTGATTCCTTTCTTATGTATCATTATTTTTGTTATTCTTGTGGTGTTATGTGGTCTCATGTTACTCCCAATGAAGGAATCCCATATATGGATTATCATATCCTATCTGTGAATAAATGGATTCTTCAAGACATCAAGGCTGTAGTTGTAGGCCTTAGAGTGAAGCTTCTACATAGACTAGAATCATAGGGGTGTTGAGGGAACTGGTTTAGATTTAATCTTCATTAAAGAAATGGGGAATATTTATGCTTTCATATTGTATATTATTCATCTCTAAAGGAAGTTTTTGTGGTAAAAGACATATAGTCCTCATTTATTAATTGAGGAACTATAGTTTTCAACCTCTATTGTGGTAATATGATTGTTTTTTGGTTTAATTTTCCTAATATTCTAGTTATTGTGCCTTTTCATATTTTAATATCCAATTGATTATGATTTTTTATTTATCCTTCATCATTTAGAATTGGATTTACATTATTCTTATATATAGATAATGAATCATAGGATAGGGTTGTCACTTGGATTTAAGTTTCACTCATCAAGGTCCCTTGTGGTGTGGATTTTTTCTTTGTCTGGAGTTCTTAGATTGGTGTATCTTGTATTTTACTTGTTGGTCAATGCTTCATTGTTCTTAATTCTATTGATACCCACTATAAAACTTGATGGCGTTCCCTCTCATGTTGATTAGTTCTAGTTGGTTTCCAATAGCGGGGTACCCATTTTTTCTTCCCATATTGGTAATTCTGTTTGGTTTCTAGGGAATGGTCCTATAGGAGGTGATTACATTATTTATATTTTTGAATTTAGATATTATATCGATTCTGGTGAACATTGGGATTTATGATTACTCTAAATAGGTTGTCTACAGGGGTGCTATACTTGTAGTAATGTTAGTTTTCTATTGATTTTTGTAACGCCCCGACCCTAGTTGCCCAGAGTTGGTGCATTATTTTAATACATTGTCATGATTACAAGGAATCATGTCCCAAAGGACCAATCGATTTAGCAGTCGTGTAAAATAGATTACATATATGAATGTTACATTACACTTCATAATATACAAAAGAACATAAATAATCCTTTAGGAACGCCATTATTCCCTTGTCTTAACCCTGAATATCAAACACAATACACTTCTTGGAATCTTGGGAAAAATAAAACATAAAAAGGGGTGAGCTCAGATACACAGTAAGGATAACAATACAGTGGAAACATTCATAAATAAGCATAAATATTTAAGGCAATGTATAAAACTAAAACAAAACCCTTTTAAATTTGAGCATCATCATAATATGGAAAAAATAAAATGATATAATTCCATTTACATATTCACATGGATATTATACTAGTCGAATAATCACATGCAATAACAATAAACACTTTCATAAGGATGGAATGAATAATTCCATACTATCATAACCACATAGCCAATGCCTCCTTCCAAGACTAGAAATAATAATTTTTCAAGGCCTCATGGCAAGACACTAGTTTTTTTAATGAGACCTACTGATGAAATTTTTTTAGAAGATTCTTACGTTTAAAATTGTTCAAATATACTCCAGGGTTTTTCAGAAAACATTATGCAAGCTTCTGAAAACAAAATAACTAATTCTGATACTGCTCGACTAATTACAGGCCATAATGGGTCCATTACCAATCCATTCCTTCCTACCACACTCAAGAGTCGTGTTTTCTAAAAACAAGTTTAATCTTGCATTAAATACGTATACATTTTCACTAGATTTTCATAAATTTGAGAGAAATATATCTTTTTTGAAATCATTTAAAAATCACATAATTATAAAAGAAAACCCTTATTTTGAAAATATCTTTATAAGTGTGTAATGGAAGCTTCCATGGTGTAATAATGGTGGAGAATAACCGCTTCTTTCGTATAAGTTAAAAAAACATTCTTACCTTAGTTTTGTCGAAAATGTCAAAAAGTAACTTGTTTGGAAAACGACAGAAAGATTCCTTTCAAAAAAGTATAAGGTCAAATAATGATATAAATGAATTTAACCCACTATCTATTAAATAGTAAAAACGTTTTGAAAGGCATTTTTATGATACATGGATGTGTATGATAAAGATGTCCTAGTAGATAATTACAAATAAACAACCTCAGATAATAAAGAGATTGTGAAATTAACCCTTATCAATTTGGTAACTTATGAAACATAGACCCCATTAAAGAGGTATCATACAATGAACATGTAAATACACATAAATTAAATTTTATTACCCAACGAATACAATTATGGGCAGTACATACACCACACAAAAGGTAATAGTGGCAATATGGCATGAATCTCACTAGAATAAGGAGTGAGATGAAAACCCCTTACCTTGAACATTCCTTTAGTCGAGGGTATATTTATCCTCCTGTATGAAGACTGTAGTATGTTATTAAATTATACAAGAACTATATTAGTATCTAGGATATCATACATTTTTCATTTATGACTTTATACTACCCATTTAACAATAATTTCCATGTTATATTACTATTTTGGGTAATAATCGCTTTCTTTATTGTACTTGTTTTAACTTTTTACTCTTGATTGTATCACATAGATCATGATTTAAATACTTCCAGAATATAAAACATGATTTATTTATCATATATATTTATAATATAAAAATTTATAATAGACGTATATATGAAATGGAAAACACCGTTTATGGAGATGGTAGTCCGTACGTACGCATAAACGTTGTTTCCGTTTTCATATAGTATTGAACTGAAGTAAGTGAATAAGATATATTTAAGTACATAAATACTTATATATATAAATATATATCTCTCAAATGGAATTAGTATGTCATATATTACATACTTATTAGTAATATAATTTTATAATCGTCGATGAATGGTGAACTTGGAAATGAATCTTATCGCGTCGTGGAGACGGTAATCCGTACGTACGCACAAGAAAAACAATCATTAATTTGATATTAATATAATATATAACTAGAGGGTATATAATATATACATAATCCTTATCATGTTATATGTATTATTTACATCTAATACACATCATTATTATACCAATCCAAATAATAATGTATTGAATAACAATTACACCACGACGTGGAGACGGTAAGCCGTATGTACGCATGTATAGTGACATGTCATTAAAAGGGTGCATAGAATAATGAATTTGGTTGTACCATAAATATAAAAACATCACATTATATATAATATACTGGAGTTATTATTTTATAATGGAAAGAACAATGAAAAATTAAGTCGAAGAAGAAAGGAACTTGAAATAGGGAGGTGAAATAATTACATCTTCTTCGAGTTATTCCTTTTGATTTGATAAAAAGTGATCCATATGTTGGATTTATGATCCAAATAAGGCCTATATGTTGATGGTAGGATAGTTTAGTGGGTATTTGGGTAGGTTATGTCCAAGAAAAATGTCTTAGAAGGTGTGAATTAGAGAGAAGGGGGAGTGCCCTTTTATAAGAGTGGTGAGGGTAACCTTAGGAAAAACAGAAATTATTATTTTATAATAAATTCATATTCGGTTTCTAATGGCTCAAAAGTTTATTAGTTAAATTATAAGGTGGGGATAGGTCTAAAAAAACTCATCCAATATGTTTTAGACAAGTTTAGGTTACAATTTTAACCTTATCATTTAGATTTAACTCTAAGATAAAAAAATAACTTTTACCATGTCTTCTTGTATTCTTAAACTATATGTTTAATAACATTACTATATACTGCCAATAGAACCCCAATTGGTTTATTAATGTCATATATATTATTATCTTAGTCTTTCAGACGAACCTTATATTTTTAGAAACATTATATCATTTAATAATATAATATTTGTTTTAAAAATTATTTTATTTCAATTTTGAAACTATTTGGTATTTGTTTTTTGATAAAATAATAACAACATGATTACATCAAAAAAAAATACATTTAATCAATCATAACAAGTCATATTAACCTATAAAATTCTTGGATGTCAAAAAAACTTTGAAATTATATTTATTTTAATATTTATAATACCATTTACATGATTCCTTCATGAATAAGGTAATTATTGCATCATCATTGTGTCATAAATAAATTTAATAATTTAATGCCTAAAAATTATAAAAAAATAACATGATGTAGGAAATATTTTTATATTTCTAATGAATATTTACAATAGAAAATATCTTATATAAAACCCTATATTAAAAAAATTAGTTATTATCTTTGATTTTAACTCTTTTAATTCTTCATTTAATTAAACAATAATAAATGTCCTAATCTAATCTAAGTGGACCTAACTGATAATATTTTATTCCTAAGGTTGTTTTTGGTAGATATAAACTTGTCCAATATAATTAGGACATGTGTGAGGGTAATTTTAATATCATTTTTACCCTTAATTACCCTATTTACTTTTAACCGTTGTAAATAAAAGTAAAATGTTACTATTCAAAAAAAAATTCATCTCATTGAACAACATTTTACTTTTTGATAATAACCGTGTCCCCCAGATTTTTTAAATTCGTCTCACATAAGCAGTAAAATTATGTTTTATGTGAATTTACAAAACCTTCTAGGAGGTGGGTAAGAGATGGTAAAAAGTTCGATAAGAATTTTTATATATCTAAAATTATTATAATATGACTCCAATGGATTAAATTGAATTTATATCGGTATTATTTATCTCTTTTGACCTAAAATAAATTTAAACAAAATAAATTATTCTTTAAATAAAAAGCCAGTTTTAAATAATAACTTAGTGTTTTTCACTATTAATCAAAAATTGAATGTTTTCTGAAAAATACCAAAAAGTCACCCTATACTAATTTCGATATTCCGAATCCAAAAATTATGCCTATTTTAGAAAATTCAAACCATATATGTTTCATTTATTAATTTAAAATTAATTCCCGTTGTCAAAACCAAAAGGGGTATTTTTAAGAAATAATAACTATCAAAATATTGAGACTTGTTTATGTCCATTTTAAATGTGAAATTGCGTCTAATAACCAAAATTGTATTAAATGGAAAAAATATATTCTAAATATACTTTAAAACCACTCAAATTCATAATTTATGACTGTTAATTATTTCGATTGAAAAGTTGTTTTTAATTAAAATTTAGTAATTATCACTATTCAACAAAATATGAATGTTATCAGAAAAAACACCAAAAAATTATTGAAACTAAATTCTGATGTACCAATTCTAAAAAAGAACTTTATGTTTTCAAATTTAATATATAAATGTTTCAAATATTGGATTTAAAAAAGGTTCACCATTAAAAGGCGGCAAAAGTTCATTTTTTTAAATTAATTATTTTATCTAAAATAAATAAATTAGTTCGTACATTATGTCTAACAAACTCATAATATAGATTCTAAAATTATAAGGATTATATATATAGTTCAAAAATCATTTAATACTATTATAACCACTTTTGAATAGCCAGTTTGGTAAGTTATGGTGTGCTTGAACTCAGTGTTGTGTGTAGTCCAAGTTATTGAATTACATTGAAGAAATAACATTCTATACAATCTTGGGGTGTTACATTATTCCCTCCTTCAACAAATTGCATCCTCGCAATTTGAAATTTTTCCTCGAAAATAAAATGTTGAGTATAGAAAATACCTTTGTGGGAAAACCCAAATCAGAAATTGGGTTAATAAAATTTAGACTTAATTAGAGGAAAAGGGGAATGAAATAGTCACCACCAAATTATGGTCTTGATTATGAGAAAATTGGTGGAATTAGAGACACATAATTGGAGAAAAAACATAAATATTTATAGGGAGGGATTGAGGTCATCAGTCACGAACAATTGTAAAATTGTGGGCCTCAAATCCACCAATCTATGATGATTTAAAATACTATCAGTTCAAAAAAACTTAAGGTATTAGGATAACACATTTTTGGTGTTAAGATGCCTTACCTAATATTTAATAATTTATCTCTTCATAGATTAAGGGAGTAAAATAAATGTATACTTGTCATGTAGATTTCCATCCTTTAACTAATTTCTACCACAAAATCATCATTCACTCCATAAGATTTCAAAAAAAAAATCGATTTATCCTAATTGTATAGGGTTCCAAAAAAATGAATTTATAATTCATTTATCAGACTATTTAAAAAATTATACAAACCAGTATATCATGTAGTCCAATCATTGGTGATGCACCATTGTCGCTCTTCGGTTGCGAGTTTAAGTCTCACGACCTTATTGGACGCGACTCGTTGTCGCCCAACCTCTGGGTTGTCCTTTTATAAAAATATAAAAATAACCTTATCAATAGTATCCAATTACAAACTTAATCCATTCCAACCTTTAGAATTATCCAAAATACTTATATCCAAACTCTTAGTCCAAAGTATATAAAAAAGTTAAACATCATGATGATCCGTTTTTCTAGGTAATAACATGTGAACGCCTTCATCGTGTGTTCCTTTACAACACCACAACATCTTGAATTACCAAAATCATCCATCTCTTATTCCAAAATCACTACCTCCTTATCAGGACCATATTATCTATTACCTTTCCCGCAACCATTTATTTTATAAAAAGTGTAGCTTACTATTATGTCACTTTTCATGGAACCGTATAATCTCAAATCCTCAATAAAATAGTACTACAGTACAATCCTTATTTCTCGTCATAATTAATGTTACCAAAATACTGTTGATACAACACTCAGTGAAATAATTCTTTAACAACAACATAATAACACTAGTCATTCATTTTTATCTGAGGTAGTATCATAACTTGATTATTTTCCAATAGCATCATTTAGTGCATACTCTAATGATTTGGACATTGGTTTGTATAGTGTCCCAAGTCCTTGTAGAAGAAGAATTGTACATTTGAAAACTTTTTCTTACCCTCACAATCACGTACTTGGTGTCCTTTTTCTCCACACTTAAACAGACTCACATTCCTTCAAGCATTTACCAAGGTGATTCATTCCACATTTATCACATATTGGAAAATCATTCTTTCCCTTATTCCCTTTATCCGTATTTCTTTATACCATCCTTTTCTTCTATGGATTCCCTTCAAATCCATAGGACTCAAGGAATTCTTTACTTATCTTATTAACACATGATAGTCTTTATTCATATGATGACAATATGTGGGAGACTATTTCCCGTCTAAATTCTGTCTTATGCCATGAATGATATGATCAGTTTTACTCTTTGGATCATGCATATTACTGGAGTTCTCATTCCTTTTACTGGGCACCATTTCTAAACAATGGAATACACTAGGTCAATTTATGAATCACAATTCATAATTCCAAACATCTAAAATACCTAACATAAATTGAACAATTTATGGACATAATCCATAATCAAATTTTTTTTCTTTGAGGAGATATATACTCATAAACCCATAATATTGGTTTGTAAAGAAAAGGATAATTATCCTAAGCATATCCCCCAGGAGTGTCGTAACCAAGAGTGCAGCAAGGCCCATTATCATGTACCAGTTCCCATTCGACCCTAGATCAAAGCGGTGTTTTTTGTTTTTACCCCTAGGTACATCTGTGCTAGAGTCGCCTCTACCTACTCATATCCAGATAGAGATGTATTTGCTTGTAAAACTCACAAAATATCTACATTACCAGAATTCTAGGAAGTTTTTCTATACTAATCCTCATATTCTATCTTAGGGTAATGTTCTCTTATAAGAGTTTATCTAAATCTAGTTTCCAAGGTTATTGCTAAATTTCTTTTGATACCAACTGTAACACCTCGACCCCAGTTACCCAAAGTCGGTGCATTATTTTAAAACATTGGCATGAGTACAAGGAATCAAGTCCAGAAGGACTGAACGATTTAGAAGTCTTAGAAAATAGATTACATACATGAATGTTACATTAAACTTAATAACATACAAAACAAAAAAATAATCATTTATGAATGCCATTATTCCCTTGTCTTAACCTTTCATATCAATCACAATACACTTCATGGAATCCTAGGAAAAATAAAACATAAAAGGGGTGAGCTCAGATGCTCGGTATGGATAACAATACAGCGGAAACATTCATAAATAACCATAAATTTTTAAGTCAATGTATAAAAATAAAACAAAAGCCTTTTAAATTTGAACATAATCATAATATGTAAAAGATAAAATGAAATAAATCCATTTAATTATTCACATGGATATTCTATTAGTCGAATAATCACATGCAATATCAATAAACTCTTTCATAATGACGGAATTCATAATGCCAGACTATCATAACCACATAGACAAGGCCTAATTCCAAGACTTCAAATATGATTTTTTCAAGGCCTCGTGCCAAGAAATTGGTTTGTCTCATGATATCTACCTATTTAATTTTTTTAGAAGATAATTATGTTTAAAATTTCTCAAATATACTCCAGTGTTTTCTGAAAACATTATGAAAGATTCTGAAAACAAAATAACTAATTATGAGACTGCTCGACTAATTACATGACATTATGGGTCCATCCCCAATCTCTTCATTTCTAGCACACTAGAGAGTCAGGTTTTCTGAAAACATTTTTAATCTTGCATTATATACGTATACATTGGCACTAGATTTTCATATATTTGAGAGAAATATCTCTTTTTTGAAATCATTTAAAAATCACATAATTATAAAATATAATTTTTATTTTGAAAATATCCTTATAAGTGTGTAAGGGATGCTTTAAAGGTGTAATAGAGGTGGAGAATAACCGCACCTGCTTTATAAGTTAAAAAAACATTCTTAACTTAGTTTTGTCGAAAAGGTCAAAAAGTAACTTGTTTGGAAAACGACGAAAAGATTCCTTTAAAAACGCATAAGGACAAATAAGGATATAAATGAAATTAACCCATTGTCTATTAAATAGTAAAAAAGTTTTTAATGACATTTTTTGGAAACATGGATGTGGATGATAAAGATGTATTAGTAGATAATTACGAATAAACAACCTTGGATAATAAAGAGATTGTGAAATTAACCCTTACCAATTTGGTAACTTACGAAACATAAACCCCATGAAAGAGGTATCATAAAATGAATATTTAAATACTCATAAATTAATGTTTATTACACAGTGAATACAATTATGGGTAGTACATACCCCACACAAAAGGTAATAGTGGCAATATGGCATGAATCTCACGGGAATAAGGAGTGAGATGAAAACCCCTTACCTTACACTTTCCTTTAGTCGAGGGTATGTTTATCCTTTTTTATAAAGACTATAGTATGTTATAAAATTATAATAGAACCATATTAATATTTATGATATCATACATTATTCATTTATGACTTTATACTACCCATTTAATAATAATTTCCATGTTATATTAATATTTCGGGTAATAATCGCTTTCTTTATAGTACGTGTTTTAACTTGATACTCTTGATTGTTTCAGTTAGATCATGTTTTAAATAATTCCATATTATAAAGAATTATTTATTTATCATATATATTTATAATATAAAAATATATAACAGACATATATATGAAATAGAAAACATCATTTATGGAGACGGTAGTCCGTACGTACGCATAAACGTTGTTTCTGTTTTCATATAGTGTTGAACGGAAGTAAGTGAATAAGATATATGTAAGTACATATATAATTATATATATAAATATATATATATCTAAAGTAGAATTATTATGTCATATATTACATACTTTTTAGTAATATATATTTTTATAATCATTGATGAATGGTGAACTTAGAAATGAATCTCATCGCGTCGTGGAGACGGTAATCTGTACGTCCTCATGAGCAAAAATATCATTCTTTTGATATTAATATAAAATATAATTGGATGGCATATAATATATACAGAATCCATATCATGTTATATTTATTATTTACATATAATACACCTCATTATTATACCCATCCAAATAATAATGTATTGAATAACAATTACACCACTTCATGGAGACGGTAAACCGTACGTACGCACGTATGGTGACATGTCATTCAAAGGGGGGATAGAATAATGAATTTGGTTGTACCATAATTATAATAACATCAATGTATATATAATATACTATATTTATTATTTTATAATCGAATAAACAAAGAAATAGGAATTGGAAGAAGAAAGGAACTTGTAAGAGGGTGGTGAAATCATTACCTTTTCTTCGGGTTATTCCTTTTGATTTGATCAAAAGGGCTCCATAAGTTGGCTTTATGATCAAAATATGGCCTCTATGATGAAGTTAGGATAGTTTAGAGGGTATTTGGGCAGGGTTTGGCTGAGCCAAATGTCATTGAAGGTTTGAATTAGATAGAAGGGGGAGTTCCCTTTTATAAGAGGGGTGAGGGGCACCTTAGGAAAAACTTAAAATATTACATTATAATATATTAATATTCGGTTTATCATGGCTCCAAAGATGATTACATAAAGTCTAAGGTGGTTATTTTTATAAAAAAACTCAACCAATAAGTCTTAGACTAGTTTAGGTTACCATTTTAACCTTATTATTTAGATTTAACTCTAAGTTAAATAATATAGCTTTCACCGTGTCTTCTTATATTCTTACACTATATGGTTAATAAACATACTATATACTACCTATCTAACCCCAATTGATTCATTAATGTCATATATATTATTATATAAGTCTTTTTTCTGAAACATAGATTTTTAGGACCATTATATCAACTAATAATATAATATTTTTTTTAAAACTATTTTATGTCAATTTTGACACTATTGGGTATTTTATTTTAAAAATAATAACAACATGATTACTTCAAACAAAATACATTTAATAAATACTAACATGTCATATTAACCTATAAAATTCTTTGATGTTATAAAAATGTTGAAATTATATTTATTTTAATATTTATAATAACATTTATTTGATTCTTTCATGAATAAGGTAATTTATGCATCATTATTGTGTCATAAATACATTTATTTATTTAATGTATAAAAATTATAAATAAAATACCATGATGTAGGAAATCTTTTTATATTTCTAATGAATATTTATAATCAAATATATCTTATGTAAAATGCTATATTAAAAATATTTTAGTTATTAATATTTGATTTTATCCCTTTTAACTCTTCTTTGAAATAAATAATAATAAATGTCCTAATCTAATCCAAGTGGACCTAAATGATAATATTTTATTCCTAAGGTTGTTTTGGTTGAGATAAAAATTTCTAATAGAATTAGTACATGTGTGAGGATAATATTATTATCATTTTACCCTTAATAACCCTATTTACTTTTAACTGTGGTAAATAAATGTAAAAAGGAACTATTCACCAAAAATTATTTTCATCTCATTGAAAAAAATTTTACTACTTGATATTATCTGTGTCTCTCGTATTTTTGAAATTCAGCACACAGAAGTGGTAAAATTAAGTTTTATTTGAATTTCAAAATCTCCCAGGAGGTGGGTAAAAGACGGTAAAAAGTTCGATAAAAAATTTTATATATCTAAAATTATTATAAACTGACTCCAATTAATTAAATTGAATTTATATATGTATTATTTATCTATTTTTACTTAAAATAATTTTTACAAAAATAAATTCTTATTTAAATAAAAAAGCCTGTTTTAAATAATAACCCAGTGTTTTTCACTATTCATCAAAAAATAAAATTTTTCAGAAAAATACCACAAATACACCCGAGGATAATTTTGATATTCTGAATCCAAAAATGATGTCTATTTTACCAAATTAAAAACATATAGGTTTAATTTATTAATTTAAAATTAATTCCCATTGTCAAAACCAAAAGGCGTATTTTTAAGAAATAATAACTATCAAATGATTGACACTTGATTATGTCATGTTTAAATGTGAAATTACATACAATAACCAACATTTTATTAAATGGTAAAAATATATTTTTAATATAATTTAAAACCACTAAAATTCATAATTTATGACTGTTAATTATTTTGAATAAAAATTTTATTTTTAATTAATATTTAGTAATATTTACTGTTCATCAAAATATGAAAGTTATCAGAAAAAACACAAAAAAATTATTAAAACTAAATTCTTATGCCCCAATTCTAAAAAATAAGTTTTATGTTGTCAAATTGAATATATAAAAACTTCAAATATTGGATTTAAAAAGAGTTGTCCATTAAAGGGCGGTAAAAGTGCATTTTTTGAAAAATACTTTTTTAATCTAAAAAAATGAATTAGTTCATACATTATGTCTAAGAAACTCATAATATGGATTATAAAATTATAAGGATTTTATATATAGTTCATAATTCAGTAAATACTATTCATAACCTCTTTTGAACGGCTAGTTTGGTAAGTTATGATGCGCTTAAACTCAGTGTTGCGTGTAGTGCAAGTTATTGAATTACATTGAAGAAATTACATTCTTTGAAATCATGGGGTGTTAAATTATTCCCTCCTTCAATAAATTGCATCCTCGTAATTTGAAATTGTTCTTCGAAAATAAATGGTTGAATATAGAAAATTCCTTTGTAGGGAAACCCACATCGGAAATTGGGTCAATAAAATTTAGTCTTAATAGGAGGAAAAGGGGAATGAAAAAGTCACCACCAAATTATGATCTCAATTAGGAGAACATTGTTGGGATTCAGAGACACATAATTGGAGGAAAACCATAAATATTTATAGGGAGTGATTGAGGTCATCAGTCACAAACAATTGTAGAATTATGGGCCTCAAAGCCACCAATCAATGATGCATTAAAATACCATCTGTTCAACAAAACATAAGGTATTAGGATAAAAAAAATTTGTTTTAAGATGACTTACCTAATGATTAAGAATTTATTTCTTCATAGAATAAGGGAAGAAAATAAATGTATCCTTTTCAGGTAGATTTCCATCCTTTAACTAATTTCTACCACAAACTCATCTTTCACTCCATAAGATTTCAAAAAAAATTATTTATCCAAAAGGTATAGGGTTCCAAAAAAATGAATTTATAATTCATTTATCAGACTATTTAAAATAATAAATTATACAAACCAGTATATCATGTAGTCGAATCGTAGGTGATTCACCATTGTCGCTCTTCGGTTGCGAGTTTAAGTCTCGCGACCTTGTCGAACGTGACTAGTTGCCGCCCGACCTCTGGGATGTCCTTTTATAAAAATCCAAAAATAACCTTATCAATAGTATCAAATTTCAAACTTAATCCATTCGAACCTTTAGAATTATCCGAAAAACATATATCCAAACTCTTAGTCCAAAGTTTATAAGGAAGTTAAAACTCGCGAGGATCCTTTTTGCTACGTAATAACAGGTGAACACATTCATCATGTATTCCTTTACAACACTGAAACATCATTAATTACCATAATCAACCGTCTCTTATTCCAAAATCAATACCTCATTATCAGGACCATATTAAGGATTACCTTTCCTTAAACCATATATTTTCCAAAAAGTGTAGCTTTCAATTAAGTAACTTTTCTTAGAACCATATAATCTCAAATCATCAATAAAATGGTAATGCAATACAATCCTTATTTATCTCCATAATTCATGTTACCAATATACTATTGATACAACACTCAATGAAATAATTCTATAATAACAACATAATAACACTAGTCATTACTTTTTATCTGAGGTAGTATCATAACTTGATTATTATCCAATAGCATCATTTGGTGCATACTCTGATGATTTGTACATTGGTTTATATAGTGTCCCAAATCTTTGCAGATGAAGCATAGTACATTTGAAAACTTTTTCTTACCCTTGCAATCACATACTTGGTGTCCTTTTTCCCCACACTTATAACAAATTCCCATTCCTTCAAGAATTTACCAAGGTGATTCATTTCACATTTATCACATATTGGAAAATCATTCTTTCCCTTATTCTCTTTATCCATATTTCATTCTACCATCCTTTTCTTCTATGGCTTACCTTCAATGCCATAGGACTCAACGAATTCTTCACTTATCTTATTAACCCAAGATATTATTTCATCATATGATGATAATACGTGGGAGATTTTTTCCCTTCTAAATTCAGGCTTAAGACCATGAATGATATGATCCTTCTTACTCTTTGGATCATGCATATTGTTGGAGTTCTCATTCCTTCCACTGGGAACCATTTCTAAATAACATCATAAACTAGGTCAATTTATGAATCGCAATTCATAATTCTAATCATTTAAAATACCTAACATAAGTTCTACAGTTTATGGATATAATCCATAATCTAAAATGTTTTCTTTGAGGAGGTATATACTCATAAACCCTTCATATTGGTTTGTAAAGAAAATGATAATTATCCTAAGCATATCCCCCAAGAGTGTCGTAACCAAGAGTTTAGTAAGGCCCATTTTCATGCTCTAGTTCCTGTTCGAGTCTAGCTCAAAGCGGTGTTTTTGGGTTTTAACCGTAGGTAAATCTGTGCCAGAGTCGCCTCTACCTGCTCCTATCCAGACAGGGATGTATTTTCTTGTAAAACTCACAAAATCTCTACATTACCGAAATTCTGGGAAGATCTTCTACACTAATCCTCAAAGTCTATCTTTGGGTAATTTTATCTAATCAGAGCTTATCTAAATCTAGTTTCCACATTTATTGCTAAACATCCTTTGATACCAACTGTAATGCTCCGACCCCAGTTACCCAGAGTCGGTGCATTATTTTAATACATTGGCATGATTACAAGGAATCAAGTCCCTAAGAACCGATAGGTTTAGTAGTCTTGGAAAATAGATTATATACATGAATGTTTCATTATACTTAATAATATACAAAACAACATAAGTAATCTTTTATGAACGCCATTATTCCCTTGTCTTAACCCTGCATATCAATCAAAATACACTTCATAGAATCATGGGAAAAATAAAACATAAAAAGGGGTGAGCTAAGATGCTCAGTAAGGATAACAATACAAGAGAAACATTCATAAATAAGAATAAATATTTAAGGAAATGTATAAAACTAAAACAAAAGCATTTTAAATTAGAACATCAGCATAATATGTCAAAGATAATGTGAAATAATTCCATTTACTTATTCCCATGGATATTCTACTATTCCAATAATCACATACAATATCAATAACCACTTTCATAATGATGGAATTCAGAATGCCAAACTATCATAACCACATAGCCAAGGCCTTGTGCCCAGAATACAAATATGATTTTTTCAAGGCCTCGTTCTAAGACCCTATTTTGTATTGTGAGACCTATCGATTCAATTTTTTAGAAGATACTTATGTTTAAAATTGTTCAAATATAATCCAGTGTTTTTCTGAAAACATTATGCAAGCTTCTAAAAACAAAATAACTAATTCTTAGACTGAAGGACTTATTACAGGCCATGATGGGTCCACGCCCAATCCCTTCCTATCTACCACACTCGAGAGTCAGGTTTTCTGAAAACATTTTTAAGATTACGTTAAATATGTATACATTTTCACTGGATTTTCATATATTTGAGAGAAATAACTCTTTTTCGAAATCATTTAAAAATCACATAATTATAAACAAAAACCGTTATTTTAAAAATATCTTTATAAGTGTGTAATGGAAGCTTCAAAGGTGTAATGATGGTGGAAAATAACCGCACCTACCATATAAGTTAAAATAAATATTCTTACCTCAGTTTTGTCGAAAAGGTAAAAAGTAACGTGTTTGGAAAATGACAGAAAGATTCCTATCAAAAACGTATAAGGTCAAATAAGAATATAAATGACTTTAACCCATTGTCTATTAAATAGTAAAAATGTTTTTAAAGGCATTTTTAAGAAACATGGATGTGGATGATAAAGATGTCTAAGTAGATAATTATGAATAAATAACCTCAGATAATAAAGAGATTATGAAATTAACCCTTAAAAATATGGTAACTTAGGAAACATAAACCCTAGGAAGGAGGTATCATAAAATGAATATGTAAATATGCATAAATTAATGTGAATTACAAAAATAATACAATTATGGGCAGTACATACACCACACAAAAGGGAATAGTGGAAATAATGCATGAATCTCACGGGAATATGGAGTGAGATGAAAACCCCTTACCTTGCACTTTCCTGTAGTCGTGGGTACGTTTAACCTCTTGTATGAAGACTATAGTATGTTATTATATTATACCAGAAAAATATTAGTATTTATGATATCTTACAGTATTCATTTATAAATTTATACTACCCATTTGATAATAATTTTATATTATATTAATATTTCGGGTAATGATCGCTTTCTTTATCGTACGTGTTTTAACTTGTTACTATTGATTGTATCACATAGATCACGATTTAAATACTTACTAAATATAAAACATGATTTATTTATCATATAAATATATTTATAATATAAAAATTTATAATCTACGTATATATGAAATGGAAAACACCGTTTATGGATACAGTAGCCCGTACGTACGCATAAACGTTGTTTTTGTTTTCATTTAGTATTGAACCGAAGTAAGTGAATATGATATATGTAAGTACATAAATACTTATATATATAAATATATATATCTCCATTAGCATTATTATGTCATATATTACATACTTATTAGTAATATATATTTTTATAATCATCGATGAATGGTGAACTTGGAAATGAATCTAATCGCATCGTGGAGAAGGTAATCCGTACGTACGCACGAGCAGAAATATCATTTTTTTATATTAATATAATATATAATTGGATAATATATAATATATACATAATCCTTATCATTTTATATTTATTATTTACATCTAATAAACATCATTATTATAACCATCCAAATAATAATGTATTGAATAACAATTAGACCACGACGTGTAGACGGTTAGCCGTACGTACACACGTATGGTGACTGGTCATTCAAAGGGTGGATAGAATAATTAATTTGGTTGTACCATAATTATAATTAAATAAATTTATATATTATATACTTGATTTATTATTTTATAATGTAATCAACAAAGAAAAAGAATGTGGAAAAGAAAGGAACTTGAAATAGTGTGGTGAAATCATTACCTCTTCTTCGGGTTATTCCTTTTGATTTGATCAAATTGGCTCCTTAAGTTGGATTTATGTTCAAAATAACGCCTCTTGACTGATTGCATGACATTTTAGAGGGTATTTGGGCAGGGGTTGGCCGAGCCAAGTGGCTTAGAAGGTGTTAATTAGAGAGAAGGGGGAGTTCCCTTTTATTAGAGGGGTGAGGGGCACCTTAGAAAAACATAAAATATTATTTTATAATAAATTCATATTCGGTTTATAATGGCTCCATAGTTTATTATTTAAATTATAAGGTGGGTATAGGTAGAAAAAAAATCAACCAATAGGTTTTAGACAAGTTTAGGTTACCATTTTAACCTTATCATTTAGATTTAACTCCAAGTTAAATAATTTATCTTTTACTGTATCATCTTGTATTCTTACACTATATGGTTAATAAACATACTATATACTACCAATATAACCCCAATTGATTCATTAATGTCATATATATTATTATATAAGTCTTTTGATAGAACAATAGATTTTTATGACCATTATAGAAATTAATAATATAATATTTGTTTTAAAAACTATTTTATGTCAATTTTGACACTATTTGGTATTTGTTTTTGGTTAAAATTAAATCAACATGATTACATAAAAAATACATTTAGTCAATATTAACATGTCATATTCACCTATAAAATTCGTGTATGTCATAAAAACTTCAAAAATTATATTCATTTTAATATTTATAATACCATTTATTCGATTCATTCATGAATAAGGTAATTAATGCATCATCATTGGGTCATAAATAAATTTAATTATTTAATGTCTAAAAAATTTAAATAAAATACCATGATATAGTAAAACTTTTTATCTTTCTAATTAACATTTATAATCGAATTTATCTTATGTAAAACCCTATACTAAAAATGTTTTAGTTATTAAACATTGATTTTAACTCTTTTAACTCTTCTTTGAATTAAATAATAATAAATGTTCTAATCTAATCCAAGTGGACATAAATGATACTATTTTATTCCTAAGGTTGTTTTTGTTAGAGATAAACTTGTACAATGGAATTAGGTCATGTGTGAGGGTGATATTAAAAACATTTTTACCATTAATTACCATATTTACTTTTAACCGTGGTAAATAAATGTAAAAAGTTACTATTCACCAAAAATTATTTTCATCTCATTGAACCAAATTTTACTCCTTGATATTAACCATGTCTCTCAGATTTTCGAAATTCAGCTCACAGAAGCGGTAAAATTATGTTTTATGTGAATTTCCAAAAGCTCCTAGGTGGTGGGTAAAAGACGGTAAAAAGTTCGATAAAATTTTTTATATATCTAAATTTATTATAAACTGAATCCAATGAATTACATTGAATTTATATAGTTATTATGTATCTATTTTGAACTAAAATAAATTTAAACAAAATAAATTATTTTTTAAATAAAAAGCCGGTTTTAAATAATAACTTATTGTTTTTCACTATTCATCAAAAATTGAAAGTTTTCAGAAAAATTCCAAAAATTTACATTAGGATAATTTCGTTATTACGAATCTAAAAATGATGTCTATTTTACCAAATTCAAAACATATAAGTTTCATTTTTTAATTTAAAATTAATTCCCATTTTTAAAACTAAAAGGCGTATTTTTAAGAAATAATAACTATCAAAAGATTGGCACTTGTTTTTGTCTAGTTTAAATGTGAAATTATGTCCAATAACCAAAATTTTATTAAATGGTAAAAATATATTCTAAATATAATTTAAAACCACTAAAATGCATAATTTATGACTATAAATTATTTCGATTAAAAACTTTTTTTAATTAAAATTTAATAATTTTCACAATTCATCAAAATATGAAAATTTTCAGAAAAAAACACATAAAATTTATTGAAACTAACTTATTATGTCCCAATTATAAAAAAGAAGTTAATGTTGTCAAATTGAATATATAAAAGTTTCTAATATTGGATTTAAAAAGGGTTCACCATTAAAAGGTGGTAAAAGGGATTTTTTTGAAAATTACTTCTTTTCTCTAAAAAAAATGATTTAGATATTTCATTATGTCTAAGAAACTCATAATATGGATTCTAAAATTATAAGGATTATATATATTGTTCAAAATTCAGTTCATACTATTCATAAATGCTTTTGAACAGCTAGTTTGGTAAGTTATGGTGCGCTTGAACTCAGTGTTGCATGTAGTGTAAGTTATTTAATTATATTGAAGAAATAAAGTTCTATGCAATCATGGGGTGTTACATTTTTCATGAAGTGGTATAGATTAGTTGGTTCATTTCTGGTAAGAGGTATGAGCATCATTTAGTGGTTTTTGAGGTTTCCTTGGTTCGATAGGTTGGATCATGCATTTATGGAAATATTTCATCCTTAATTGATTAATTGTAAAATGTTGTGGCTCTCAGGGGGAAGAAAGCCTAATGGTGGGGAGAAATGTCATACCTATATTTTTAATTTCATATTTTGTTATAGTTCATCATTTAGGTCTTGGTTTTCTACTTTAGTTTAGGGTGTTATGGATTTAATATTTATAGTTTAAAATTGTTTTTGGTTCCGTGATTATCCTTAGATTTCATCTTGGGTATTTGGTAAAAAGTGGAGATTGTGTTCTTGTTAGTAGCTGGAACCTTATTTTTTTCAATAGTTATTGGAAACAATGCTCCCCAGCACAGTAAACCATGCCTAAAATTTCATTTTTGGATATTGGGGAAAACAAGATTATGAATTTTTTTGGAAAACCATGTGGGCTAAACATGAGGCATGTTTTTAGAGGATTGTGATGGATGCATGAATGGCTCACATTTTCGAAAATCTTACCAGAAAACCATGTGACCCATCTTATTC
This sequence comes from Viscum album, assembly GCA_963277665.1. Classification (NCBI taxonomy): domain Eukaryota; kingdom Viridiplantae; phylum Streptophyta; class Magnoliopsida; order Santalales; family Viscaceae; genus Viscum; species Viscum album. The sequence goes on from OY728159.1 coordinate 852,473,764, forward strand.
ATCAAATTTTTTTCCATTTCCACCATCTATAATGTTTAACCACAAAATCCACATTTCCCCTCCTATGAATTATCTCGCCCCTATTAGAGCATCTCCATTAATCTCCAATTGTCTACACTTATCTGTGGTTTTGACCAAGTGGTTTCGTTAGGTTTTATGAGTTATCTCTGAATGTAATCTCCTCTTCTATTATCCATCTACCTTATTCCCTTATTTACTCTTTATTTCCTTGTATCTATTGGTCATCCAGTTATATGATTCCTTTTTTTTAATTTAGGGATTTTTATGTTTAGGGATCATTATGCTTGTTCATTCTTCTTCTTACAATAACAAAATTGATTCAGGTGAGCTTTTTCGAATAACTATGAGTTTAGGGAATGATTCCCTTTTCACATTCCAATTAAATTTAATAATAATAGGTTTAATTATTTTTAAACAATATTTATTTTTTAAATAGTGATTTTTGATCTCTATTATAGTTGATTAATATGAAATTAGGTGGATTTTAGGATTTTTTATTAAAGTATATTGAATTTATTCATTAAGATATGCACATCAACTATCTGATAAAACTCATGGTTTGAATTTTAAATGGATATTTTTTTATAAATTAATTATTTGTTTTAAGTATATTTCTAGAATATAAATTTATGGATTGGATTTCTTAAATGGATTTCAAAAAAAAGGATGAAATAGTGTGTGTTGGTTACTTGAATGTGGTTTGATATGTGATAATGGTGCGTGGCATGTTTGGCATACTAATGAATGTGGACTAGGTTCTGAAATGTGTTTTGAGTGTTAAAATGGAATTTTCAAACTATTTTTTAAATAAAAAATGGCGTGTTTTCAGCTTTTAGAAATGTGTATTTGGTGGTAGAAATGATCTTGGATGGAATGTAATGATTTTTAGGATTTTTTTCTCCCCATATGCTGGTGAAAGTTTCCTCAACTGAAAGATGAAGAATGATTATTATCATGGTGGTTCTCAATAGTATGGTTTTCCCAATCCTCTTATTTTCCTAGTAGTGGTAATTTTTTTCCATTATTCATATTGTTGCTTATGGATTCCATTAGATAAAGACTCATGAGAAGAATTATCTGACGAAATACATTTTAATTTCAATTATGAATAATTAATAATAATTTGGAAGCATTAAAATTACATTTAATGGTTCACCATCAATTCGGAAAACATGATCATGATATATATCTTCTCTCAATAATACTCAAAACATATCTAAAGGCATTTGCAAGAATACCTCCAGGCGTTCAATTTCAATATCACTTATACCGTGGGGAAAAGAAATTTCATTGAGGATTTTATGAGTATAAAAATTCCAACCCAAGCCATGAAATAACATTCCAAAGTGTTGAATTCGATGTTTCCTTTAGAAAAATTTCATATTGTGTTTCGGGAATAAAATGATGAAGTTTTATTGACTTATATTCAGTGGAAATACATTATTCTAAAAAGGATTCCTGACGAACAATAGGACGATGATTATTTCAATAATATTAGTGATCCTATTTATGGTGGGGTACCATTACTGATTGGCAATTCACTATTGAGGGCATTATATGCTATCATAATATCATTGTTGGGACATTAGTGGTAATTAAAGATGTTATAGAGGATTTCTATAATTCCTAGAAGGAAATTCACTCAATAACCCAAAATAATTTATATTTCATGCAATGAAGAATCTAGTGACCTATTATGAGACGGATTATTTTGAAATTTTTCTCTAATTGTTATACATGAAAATAAGTAAGCACCAGAACCCATTGGGTTTACAAAAACCACGTTCATTTCCAGCTTGGAAGGGGGATGATATATCTTAGGTAACTTTGCGTTACATTATCATGTACCCAAAGAAAGAAGAACCTGATTAGGGATTTTATCAATCACCTAAAAAATCAGATCACATTATACTCTTTTTTGATACAACCAAAGAAGATGTGTTGTGAAATATATATTTTTAAGATATTGTTCATTTGTGTTGAGTTTCATCTATTGTAATGTCTAATAGGGATCCTATGATCACATATCATTTTTTGAAGTGGCCTTTAAGAGACACTAGAACATAGGTTTGTTTGATAATGACATACCATCCATAGTTGGATGGCTAGAATAAAAGAACAATAAAAATTCATGAGGATTTGATATGTTCTACTATTTTTGACTTTGGTAGTTCCTTGGATAGACATTTGTGGATTACTGAGTTTTATTATAAAAATAGTTTCTTGTAAAAGATCAGAATGGATCTTTTTGAGATCTTGTAAATCTCTTGAATGGATGTTAGAGACTGGTGAAATTTCATTGCTTGGACCAATCATGGTTAAAGAGTAAACAACAAAGTTTATGTTTATTCCTAAAATCATATTAACAAAACACATCTGATATAATTATTATGCTTATTTCCTATATATACCATTTGAATGATTAGTTTCTCTCCAGGTTTTCCTAAATCTTTCACCTAATTTAGGTCTTCGATGGATTAAGAGGGAAGGGAATTTTTCTCCTCATTTAATAGGAACTATTGAGTTTTTGAGAATGTGGTAGAAATTGGATATTTATAAGAACTTTCACCATAATTTATGTCGATACATTTCATGTTCCATGTATCTCATCTCTGAATGTGTATATATATTACCAATCTAATGTTTTGAGCAAGAGTAATCTTGATGATAAACATGATTTATCCATGATTGAACTTCTAGTCATTATATTTTATTCATAAACAACGGTACCTTAGAAGAGGAATATTCTATTGGTTCATCAATTATGGCATCACCATTTAGATTCTCATGGGACATCGGAGTGGGAGACACTGGTGAAAGAACAATGACCTCATCTTTTGGGTAGGGATCCTTCTTCTAATGTATTTTTGGGATTGAAATTTTCTATGTCACGGAGCATGTAACATGATTTAACTCCATAAAGGTATTCAAAAACTCAACATTTAAGTAGTCTTTATTTGGATTTCTTATGAGACAGATTTCAATTAAATAATTAGATATTTTGAATTATATAGGTTTTTTCATGGTTGGTAAACAATTTTCCATAACCATGTGTGTCAACACCCCCTCCCCACAAAGTATACCCCTCATGGACCAAAAATGTGAGAAGGGAGATTATGACCCCCCATGTCCCGCCTCCAGTAGGCCCTGGGATGGAGACTAGCACTGAGGGTATAACAAACACACAAATGGGAGGAATTTCCCTTTAACTGAACACATGCGGAAGAGAAAGATAAGATAGACACCAAAAACCTCCATCTCATAACTATAAAATAATAGAAAACCCAAGTGCACATATGTAATGTCATGAAAAAGTACTACAATTTGAAGGGGAAAATAGTAAGTACCCAAAAGAATGTAAAAATAGTAGCAACCACAAGCCCGAACAACTCCTACAACCCCAAGCTAATAGAAACTAGAATGATCTCCAACCTACTCTAGGTTACCTGAAAAATAGTTTATATATATAGGGTGAGTATAAAAATATACTCAGTAGGATCCTACCTGAAGCATCTCATGCGAATGTAAAGAACGCATGCTAAATCATAGTGAACAACAAGTAAAAATAACTTGTCACCAAAATAGGTATACTATGTTCCCAACATCACCATGACTATTCTCACCAAGTAAAACATACAAGAATATATCATATCTTAAAGAGTATCAAGGGTACCTCGCTACTACTTCTCCACTGGTTTTCCTCTTTTCCCCAACATCATACGTCCTAAGAATCTCTCTCCAAAATGACTTGCCCGCAGACACCTGGGCGAAGCACCACAGTATACACCTCGTGCAACAAAACCACCACGTCCATGCAAGAATGTAACCAGGTAGATTTTAAGAGCCACCACAGCTCGCATAACATGTATCATACATCGGGTATTATACCTCAAGCGACTACAACCCATACAACAAGTAAGGATCCTCAAGACATCACAACCTATACACATTTCAATTATAGTAGTCCACAGGATACGATATCTAGAATATATGTGTGTGAATAACCACAAGCCATTACAGCCCTATATACACATATATGTTGAAAACTAACTAATGTTCCTACTAGCATAAGTAACTAATAAGAGAATAGTGTAGGGCCAAATGGGGTAGTTATCCATTCATCCTCCCACCAGAATGTTGGGGAAATCCTCCCCCCCCCCCCTCCAAGGGCGTATAATCTCAGAGGTGTCTGTTTCCCTTACTAACTGGGTGGGGTAGCATATAGAAACAAAAAAACCACAGAACATACTATATCTCAAAACCACACTATGGTCATAACTTAGTCTTAGACTCAACAGCATCTAACGTCTCTCGGACTCCGGGTTTCTACTTCTAAAACTAAGTATCCTTTAATTACACAACCATATAATGAGATTTAATCCACTATTTCATTCCCTTTTTACTAGTTGTGATTTATGTTAATTGATTCCTTAAAAATTAATTGACCAAAAACAATTACAAATTAAATTTCATTAGAATCACACCCAAAGAACACTATCCCTTTAAAATTAAAACCTCGTCATTATGTTTCAGCACACTCCAACCCCATGGGTTAACTCTATTTATTAAATTATTAATTATAGAATTATTTTCCCACATTCAGAGGAATTCTAAAAAAACATTCTATGCTACTAAACACAAGAGGTCTCAACACTTTGAGTAGATTTACTACCCGTCGAGTCGTTTCCACCTATAGAAAAGGTGTATACCCATCCTCCTTTGATAAAATAAACACCTAAAGAATGTGTCATAACCCACGCGTCTTTGCCTCTTTTGGAAGAAGGGTAAGCAAGACCAGCTGCCTTTTAAAGTGGAAAACATTAAATAGATAATCAACAAAAATGAAATAGAAAGCATCCAACAAACACCTCCATCTCATTCCATCATCCCTGGTGTTCTCACTAACACCCACATGAATAAATTGATGCATCTCTCCACCCTAGGAATCATTTTCGGCCACAACCAAAAGCCTGCTTGCCTCCAACATATCACAAAGCCATCCAGGCTCACATCACAACACATGCAACAACAAAATAAACATCACATCAATTGGGATCTTGGTCCATTAACAATCAAGAAGGTAACTCAGAACCCTTCAAGTAATTATCAAACAATAAGTTCATTAATCTGTCTTGAATTAACATATTTGTTATTCAAAGGTTGCAAAATTCAGGAAACCTAATCAATAAGCTGTCAAAAATAATTGAACATACATACTGCACAAATTTTTTTAACATAAAATTAAAACAAGATGAACTAGATTCATTTACATGCCTCTTTATCCATAGCCAATAGTTGTCAATTTATTCCAGTATACGTTCTTTACCAATTTTCATCTTGAACGAACGGCTAAACAAAGAATGCATGGATATATCACTATCTAGAAAACACGGGAAATAACATACGACCAATATAAATTTATTTATCCAGTTAAAATATTTATTATGTCAATTCCATTGTGGTCCAGTGGGATAAAACATGCTAAAAATATATTTTTTGCAAAAGAAAAGGGAAGCAACGAATCCACTACATCAAACATTTCTGGAGGTTCATTATCCACCCAATAGGACACGATCCTCCTCTCGCGTCAACTGCATCCACCCGAGGAAGCCATGGTATGACTGCACCAAAAAAAACCCATGAAAACCCCATTAAAAGCATGGAGATTACGTGCTATAATTTGTAAAGGAGAAACAAGAGAAGATGAACCCCAAATGAATGATGGTAAAACATACCTTATATCAAAGATTGACTAATGGAGCTTGGATTCATCTAAACAGAGTGGAATCAATCCTTAGAGGAATGTTTGATTGTGAAAATCCTATGGGATGGTATGAGATGTTCGAGCAACTTACAGTCGAGAATAGGGAGAAATAATTAGGGAGGAATATATCCCATACCTTTAAAATATTTAACCGAGCGGTAGTTTATGATACGCATGATTTCCCATTAAAAGAGTATCGCATTATACCATGCAGTTTGACCAAGTAAAAACATCCCAATCCTTAGGAATAATTAATTTAGGGGTTATGGCCTTTGAATTGGCCATATAGTCCTTAAAACATGGTTTTAAATACATTTTATGTCAAAGGAAATTTCAATATGGTGAAATTATAGGAAGCTGGAAACACTGTTCACAAACTCGAAATTTGGAAAAGGAAAGAAAAGGTCCCCATTAGACTTCACCATTCTGGAAACACAGTTCATGAACTCAAAATTTGGCAAAGGAATGAAAAGGATACCGTTATACCTCACCATTCTAGAAACACTATTCGCAAATTCAAAATTTGGAAAAGAAAAGAAAAGGTCTCAACTCTAGAAACATTGTTCATGAACTCCAATTTTGTTAAAAGAAAAGAAATGGCCATCGTTAAGAAGGTCACTGTTCTTGAAACACTATACATGAACTCAAAATTTGTTAAAAGAAAAGAAACAGTCACTATTAGAATGTCGGTGTTCTTGAAACACTGTACATGAACTCAAAATTTGGCAATGGAAAGATTATGTTACCATTAGAGGTTACTGATAGAACTGTTCACCGATTGAACTGTTCATAGAATTGGAAATTTGGAAAATGAAAGAATGGTTACAGTTAGAGGTTATAGATAGAACTGCTCACTATGAGAAATATTCATAGAATTGGAATTTTGGAAAAGAATGAAATGTTACCGTAAGAGGTTACCAATAGATCTAATCACCAATGGAACATTTCGTAGAATTGGAAATTTCGAAAAGGAAAAAGGGGTTACCATTAAGGGTTACCGATAGAACTATTCACTGATTGAACTGTTCATAGAATTTGAAATTTGGAAAAGGAAATAGAGGTTACCATTAGAGGTTACCAATAGAACTGTTCACCAAGGGAACTGTTCATAGAATTGGAAATTTTGCAAAGGAAATAGAGGTTATGGTTAGAGGTTGCCAATTGAACAGTTCATAGAAGGTTACTGATGAAACTATTTGTAATGCCCCATCCCCAGTTACCCAGAGTCTGTGCATTATTACATTACATTGGAATTCTCACAAAATATCATGTCTCAAAAAAACCGATTATTTTAGTAGTCTTGGAAACACTAGATATATTCATAAGTCTTACATTACATCATAAAGTAAATAAAACTAAAACAAAATATTGTTTTCATATCCACTCATATTATCCTTGTAGTTCATTAATAAATTACTTCTTCACATCCTTGGAAAAATAAAACCCTGAATGGGGTGAGCTCAGATTCTCAGTAAGGATAACAATATAGCGGAAACTTCCATAAATAAGCATAATGATTTAAGGCATTATATAACTAAAACAAAATCCTTTTAAACTTGAATTTCAGCATAATATGGAAAAGATAAAATGAAATAATTTCATTTACACAATCACATGGATATTCTACTAGACGAATAACCACATTCAATATCAATAACCACATTCATAATGGTGGAATGCATAATGTCAGACTATCATCACCACATAGTCAAGGCCTCGTGCCAACACTACAAATAAGATTTTGTCCATGTCTTGTGCCAATACACTAGTTTGTCTTATGATACCTACCTACGCATCGAGGAGCTATAGAGGGCTACACCTGCCACTTACTATGTCTAATTAATTCCTTATATAAAAAGTTTGAGACATAACATAAGAATTCGTATTAAAACTAGCATACGAAATGTCAATAATTTAACCACAACCCATGAATGGTATAAAACATTGCACATCCACAGTCAAACATTACTCATTCGATACAATATGGAAGATTTTATTGTATTTGATTAACCTCAAATGAGAATAATTATGGATATTGACATAGATTATAATAATTTTCAAACTATTGAGAGAAATATCCCCCTTTTTCATGAAAACATTTAAAAGACACACTATTTGTCAAGAAGTCATTTAAAAATAGATTTTTCAATCAAAGTGTCCCATACCACTTTGAAACATTTAAAAGGAATTTTTTTTGAAATGTTTAATGTCTATATAAATAAATCCTTAAAATCATTTTTCAAACACAGACATTAATGAGAAATATTTAGAATAATAAATATTTAAATTATTTTAAAATGATATTTTATTTGAGTTCCTAACCAAAAGAGAGACACATGAATACAAATAATTTAGGGAATAATGACATATAAATATCATGAGAATTACTGGATTCATGATATACTATGTTAAAGTACATTATATACACCATATAAAAGTGATTTGGTGTATAACAACAAAGGAGTCTCAGTGGAATGTAAATTGAGAAGAAATCTATCATAAAGGCTGTATACTTAGGTTAAGGACAAATCAATGACATAATTATGTGTGAAAAATATAAATACACTCAATATTATTTGACATTCAGTGTAAAAAAATCAAAAGACATTCACACATATTCTTGTAAAAACAAAACTAATGAATTGGATGTTTAACTCAACAAATCGAGATTGAGTAAAAATTAATCTTATCAAGTTCATACTGATGACTTGAGAATTTATCAGTGGAGTGATTATGTGTATAAAAAGTATATACACAGAAATGGGATTGGAAATTATGATATAATAAAACGAGTAGTTATTCCACACATAATATTGGAGTAAAATAATCAATGAAGTATGCGTAAAGCCGAATGAGTGGAAATTGAAATTTCAAATTCCCTTATCGATTTGGTAACTTACAAAACATACACCCGTGAAAGAAGAATAATACAATGATGATGTAAATATCCATAAATTAATTTATATTACCCAATGAATACACTCATGGGGAGTACACACCACATGAAATAAATAAGTGGTGAACAATGGAAATATCAATGAATTAAAGTGAGATAAGAAACCCCTTACTTTGTAATTTTTCATTGTTCAAGGGTACGTTAGCCTCATTTATAATGGTAAAATAGTTGTTATTAAATTATACAAGGATCATATACATTAATATGATATCATATATGATCTTTTAACATTGCTTTGTTAATAATATCTTAGTATTATCATCATTTTTGGGTGTTAACTTACACATTTTCTTTTATATGTTGTGTTACATAAGTCGTGTTTGTTATAGGTAGGTTGTATCATATTCATATAAATAATGATATAAAATCATTAAAAATTAGTTTTAATCATCAAATTAGAATTAGACATAAATGGATACGATGGGGAATGAATCTCATCGTGTTCGTGGAGATGGTAGTCCGTACGTATGCACAAGTGACAATATCATTCTTTTGATATTAAAATCATATATAATTGGATGTTATATCATATATAAAGAATCATTATCATGTTAAATTTATTATTTACATTAATTACACATCATTATTATACCCATCAAAATAATAATGTATTGAATAACAATTACACCATGACGTGGAGACGGTAGGACATACGTACGCATGTATGGTGGCATGTCATTTAAAGGATGGATAGAAAAATGAATATGGTTGTAAAATATTTATAATAACATCACAGTATATATAATATACTGGATTTATTAATTTAGAATGTAACAACAAAGAAAGTATAAGTAGAAGAAGAAAGGAACTTGAAAAAGGGGGGTGGTAACATTACCTCTACATCAGGTTCTTTCTTTTGATTTGATCAAAAGGGATTGTTTGGTTGGATTTATGACTAAAGGAATCCCTATAGGATTAATGGAGAATTTTTTAGAGGGTATTTGGGTAGATTTTTTCCGATCCAAAAGGCTTGATAGGTGTGAGTATTATGTTAGAAGTGGTGTTCTTTCATAAGGGGGGGATGGGCTCTTTAGGAAAAACATAAATTATTAATTTATAATAAATTCATATTCGGTTTCTAATGGCACCAAAGTGGATTATTAATTTTATATGGTGGGGATGGGTCAAAAACCACACAACCAATATATTTTAGACAGGTTTGGGTAACTATTGTAACCTTATCCTTTATATTTAACTCTTAGTTAAATAGTTTGACATTTCCCATGTCCCTTTGTATTTTTTAATTATATAGTTAATAAACATAGTATATACTTCCAAGAAACCCCCAAGTGGTCCATTAATGATACAACTATCATTATATAAGTCCTTTGGTCAATCCTTAGATTTTTAGGAATATAATATCAATTAATAATATAATATTTGTTTTAAAAACTCTTTTATGTCAATTTAGACACTATTGGGTATTTTATTTTTGATAAATTCATAATAGCATTATTACTTCAAATAAAATACATATAACCAATAATAATATGTCATATTGACCAAGAAAATTATTTTAATTCTTAAAAAGTCTCAAATTACATTTATTTGGATATTTATAATATCAATTATTATAATATTTCATTAATTCTATAATTACTGCATTACCATTGTGTCATAAGTAAATTAAATTATTTAATGTCTAAAAATTATAAATAAAATACCGTTATGTATTAAATATATTTACCTTTCTAATAAATATTTACAATAAAATTTATCTTATGTATAACCCTATATTAAAAATGATTTCGTAATTAATCATTGATTTTAACTCTTTTAACTCTTCTTTGAATAAAATAATAATAAATGTCCTTATCTAATCCAAGTTGACCTGGAAGATAATATTTTTTTCCTAAGGTTTTTTTGGTCGAGATACACTAGTCTAGTAGAATTAATACATGTGATAAGGTAATATTAATATCATTTTTACACTTAATTACCCTATTTACTTTTAACCTTGGTAAATAAAAGTAAAAAGTTACTATTCAAAAAAAATTAATTTCATATAATTGAACCACATTTTACTCCTTTATATTAACTTTTCCCCTTGGATTTTCGAAATTCCACTCACAGGAGTGGTAAAATTATGTTTTATGTGAATTTCTAAATTTTCCTAGGGGGTGGGTAAAAGACGGTGAAATGATCCATAAAAGTTTTATATATCTAAAATTATTCTAAACTGACTCCAAAGAAATACATTTAACTTATATAGGTATTTTGTATCTATTTTGAATTTAATTATATATAAATAAAATAAATAATTATTTAAATAAAAATTCGTTTTAAGCTATAACTCAGTGTTTTTCAGTATTCATCAAAAATTGAAAGTTTTCAAAAAAATACCAAAAATTCACCCTATGATAATTTCAATATTCCGAATCCAAAAATTATGTCCATTTTGAAAGATAAAATTTATAAAATTTTAAAAAGTGGGTATTACTATACATAATGACTAGTTTGATTGGTTGTGGTGTGTGTTAGAACTCAAAGTTTCGTACAACACACATTATTGCATTATTCAAAGGGAAACATACCGTGGAAGATTGGGGTGTTACATTATCCCCTCCTTCAAAAAATTTCGTCCTCACAATTTTTAAAATTGGGATTTGGAATATAATGGAAATTCCCACATCAGAAGAAGAATCAATAAAACAATCACTTTAAAAGAAAGAAAGAGATGTAAATAGGTCACCTGAGATATCCTATACTAGTATTCCATGTAGAAAAACAAGGATATGGATGATAAACTAAGTGTCAAGTTCTGATGGAGAGGGATAGAGAACATGATCAAGAGAAAGTTAACAAAAGAAAACCACAAATTGTGATGGGTCAAATGGTCATTAGTTTCCCAGTAGGAAAAGTAAACAGACAACATTTTTTTTGTTTTAAGATAAATTACATAAAGATGAGGAATTCAATTCTGATATTGACTAAGAACATAAAGATATATACATACTTTTTGAGTAAATTTTCATTATTTAATAAATTCTTACTACAAATTCATTTTTAAATGATGAGTTTTCAAGAAGACTTTGTCACAATAAAAGATATAGAATAAACTTCTTATAGAATTACATGATCCACGAAGGATAAACTATATATTTACAATGTCTTTAGAGATTAATCAAAACCAAAATGGTTAGTATAAGATCTGATGATCCACCAAAAGGATATTCCATTAGAGAAAGAAACACTAATCATAATTTCTAAAATTAAACCAACAATACCCCAAAGATAAATAAATGCCATTAAATAAACAATTCTCCTTAAAATCCTTCAATATAATCCAAACTAATATTGAAACCTAAAACTTAGAAGAATTTGGTTATGTAGTATTCCACGTTAAATTGTATCTCCAAATGACATCAACTACTCTTAAAGTCACATACTTAAATGTAATTGACCTAATCACATATTCTCTATTATAGGTTAATCATTTCCATAAATAACCCAAAATCACTATAAATCCACAATAAAAACATAGATAACAATCCACCATTACTCCTCAAATGAAATCCCATAGTATTCTACTTTCCTTGGGCATATAGTGTTCCTAAAAAGCGAACATCTTCAAAAATAACATTTATCACTTAATCACCAAATCATTTTCTATACTATGGGTATTCACTTGATAAGAAATAAGATCACAAATCAACTTATTATTGAACATTAAAATCATTTAACTAAAAATAATTAGTAACACTAACTAGGGACTTAACGTTGTCCAGTGGTAGGAGATAAATCCCTATCACACTTTGGTTGTGGGTTCGATTCCCACTACTTGGTCTGACGCGACGGGTTTTCACATGGTCTGTGTGTTGTTCATTTTCAAAAACTATATTTTATAACATTAACAAAATGAGATAAATTCCTCAAAATAACCATAACATAATTTAACCCCAATTGTTATCTCATACCTTGAATTTTCATCACAAAATATAATAACTTGTAATTGCCTCAAACCAAAGGATCATATAAAACCAAATGGTTATTTATAACTATATCTTCAAGAGAAAGGACAAGTCTTCCTCAAATATCATTCTCACATGATAAATTTCAGGGTTACACATATAAGAGAAAATTCACCCAAAGTAATCTCAGCAACAAGTAGCGTTAATACCTTTAAATATGTTTCCATCCATTTATTTCCACATAGGTTCTTCCATGACCAAGAGGTTATCCTATTGAATACGGCATTGACTTGGGTGATTCCATGGTCCCTTACATTTACGACAAATTACCGTAATTGGAATCTTTGGACCATTTTTATTTTCTTCCATAGTACTCTTCATTTTTTCTCGGCAATTTTTCACTTTGTGTCTTTCTTTCCCGTAGGTAAAGCATTTCTTTGTTCCGTTGTGACACATTCCTGGGGGTATCCTTCCACATTACATGCATGATGGAAATTTGGGATTCATTTCTCCATGGTCTCCACTGCGGGAGCTCTTATCATTCATCACCTTTCTCTTCTTTGTTGAGTCTGGGATTTGGTTAATATATATGTTGTTGATCATATTATTGGGAAACCGAATTGGCATGAACACGATATCTTTTCCACCTATCAACATTCCATTTTCTGCTCATATGCACCACCATTCCCACCTTTTACATCATTCGAAAAGTTACTATAACTTCATTGGACTCCATCCATTGACTTAAACCAGAAAGCATTGTGTGAGTAAAAGTAGTCATAAAATAAATTAAGAATATCATGACACCATATTGTCAATTTGAAACACCTTAGCATTAATCAAGGTCATTTATTATCATCTTTTATTAAAATAAGTCAAATTGGTTTGTAAATTAAATGTAAATTATCCTAAGCATATCCCCTGGGAGTGACGTAACCAAGAGTGCAGCAAGGCTCGTTGTCGTGCACCAGTTCCCGTTCGAGTCTTGCTCAAAGCGGTGTTTTTAGGTTTAATCCCTAGGTACATCTTTGCCAGACCCACCTCTACCTAGTCGTATCCAGACATGGATGTACTTCTTGGAATGCTCAACAAATCTATAAAATTCCAATATTCTATGAAGTTTTTCTATACTATTCCCCAATGTCTATCTTAGATATATGTGCTCTAATCAGAGTTTATCTAAATCTAGTTTCTAAGGATTGTACTAAACTTCCTCTGATACCAACTATAACACCATGACCCTAGTTATCCAGAGTCAGTGAATTATTACATAACATTTTAATTCTCACAAAATATCAAGTCTCAAATGACCGATTAGTTTAGTAGTCTTGGAAACACTAGATATATTCATAAGTCTTACATTATATCATAAAGTAAATAAAACTACAACAACAACTTGTTTAAATATACCCTCATACTATCCCTGCAGTTCATTCATAAATTACTTTTTTAGATCATGGGAAATATAAAACATTGAAAGGGGTGGGCTCAGATTCTCATTAAGGATAACAATATAGCTGAGACTTCCCTAAATAAGCTTAAACATTTAAGGCATTGTATAACTAAAACAAAATTCTTTTAAACATGAACTTAAGATTAATATGGGAAAGATAAAATGAAATAATGTCATTTACTCATTCACATGGATATTATACTTGATGAATAACCACATGCAATATCAATAACCACTTTCATAATGATGGAATGCATAATTTAAGACTATCATAACCACATAGTCAAGGCATCGTGTCAAGAATAAAAATAAGATTTTGTCAAGGCCTTGTGCCAAGACACTAGTCTGTCTCATGAGACCTAACGATGCATCGTGGAGCTATAAAAGGCTCCACCAATCACTTACTATGTCTAATTCATTCCACATATGAAAAGTTTGAAACATAACATAAACATTTCTATTAAAACTAGCATACAAAATGTCAATACTTTAACCACAACCCATTAATGGTATAAAAAATAGCACATCCACAGTCAAACATAACTCATTCGATACAATATGGAAGATTTTGTTCTATCATATCAACCTCAAATGAGAATAATGACGGATATTGACATATATTAAAATTAATTTCAAACTATTGAGATAAATATCTACCTTTTTCATGAAAACATTTAAAAGTCACACTATTTTTCATGAAGTCATTTAAAAATAGATTTTTGAATCAAAGTGTCACATACAACTTTGAAACTTTTAATAGGAATTTTTATTTGAAAACATTAATGTCCATAAAAATAAATCGTTAAAATTATTTTTTAAACACGGACATTAATGTGAAATATTTAGAATAATATATCTTCAAAACATTTTAAAATGTTATTTTAGTGAGAGTCCCTAACCAAAAGAGAGACACTTGAATAAAAATAATTGAGGCAATAAAAACTTCATAATATCATGAGAATAAATGGATTCATTATATACTATATCAAAGTATATTATATACACCATATAATAGTGATTTGGTGTATAACAACAAATGAGTCTCAATGGGATGTAAATTGAGATGAAATATTTCATAAAGGATGTATCCTTAGTTTAAGGATAAATCAACGACATAATTTTGTGTGACAAATATAAATACACTCTATATGATTTTATATTCATTGTAAAACAATCAAAGGACATTCGCACGTATTCTTTTAAAAACAACACCAATGAATTGGATGTTTAACTCAACAAATCGAGATTCAGTAAAAATTACTCTTTTCAAGTTCATATTGATGACTTGAGAATTTATCAATGGAGTGATTATGTGTATCAAAATTATATTCATAGAATGGGGGGTGGAAATTATGAGATAATAAAATAAATATTTATTCCACACATAATCTTCGAGTAAAATAATCAATGAAGTATGCATAAAGCTGAATCAGTGGAAATTGAAATTTTAAATTCATTTATTGATGTGGAAACTTACGAAACATACACCCATGAAAGAAGAATCATAAAATGATGATTTAAATATCCATAAATTAATGTTTATTACACAATGAATACACTCTTTGGCAGTACACACCACATGTAATAAATAAGTGGTGAACAATGGAAATCTCACAGAATTAAAAGTGAGATAAGAATCTCCTTACTTTGTACATTTTCCTTGGTCAAGGGTAGTTAAGCCTCCTTTATAATGGTTAAATGGATGTTATTGAATTATAAAAGGATCATATACATTAATATGATATCATATATGATCTTTTACCATTTTTTGTTAATAATATCTTAGTATTATCGTCGTTTTCGGGTGTTAACTTACTCATTTTTTTATATGTTTTGTTACATAGGTTGTTTTTGTTATGGGTAGGTTATATCTTATTAATATAAAGAACGATATCAAGTCATTAAAAATTATTTTTAATCATCAAATTAGAAATAGACTTGAATGGATACGATGGGAAATGAATCTCATCACGTTTGTGGAGACGGTAGTCCGTACGTACGCATGTTTGACAATATCATTAATTTGATATTAAAATCATATATAATTGGATGTTATATCATATATATAGAATAATTATCATGTTATATTCATTATTTAAATGAATTACACATCATTATAATACCCATCCATATAATAATGTATTCAATAACAATTACACCACGACGTGGAGACGGTAGGTCGTACATACGCACGTATGCTGACATGTCATTCAAAGAATGTATAGAACACTGAATATGGATGTATCATATTTATAGTAACACCAAATTATATATAAGATACTAGAGTAATTATTTTTTAATGTAACAAAAAATAATGAATAAGATGAAGAAGAAAGGAACTTGAAAAAGGGAGGTGAAAACATTACATCTTCTTCGGGTTCTTCATTTTGATTTGATCAAAAGAGATCCATAGGTTGGATTTCAGACTAAAGTAATGCCACTAGTATTAAGGTAGGATAGTTGAGAGGGTATTTTGGTAGAGTTTGTACGAACCAAAAGTCTTGAGAGGTTTTAAGAATTGGATAAAAGTGGTGTCCTTTTATAAGGTGGAGTAGGGGCTCTTTAGGAAAAACATAAAGTATTAATTTATAATAAAAACAAATTTGGTTTATAATGGCTCCGAAGGGGATTATTCAATTCATAAGGTGGGGATGGATCAAAAACCACCCAACCAATAGATTTTATACAGGTTTGGGTCACTATAGTAACCTTATCTTTTACATTTAACTATTAGTTAAATAGTTTGACATTTCACATGTCCCTTAGTATTTTTATATTATATAGTTAATAAACTTACTATATACTTACAAGAAACCCAAAAAGTGGTCCATTAATGATACACCTATTATTATATAAGTCCTTTGGACGAACCATAGATTTTTAGGAATATAATATCAATTAATAATATAATATTTGTTTTAAAAACACTTTTATGTCAATTTTGACACTATGGTGTATTTTGTTTTCAATAAACTCATAACAGAATTATTACATAGAATAAAATTCATAAAACCAATAAAAATATGTAATATTAACCTATAAAATTATTTCAATTCTTAAAAATTCTCAAATTACATTTATTTGGATATTTATTATTTCATTTATTTTAATATTTCATTAATTCGGTAATTACTGCATCACCATTGTGTCATAAATAAAGTAAATTATTTAATTTCTAAAAATTATAAATTAACTACAATTATGTGTTATATCTTATTACCTTTCTAATGAATTTTTACTATAGAATATATCTCATGTATAACCCTATATGAAAAATGTTTTAGTAATTAAACACTGATTTTAACTCTTTTAACTCTTCTTTGAATTAAATAATAATAAATGTCCTAATCTAATCCAAGTTGACCTAAATGATAATATTTTTTTTCTAAGGTTTTTTTGGACGATATACAATTGTCCAATAGAATTAGGACATGTTTTAGGGTAATATTAAAATCATTTTTACCCTTAATTAACCTATTTACTTATAATCGTGATAAATAAAATTAAAAAGTTTCTATTCACCGAAAATTATTTTCATCTCATTGAACTACATTTTACTCCATAATATTAACTGTGCCTCTCATATTTTTAAAATTCCAGTCATAGAATTGGTAAAATTATGATTTCTGTGAATTTCAAAATTCTCCTAGGAGGTGGATAAAAGACGGTGAAAAGTTCGATAAAATTTTTATATTTCTAAAATTATTATAAACTAAATCCAATGAATTAAATTGAACTTATATAGGTATTTTGTATATATTTTTACCTTATTTAAATTTAAAAAAAATAAATAATTATTTTAATAAAAATTCATTTTTAAACTACAACTCATTGTTTTTTCACTATTCATCAAAAATTGAATGTTTTCAGAAAAATACCAAAAATTTACCCTAAGCTAATTTCGATATTACAAATCCAAAATTGATTTCTATTTTGAAAGATAAAATTTATAAATTTTCAAAAATGGAGTATTCCCATTCATAACGGCTAGTTTGATTGGTTGTGGTGTGTGTTAGAACTCGACGTTACGCCCAACACACACTATTGCATTATTCAAAGGGAAACATATTATAGAAGCTTGGGGTGTTACACTGTTCACCAAGGGTCACCAATTACACTATTCACAGAAGGTTTCCACTACACTATTGAAAACTATCTACAGTTTGAATTGTTCACCTAACTAGAAAATTGGCAAAGTGTGGGGGATAAGTATCGTTGACCTTTGGCATCACCTCAAACACAATATTTTCACAAAGGAATGGGCTAGAGAGGTCTGTGCCATTACAACAGATACCTCTCAAAACATTCTCATCACCAGGAATTCAAAAACCACCTAAAGTGAAAATGAAATGGGGTTTGAACATCCACCCATCCATATAACTCTCAAAATATAGAAAGCAACAAAAGAAACAATAGTATCCATCTCATAAACATGAAAGGTTCATAACCAGATAAGCTACATCAATACATGAAAACAGTTAAACATCAAATAATTTTGATTAATGAGAACATATATGTGACTCACATTCCTAAGTACTCTCATACATGCCAATATATCGCCACAAGACACAAACCAAGGGGATAGAATGCTCGCACAACACATTATCCTTGCGGTCATGGATCTCCACAGGTTTCTCCTCAAAAGTTTCATCATCATCAACATTGACCTCTCCCCATTCGATGATGTGATAGTCATCATGAAGATAACGACAGTGCTGTGAAGCATAGAAAACATCATGTATCTAACTCATTTGTGGTGGAAGTGCTACTTGATGCGCCACACCTTTAACACGGGTTAACACCTTGAAAGGACCAACAAAACAGGGAGAAAGCTTACTCCCACGACCAAACCTTTGCTTCCCACGATGGGGAGTCACCTTTAGAAACACACGATCCCCAACATTAAACTCTATGGGTCTCCTTATTTGATCAATATTTGACTTATGATGATCTTTTGTTGTCTTCAATCTCTCATGAATTACCTGAACCATCTCTGTTATATTCTTCACTAGTTCCCATCCAAGAATTACTAACTCTCCGACACCAGTCCAGTATAATGGAACACGGAAATCTCGGCCATACAAGGCCTCAAAAAGGTGCCATTACGATGGTGGAGTGAAAAATATTATTTTAAGCGCACTCCACCACGGGTAAGTGCTCCATCCATGAACCTCGAAAATCCTGAACACAAAAGCATAACATGTCTTCAAGATTCTGGATGGTCTGCTCGGTCTGACCATCTGTTTGATGATGAAAAGTTGTGTTAAGTCATAGATGAGAACTGAAAGCATGTTGGAGACCTCTCCACACCATAGAGGTAAAATGAGATTATCCATCATAAATGAATGACCTTGGGACTCCATGAAGTCTCACCACCTCCTCTAGATACTACCTCGACAGAACTATAACTGAGCTTGACTCCTTGATCGCTATTAAGTGGGCCAATTTTTTTAAACGATCCAATACCACCCAAATAACATCATGTCCTCCCGGAGCTTGAGGAAAACAAGTAAAAAAGTCCATCGGGATGTCTCCCCTCTTCCACTAAAGAATATCTACTGGATGGAGAAGACCACAAGGAACACTGTGTTCGGCCTTCACCTTCTGGCAGACCAAACAACGAGACACAACTCTACAACCACACGATTCAGACCAGGCCACCAAAACTAACTCCTCAAGGATCGGAACATCATTGTCATACCATGATGCACCGCTAAAGGAGAACTATGAAAATCTTTGAGAACCATCTCATGCATTGTAAAGGGAACAAATATCCTTCCATGAACCAACACTCGGTGTTGTTCATCCTCCAACCAACCATCAGGGGCCTCACAACAAACAACTCAATCTCTCCCCACCTCAACCTCAAGATCACCCAACTGGGAATCTCCCACTTGATTCACGATAGATGACTACACCATCATCTAAAAAAGGCAACCTTTTCCCTTAACTTATCCCAAAACAAGATATAATGGTAAAATCTCCTCCATTACTCTCCAGGAATCCCCGGATTCACGAATAGCATCACTAAGTGACATTCGACACAACACATCTGTTATAACATTCCCTTTTCCAAGAGTACATGATATTTAGAAGTTAAATACCAGTAAGAACTCCATCAACTATTTTTGTCGTAAGTTCATGTCACACCGGGAGAAATCATACCTCAAACTCTTATGATTGTTGAAAACCACAAAGCGCTCACCAATGAGGTAATGTCTCCACAAAATTAGAGCAAACACCACGGCTGCCAACTCAAGATCATGGGGGCATAGTTACAATCATGGGGATGCAACTTCTGAGACCCATAAAAAACAACTAACCTCTACTGTATGAGAACACAGCCTAACGCCAGATGTGAAGCGTCGCAGAAAACATTAAACTGAACTCCCTCAACTGTGAGAGGAGTCACAACTCATGAGAAATTGGCTACAAACCTCCTGTAGTAGCCTGCAAGACCAAAGAAACATCACACCTCTAACACTGTCTTGGGGGATACCCAAGGCAAAACTACTTCTATATTCGATTGATCCACAGCTACTCCCTATTGGGACACAACATGCCCTAAAAAGAGGACTTCTCAAGTCCGAAACTCACACATTGACAACTTCCCAAACAGCTGATGTTGACAAAGAACACTCAAAACGACATGTAGATTCTTTTCATGCTCCTCCTCAGATGTAGAGTACATAAATATTTCGTTGATAAAAACTACCATGAACATGTTCAGGAACTCACAGAACAAAATATTCATCAATCACATGAATATAGCTAGAGAATTATTCCTGCCAAATGGAATTACAACGAACTCATAATTCCCATGACAACAATGGAAATCCGTCATTAGGATATCCTCGTACATCACGAAAATATGATGATATCCCGACCGTATGTTGATCTTTGAGAACAAACTTGTATCCTTCAGTTGATCGAATAAATCATCAATCCGCCAAAGAGGATTGTGATTCTTTGTTGTCACTTTCTTTAATCGATGATAATCAACACACAACTGCAAACTGTCATCAGCCTTCTTAACGAAAAAACATAGTGCACCCCACAACGACACATTTGAAAAAAAAACACATTGTAACAGACCATCAAGCTATATACGTATCTCATGTAACTCATAAGGGGACATCCTATATAGAGACATAGAGATTGGAGACACTCCTCGTTATAGCTCAATCCCACACCCGATCTCTCGTAGAGGGGTAATGCTACAACCTCATCAGGAAGGAAATCATGGATCTCTTCTACGACCCTAGGAAATGATAACTACTGAACCTATGAAGAACACAATATCATCTCATCCATCATGGATGATAAAGATGTAACACACCTATGAACCATCCAAGGATCTCAATCACCTATAAACACCATCGTCTCTACATCCACAGCAAAGAAAAAGACCTTCTTCTTGAAGTAATACATTATAGAGTGCAGCAAATATAACCAATACATGCCGAGGACGACATCATAAGGTTGTATTCGTAAATATAGGAAATCTCCCCAAGAGCGGTGCTTCCCCAACACTAGCTCAACGTCTCTACATACATCAAACAAGTCATATCGACCCCAAACTGGCATAGTCAACGCCAAGGGCACTGGAAGCCTCTCTACCTCATGTTCCAATGCATGGACAAGGATTGGTGATATGAAGGAGTGTGTCTCTCCTAAATCAAACAAGGCATACACCAAGGTGGAAAACAAAAAGGGGTACCTCGAATGACCTATGTCTTTCTTGGACCTGGTAATGCAAGAGCATGAAGTTGACTACGGCCTCCTCCAAGGCCTCTATGGCCATGATGTAGACCACCATCACGGTCGCGCTCTACTCTCAGAGGATGGGGAGCATTATGGGGCTATCCTCTGCATGCCCCATCTACCCACTGCTGATCTAACGCTGGTGCATCCTGCTGCTACTACTTTAGTTGGAACTGCCTCAATAGAGGAACCTAGAGTGTATCACCTAATGCACGATGACCACTCTGAAAGGTCGGGAAGTCCTTCTACTAATGACCATGAACACCAAAAGAAAAACATGTGTCTGATCCCTTGGAATAGGCATGTGAGTTGCTGCCTATTGAGAAACGATATGTGAAGGGCTAGGACCTACCCTCAGCTGAACAAATACTCTTCTACTCAGAAAACTAAGAACCAAGGACCACAGCTCTGCTTTGTGAAGAATCATGACGATTACCCTCTCATGATGATCTGGTCCAGGCCAATGTACTCTTTACAACCTCTTCCCTCTGCATCACCTCAATATATGTCTTCATCATAATTAGTTTGACCTAACACCAGATCTCTGGATGCAAAGCCACCTCGAAATGCCTCGCCTTGGCCTCCTCATCTGGTAATAGGTCTGAATCATGTCATAAAAGGTTCTTGAAATGGATTCCAGACTATCGAACACTAGAGCACCCATGTTATAGGGTAAGAAATTGTGGGTGACTATACGCCTTTCACAGTCGAAGAAAGATACTCTAATCTAAACTTGTGTCGGAACTTCTCCCATGAGATCTATGACTCCTCATGATCCTTGTGGAACAAGAACCACCACTTCCTTCCTTCTCCACATAGAATTTTCACAACCAAGGACTCCCAGTGCTCCTTCCGAGAACGGATAGAACTGAAGCTAATCTCTACCTCCTCCAACCAGACTTCTGTGACTACAACTGAAAAAAATACCTAATTCTTCTGCAGACTCTGGCACTAAAACTCTGAGAGTGCTGTCCTCCATGTGTCATCGTCATCAACCTATACTCTGTGGCGATCTTTTGGAACAGCCTGCTGGACCTTCTCTGCGCAAACCTGACGAGGACATCGACCTAGAGCCATACCTGTAAAATAACAAACCATTAGAGCTCCTAAACCTGTAATATGTAAGACTCAACATTAATTAATTAATTAATTGATTTAGTATATTCATTTTAGGTTAACCTATCCTAAGGTCTACCCATTCGAACCCAGTCACAAAGAAGAATGATGCATGATCCTTTTCTAGGTCTCTTCCATCCAACTAGTATTCCCTTGTTTAGTAGCCATTATAATCTTAATGGTCCGTACATCAGATCGTAGGGGTCCATAAACGCCTATGTCTCAGTCTGTATCGAATGTTTACCTCACTTGCTAAACATGAATGACATTGCTTCACTACCAACCCATGCAACCTCACATGCACCTAACTTCAAACTCCATCATGTCCCTCAATCAGACCTCTGATACCACTTTGTCACGACCCCCTCCCCACAAAGTGTACCTCTCCTGGGCTGGCAATGTGAAAAGGGAGATAATGACCCAAAGTCCTACCTTTAGTAGGCCCCGGTTTGGCGACTAGCACTGAGGGTATAATAACACACAAAATGGGAGGCATTACCCTCTAAGTGAACACATGAAGAAGAGAGAGATAA
This sequence comes from Viscum album, assembly GCA_963277665.1. Lineage (NCBI taxonomy): Eukaryota > Viridiplantae > Streptophyta > Magnoliopsida > Santalales > Viscaceae > Viscum > Viscum album. Next base: position 852,497,282 of record OY728159.1, read on the forward strand.
GATAGACACCAATCAACTCCAACTCAGACTACAATATAAACTAAAACCCAAGTACACATATGAAATGTAATACAGATGTACTACAACTGAAAGGGGAAAAACTGCAAGTACCCAAAAGAAAGTAAAAACAACAGCAACCACAAGACCGAACAACTCGTGCAACCTCAAGCTAGTAGAAACCATCTATATATCCAACCTTCTAGAAGTGACATGAAAAATAGTTTATATACATAGGTAGATTATAACAGTATACTCAGTAATATCCTCCCTAAATCCTCTCATGCAATAGTAATGAAAGCATGCTAAATCACAGTGAACAACAATTGAAACTAACTCATCACGTAAACAGGTATACTAAGTTCCCAATGTCACCATGGATACTCTAACCAAGTAACACATAAAACAATATATCATATAATAAAGAGTATCAAGGGTACCCCACTATTACTTACCCCCTGGTTTGCTGCTCTGACCAAACATCGCATGTCATAAGCATCTCTCTCCAAAAAGGATTTCCCAAAGACACCTGGATGAAGAACCACAATATGCATCTCATGCAACAAAACCACCACGTTCATGCAAGAAAGTAACTAGGTAGTTTCCAGGATCCACCACAGCTCACATAATGTGTATCATACATCGAGTATTATTCCTCAAGCCATTACAACCCATAAACCGAGTAAGGATCCTCAAGACATCATAACATATACACATTACACCAATAGTAGTCCATAGGATTGTATATCCACAATATATGTGTGTGAATAACCACAAACAATTATAGCCCTCTACACACAAATATGGGGAAAACTAATTGTTGTGACTACTGGCACAAGTAACTACAAAGAGAAGAGGGTGAGGCCAAAGGGGGTAGTCATCCATCCATCCTACCACCGAAATGTTGGAGAAAACACCCCTCAGGGCTTAGAATCTCTGGGGTGTTAGTTTCCTTTACTGATATGGTGGAGTAGTATATAGAAACAAAAAAATTACAGAATATACTATATCTCACAACCACACTATGGTCACATCATAGTCTAAGACTCAAATATAGCTACTGTCTCTTGGACTCCGGGCATTTACTTCAATGGCTAGGTATCCTATAAGCACAAAATCATTTAAATAGATTTAATACATTATTTCATTCCCTTTTTACCAGTTGTGCATTACGTTAATTGATTCTTTAAACATTAATTAATTATGAACAATTCCACATTAAATTTCATTAGCATCACACCCAATGTACACTGTCCCGTTAAAATTACAACTTCATCATTATGTTCTGGAAAAATTTAAACACATGGGTTAACACCATTTATTAAATTATTCATTATATAATTACTTTTCCATACACCAAGGCATTCTAGAAAAACATTCTATGCTACGAAACACAAGGGGTCTCAACATGGTGAGTTGATAAACTACCTGTTGAGTATTTCCCTCCTATAGCGAGAGTGTAGACACATCCTCCCTTGAGAAGGTAAACACGGAAATCATGTGGCATAACCCGTGCGTCTTCGCCTATTTCGGATGAAGGGTAAGCAAGAATAGCTACCATAGGCAGTGGGGAAAATTAAAAAAGATAATCGACCAAAAAGAAACATCATGCATCCAACGAACACCTCCATCCCATTCCATCATCTCGGGTGTCCTTCCTAACACCCACATGCATTAACTGATGCATCTCCACACCTTAGGTGTAATTTTCTTCCACAACCAAAAATATACATTCCCCCACATATCAAAACAGCCATCCAGGATCACATCACATCACAAACAGCAAGAAAACAAACATCACATCAGTTGGTCTCTTGGACCTTTAACAATCTAGAGGGTAACTCATAACCCATCAAGGAATTATCATACAATCAGTTCATTAATCCATCATGAATTAACAGATTTAGGATTCATGGCTTCCAAAATTAGGTAAACCTAATCAGTAAGGTATCACAAATAATTCAAAAAGCTTAATACACCAAATTGATTAACATGATATTAAAACAAGAAGAACGAGATTCATTTGCATGCCTCTTTATCCATAGCCAATAGTTATCAAATAATTCCGAATTATTTTCTAAACCAATTTTCATCAAGAACGAACAACTTAATGAAGAAAGCATGGATATCACAATATCTAGAAAATAAGGGCAATAACATAAAACCTATATCAATTTATTTATCTGGTTAAATTATTTATTATGTCAATTCCATTGTGGTATAGTGGGATAAAACATGATAACAATACAGTTGCACGTAAAACCAAAGAGACGCAGTGAATCCCCAACCTCAAACAGTTCTTACCATTTATTATCCACCCAACGGGTCATGATCCTCCTCTTGCATAAACTGCATCCACCCGAGGATTCCATGGTACGACCACACCAACCAAAAACCAAGAAAACACCAATAAAAGCATGGAGATTCCATGCTATAAAATGGAAATGAGAAACAATAGATGATGAACCCCAAAATAATGATGATAAGACAAACTATATATCGAAGATTTACCGATATAGCTCGGTTACATCAAAACAGAGCGGAATCAATCCTAGGAGGAATTTTTGATTATTCAACTCCTATAGGATGGAATGAGATATTCGTGCATCTTATAGCCGAGAATAAGGAAAAAGAATTTGGGTGGAATATATCCCATCCCTTTGGAAGATTTAACCGAGCGGTAGTTTAAGATGCACTTGATTTCCCATTAAAAGAGGATCACATTAAACATGATTTTAAATGTATTTTACGTCAAAGGAAACATCAAAGGGACGAAATTTTAGGAAGCTGGAAACCATGTTCAGAAACTCAAAAATTTGAAAAGGAAATAAAAGGTCCCAATTAGACCTTGTAATTCTAGAAACACTATTCATGAACTTAATATTTGGAAATGGAATGAAAACGTCACCATTAAACCTCACCGTTCTAGAAACACTATTCACGAACTCAAAATTTTCAAAAGGAAAGAAAAGGTCACTGTTAGAAGGTCACCATTCTTGAAATAATGTTCATGAACTGAAAATTTGGCAAAGGAATGGAAGGGTCACCATTAAATGGTCACTATTCTGGAAACACTATTCATACACTCAAAATTTGGAAAAGGAAAAAAAAGGTCACCGTTAGAGGTTACCGATTGAACTGTTCACTGATGGAATTTTTCATCAAATTGGAAATTTGGAAAAGGAAAGAAATGTTACCATTAGAGGTTTGTGATAGAACTGTTCACTGAGAGAACAGTTCTTTAAATTGGAAATTTGGAAAAAGAAAGAAAGGTTACCGTTAGAGGTTACCGATAGAACTGTTCACTGATGGAACTGTTCATAGAATTGATAATTTGGCTAAGGAAAGAGAGGTTACTGTTAGAGGTTACAGATAGAACTATTCAACAATGGAAATTTTCATAGAATTAGAAATTTTGAAAAGGAAGGAAAGGTTGCCGCTATAGGTTACCGATAGAACTGTTCACCAATGAAACGATTCATAAAATTTAAAATTTGACAAAGGAAAGAGAGGTTACCATTATGGTTTACCAATAGAACTGTTCACTGATAAAACTGTGCATAGTATTGGACATTTGGAAAAGGAACTAGAGGTTACTATTAGAGGTTACCAGTAGAACTGTTCACTGATGGAAATGTTCATAGAATTGGGAATTTGGAAAAGGAGAGAGAGGTAACCATTAGAGGTTACTGATAGAACTGTTCATTGATGGAACTATTCATAGAAGGTTAACAATGACACTTTTCACCAAGGGTCACTGATGACATTGTTTAGAGAAGGTTAATGTTTCACTGTTAACAACTGTTTACCGTTGGAACTGTTCAATGAACTGGATAATTGGAAAAGTGTTGGGGATAAGTCCCCATGACCTCATGCATCACCTCAAACACCATATTTTCACAAAATAATTATCCAGAGAGGTTCAGGCCATTACAATGTTACATGCTAGAGAAAAACTTGCAATCAAGGGTAGAGGAAATTTTCATAGTTGGAACAGGGGTTGAAAATAATGAGGCCTCATAGAAGAAACTGTGAAACACATTAAAATGGGAACATAAATAGGGGACAAGATTTCTCTAAACTATGTGGAAAATACTAAATAATCATGTATAAATGATTCTTTAATCAAAATTTAAAATTTAAAATCAGTAAATCCTTCATTTAGGTTTTCAATTGAGAAGTGTGCCCCCAATCCTTTAATGAGAGCTACCAAGATAGTTTTTTGACCCCTAGGAACCCTCCTAGAAGTGGATTGAAGACATGATGATGATTTTTCATCTTCTCGTGATTATTTTCCTCTTTCCAATATCTTTCCCCCACTCTCTCTCATTTCATCTCATGGGTCCTTCAGAACACCATATTTTTATTAGACCTAATTACAAATGTTTTGGTTCATAAAAATAGGTTTGGTTCTCATATCCAATTTTATTCGTTCTTCTTTGGAGAATCCCTACTAGTGTTAGGTATTTTGAGTTCTTGTGATTATGATATAGGTTGTTCTATTTTTATTAGTCAATTTAAATAAATATAAATATAATGATTTGATTAAATTTCATTCAATTAAATGAGTGGTATTTAATTATTATGAAATTGAATTTTTAAAATCAAAATAAAATTGAACTGTGGTGTTTGGTATTCCATTTTTTTGGAATGATATTGGGAAACCCACCAATTACATTTAATTATGGTGTATTTTTCAAATTGATGGAATTTGGTGGAATTTAAATTGTTGGATTTATTTTGATGAAACTAACAGAAAAAAATTTAAATAATAATTTTAAATATAATTATTGAATTTGAATTTTGAAATTGATTTTGGGAAATAGATTACAAATTAGTAAGTAAAAATAATGGATTAAATTATTTTTATAGAAAACATTGGGTTTTATCTTAGAAAAATGAATGTTTAGAATAAAAACTAGTTTTGGATTATAAATATTGAATATAATAATTAAAATGGACAATGGATTGAATTTCATGTAACGAATTATTAATATAAATTTCCCATCATTTCTTTTTTATTAACATGAATCCGGGAATGATGTAGTTAGTGAGTTATATGGACAACAAACTAAGATTTACAATGTTTCAAAACATAAATGTATCTCATCCAATAACCAAAGATATGGTGATGTTTTTTTGTTTAGTGGTACCAATGGAATATGCTTATAAACATATTTTCATATGACATTGAGTGTGTGGAGTCCCATAACCTGGAACTATTGTACCATTATGTATATGACCAATTTTAGCGCATGATATTATTTAATGTTAATATATTCCATTGTATTAAAATATTTTACATGCCTTATTATATATATATGTATACTATATTATATATAATGAGGAATTAATCTGTCATTTTAAAGTATATCAATAATTTATGTGTAATTAATTATTTTTTAAATGTTATTTTTAAATTCCATATATTCTTATTTTAAATTTAGTACTCTTTATTTGGTTAATTAAATGTTATCATATTTTATGGTATCCTTGGTGAGACGATACTGGTCTTTTAGTTTACACCTTAACCATTCAGATTGGTGTTTGTACATTTCATCCTTCGAGGATTGAGTAGGGGTAAAGAACCACTTGGAGGGTTTTAATTATTGAAATGTGGACTTGGAGGGTTGTATCCATTGAGATATTTGTTATCTACTCTATTATTCTGGTACATTATTTTAGTGAATTTTGATTCTTATACATTTTAAAAAACTAGTGCACTTCTTCCAATGGTGTTAATTTGGAATGCATACTAATTTTAAATTCATTACTTATAAAATGATTTTTTAAATATAATTACCTCTATAATTTTGTATGATTCTTGGTTCAAGTCAACAACCCTTGGTTATCAAGAATATGCTATGGGCCATGTATGTTCTGAATCGTTTTTTGGGTTATCTGGGTACACAATCTGGTTTGTGATGGTTCATTTCTATCATGTCTGAAAAATAATATAAAAGATATTTATCATTAGGCATATATATAATTGTTAAAATGAAATTTATGTATGATATTCGGTGATTTAGTTTTTATCATTGATATGGCTAAGGATTTATCATTAAACGGGAAAACATATAATGTATTAAAAGTTGAATAAAATTACAACATGAAAATGAAAATATTTGATGAATCAATATTCAATGAAATTATTATGAAATAAGGATAACTATATTATGGTTATTTCCATGCTGATGATGTGGAATAAAATTTTTCAATTCCTAATTTTTCATTTATTCGACCATTATATCTAGTTACTGATGCTGATCAATATTTTCAACCAGAAACCGAACTAGTTGGATCTTCCAAATTTCTTTATCTATTATTAAATTTTTATGTAATGTTATAGAAGTAGAAAAAAAATTCGGAACATATGGAAGTAAACATTTACTATTGTGTGATGAAAACCATAAAATATTTTTAACAATTGATGAATAGATTGAAATGCAAAGAGGGAATGACAAATGAGAAGTGACAATTGACTCTTTAGATGAAGAAAAAGAGTATTACTAAAAAGGGAGTTATTTTGAGACCTCCACTATTAAAACACAATATGAAAGAGATATTGAGTGTGATGTTTCATTAAAATAACAAAATTCATAAAAGGATCCTTAAAAACAACAATACCATGAATTTTATTTAGAAAATGGTGACTTTAATAAAAATGATGATGTTATTAATGATTGATATTGTGTGAAAGTGAGTGTTTATAAAGAATAAATATTAGATGTTTTATCTTAGAGATGTAATGTATTTAATATCTCATCATATTCATCAATCTTCCGTCAAATCAAAATGATCCATCAATTAAAGAAATATTTATTTACTATATTTATATCTTGATGTTTTTTACTGATTAAACACCAAATCTACCCATTTTAGAATCTCACATCATGTAACGCCCCGACCCCAGTTACCTAGAGTCGGTGCATTATTGTGTAAAAATGGCATGATCACAAAAGCTCAAGTATCGAAAGACCGAATAGTTTAGTAGCCATGGAAACACTAGATACATTCATAAGTCTTACACTACATCATAAAGTAAAACAAAACTACAACAACATCTTGTCTTCATATCCCCTCATACTATCCCTGCAGGTCATTCATAATATACTTCTTCACATCCTGGAAAAATTAAAATATTGGAAGGGGTGAGCTCAGATGCTCAGTAAGGATAACGATATAGCGGAAGCATTCATAAATAAACATAAACATTTCGGGCAATGTATAACTAAAACAAAATCCTTTTAAACATGAACTTAAACATAATATGGAAAAAGTAAAATGAGATAATGACATTTACTTATTCACATGGATATTCTACTGGTCGAATAATCACATTAAATATCAATAACCACTTTCATAATGACGGAATGCATAATGCCAAACTATCATAACAACGTAGCCAAGGCCTCATGCCAAAACTACAAATAAGATTTTGGCAAGACCTCTGGCCAAGACAATAGTTTGTCTCATGAGACCTACCGATGCATCGAGGAGCTATAGCGGGCTCCACCCATCACTTATTATGTCTAATGCATTCCTTATATAAAAAGGTTTAAACATATCATAAACCATAACATTATTGTATCACATAAAACATGCATAAAGGAAACATAATATTTCCACATTTAAATCACCAGATATCAATACAACACATTGATATAATAAAAACATTATCAAAACCATTTTCAATACCAAAATAAAAGAAAATTAAAACATGTTATTTATTTTTCTTTTTAAAAAACTTATTGCTTGTAGAGGAATCTGAAACTCAAATAATCGTCACGGTGGCGGAGAAGTCATTGTCGCCACATACGTACAACAAAAAAACAATCCCTTTTGTCATTTATAAAAACACTTCATATAAAAAATATTCCTTTTGAATAAACATAAAATTCAAAGGGGTTTATACACCGTAAAAAAATTTGAGTATAAAACAAAATATGCCTCAATGAAAGGAGATTGAGACGAAGTCCTTACAGAGATCATTTTTATTTAAATAAAATAGATATATTATATGTATACACTATATGTACACATAAATAAAGTAAAAATACAAGATAGGACATAATATTATCATGACATAATTTGAAAGTAGGATATTAACCCAAAGTATTGAAATTGTGTTAAGAAGTTCCCTTACCTCGTGTCCGACTTCACTCAATCATTCTTTAATCTCCTGAATAATAAACTAGAGTTAATTTATACATGTTTAAGAACAATTTTCAGGTTCATTATCCCTTTTATATCACTTATTACCATGTTATGAACATTATGTAATTATTTATGTTAATAACGGTCGTTTTGTCGATCTTTGGTACTTGAGTCAAAAATAAACTTCTAATAATTACAAGTTGATCATGTGAAAAAATATACATCACATCCAGAATTATATTCATGATTTAGATATTATATATATCTTATATATCCAGTATATACATGCCTTTATAATATTACATAACATTTACAGGTAAGAAATGAAATGCACCGTTCATGGAGACGGTAAGCCGTACGTACGCATGAACACTACTTTCATTTCTATTTCATATTTATCGGAATGAAATCATAATTATATAAATGTGTTTTATATTTCCATTATAAAATCATATATAATATCATTTACTCCAGCCTTTATACATCCCATATATGGCATTAACGAGTCAAATCACTTTGAGGGGGCGGTAGTCTGCACTTCCTAAAATGAAATTATCATGTTTACCCATAATGAAAATCATAAAGGTATGACATAAATGAGAAATACAGAAGAATAAGGAAAAAATAATCATATTATATATATCATATATGAAAATATTGTCATCCTAATGGCCACCATGAGAGGTGTTAAAAGAATATTGAATAATCATCGTTTCGTGAGGCAGTAATTCGCCACCAACAGAAAAAGTATGTTCTTTAACCATTAGACGAAGGTGTGTTTAAGTGTAAATAAAATACTTCACATTAAAACTTCCTAGTATATTTAAGATATTTTTGTTGTTACAAAAAAATAATAAAAAGAGTTTAGGGGGTTGGGGAAGCAAAATAAAACAAAACAACCTAAGAGAAGACATTGCCTTTAAATCAGATAACTCTATTTGATTTGAGCCAAAGGCTTCCTTGACAAGACTTATGCTCAAAGTGAGGCCTCTAGGCGTAAGAGAGGGAAGTTGAGAGAGTATTTGGGAAGAGTTTGGCCGATCCAAATGTCTTTGAAGGGGTGAATATGGTGGTAGAGGTGGGGGCCTTTTATAAGAGGAGAGGAGGGGCACTCTTAGAAGGTCATGAAATGTTACATTATTATGAAGTGCTTTTCGGATTTCAATGGTCGCACAATGATATATTTCTAAGATAATGTGATAAGGGTTCTAAATATACCCATATAACAGGTTTTATACAATTGTATGTCTTATTGATTACATTATGTTTTCATTTTATTTAAATCGTTAATTAATGTTGTAATCAATGCATCATCATGGTGTCATTAAAAATTGAATTTATTTAATGTCTAAAAATTATAAAAAAATAACCATGATGTAGGAATTTTTTTTAGATTTCCAATGAATATTTATAGTCTAATGGTTATCTTATATAACCCCATGTAATAATTTTTTTACTAAAACAATACATGTTTGTGACAATTTTATTTTTACTTTAAATAAAAAGTTATTAATGTCATTTTCTTACCCAAGTGGCTCCATGGGGTCCCCAAGTTGACCCATGGATTGTATTGGTCGGCCATGACTCATCCAATAATGGTAGGACAAGTGTAAAGGTATTTATATATTTTTATAATATCATTTTTACCTTAAATTTCACTAATTACCTTTAATCGTGATTAATAAAACGTAAAAGATATTATTCATCAAAAAATTATTTTAATCCCATTGAACAACATTTTACATATTAATGACAACCATATATGTCGGATTTTTGAAATTCAATTCATAAAAGTGGAAAAGATTCATTCAAATGACAAATCAGTTTTTTAATTACCACTTAGTGGTTTCACTATTCATCAAAAATTGAAGTTTTTCAGAAAAATACCAAAAATTCACCCTAATCTGTAATTGATATTCTGAATTGAAAAATGATGCCTATTTTAAAAAATTCCAAACATATAATTTTCATTAATTAATTTTATATTTAATTCCCACTGTCACAACAAATAACATGTTTTTAAGAAACAATATATATCAAAAGATTGACAATTGTTTATGTCCAATTTCAAAGTGGAATTAATTCAATTAACCACCATTGGATAAAATGGTAAAAATATATTATAATTTAATTTTAAAACCACTCAATAGTATAATTTATCACTATAAATTATTTTGATTAAAAAAGTTGTTTTTAAGTATTTTTCACTATTCATAAAAAATTGGATGTTCTCAAAAAATTACATCAAATTAAACTTAGGATAATTTTGATATTCCGAATACAAAAATGAAGTCCATTTTGAAATATAAAATTTATATAATTTCGAAAATTGGGTATTAATATTCATAACGGCTACTTTGATTGGTCGTAGTGTGTTAGAACTCGAGATTTTGTACAACACACGCTCCTCTATTATTCAAAGACAAGTGTAACATGGAAGCTTGGGGTGTTAAATTCTCCCCACCTTCAATAAATTACGTCCTCGCAATTTGAAATTTTTCTTTTAATATAAAAGGTTGAAAATAGAATATACCTTTGTGGAAAACCCACATCAGAAATAAGGTTAATAAAAATATAACTTTAAAAGAAATAAAGAGAAGTACAAAGGTCTCCTGAGATAGACCATACTAGGATTCTATAAAAATAGGGATATGGAAGAAAAACAAACCATCATGGTCTGATGGAGAGTTGTAGAAAACATGATTAGGAGAAATTTAACCACAAGAAAATCACAAACTTGTGATTAGTTAAACGGCCATTGAATCCACAGTTGGAAAAGTTAACCGACAACATTTTTGTTTTTAGTTACCTTTCATAAAATTGAGGAATTTATTTAAGAGATTTACTAAGAATGTAAGGAAATATACTTACTTGTCATGTAGACTTTCATTCTTTAATAAATATTTACCACAAACCCATCTTTCACTCCAAAAGGTAATAGAACTCAAAAATATTATATTTATCCTAATCGTATAGAGTTATAAATATTAAAACAAACCATTAATATTAGGAAAACTATTTTATAATAACCAGGGACATTCTGTAGGCTAGTCGTAGGTAATAAAGGTCTGTCGTACTATGGTTGTGGGTTCTATTCGTGCATCTTTGTCCGATGCGACAGGTTATCCCCCAACCTGAAGGTTGTCCTTTTCCTAAAACTATAGTATTATAATATTCATCAAATAATCTTCATAAATGTTATAACCTTAAACAATACTATCAATGGTTCAACTTAATCCATTCCAACGTTTATAGTTATCCAAAATACCTCTGTCCAGAATTTCTGTAAAAGGTCTCTAAATTCCAAAATCAATTGTAACATCAGATTCCTGAAACAAAGTGATGTTTCTCTTATTATCACATACTAAAATATGATTACATTCATCATATTATAACCTTAATGAAAACAAAAAGTACTGTAGTATAATCCTTATATATATCACATTATTCATATAACCATAATATAATCATCAAGTCGAAAAGCACCAATACATTAATTATTCCACTTCAACTGTAGTAACAGCATAAGATTTTCTTTGATCCCTTGGCATTTTCTGAGGTAAGTTTCCCTGACGCTTAGGAAATTCATTTGATTAATTCTCCATTTCCCTACAATTGTATCATTCAACGTTGATAGACTCTTTCTTTCCCTTGCAATCATGAGCCTGGTGACCTTTTTCTGCACATTTATAACAAACTCTCATTCCTTTTAGGCAAGTACCGGGGTGATTCTTCGCACAATTATTGCATAATGTAAAATCCTTCCTTCCATTTTTCCCTTTATCTGTCTCTTGTTCCACGATTCTCTTCATCTCTTGCTTTACCTTATTGTCATAAAATTTAGAGAATTCCTTTTCTGTCTTGATAGCACATGACACAATATCTTCGTATGACGAGAAGGTTTGTAAGACTAATGCTCGACGGAGAAATGGTTTTAACCCATCAAAGAAACGATCAATATTACTTCTTGGGTTATGTATATAATCTACAGCATACCTCGCTAACCTTGTAAAGTTGGCCTCATACTTTGCGACATTCTCAGCCTCCTTTTGTCTTAGACTCAGAAATTTCCTTTCCATATCTGCTCGATGGTCACGAGGAAAGTATTTTTCTATGGAAAGCTCTTTTAACTCCCTCTATTACATATTTGATACTTCATCATCTTCCTTTGTGTTTTGAATCAATGACCACCATTGATCGACATCTCCAGTGAGGCGGTAAACTGCCATGACAACCTTCTCCCTTTCGCTACTCCCCAAGGCGTGGAATATTTTCTATAAGGAGTTTATCCCTTGCTCAACAACTAATGGATTTGTACCCCCATTAAATATTGTCGGTTGTTTCCTCATGAACCAATCTAACATTGATCCTCCACGTTGTGGATCAGGGTGCTCCATATGAGTAAGGTTATTATTCATAACCTGAGTGAGTTGTCCCAGTATGGTGATAAGTTGATCAGGACTAGTTGTATCACCAGCTCCACTATAATTAACTTGATCAGGAGTGAAATCCCTACATGGAGTGTGTGCATTGATACAGTTTCCATTCCTTCCAATAGGCGCCATTTATAAACAATTTCTTAAACTAGATTAGTTTATGAATCGAAAAACATAATTCCATACTTGTAAAACACTTAACATAAATTGAACTATTTATGGATATAATTCATAAAAAATGTTTTATTTGAGGAAGAATATACTCATAAACCCTTAATAATGGTTTGAAAATAAATCGTGAATTATCCTAAGCATATCCCCTGGGAGTGTTTTAACCAAGAGTGCAGCAAGGCCCATTGTCGTGCACCAGTTCCCATTCGAGTCTAGCTCAAAGTGGTGTTTTTGGGCTTTACCCCTAGGTACATCTGTGCCAGAGCCACCTCTACCTGCTAATATCCAGACAGGGATGTATTGATCGTAAAACTAACAAAATCTCTATAATACCAAAATTTTAGGATGTTATTCTATACTAATCAACAAGGTCTATCTTAGGGCTATGTGCTCTAATCAGAGTTTATCTAAATCTATCTTCCAAGGTTAGTACAAAACTGCATCTGATACCCACTGTAACTCCCCGACCCCAGTTACCCAGATTCGGTGCATTATTGCGTAACAATGGAATGATCACAAAAGATCAAGTCTCGAAAGACCGATTAGTTTAGTAGCCTTGGAAACAGTAGATACATTCTTAAGTCTTACATTACATCATAAAGTAAAACAAAACTACAACAAACTCTTGTCTTCATATCCCCTCATACTATCCCTGCAGTTCATTCATAATATACTTCTTCACATCCTAGAAAAATTAAGACATTGGAATGCGTGAGCTCAGATGATCAGTAAGGATAACAATATAGCATAAGCTTTCATAAATAAACATAAACATTTCAGGAAATGTATAACTAAAACAAAAGCCTTTTAAACATGAACTTCAACATAATATGGAAAATGTAAAATGAGATAATTCAATTTACTTATTCACATAGATATTCTACTGGTCGAATAATAACATGAAATATCAATAACCACTTTCATAATGATGGAATTCATAATTTCATAATATCATAACCATGTAGCCAAGTCCTCGTGCCAAAACTACAAATAAGATTTTTTCAAGGCGTCGTGCTAAGATACTAGTTTGTCTCATGAGACCTACTGATGCATCGAGGAGCAATAGCGGGCTCCACCCGTCACTTATTAAGTCAAATGCATTCCTTATATGAAAAGGTTTAAACATATCATAAACCATAACGTAATTTTATCACATAAAACATGCATAAAGGAAACATAAGATTTCCACATTTAAATCAACAGATATCAATACAACACATTGATATAATAAAAACTTTATCAAAACCATTTTCAATACCAAAATAAATGAAAAGTAATACATGGTATTAATTTTTCTTTTAAAAAAAGTTATGGCTTGTAGAGGAATCCGAAACTCAAATAATCATCACGGCATTGGAGAAGTCGTTATCGCCGCATACGTACAACAAAAAAACATTCCATTTTGTCATTTAGTAAAATGATTCATATAAAAAATATTCCTTTTAAATAAAAGTCAAAGTCAAAGGGGTTTATACACCATATAAAAGAAATTTGAGTATAAAACAAAATATGGCACAATGAAAGGAGATTGAGACGAAGTCTTTAAAATGATCATTTTTTCTTAAAAAAATAGATATATTATGTGTATCCACTATAATTACACATAAATAAAGTAAAAATTAAATATAGGACATAATAATATCATGAAATAATTTGAAATTAGGAGATTAACCCAAAGGATGGAATTTGGGTTAAGAACTTCCCTTACCTCGTGTCCGACTTGACTCGATCTTAATCTCATGAATAATAATATAGAGTTAATTTATAATTGATTAAGAACCTTTTTAAAGTTCATTATCCCTTTTATATAACTTATTACCAAGTTATGAACATTATGTAATTATTTAAGTTAATAACGGTCGTTTTACCGATCTTTGGTACTTGAGTAAAAAATAAACTTCTTATAATTAAATGTTGTTCATGTGGTAAAATATCCATTACATCCAGAATTATATTAATGATTTAGATATCATATATATCATATATATCCAGTATATACATTCCTTTATAATATTACATAACATTTATAGGTATGAAATGAAATGCACCGTTCATGGAGACGGTAAGCCGTATGTACGCATAAACGCTACTTTCATTTATATTTCATATTTAATGGAATGAAATCATAATGATATAAAGGTGTTTTATAATTCCAGTATAATATCATATATAATATCATTTAATCCATCCTTTATATGTCCCATATATGGAATTAATGATTAAAATCACTTTGAGGGGTAGGTAGTCCGCACTTCCTAAAATGAAATTATCGTGTTTACCCATAATGGAAATAATAAAGGTATGCCATAAATGTAAAATAAATAATCATAAGGAAAACAAAATAAAAATATATATATCATATATGAAAATTGAGTCATCATAATGGCCACCTTGAGAGGTGTTAAAAAAGATTGAACAATCATCGTTTCAGGAGGCAGTAATTCGCCACCTAAAGAAACAGTATGTTCTTTAACCATTAGACGAAGGTGTGTGTAATTGTAAATGAAATACATCTCATAAAAACTTTCTAGTATATTGAATATTCTGGTGTTGTTACAAAATAAAATATTAAAAATAGTTTAGGGGGTTGGAGAAGAAAAACAAAACAAAACAACATAATAGAATACATTACCTTTAAATCAGGTAACTCTTTTTAATTTCAGCCAAAGGATTCCTTGGGAAGACTTATGGACAAAGTGAGGCCTCTAGGAGTAATAGAGGGAAGTTTAGAGAGTATTTGGGCAGATTTCGTCTGAGCCAAATGGCTTTGAAGGGGTGAATATGGTGGTAGAGGTGGGGGCCTTTTATAAGAGGAGATGAGGGGCACTCTTGGAAGGTAATGAAATGTTACATTATTATGATGTGATTTTCGGATTTAAAAGGTCCCACAATGATATATATCTAGGATAAGGTGATAAGGGTTCGAAATATACCCATCCAATAGGTTTTAGACAAATGTAAG
Source organism: Viscum album (assembly GCA_963277665.1). Classification (NCBI taxonomy): domain Eukaryota; kingdom Viridiplantae; phylum Streptophyta; class Magnoliopsida; order Santalales; family Viscaceae; genus Viscum; species Viscum album. The sequence continues at coordinate 852,513,005 of OY728159.1, forward strand.
TCTTATATTTTACATTATATTTTCATTTTATTTAAATCGTTAATTAATGAGGTAATCGCTGCATCATCATGGTGTCATAAAACAATTAATTTATTTAATGTATAAAAATTATAAATAAATTACCATGATGTAGGAAATATATTTATATTTCCAATGAATATTTATAATCTAAATGTTAACTTATATAACCCCATGTAATAATTGTTTTAGTAAAACAACACATGTTTGTGACAATTTTGTTTTTACTTTAAATAAAACGTTATTAATTTCATTTTCATACCCAAGTGGCTCCATGGGGTCCCCAAGTTGACCCATGGATTTTCTTGGTCGGCCATGAATCATCCAATATGGGTAGGACATGTTTAAAAGTATTTTCATATTTTTATAATATCATTTTTACCTTAAATTTCACTTATTACCTTTAATCGCGATTAATAAAACTTAAAAGATACTATTCACCAAAAAAATTATTTTAATCCCATTGAACCAAATTTTACATCCTAATGAAAAAAATGTATGTCAGAGTTTAGAAATTCAATTCATATAAGTGGTAAAGTTTTATTTAAATGAAAAATGTGTTTTTTAACTACCATTTAGTGGTTTCACTATTCATCAAAAATTGATGTTTTTCAGAAAAAGACCAAAAATTCACCCTAAGCTATAATTGATATTCCGAATTCAAAAATGATTCCTATTTTACAAAATTACAAACATATATGTTTCATTAGTTAATTTTATATTTAATTCTCATTGTCACAACAAATAGCGTGTTTTTTTGAAACAATATATATCAAAAGATTGACAATTGTTTATGTCCAATCTCAAAGTGAAATTAATTCTAATGACCAAAATTGGATAAAATGGTAAAAATATATTCTAATTATAATTTAAAACCACTGAATATTATAATTTATCAATATAAATTATTTTTATTAAAAAAGTAGTTTTTAAGTATTTTTCACTATTCATAAAAAATTGGAAGTTCTCAAAAAATTACAAAAAAATCAACTTAGGATAATTTCGATATTCCAAATACAAAAATGAAGTCAATTTTGAAATATAAAATTTATATAATTTCAAAAAGTGGGTATTACTATTCATAACAACTACTTTGATTCGTCGCGGTGTGTTAGAACTCAAGGTTGCATAAAACACACGCTGCTCTATTGTTCAAAGTGAAGCGTACCATGGAATCATGGGGTGTTACACATCATGAACATTTAATAGAGAATTAATTATTTGAAAAAAAAACATTTCACTCAATATGTTTACTGAAACCAATTAAAAAGGTAAATAAATTAAAATATTTGAGAAATGATTCTAGGGAAGAAAGGATAAGTATAAAGAAGATTTTATGTGTCTTGAATGGTAATGAGAGATATATAATGCTTCATGATTAGTAAATATAAGATTTTATGAAGTCATCTTTATATATGACCAATTATTTTAGAAGTCTATAATATGTTGTTTTTGAGAAGTTTCATCATTTTGATGAGTTAATGGATTTTTGGGATCTCTTGATAATTAATTCTATAATCTAATGAAAAATAATTTGTTCCTTGTATATTTGGTTGTGAAATTTAATGTGAAAATTTAAAATCCCACATTATGGAACTAGAGTCTGAAAATTTAATGAAAAATATGAAGGCATTATTTTCTATAAGTGGTCATTAACAACATATTTTAACTCCATTTATAGTAAACGATCAATCAAGATGAATTCTAAATGTTGAATGTTGCCAAAATGAAATCCCACATGTGTGATTCATTTTATCTAAACAATTAATGTTGTAAATGTCAATTTACTTACAGAATATTTAATTTAATAAATCATTATACATATATTTTATGTTATAGTATTTCCAAAATCATAATTGATTGAATTTTTATTATAGATTTTTGGGAGAATGTTTTTATAGTTTTTTTTTGTAGATTTGTTTTTATATCATTTAAGGTACATTTATCCTCAATTAATAATATGAAAATTAAAAGGGGGGAGAATTTAAATGAAAAAACAATAAAGGGTATTTTTTTGAACATAAGTCATAATGGAAAATTATTTAAATGTTTTTATTATACATTTTCATAACAATATTTTCATATCATGTCTAATGAACAAAGAAAAGATAAAAAATATGGGGTTAAAATGTTCTGGATGATATGTCTTTTATATAAGAAGAAACTAATTTATTTATTAAATTTATAACTTGATTTTTTATTTTTAAAATATTTTAATTATCATTATTAATAAATTTTTTTTTCAAAAATGGTGATATTATTGGTTAAACGTCATACATTATACACATTGAATAATTAGTTTTGAAAAAAATTGCTCATCTTTTAAAAAAATTATTAAAATTATATCATCTAGGTGATTCATAATTTAATTATAGAAATATCATTATTAAAATGGTAGAATAAATCCTTCTAAAATCATATGTTCAAACATGTTATACAATTTTATCCATCAAATTTAATATGATTATTCAGTTATAGTGACCAAGTATTTTTTAGATTAACTATATTTAGTCCCTCGGTGTGTTTCTTTGTTAGTACAATGGATTAACAATGATTCTCGTAAAATATTAAAATAGTTAAGTGGATCAGACATATTCATATTAGTAAATCATATTGAAAATTTTTATTTCATCAAAGTAACCAAGTTTAGTCAATTCGATTGTCTGAGATTATTCTTTTTGATTTATAATGACACATCAACCACAGTAATAATGTTTTATCTATTAGAATAAATAATATTATTCATTTTGAATAATAATTTATATAATAATATTATATATATTATTGATTCAAGATTAATGATTTTATTAATTTCAACAAGATGATTCTAGAAAAATGACATTATATGTATATTTACATAACAAAGATAATTTTCATGATGAATGCCATCTAAAACCATTGAAATCCACTATATGAATAACTAAATATTATTATAAGAGGTATTTCTATAAATATTTGTGAATTTGAGGAGATAAGGGATGATGATCATGTGACTCAGGCCATATGAAATTTACTATATTATAACACACTGATAACTTATCTTTAAAAACAACCATACGATTTTTTATAATGAATTTGAGTGATGATTTTATATTACATTGTAAATTTATTAATTTTATTAATTTTTTATGATTATGTTATATAAATAGGGGTTTTAAAATAAGAATATTTTTTATTACAATCAAGTTGATTGAGGGCTTCTAAAGATAGGAATACATAACTAATTCCAATCATTATGATCGGGGTAATTATTTTATAGAGAGACATACCCATCATTTATGTCATAAACATGGGATACTTATTTTCATAGATTGGGACTTCATTAAACGTTATGGTTTAAGGATAAAAATATTTCATAATTCTTATAGTAAATCATTATTATTTTTATATTAAAATATCTGTTTAATTTTTTTGTAATAACAAGTATTAATTTTCAACAATGGGTTTATATAGATTTTTTTTAACAAATAAATTCTCAATAATTATTTCCAAATAGTACAATGTTTCTAATATAGAAAATAATTTTACATAAAAATATATGAGTATTGAAAAACATAATAATGCAGTTTAGGTTTCTTGTATGTTTATGTTTTTACTCTACAATTTCGATCACCACTTGTAGACATTGATGTAATATTTAATAAAAATAATAACAAATAAAATAAAGTAATTTCATTAATTATATAAAAATTCAGTATAAATCCTTAAATCAAATCATTGATACAAAAATTTCATGATTAATATTTAGTTTATCCTCTAACAATATTAAATTACTAGATGGGTTATGGGATGATGTAGTGATTCAATCCAGGTAGATTAATTTATTTCAAAAATATATCAAAATATAATATTCAAATTCCTATATATTTTTTGTTCCATAAGATTAGAATATTATTTTCTCCATCATAATTTAGGAGTATTCCTTTTACATCCTGGTTTGTGATTCCTTGTGTAAACTATTATTCTAATTCCAATTATCCTCAAGCTCTACATTAATACCTCCTTTTCATTTTGTATGTAAGCGATGATTTGAAAATTCTCCATCAAAAATATATTATTATATAATAAATTAAAATATTTAGGGGTGTGATGCAAGAGTAATGATGACATTATCTCCATGTAATTTTTACCACCAAATCTTCATTAGGGTGAAACATCCTCCCCAGTGTTTCATTAACTACATAAAAAACCATTATAATATTCATAAAAATATTCATTTTGTTTATATTCTATTGATTCTTTTTAAAAAATAACATAGACTTGAGTAATGTATTAAATATTACAATTCATGTGTAATTCATGCATAATTATTACCTTATTCGTGTGAATCACAATCTTCTTCAAGACTTAGCCACATTTCATCACATTAACATTGGAAGGGGGTTCTTAGATTCATAATGTGACTAAATACAATTTATAATAATCATAACCATATTCCTGTAATATGTTATATATATATGAAATATTATAAATTTGAAAGAATTCATCTACCTTTCAAAAAAAATAATTTTATTCTCCCATCATTTTATATGGCTTTTAATCACTTGATATTTTTTTGGTTGAAAATCCATTCATGTTTTTCCATTCTTATCATTTAATGAATGAATACTATAAAATCAAAACGTTTTCATATATTCCTACCTAAACGTCCATGAATGATATGAAACTCTATATATTAATATGATATTTTTCATATAACATCAATACCATTATATCATTTTACCTTATCTATACATCATTAATTCATCATTCCTTAATCATCTTAATCAACATGAAATTACATCCATGTTAAAAAATCAACTAAATAAATCCAAATATGGAAAAATAAATATTATTCCAAACACCCTATCCCCATTTTTGTATTGATAAATAGAGTCTCGATGTGACCATTTAGGACAAAAACCTGATACCTAAAAACCAGACAAGAGGGAAGTAAATCCCATGTTATGAACCACAAGGAGATATTTATTCCTATATCCATCAATCCTCCATCCCTATCCCCATGTGAATTGGCCGAGTTGTTGTCAAAATCCCTAAATTATCTAATATTAGATACCATGTACTATGATCCCTTCGTATATGATAATGTCCTCATTGGCTCATTGCATCATGGATTTGGAAAGGACATCATATAAGTTGAGAGCTCCCATTTGGTATTTTTATTATTCATGGAACACCACCTCTCCAAATGTGTTACATAGAATCAATCCACACATAATGTAATGTTAAATACATAGTCTGATTACCAATAGAAATAATGGGATATATTCTTATGTTATTTACCATATGGACCACTAAAATATTATATTGATAAAATCAATTATCTATCAATTATAATTGCATATATCCCAAAATACAAGTACATCCTTAATAACATTTTAAATCATTAATAGTCAAAATAATTTATAATTATAGAATTTAGTTTATTTTTATATGAAAATTAGTAAAAAAACTTCCAATACATTCATTATATTAGTTTCAACATTTCACATGTAAATGAACATTTTAAAAATGATAGTTGACTATTTATAATATCTGGAACTTGAGAATGAGTATATCCTAAAGTGAATATTTAATTCCATTGATAGAATTTATTAATATATATTTACAAAAAAAATAGAAAGATACACCAAATATGTTAAACTGTACAATGTTGTCCAGATTCTATAAAACAAATTTCTCAATAGTTTTATATTTTATTAACATATAAGAACATTCTTCACCAATTTTTTTGATCTACAAGTAATATGGGTTCAAGGAAAACATATATGAACCATATGGATACCAAATACATGGAAGTGTGAATTTATGCATTATCAATTACTATACATAAAAATATTTATGAATTTAAACTTGTATGATGATCTATAATATATAATTGTCATCATAAAAATTATATCATATGTTCCATTACATGGAGTTACTAATGATAATGGAACATTGGGATATTTACACATCCATATGAAGGGAAATTTTTGTGAACATTTCATTATAATTTTAAGAAAATATATATATTCCCATGGAATAAAAAATAATTGATTTCGTCTTGATACTATAATTTTCTCTGAGAATAATTATTTTAATGACAAGAAAGCTATCATTTTGATTGAAATAAAATTATTCCTTAAAATAATATTATAAATAATTTATGGATCACTATTAGTATTAACAACATATTTTGTATCCAATCTCACTAATACCGTGATATAACAAAAAATTGTTGCATTCAATGGAATAAAAAAATTTAGATTGGTTAATGGAATTCTGTATGCTATAAAAGTAGTCTAAGTATGGAAATATTAAACTAATATTACTTTTATGAATTAACAACAACAAAATCCTGAGATTAAATCATTATTTTTATTTATTCCACTACAATGTTTGAATTCAATTTATATATATAATACATTAATATGATATTTTAAAATATTTGTACTGAATGATGGAATAATGATTAATAAATGTATTATATAATTTATTTGAATAATCATATCAATTAATGTAATTTTATATGCCAACGTCATAAAATTATTTAATGTGAATTTTGTAAGACATATATGAAATTATGGGATGTTTCTAATTATAAATAATACATATACATATATATATCTCTAACATTAAAAGTGTAATATTTACCTATATAGAATGGATTTAGGATATTTTTTACAAGACTATATGAATTTAATGAAAATTATCAAATTGGAAATCATATAATAAATAAAATAATTTTTTATAAGAATAATATTTAACATAAACAACAGTTGATCATGGGAATAAAAAAACTAAAATAAACTATATATGGTTGGATATGATAAAATGAATAGTAATTTTTTAATTCACAATACTCAATTAATAATTCCCAAAAATGATGAACTAGTTTTGTGAAATCTATAAAGATTTAATAATTTTGAAATGTGAAAAGGAATCTAGTTAATAAATAGCATGAGAGATTATTATATGTTATAATGTAAAACATAAATAATAATAAAAGTAAGACATATGAAAAATAATAACTATATATGAAAAATATTTATGTTTAAGAATTAATAAATATCAGAAAACGATAAAAAAATATTAAAACAATATGAAAATCAAAGTAAAAAATGGGTTGATAATCACATTTTTTAATATAAAAATAATATTATTATAAAAATAATAAAATGTTATGCCTTATTGTCAGACCAAATAATTTAAATAATGAATATAATAAAAAAATTATTATATTTCAGTTACCTTGATATATAGAAAAAAATATTAGACCCCAAAACTATTTCTATAATGATACATAGAACTATATAAACAATGAGACAAAATATCAAAGGGCATAATTATGTTATTTAATAAGAATAGTTTAAAAATTAAATTTAAATTGTATTTTGAGAATTTCTAAATGTTTGCATAAATTAATTTCTGATATGATGTATATGATGAAATCATCAATAGTTTCACTAAATTAGGAATTCATTATTTAGATTCATGTTAATGTATAAAAAAAATTATGGGAACATCAGGTATTAAAATAATTATTTAATTATGAGGGAAAAGAAATTTAATATCATGGTGGAATTAGGGTATAGTTTTAAAATATTTTATTTGATATAATATCTAGCAGTTAAAATGGGAGAGATTAATCAGACCAAATTTTCATTAAAAAATAAAAAAAATATCAATAATATTCACAGAATTGTCATTGTAGTCATTTTAGTTAGAATTGGAATGTTATTATTACCAATTAGATTCACAATGTCTGATATGGATACATATTAAGAGGTTATAGATATCATTGTTCAACAATTATTTGAAACATGAGTATCACTCAGTGATGTTCTATAAGGAATGATAATATTACTAGTGAGAGTGTATAAATAATTGCATAATGGTTTTCATGATAAAATATATCTTTATATGTCGTCTAATTTATTTAAAGATATTTTTTATAATATAATTAATATAATTTTTATTTCAAATTTCACATGTGGATAATATTGATTGAGTAAATAATGAAAGTAATGAAAGTAAATAATCTGTTCTAAAGAGAAAAAAGGTTATTGTCAAGTAATATGGAACGTTAATTCAAATGGGATTCTTTCAAAAGGATTATGTAAATTAATAAAATTTATGTTGTTGATTCTGTCTCAGTATGATCTAGTAATACATCAATTGGATAAATAATAAACCAATTTAATGTATTCCAACATGTGTGATAATGATAACATATGTATTGTTCCATATTTTTTGGAGTGATTAATGAATGAGAAAAAGATATATTATTCAATTAAATACAATATATCTATTAAATATTTTAATTTTTCCATATTGTATATCAATCCTATAATCTATATACATTTTTTATAGAATTTATTATTTCTCATATAGGTGATTAATAATTTATCGAATCTTGAAATGAATGATTTTTTATGTATAAAATAATTATGTTGTTAGATGTAGGGAAAAAATCCAATATTAGATAGAGTAAGGGTAATTTTTTTTCATGTTGTTATAAATGTAAATAAAATGAAGATCATGAAAATAATATTTACAAGATGGAGTATGTGCATTGATTATAGAGAACTCTATTTTATAAAATGAAATGATCAATTCCCCCTACCTTATATTGATTAGATAATTTAATGTAAATTCCAAAAAACACAATATTTTCATTGGGGATTTACATATAAGAAAAACTAAATTTCTAATTTATCCACTTGGCCAATAGAAATAATATATCCATATCTATAAAGTATATTTCCTTATATGAAAATTATATTTGGGTTGTGTGGTTCTATATCTATATTTCATTGGTGTATAATTTTAGAGATTTATAATATATTATTATGAACCACAAAAATTTTGGTAGATTACTTATCTAAAGATATGTTGACCATTAATGATTGAATGGATAACCATTTAAATATTGATTAGATATGAAAATATATAATTTTATGATAATCATACAAAAATTTAATTTCATAGTGAATGAATGAATCTTTTGGGACACAAAATCCTTACTATTTATATTTTGGTTAACAAGGTAAAAATATAAGGTATAAAAACTATAAATAGTCATAAATTATTTCTGGGTTTGATTCATTTCATAGTTTATATGTGATTTTATATTTGATTTATCATGTATTTACAAAAACATTAGACTATTGTGTTCATTATATGTTATTGGATGTGGAATTCAATTTTATAATTATTTTTTAGAAGAATTTTGTATATTAAATTCGCAGTTAATATCATATCGAATTATCGTAACAATATTCATAGATCTATCTCTTAATATAATATATTATGTTAGTTGTTTCGAAATATGTTTAGAGTCCAAATAGAGAATAAATAGAAGAATATATAACATATATAATTTTTGACTTTTAGTTATTATAGTTTAGTTTAATTATTGTTTTAATAATGAAATATTGGCAGTGGTATATACAAGGGCTTAATTCAATATATATTTAATTATCAGAAAATATATAGTCTGCATATATCACATAACTTTTAAAAAATTTCCTCGATGGTGGAAGAGTAAACGTTGTTAATTTGGGATGGTCTCATTATATTTTAATTTTTTAATTAAAATAAGGATGATATGTTAGCCAAATATCATGTCGTAGATAAATTTTACATATATTATAAGTCATAGTATAATCATTCAGATTCAATCATGGATGGATTATACAACGAAATTTATTTGTTAATAATAGCATGTGGAACACATTTGTACTGAAAAATATATTATAATCTTATAACATTGAGGATATTAAAAAATCAATGGAATGAGAATTATATATTCAATAATTATTTGATATAATATTTCTCGAAAGAACTATATTTACTCATTAATGGAGATAAGGATATTATACAATTTTTTTCTAAATAAGAAATCAATTTTGAATTCATTTCTATTCACTATCCACCGATTCCATTGTGTATTTAGTGGATAGTACATTCAATCATATTAAAAAGACTGTAGGGATTATATTATGCCTATTTATATGTTTTATATGATAAAAAATAATTAATGGAGTCAAGAGATTCTTCAAACAAGAATATAATATATATTTTTTTGTATGAGGGTTTTATATCATGTTTACATTTATAAATATAATTCAAATGATTAAAAATTTGTTTCTATAAAACATGTATTAACATGATAATATGTAGTTTCTTAGTTAAAAATCTGGATTCTTCTAATTTAAAATATGTAAGGAAAACATATTCCGTGGATAAGGGGATCCTGAATCTATAAGTTATGATATTGGAGTTTATTTCTAAGGTATTAGGTTCAAAGAAATTTGTTTCAGATATAGTTATAAAAATATAATTGGAACAACCTATATCCACAAACCATTAGGAAACATCAGTTATCAATGAATAAATTTATGGAAATCTTCATGAATTCTATATTCAATTCATTGTAGGATTCGAGATTCAATCATAATTATTAATTGTAGAATTATAGTAATATATATAATACCCTAATTGGAACACCCACTTATTGTCTGGCTGATGGAATTAAATTCCACATTCCAATTCATATTTAATGTGATGTCTATTTTGAATAAAATTTAGCAAATATGAACTAGAATTTAGGATTTAAAAGATGATATTATACTAGAATAAGTAAAAGTAAATTCAAGGATTTTATAATGGTACTAAAATGGTCAGAAAATATAATATTATTCATTATAACAATGATTAAATAAAAGGACATCAACGAAGGAAAAAAGTCATTCTGTTTTTTTTTAATGATATTTTTCACTAGGATACAATTATCATCATGGAATGAAAAAATATATTGAGTTAAATATCAGCCATAATAGAGTAGTTGAAATAATTTGGGAATAATGACTATCATTTAGACTGAATGGTATAAGGATGAAGACATAAATTTTGTTTATAAATATAGAGAAATGTAAAACTATAATGTGGTAGGAATAATGTTTATGAAATCAATATAAATGAATAAGACATTTGACCATGTCAAGAAGCTGAATCCATATGTTTGAAAAACATTTTTTTAATTAATTTTTGTATAATAATGTATAATTCATCTCTTCCGAGTATATAAATAGTTAATTATATGAATAGTTCATGATGTAGAAAACATAAAAAATTAGTTAAAATAAATGTACAGACATTGTGAATGGATAAAAATATATTAGTGAGTGTAATACACAAGACACTATTTTAGTATGTAAGAACGATAATAGAAAATATAACATGATGCAATGTATAATTATCCATTATTCATGAGTGTATATTTTTATAATTTCATAATGATAGAATTTTAGTTTAACATAAAATATATTTTTTATTTACTTGCTGTAATATTTTCTTAATATTAAATTTATAAATATTTTTAAATTAAAAATTTTAAGGTGTATATTGATACTTATAGTTTTTACTAATATTAATCATTTTATTTCTTAAAAAATGTAAAAATGTAAAATAAAAAGTTATGTAACTATTTTATTGAAAAAATATTTTAAAAAAAAATCACATTATATATTTCAATATATTGATAATTGTTTACAGACTTTTTTTTGGTATTTTAGATCTCATATAATATTTTTCCTAACAATTGAGTTAAAATATTATACCATTGTTCAAATTAATTTCTACCATATATAGATATTTAATCAAAAAATATTTCTTTTAAAAATATAAATCATTTGGTGTAAACTATTACATAAGGAACTGATTATTTTCATTCCTAAATATAATTTTATGTTATGTAAACTATAGTCACTATGCTATAAGCATAAATATTAAATGTAATAACTCATGGGTGAATAGGATTAAAAAAATATAAAAAATTCTATAACTAATTATTCTAAATATTCCTATACATAATCTACCTCCAAAAAATTCTTATTTATATTTTAAGGGAAAACAAATGTTCAATATTCACACCAAGTTTATTATGTTGACATAATTAAAAAAATATTTTTCTCATGGGTTATAAAAGTGAACTCTCTCTTCCTCTTACAAAAATCTATATGAATATTTCATTAACCTAAAAATATTAACGATATTATTCTCCTTCAACCCTATTTACCTATTATAATTATTTATTCACATAATACTAGTTGTGTCCCTTCATTTCAAATTAATCCACAATGAGAAACCTAATGTTCTCAACAGAAGTTTAGACACTTCTCTATTATCTTTTCGATTGATAGATTAATGTTACATTAATTTTAGAAAATATTATGTGATGAAACTAATTTTTATTATGTTCATATTGTTTTTATTCTATGTAAATAAACACTAAACAACATTTCTCTTTCCCTTATGAAAAATGATATTGTCATTCATACATTGTGGGATTACCACCTTTGTGATATATCATGTATTGTTTCCCTCATAGACTTATTATGACAAATATGAGGATGATATTGGATGTGAAATATTTTTTTAATGATTTAATTAAGGTTATATTAATGTTTTTGGATATCAAATTCATTATATTATCAAAAAATGTTCTTAGTTAATTTTTTCATTTAAAAATCGTATTAATAGGATAATATTCTATTAAAAATGTGTAATATGTTCATATCCACTATTTATTTTTATAATTACTTCAATTTATGTTGTTAAACATTAATAAAAACTATATAATATAAATATAATTCTTTAATAAAAAAATAATCATAAAACCTACACAAATTCATTCATTAAATCATGGTATGTTCATGTTTGGGCTTGTTTGACAATCTAAAAATACTATGAATTTAAATCCTGAGTGACTATGGGATAATATTTACCAGTAAATTATTATATCAATTTTTGAATAAGTAATTTTTTCATACATTATATCAATATTTAGTTTTTAAATTAAGAAAATACTCTTTGATCACCAAGAATTGCAGTATGATAAATTTTTTATTTATTATTTATGGGGAAGGAAAAAGAACACCCATGAAACTAATTTGAATCATAAGAACTAAATTTTAAACAGATTTATAATTAAATTTATTTATCCATTAATAAAAAACATTTTAATAAATATTCATATTGAATTTTCTATTATGAAACTACTACAAATAACAAAGAAATTAAAATTAAAATTTGAAAAAAAAAGAAGCATTTACACAGAGAATGAATATTTTTCAAGGCTATAAAAAATTTGAGTGTGGTATAGTTTTAAATTATTTTATTATGATATATATGTCTATTATATATGAATTTAATTGATAAAAATCAATTTCATGTAAAATATGTATGGGTTTTCTATCTCAAACTCTTATCATTGAGACATGTTTTGTAGTAAATAATTAATTTAAATTATGTGATGTAAATAGTTTCTTGTTTTATATTTTTTTAATGCAATGTATTTATTTTTTGTATTTAAAGATAAATTTGAGGCCATATTTTTAAATGGTGTTTTATTGAAATTCTACCCAAGTCACAGATATGGTGTTAATGTCATGATTTTTATTATTTGACACACATGTTACAATCAAAAACTATTTCCTTTATTAGGGTACATAAATTGTCATGAAAAAAATTTGTTATTTTACTCATATATTTGTGGGATTTACAAGTCAATATTTTTATCAATTAAACAAATTCATTTAATTTATGAGTTATCAAAGTGATTATTAAACAAATCAATTCATATATGATGAAACCCTTCTATTATTGGTAATGAAAATAATGTGTAAATTCCAATAAAGTAAAACCCTCATTGGATAATAAAATTGGAAGATATTATATCACAGGTTAACCGAGGGGTAGTCATAAAACATATTATTGGTTGAGAGCTTTATCGATAATAAACCTATTGGACTATATGTTTTCCTAACAAATAACATTTTACTAAACTCTCCTAGGGGATATATTATTTAATATTTACAATATAATCATAAACAATGATGAATTATTTTTCATATCATTTCCATTTTATCCATCAACGTCAATAGCAATTAATCACAATTACTATATAATATTTAAAACCAAATATATAGAATGTACCCTTACAGTTATATTTTCATTATATAGGTCCAATATGATACATTGATGATATACACACACATTGTATATATATTTAGGTATTGTCTCTAATAAATACATATTATTCATTTCATTAGGAAAGTGCTTGATTTGAAAAAATTTGAATTTGTAGATATATATATTTTATTCAGAATGGGGTTCATTCGGGAATTGAATGAATATAATTGTGGACTAGTATGTTTAATTCATTCAACATAAAAAAGGGACATGTGGGAAAAATATGCTTCCTATTAATTCATCGAATGTTCACATGGGAAAAATAAATTTTTTTTAATACTTCTTCCCATATAATTTCTTAAAAAATGTAATTATATAATGTCTTAATGGGTGGCATTATGAATTAAATATAAATATAATAAATGATTATAATTATCTTTTAAATAATTTATATTCATGGGTATAGCATTAAATTAGTTTATGTTGACTTTTTATTCCAATATTAATCCATTTTTTACAATTAATTCATCTATATAATACTCGTTAAATCAAATTTGAACTCACGATTATATGTTTTCGTTTCACTTGGAATGATATAGTAGATCTATGAGAAATGATAAAGGATATGATGTAAGGGATAATTATTATATATCTCTGTGGTCATGTTGATTCCAATTTTTTAAAATATAATGTTTTTATGTATAGATGCTTCTATAAATAATATATTCTTGGATCATGTGGAAACACATTTATTTTATAATAGTATTATAATATAACTATCTTCTATGATAACCCTGCTTTTTATTAAAACTTAAACATGATTTATTACATAAAAATTGACATGATTCAACAAAAAATATCGAGAGGTTTAGTGTCTTGGGGGCTTAGGATCATTACATAAAAACTTAAAACATGAAATACAATATCGTTATTGAAAACTTCTTTTACATGACCAGTACATTCCTTCGTACTTAGCATTGCATGGGATAACCTGAGGACATGCATAAGAAAAGGCTGAGCTATAAAGCCTAATAAGGGAGTACACATGGAATAACATGAGGAGTAAAATACATGTTAAACAATAGGAATATCAATAGAGCATAAGAAAAACATGAACATAAAGGCATGATAAAGCTTGATAGTCATAACATGGAAATGTGGAAACAACACTTAACATGGAATTAGCATGAGCCAATGCTCACTGCACATGGAGCATGAGTAAATCCACATTGCACATAAAGCACGACTAAACCCATGATTCACTTTAATTATCATTAGTCAACACTCATTTCACATGACGTATCATGATACTATACTTTACCCAATGCATTGGAGCGCTATAAGGTCGCACCCTTCATAAACATTTCATTTCATGCATAAGTGTGCCACATGGATCATAAAAAATGGATTCATAAAACATAATAATTTCTTCCACGATAAAGGAATGTGGAATTAATACATGAAACATTATAATCAATAAGTAAATGTGCATAAAGGGGAATACCCTTGATGGATAAATGGGCATGATATTCACTACACAATGGCATTGGCTTAGAAAATCGGTGCAATTTTGGCAGCATAACGGCATGACATAAGAATTCATAAAAATGGTTGTTGAGATAGAAAGGGGTTCCTCATCATATTTACATGTAATGGACAGTAATGAGGTCATATAGATAGATGTAACAACAATTTTAATGGGATTTATATTCACAATACAAAAGTACTGCTTGAATGTAAAAGAGGAGAGAGAAGTTCCTTTCGGAATTTCGGCATAGTAACGGGCGTACATGGGAGGAATTTAATGGGAGAGAAAGGGGTATCCCATAATTCAAACATAAATAGGGAAGTATGAGAGAGGTGATAAACCATACCCGAACATTCATAAATGATATTAAATGGGAAAAAAACTTAAAGAAAATTGGACAAAAAAGAGAAAGGAAGAAAAAACCCTTACTTGGAAGTGTGCTTCCAAAGGCTAGAGAGAGGCTTGTGAGAGGCTTCTTGGGAGCTCAGGGCACCTTGGGAGGATTCTAGAGAGAGTAAAGAAGAGGGTTTATGAACTCCAAAGGCTTTGAGTGAGGGGTAAGTGGGATATTGGTGGGTTTATATAGGAAAGGTGAGGGAATTCTTTATTATTTATGTTTGGGACCCCTTATATTAAATTAATCTAAACCACATACCATTCCATGGTTTTTGCCCATGGGTTTTGAAAAAGGGAAGAGGAAAATAATATTTTATAAGGCCAAGGTCAGAACTTCTTAAAATATAAGGGTTTCTTTTGTGGAGATGAGTTACACTCCCATGGAAATTAATTTAAAAAAGACAAGGTGTTTAATAAGTCTTGAGGGGTCCATTAATGCTTTGAAAAGTAATCTAAACAAACCCAAAATCACATTATTTTAATTTTAAAATATATATTGGCCGAAAATAAAGATTATAGTATTTTATTACATCACTATTGGGTCATTATGATGTCATAAAACACATTATATATTTAAACGGTATTTAAATTTTACTCAAAAATTTGACTATCTCAGAAAATTATGAAAAATTCACCATGGGATAATTTTGACATCCTGATTCCAAACATAACATTTATTTTATCTAAATAATTTTATAAATATGTTAATTTTCAATTTTAATATAAAAACCTACATCTATCAAAAATTCGCGGGTTTTGACAAAATTGGCTTTCAAACCTTAATAAAAATTATAATTGCATTCATACAATTACATGATCATTTATATATAATAAAATTAATCTAATAATAATAATATTAAAATTTTATTAAAATATTATTTAATTAAAAAATCACTTAATTTAATAAAATTGATTTCTTAATTAAATAAAAACTGAAAACACCATTTGTACTTTAAAAACTATTTACAATGTATCAATAATGACAAGAAATTATAATCATTATTATATACAAAAATAATGCACATGAACATAGTACTATTAATTAGTTACATAAACCCTTAAAACAGCCACATAAGACCTAAGGGTAAGGTGTGTGATGGTGACAGACTCTTGGGGTGGCTCGGATAACATCGCCCGATTGGTAATTTCTATCAACTTCCACTTCTCCCGTAGATGGTCCTATTCGAGCTTGACATGGTGAAGCTCAACTTGGGCTTGGTCAAGAGCGAATCCCAAGGACGCCACCTCTTTTCCGAGCTCTGATAAATGGGTTTTGTATGGGGCAATTCTACTGTATGAGGCCATCGCTTCCTTTGTCTAAATAAAATTGGATGTGTTAAAGTCCTATATTTATACTAATGATGTGATCACTGTTCAATGGATATAAAAGTAATGGTCACAATTCTTATAATAAAACCAAAGAAGTTGACATTTTATAAAAACATTTTATATAATGTGACATTTAATAAGATCAAGAGGGATTTTCCATTAATTAAACATTGGGTCGTTACAATATTCCCCCCTTAAGAAATTTCTCCCTCAAAATTTTCCTTTTACCACACTAAAACAAATGTGGGTAACTCAGCTTCATCACTTCTTCTGATTCCCAAGTTTATTCTTCAAACATGTGGTTTCTCCACAACAACATGACAACGGGCGTTGTCTTATTTCGTAGAAATTTTTCTCTACGATCAAAGATCTTCACTAGTTCCTCTTCATAAGAAAGATCGTATTCAAATTGTACCACCTCAGAAAAGAGTGTATGTGAAGGGTCCGATATGTACTTCTTTAATAGAGATACATGAAAGACATAATGTACTTTCTCCATAGTAGGCGGAAGTGCTAGTCGATAGGCCACAGCCCTGACACGATCAAGAATCTCGAAGGGGCCGATGTACCTTGGACTTAAATTCCCTTTCTTTCCAAACCTCATGACATTATTCCACAGAGATATGCATAGAATAACCATGTCTCCAACTTTAAACTCATGTTCTCGTCGACGATTATCTGCATAACTCTTCTGTCGAATCTGGGCTGCCTTGATATGTTGTTGAATGGTTTTCACTTTCTCCACCATTTCCTCAACCATTTTTGGTCCAAGCAGCTTACGTTCACCAACCTCATCCCAGCATGCCGTTGTTCTGCACCTTTTCCCATACAGGGCTTCATATGGTTCTATTTGGATGCTCGAGTGGAAACAGTTATTATAAGAGATCTCAACCAGAAGAAGATGTTAATACGATCCTCCTTTAAAGTCCATTGAGAACGATCTCAACATATCCTCAAGTGTTTGGATAGTCCGCTCGGATTGACCATCAGTTTGAGGATGATAGGCCGTACTGAAGTTCAGTTCAGTATTCAGAGCATGTTGAAGACTTCCAAAACATAGATGTGAATCTTGGATCTCGGTCAGACACAATAGATAGTGGTACTCTTGGCAACCATACCACTTCCCTGATATATATCTGTGCTAGTTGATCCAATGAGAAATCCTCCCGAATAGCAATGAAGTGTGCAGTCTTTGTAAGATGATCCACAATAACCCATATTGCATTGTTGCATTTGGATATCCTCGGATGTCCTGTGAAAAAGTCCATGGTGATGTTTTCCAATTTCCATTCTGGTATGGGAAATGGTTGCATCATCCCCTTAGACTTCTTCCACTCTGACTTCACTTGCTGACACACTAGGCACATTAATGTATATTCAGTAATTTCCTTCTTCATATTGTCCCACCAAAAGTTTTCTCGGAGGTCTCGATACATCTTTGTGTTTCCTGGGTGAATAGAGAAATTTGAACTATGTGCATCATCCAAAAGTTCCTTCTTCAGCTCCGGACTTGATGGAACGCATAGTCTTTTCCCAAACCGCACAATTCCTTCTTAATTAATATTAATCTACGAGGATTTATCTTTTTCGATAGATCCCACTTTTTCTTGAATTCCCACATCATTTTTTTGAGCATCCTTTAACCTTTCCAAAAGAGACTGTTGAGCAATCATTTGTGAAATGATTGATGATGTTCCCTTCTCTATGATTCCCATATCCATGTTCATCAAGTCTAAGAATATTGGATCCTTCTCAATTCTCATCATTGATAGAATCACTAGATCCATTCTACTTAGGGAATCTTCCATCTTGTTCGTTTTCCTAGGGTGGTAATGGATTGAACAGTCATAATCCTTGATGATCTCTATCCATCTTCTCTGGTGCATATTATGATCTTTCTGTGTGAATATATATTTACGACTCTTGTGGTCAGTATATATCTCAAATTTCTCTCCATAGAGATAATGCCGCCATATTTTCAAGGCAAATATCACCGTCGCCAACTCCAGATCCTGCATTGGATAGTTTTGCTCATGGATTTTCAACTGCCTTGAGGCATAGGATATAACTTTATCATTCTACATTAGCACACATCCTAAGCCCTTCTTCGAAGCATCACTGAATACCACGAAAAGATCCCCACTTGTGGTTAATGTCAGCACGGGCGCAGTGATAAGCTTCCTTTTCAACTCCTTGAATATTTCTTCACATTCATCACTCCAAGAAAACATTACTCCCTTTCGAGTTATCTTGGTAAGAGGGTTAGACAATCGTGAGAAATTTCTCACAAATCGTCGATAATATCTATCTAACACCAAGAATCTACAGATATCTATTACTGATGTTGGCCTCAGCCATCCCTCAATTGCATCTATTTTGTAGGGATCCACATATATCCCATTGCTTGTGATGATATGGTCCAATAATGAGACCTCCTTCAACAAAAACTCACACTTGTTGTACTTTTCATAGAGATTCTCCTTGCGCAAAGTCTCTAGTACAGTTCTTAAATGCTTCTCATGATCCTCCTTGGTTTTGGAGTATATTATAATATCATCTATAAAGACTACCAAAAATTTGTCTAGGTAATATCTAAAGACTCTATTCATCAATTCCATGAATATTCTTTGAGCATTGGTTAGTCTTAAAGGCATTACTATGAATTCATAGTGCCCGTATATTTTACGAAAAGCATTCTTGGGGACATCTTCCTTCTTCACCCTTACTTGATAATATCCCGACCTCAAATCTACATTGGAGAAGAATTGGGCTCCACACTGCTTATCGAACAAGTCATCAATTATTGGTAGAGGATAATTTCTCTTTATCAAGGTTTTGTTAAGTTCACGATAATCGATGCAAAGCCGAATTGACCCATCCTTCTTCGTGACGAAGAGGACTGGTGCTCCCCATGGTGAAGCACTTGGGCGTATAAACCCTTTATCCAGATTCTCCTATAGTTGTTTCTTCAGATATTAAAGCTCTGCAACAGCCATTATATATGGAGACTTGGATATTGGTAAAGCCCCGAATATAAGTTCAATTGAGAATTCAACATCCCTTCTAGGAGAAAGACCAGGAAGTCCTTGGTAAACACTTCAGCGAATTCCCTCAAAATAGGAATTTCTTCAAGGATGTTTTCTTCTTTGGACTCAATCATCTGAGCCTGATACGTGTGATCATAAGGAAGTAATATCCATGCTTGAGATGATAGATCTAAAGGAGATTCATCTTCCTCCTTACACTTGTAAAGAATCAGGGGTCGATTCTCCATATAGAGTGTGATTTCCCTCTCCGAAAATTTATGTTGGCTCTATATAAGGAATGCCAATCCATGCCAAGAATTGCATCAAATTCCACCAGAGGGAGTATGACGAGGTTTTATGGGAAATTCAATCCACATATTATAACAGGGGAGGACTTATATTCATGGGATGCAATGATTGCCCCATTTTCCGTACTCGCCGACATCTTCAAATCCATGATTTGTGGTGGTTCTGGGATTGTTCTACTAATATTTTGAGATATAAAAGAATGTGTAGAACCTGAATCAAAAAGTACATTTTCTATTCTTGAATCAATAATTAGTGTACCTGTTACCACTTCGTTGTCGGGGTTCACTTCGACAGAAGTGATGGAAAAAGTGTTGAGGAAAGTATTGTTTTCAATAATACATGTTAATGTTATTTAAATGGGGAGATTATTAAAAATAATACTCTGCCTCTTTATGATAATTTTGATGCTCACAAATACCCATAGTTATTTTCTAATGTTTTTATTTAGTATTTTGAAAGAATTTATTAATTTATTTTACTATTGAAATAATGAGAATCTATTACTTATTTGGAATCTACTTTAAGTTCGTTCTGGAATCATTGTTCATACATTACATAGGTAAATATAGCACGGAATCTGTTTTAGCATGTTCTGGAATCACTGTTCATACCCTATGTGGATAAACATAGCGTAAGGATGAAAAGCGTGTATAATTTTTGAAATAAGAGAAAAGTATGGTTAAACAACCATATTTTTTTAGCAATGTATGGATGGAGAACCTTACGTTTGGAAGGAACCATACGTTTTGGTTATCAGCAATGTATGGAAGGTGAACCGTATGTAAATTCTAAGTGATACGTTTGATTCTCAAAAGTATGTTTAATCAACCTTAGTTTTGTAAACAACCATACGTTCTCAGAAAAGTATGGATCAAGTAAATGTATGGATCTTTTACAGTACGTTTTAGTGTTGAAGAAAAAGTATAGATGATCAAACCTACTTTTTTGTTCAACCGTACATTGTCAGCCTTATGTTGGTATTCAACCGTACGTCGTTAACTATACATTTGAAGACTATGATTAAACCTACGTTTGGAGGCCACGTCATCAACCATACGTTTGGCATTAGAAATTGTGACAGACGATGTTTATGTGCAATGTTCATTAAGCTGATTTCTGGGCGGATTTCAAGCTGGATTTAAAGTCGTTTTTAAAGTACGACTTTGACTGATTCAAAGATGTTTTATTAATGGATTTAAGATTGAATTAAAAAGCGATTTTTATGCCGAGTCTTAAGGGAAGTTACAACTTTTCTATAAATTCAAAATTTTTAATATCGCGAATCATAAGGAGACTATTATGGATCTAAATATTCATGAGATATGTTTTTATTATATATGTTCTCTCTAAAACACCAGGTATGGATGGATGTGAACCATCTATTATTGAAAAAGGTTGAAAACAGAGATTACAACTATTTACGTTGATCTGCTGATTCAAAAGGAGCATAAATGCTCTATTTGTTTAAGAAGAAGGAACTCAATAGAAGATTCACCTGTTTTATATCGAATATCTACTGTGGATCTACTACTGCTGAAGTTTTGAACTATCTTTCTATATCTACTACAACTGGATCAACTCAGAACTGCTTCATCTTGAAGATAAATATTTATAGAGACTTCAATCCATCTACTGTCAATTGCATTCTGTTTTAATTGTGAAGATCAACTGGAAATTTCTTTATGATATTCCTTTTTATTCTTGAGTAACAAGCTTCTTGTTCTAAGCTGTGTAGGTTCGTGTTTGAACCAGAAGGATTTTTTTTGCCTTGTCTTGTAAAGGTATCAACTGCTTGTACTCAGTTGTGAATCAGTTTGTGAAAAGAGGACCAGATAGTGAAAATCACAAAGCTCGTGGAGTAGATCGTTGGTGGAGTAGACTAGGGGCTTTCTGTTTCCTGAACCGCTATACATTTCTGTGTTATTGATTTTACTTTTTCCTATGCACGGTCAAATCAGATAAAGTATAAAGGATATAACTCGTTCAAGAAAAGAGTTATCGAAAAATTTCGAAATACACAATTCACCCCCCTCTTGTGTATAATCTGTAGATTCAGATCCAACAATTGGAATCATAGGAGGAGCTTCGGGTAAAGCCCTAGAAATCTAGAAGAAATTTAAAGATTATACAACAGGGCATCAAGACTGATACAAGAGAAGGGATGTCGATGGTCAGAGCACCATATTTTAATGGAGACAACTATGGTTCCTGGAAATCACGCATGATAATATATCTGAAAAACATCGGATATAGAGTTTATTCAAAGATTCTGACTCCTTGGGAAATTCCTGAAAATCCTGAAACATGGAGTGCTGCAATAGAGGAAGAATACGATATGAACTCAAAGGCTATGAATGCAATTATCTGCAGTCTAGGACCAAATGAATTTAACAGAGTATCTTAGTTCCCTACAGCATATGAGATGTGGAAAACAATATATGTGGAAGATTAAGGAACAGACAATGTGATCCAAATGAGATATGCAACTGAAAAACAGAAATTTAATACTTTCAGAATGGTTGAAGGTGAGAGAATTACCCAAATGAATGGGAGACTGACATAAATTTTTAATAACATAACTTCTGTAGGAGAACCTATCAAGCAAGCTGATCAAGCATTAAAATTACTATGATTACTTCCTACTCGATGGAATGGTATCTCTGCTGCAATCAGACAATCAAAACCTGTCAAGGATCTAACCATGAGAGAGGTGATTGGTACACTGATGATGTATGAAGCTAAAATGAAACATGAGGCTAATGAACATAAAGTACTTATCAAGAGAGAAGATACTTCCTTGAAGGTAACTTCACAACAAAAGATTAGAAAGATGAAGATCAGAGAAGCCAAAGATAAATCAGAAAGCTCTGACTCATCCAACTCAAATTTAGAGCTGGCTCAACTTTCCAGGAAATTTAGAAAGTTCTACAACAAGAGAAGAGGCTTCCAAAAATACTTTAAGGGAGATAATAAGGATGTAAGATGTTATGAATGAAAAAATATGGAGCATATCAGACCAGATTTCCCACAATTGAAGGATGCAAAGAAGAAGAAATTCTTCAAAACAAACGACTTTGAGAAGAAAGACAAGAAAGCTATGGAAGCCACATAGAGTGTATCTGAAGACTCTAGTATCTCTTCTGAATCAATCTTAATGAAAGAAGAAGTCAATATAAATGAAAATATGTGTTTTATGGCAGAAACTGATGAGGTACAATCATATTACTCCTATGAATCAAATTATGAATCAAGCTACTCAAATGAAAAACTTGCAGCCTACTGCAATATGCTTGATGAAAGATATGACTCACTATTTAAGAAACCTAAGTCTCTAAAAAATAAACATTATGCCATTTTAGATGAAAGAGATACAATTCCGAAACATCATAAATAATTAACTGATAAATACAATTCAATTAACACTAACTATATTAATTTTGAATCAAGAATAAAAACACTGTAGGATGAAGTACAAGCTTACAAACAGGCTGCATTGGTTTTTACAAAAGGAGAGAATTCATTAAATGAAATTCTTGGAAAAATTGTCATTAAAATGGAGAGATTTGGAATTGGAAGTAAAGTAGAAAAACCAAATCTATATAAAACATATTTTGATCCTAGACCTAAAAGCGTTAATTGCAATTTTTGTGGGACAAAGGGACATATAGCTAAAAACAGTTTTCTAAGACAACCTCAAATTTTTGGTATTAAGATAGCCTATGTTTAAAAAGACTTATATGATTCAACTAATTTTAAAAGAAATAATCAAATATGGATACCCATATCATTGCTAGCTAACACTCCTGGACCCAACAAAATATGGGTACCAAAGCAATTTGTTTGAATGTCTTTGCAGGTAGCAGGGAACCAGAGAAGAAAATATATATGGTACATGGAAAGTGGCTGCTGAAGACATGTGAGTGGGAACTCATTGAATTTTTCTTCACTCACTGAAAAGAATGGAGGACTTGTCACATTTGGTGACAATGCCAAAGGAAAAATCATTGGCATTAGAAATGTTGGAGATGAAAAAACAGTCTCAATCAACAAAGTACTTTATGTACAAGGACTAAAACATAATCTGATAAGTATCTCTCAACATTGTGATGATGGATATACTCTTGATTTTACTAACAATTGCTATATTGATTCTAAAGATAAACTATTTAAATTTAAAGCACCATGAACTGAAAATGTCTATACTTTGGATTTAAATTCCTTGTGTAAACAATAAGTTAACTGCTTGACTGCTAAAGTAACTGAATCATAGATCTGGCATAGGAGACTTGGTAATTTCAATGTATATGTTTTACATAAGTTATTTAAGAAACATTTAGTTTCTGATTTACCTTGTCTCAAATTTGATAGTGACAGATTTTGTGATGCATGTCAACTTGGAAAGCAACACAAATCATCCCTCAAATATCTTAATAAGGTTGCTACATCTAAACCTCTAGAAATTATTCATATGGATTTGTTTGGACCTTCAAGATTAGAAAAAATAGCCTGTAAATTATATGTATATGTTTTAGTTGATGACTATTCAACATTTACATGGATTTTCTTTTTGAAATTTAAAAATGAGGATTTTACTTTATTTGAAAGGTTCTGAAAATCTGTTCAAAATGAAAAAGGTTTCAATATTATCTCATTGAAAAGTTATAATGGTGGATAATTTGAGAATATATAATTTAATTCCTTTTGCTCAAATATTGGTATTAAACATACCTTTTCTTCACCCAGAACACCTCAACAGAATGGGATTGTAGAACTAAGAAATATAATAATTCAAGAAATGGCTAGACCTATGTTAAATGAATATAGTCTACCTATATATTTTTGGGTAGAAGATGTGAATACAGCTTGTTATATAATTAATAGAGTTTTAATTAGACCTATTTTAAAAAAGACACCCTATGAACTATGAAATAACATAAAACCTAAAGTAAATTACTTTAATGTTTTTGGATGAATGGTTTATATCTTAAACACCAAGGATAATCTTGGTAAGTTTGATCCAAAATCTGATGAAGGTATTTTCATAGGATATTCTACTACCTCCAAAGACTATTGAGTTTATAATAAGAAGTCAAGGATTGTGGAAGAATCAGTTCATGTGAAATTTGATGAATCTGATCCTTTTGAGAAAAGTATAGACAAAATGGATGAACATGACTCTAATGATAACATGAAACTTGAGAATTTAAAGAATGTTTTTGAAAATGATATAAAAGAAATTAATTCCAGTTCAGTGGAACATGATACTGAAGAACCTTTAAATATATTACCTAGACAGTCTAGAACCCTAAAGAATCACCCTTTAGAAACTGTAATAGGTGACCTAGAAACTGTTGTTCAGACTAGAAGAAACTGAGGAAACCTAGTGGAATTCTCTTCCTTCCTATATCAACAAGAACCCAAGACTATAGAAGAAGCTTTAGATGATGAAAGATGGGTAATAGCAATTCAAGATGAATTAAACTAGTTTAAAAGAATTGATGTTTGGGATTTAGCGGAAAGGCCTAAGAATTATACTATAATTGGAACCAAATGGGTCATTAGAAATAAACAGGATGACCAAGGCATAATGACTAGAAATAAAGCAAGATTAGTAGCTAAAGGATATAATCAAGAATAAGGAATAGATTATGATGAGGCATTTGCACCTGCAGCTAGGTTAGAAGCCATTAGAATCCTTTTAACCTATGCATCTTATATGAATTTTAAATTATTTCATAGGGATGTTAAATCTACCTTTTTAAATGGTTATTTAATGGAGGATTTTTATGTTGAGCAACCTCCTGGTTTTGAAAACTCTCAAAAACCTGATTCTGTTTTTAAACATACTAAATCTTTTTATGGGCTTTAACAAGCACCTAGAGCTTGGTATGAATGATTAAGTTATTTTCTTTTGAAAATTATTTTACTGTTGGTAAGGAAGATCCAACACTATTTATGAAAACTGTAAAAAATAATGTTTTATTGGTTCAAATTTATGTTGATGATTAATCTTTGGATCAACTAATAAAACTCTTTGTCAAGAATTTTCAAAATTAATGCAAGAATAATTTGAAATGAGTATGATGGGAGAATTAAATTTCTTTTTGGGTCTTCAAATATTTCAAAAAGCTTTTGGAAATGTTTTAAATCAATGAAAATACATTACTGATTTACTTAAGAAATTTGGACTTGAGAAAAACAAGCCATTTACAACTCCTATGTGTAATAATATAAAACATGATCTGGATGAAATTGTAAAATCAGTTGACAACAAGTTAAATAGAGGTATGATTGGTAGTTTGTTATATCTTACTGCTAGCAGGCCAGATATAATTTATTCAGTATGTCTTTTTGCTAGATTTTAATCAAATCATAAAGAATCTCATCTAACTGCCGTTAAGATAATTTTTAGATATTTAAAAGGAACTGTTTCTCAATCTCTTATTTATCCAAAAACTTATGATTTTAATTTTATTTCATATTCAGATGCTGTCTTTGGAAGTTGTAGGTTAGATAGAAAAGTCACATCAGGAACTTGTCACTTTTTAGGAAACTCCTTAGTATCATGGTCTAGTAAGAAACAACATTCAGTTACCCTGTCAATAGTTGAGGCATAATATGTTTCTGCTGGCAGTTTCTTTGCACAAGTATTGTGGATGAAAAACACTCTTATGGACTTTGGATTGAATTTTAATAATACACATATTTTATGTGATAATACGAGTGCAATTAATATTTGAAAAAACCCTATTAGTCATTCTAGAACTATGAATATTGATATAAGGCATCACTTTTTAAGAGATCATGTTATTAAAAAAGATATATTTTAAGAATTTATAAATACTAAAATTCAATTAGCAAATATTTTTACTGAACCACTTCCCACTACAAGGTTTGATTTTTTAAGGGGGAGCTGGGTTTATTTAATTTTAAATAATTTTTTTTATTATCATTTACTTTTATTTATATCTGTAAATTTTATTTTGTTTAATGAATACTTTTATGATTTTCCTTCTTTCGTCAAATAAAAAATCTATTTGTTTTTTAAATATATATAATGATTAGTGATTACACGGGAATCAAGGCTCTAAGATCCTTTTCGACATCTAAACCCTTCCACTTCTATCGAAACCCTTTTGAAATCCTAAAATTGCACTTCATCTTCTGAAACCCTAACCTTCGAACTTCTGAAACCCTAACCTTCAAACCTTCAGACACTCTTGCTGAAATGGTAAGTTCTAAAAGAGCCAGTGAGGCCGATCCGAGAAATTCCAAGAGACAACGCACCGAGGGAAGAACAATCTTACAAGGTATGGTAATCGATCTCGACTGGTTATTTCAGAAAAATCTATTGTTGGAGTAAGCGTTGTCGTTCTAGAATCTTGAACATATGTTCAACAGTGAAAATATGGAATTTCTGTATGAAGTTGAACTTCGATACTTCTTCAAATCTATACAATTTAGTTTGGGAGATACAGAGGACAGTATGATGGCTAAGATAGAGGATAGGGATTTCTCAATCTCTTCAGTAGAGATTAGTCAGATTCTCAAATGCCCTCATGAGGGAGTTTTTCATTTCGACTTGAAGAATATATGAGATTTTTTACATAAATTCGAAGACATCGTGTCTTTTATTTTGGGTACCAAGATAATAATGAAAATTATTGTCAATGATTTAGAGCCTGATCAGAAGATTTTGTGTCAACTTTATTCAGACATGAATAGCTCCACGGATGGCAGAAATGGAGAAGATTTTGTACCTTGATATGTATATAATTTTCCTTTTGTTAAATGATATTAGGTAAAACATTCCAAGATACATGATAAGGTATCTCAGTTAATTATGTCAAAGTGTGGCCAGGATGAATTTCTACCCTTTCGGTAGATTTATTTCTAAACTGTTGTTTAAGAAAGGAATGGTGAGATTAGTGGATGCTTGTAACGCCCCCAAATGATAAAGGGTTAAATGACTAAATGATATGACTCATGTCAAAAAGGTGAACCTTCCTTTTCGGGAGTCTGTATGATTAGAACTCCGCAGTTAAGCGTGTTTGGCCTGGAGTAGTGATCAGGATGGGTGACCTCCTGAGATGTTTTTCAGGATGTGTGTGAGTGATGACAAAACACGCTTGAAAGGACATGTGTTGGCCTATGGGGACAATCATTAGTCAGATGACCCGTTCAGGCATGTGGGTGGACCCTGGGGTGGGCCCCATGTGTCTGCGGGGCAACTGGTGGTACCTAGTGGGACAGGACCCAACGACCATGTTAAGGCGGGGTGGTTGTGCTGTAACTCGGGACCCAGTTGTCACAATTGGTATCAGAGGAGGAACCCAGCCTTAAGTGCGGTGCACTGGCTTGGTTGAGTTGTAGGGCACACAATGAGGGCGTTGTTCTCTAAAGGTGGGGGTGATTGTAACACCCCCAAATGATAAAGGGTTAAATGACTAAATTATATGACTCATGTCAACAAGGTGCACCTTCCATTTCGGGAGTCTGTCTGATTAGAACTCCACAGTTAAGCATTCTTGGCCTGGAGTAGTGATCAGGATGGGTGACCTCCTGGTAAGTTTTTCATGATGTGTGTGAGTGAGGAAAAAACACACTGAAAAGGACATGTGTTGGCCTTTGGGGACAATCATTATTCATATGACCCGTTCAGGCATGTTGGTGGATCCTGGGGTGGGCCCCATGTGTCTGCAGGGCAACTGGTGGTACCTAGTGGGACAGGACCCGACGACCATGTTAAGGCAGGGAGGATGAGCTGTCACTGGGGTCCAGTTGTTACAATGCTAGAGTTAACTATCATCACAGTAATACATTTAATTCTGGAACTTTAGGGAAAGTTAGATATTTCTAGAGCACAATTAATGGAAAACTTTTGCCAGTAGGAGCTGAGGAAGCCTCAGAGAGTTCTCAGGCTCAACCTGCTAAGTCCAAGGAGGGACAAGCTGAATCCAGAGTCGGAAATGTAGCAAAGAGGATTCTCTTTGATGTGGCAGATATTGAGGAAGACATAAGTCAGGAGGGACTTCAATCTAAAAGAAAAAGACAAGTAAATGTGGAAGTCACTTCCACTACTTTGGACACTACAACAGAAGCCTTAATTTATTATTATTTTGTGAGAGAAGATGTTGTTGAAATGATCTTGGAAGATGTTACTAAGAGAACATCCCCAGTAGAGGACTCAAGATCTCAAGAAAAACTCATAGGGAAAAGAAGGAACAGATTGTAGCTAATGTTGAAGTCGCACTTCAACAGGAACAAGAGATGGAGGTAGTTCCTTGTGAAGAAGTGGCCAGTCCTCAGGAAACTTCTGAAAATATTTTTCTTGAAAATCCAATGTAAGGCATAGATGCTGATTTTTGTGGTGAGCATGCCTCTTCCGCTCACACAGAGGTACTTCAAGAGGATTTTTCTATGGAGGAGTTTGAAAACTCTAAAGAAAAATTTGTGGACAAACCTTCTCCAGACAGAGAAAAAGAAAAATAAGATGTTGAATCATTAACTTTGGTACTGATGCATCAACCTGAGACTGTGAATCAAGCACAGGGTGCATCTGATTCTAGAAAAGAAGAAATTGAAGAACTGTATAGAAAAGTATCTCAATTGGAATCTGAGAATGTTTCTCTAAGAAATGCCTTCGATTTAGAGCGTTTAAAGTTTCAAATGTTAAATGAGTATACAGTTTCAAGGCAAGAAGTTGAAATGTTTAAATAGGATAAGCTGAATGTTGTTACACAATTAAAATCTGAAATGTATATGAAGTCAGATTTATCAAATCTGATGTTTTTTTATAGAGAATCAATTTGCATCAGTTGGAAATAATGCAGTTAGTGGTTCAGGTACATCATCAGATTTAATCAGAAGTTTTCAGGCTATCATAGCTGCGATGAGAAACATGATTGACAGGATACATGATCTTCAATGTAACAGTGCTCCTTTGTCTGTGTTGCTGGACAATCAGAAGTTCTTAGTGAATCAATTGACATCTAGTGAGCCATCGATCAGAATTCAGTTAAATCAGTTATCCGAGAAGCTGTCAGTATTTGTTGAAAAAGAGGAAAGGATGCATGAGTATTTCAGAGTCAATTTAATTGAAGATATTCATATGACTCAAGAGAACAGATATCTCATTATTAAGCTTGGCGATGGGATGATGAGGAGACTTCTGGAGCAGTTTACAGAAATCAAGTCGGTAATCCAGAGGAGATAGATCCTGTTGCCTATCTTACCTAATCCTTGATTCCTGGGTATATCATTATCATGTATATAGTACTGTTTTTGAATGAAAAATTTCTTCATTGTTTATTTTTCTCTTTCCTTATTTGTTTTATTAAATCTGTTTTTAATTATTGATAAACAGTTCATAATAGAATTTACTAATAGTTCAGTGCAATATTAAAAGTTTTAAAATCCATGATTTTTCATTCTTTTTTATATCAAAAAAAGGGGGAGAATTTGGATAAACACAACCTCAAAACCTACATTTTATTTAGGGGGAGAATTCATTTTATTGGGGAAGAAAATTTAATGAGAAATTTGGATTTATAATTATCCTTTTGGAGGAGAAGTTTTTATTTAAAACATTATAGCTACATTTGAAAGTTAATTTTTGTTTAAATAATTTTAATTATTTTATGGGTTTTTTGATCATCAAAAAGGGGGAGATTGTTGAGAAAAGTATTGTTTTCAACAATACATGTTAATGTTATTTAAAGGGGGAGATTATTGAAAATAATAATCTGTCTCTTTATAATAATTTTGATGCTCACAAATACCCTTAGTTATTTTTAAATGTATTTATTTTGTATTTTTCAGGAATTTATTAATTTATTTTACTCTTGAAATAATGATAATCTATTACTTATTCGTAATATTCTTTAAGCGCATTCTGGAATCACAGTTCATGCCTTATGTAGGTAAATATAACGCAGAATCTGTTTTAGCACGTTTTGGAATCATTGTTCATACCCTACGTGGATAAACGTAGCGTAAGGATGAAAAGCATGTATTCTTTTTGAAATAAGAGAAAAGTATGGTTAAAAAACCATATGTCTTCAGCAAAGTATGGAAGGAGAACCTTACGTTAGGAAGGAACCATACATTTTGGTTATCAGCAAAGTATGGAAGGAGAACCGTATGTAAATTATAAGCGATACGTTTGTTTCTAAAAAGTCTGGTTCATCAACCTTACTTTTGTAAACAACCATATGTTCTTGGAAAAGTATGGATCAATTAAAAGTATGGATCTTTTACCGTACGTTTTAGTGTTGAAGAAAAAGTATGGATGATCAACCCTACGTTTTTGTTCAACCATACGTTGTCAACCCTACTTTGGTGTTCAACCTTACGTTGTTAACCTTAAGTTTGAATACTATGATAAAAACTATGTTTGGAGGCCACGTCATCAACCTTATGTTTGGAGTAGGAAATTTTGAAAGACGATATTTATGTGCAACGTTCAGTAAGCTAATTTCTGGGCAGATTTCAAGCCAGATTTAAAGTCGTTTTTAAAGTACGACTTGGACTGATACAAAGCCGTTTTATTAATGGATTTAAGATCGAATTAAAAGGTGATTTTTATTCCGAGTCTTAAATGAAGTTATGACTTCTCTGTAAATTAATTTTTTTGAATATCGCGAATCAGAAGGTGACTTTTATGGATGTCAATATGCAAGAGATATGTTTTTATTATATATGTTCTCTATGAAACACCAGTTATGGATGGATGTGATCGATCTATTATTGAAAAAGGTGGAAAACAAAGATTGCAACTATTTACGTTGATCTGTTGATACAAAAGGAGCGTAAAATCTATGTTTTTTCAGGAAGAAGGAACTTGATAGAAGATTCCCCTATTCTATATCGAATGTATACTATGGATCTACTATTGCTAAAGTTGTGAAATATCTTTCTATATCTACTACAATTGGATCGACTTAGAATTGCTTCGTCTTGAAGATCAATATTTCTAGAGACTTTGATCCATCTGCTGTCAATTGCATTCTATTGCAATTGTGATGATCAACTGGAAATTTCTTTATGAAATTCCTTTTTATTCTTGAGTAACTAGCTTCTTGTTATAAGCTGTGTAGGTTTGGGTTTTAACCAGAAGGCTTTGTTTTGCCTTGGATTGTAAAGGTATAAACTGCATGTACTCAGTTGTGAATTGGTCTGTGAAAAGAGGAACATATACTAAAAATCACCAAGCTCATGGAGTAGAGCATTGGTAGAGTGGACTAGGGGATTTCTGTTCCCCGAACTACTATACATCTATGTGTTCATGATTTTACTTTTTTCGCTGCATGGTCAAATCTGATAAAGTATAAAGGACAGAACTCGTTCAACAAAAGATTTATTGAAAAATTGAAAAAGACACAATTCACCCCCCTCTTGTGAATAATCTGTAGATTCAGATCCAACAAGAAGCTCTTCCTTGCTGCCTTGGAGGTTGTTGGTTGTTTCTGAAAACCCTTGGATTAGGGCACTGATTTTCAAAATGACCCGGTTCTTTGCATTTGTAGCATTGAACAATGTGTGGAGGTTCGAACTGAGCGTTCCTCTCCTCTGTCTTAGCTGTGGGTCTTTCTTACTGACAGTTAACACC
Organism: Viscum album; assembly: GCA_963277665.1. Lineage (NCBI taxonomy): Eukaryota > Viridiplantae > Streptophyta > Magnoliopsida > Santalales > Viscaceae > Viscum > Viscum album. The sequence continues at coordinate 852,546,180 of OY728159.1, forward strand.
TAGGTGCCCTTCTCTTCCACACCTGGAGCATTTCCTTATCCCCTTAAGGCAATTTTCACGGTGCTTATTTCAGAAATTTTGGAAAGTGGGGTGCTGGATCTTCTTAGCACCATTGGATTTATCCATCAGCCCACCAACATTGAAGTCCACCTTACACTTCTTATCCCCATGATACCCCTGTGATTATTCGATCTCCATTTCGACCTTGAGGGAACATCAGACAATTTACTCATAGTTGTCGAAGTCATGGAGCACTAATTCTTTCCGCGGGGTAGGCTTCAGCCCACCAAAGAAGCGGTCAACCTTGTATTTGAGGGTAATGAAAAAGCCTGAAGCGTATCGTTCAAGCCTTGTGAATTTTTCCTCATACGCTCCAACAGATTCTTCGTCTTTTTTATTGAGGGAAGGGAAGTCCCTTTCCATCTTAAGCTGGAGGGTGCGCGAAAAATATTTATAGAAAAACATCTTCTAGAAATCCTTCCATTCCAACGCCTCGATCTCCTCCTTAGGGTTCGTATTTTTTATCAATGTCCAACATTGATCAGCTTCACTCTCCATCCGATAAGCCGTAAAGAGAGCCTTCTCTTTTTCAAAAAATTGAAGGATGGAGAAGATATTTTCAATGGAGTTGATTCATTGTTCAGTGATTGTGGGATCAGATGATACGCTAAAAGTATGAGGCCTTTGTCTCATGAAGCTCTCAATAGCGACTTGTTCAATCTTAGGGGGGGGGGGGGTTTGGACGTTCCTCTTGACCTGTGTTTCTATTCAATGCTTGAGTTAGCTGAGAGAGAATCATGAAAAAGTTTGTGATCCCCGATCCCATTGGATTAGGCCTCTCATTAGTACAGTCATCACACTGATCTTCACATCGGTTGTTAGCCCGAGTCCTCCTATTACCAGCCATTGGCTGGAATAAAAGGAATGTTAGGGGTAACAAATAAAGGGAAATCCAAAGAAAAAAGTTGATGACTTATAAATAAACTTTCATTTCCTTAACTCATGAGTCTATAGGCTTCAATCTAGGATTTTCATGATCTACTTTCTACCATATATTCTTAGGCGCATTTTTTTAATTCCCATAATAAGGGATCATACTAATCTTGTGAATTTACCAAAGCCTATCCCCGGGGAGTGTCGTAACCAAGAGTGAAGCAAGTCCTGTTGTCGTGCACCAGTTCCTGTTCGAGTCTAGCTCAAAGCGGTGTTTTCAGGTTTTATCCCTAGGATACATCTGTGACAAAGCCTCCTCTACCTGATCGTATCCAAACAGGGATGTATTTTCTTGATAAATCACTTACTCAATACTCACCGAAACATATGGATGTTTTTATTGTACTTAGTCTTGTATCTAAGGCTTTACTAGGGTTTTCTAATCCAAATACCAAAAATAACAAAACCTATCCTTTGATACCAACTATGACAACCCTGCTTTTTATTACCACTTAAACATGATTTATTACATAAAATATCACTTGATACAACAAAGAAGATCGAGAGGTTTAGTGTATTTGGGGCTTAGGATCATTAAATAAAAACTTAAAACATGAAATACAACATCGTTATTGAAAACATCCTTTACATGACCACTACATTCCTTCATACTTAGCATTGCATGGGATAACCTGAGGACATGCATAAGAAAAGGGTGAGATATAAAGCCCAGTAAAGGAGTACACATGGAATAACATGAGGAGTACAATACATGTTAGCCAATAGGAATATCAATAGAGAATAAGAAAACATGAACATAAAGTCATGATAAATCATGATAATCATAACATGGAAATGTGGAAACAACACTGAACATGGAATTAGCATGAGCCCAGGCTCATTTCACATGGAGCATGAGTAAATCCTCATTGCACATAAAGCACGACTAAACCCACGTTGCACTTGAATTAGCATGAGTCAACAATCATTGCTCATTACGTATCATGATACAATACTTTACCCAATGCATTGGAGCGCTATAAGGGCGCACCCTTCTTAAGCATTTCATTTCATGCATAACTGTGCCACATGGATCATAAAAAATGGATTCATAAAACATAATAATTCATTCCACGATAAAGGAATGTGGAATTCATACATGAAACTTTATAATAAATAAGTAAATGTGCATAAAGGTGAATACCCTTGATGGAAAAATGGGCATGATATATACTACACAATGGCATTGGCTTAGAAAATCGGTGCAATTTTGGCAGCACAACGGCGTGACATAAGAATTCATAAAAACGGTTGATGAGATTGAAAGGGTTTCTTCATCATATTAACATGTAATGGACAGTAAGGAGGTCATATAGATAGATTTCACAACAATTTTAATGGAATTTAGATTCATAATACAGAAGTATTGCTTGAATGTAAAAGAGGAGAGAGAAGTTCCTTTCGGAATTTCGGCATAGTAATGGGCGTACATGAGATGCATTTAATGAGAGATAAAGGGGTCTCCCATCATCAAAACATAAATATGGAAGTATGAGGTAGGTTCAAAACAATACCTCAACATTCATAATTGAAATTAAATGGGCAAAACAACTTAAAGAAAATTGGACAAAAACAAAAAGGAAGAAAAAAACCCTTACTTGGAAGTGTGCTTCCAAAGGCTAGAGAGGGGCTTGTGAGAGGCTTCTTGGGAACTTGGGGAACCTTGGGAAGATTCTAGAGAGAGTAGAGCAGAGGTTGGATGAACTCAAAAGGATTTGAGTGAGGAGGAAGTGGGAGCTTCGGTGGGTTTATATAGGAAAGGTGAGGGAATTCTTTATTATTTAGGTTTGGGACCCCTTATATTAAAATAATCCAAACCACAAACCATCCCATGGTTTTTGCCCATGGTTTTTTGAAAAGGGAAGAGGAAAATATTATTTTATAAGGCCAAGGTCCGAACTTCTTAAAATATTAGGGTTGATTATGTGGAGGTGAGTCACACTCCCATAGAAATTAATTTAAAAAGACAAGGTGTTTAATAAGTCTTGAGGGGTCCATTAATGCTTTGAAAAGTAAGCCAAAAACCCAAAATCACATTATTTTAATGGTAAAACATATATTGTCCGAACATAAAGATTATATAATTTTATTACATCACTATTGTATCATTATGATGTCATAAAACACATTATATATTTAAACGATATTTAATTTTTACTCAAAAATTTGAATGTCTCTGAAAATTATGAAAAATTCACTGTTGGATAATTTCGACATCCTGATTCCAAAAATAACATTTATTTTATCGAAATAATTTTCTAAATATTTTAATTTTCTCTTTTAAAATAAGAACCTACATTTATAAAAAATTCACAGGTTTTGACAAAAATGGCTTTCAAACCTTAATAAAAATTATAATTGCGTTCATACAATTACATGATCATTTATGTATAATAAAATTAATCTAATAATAATAATAATAATAATTTATTAAAATATTATTTAATTCAAAAATCAGTTAATTTAATAAAATAGATTTCTTAATTAAATAATAACTAAAAATGCCATTTGTACTTTAAAAACTATTTACAATATATCAATAATGACAAGAAATTATATTAATTATTATATAAAAAATTAATGTACATGAACAGAGTACTATCTATTAGTTACATAACCCCTTAATACAACCGCATAAGACCTAAGGGTAAGGTGTGCGATGGTGAGAGACTCTTGGGGTGGCTCGGATAACATCACCCGAGTGGTAATTTCTATCAACTTCCACTTCTCCCGTAGACGGTCATGTTCGATCTTGACATGGTGAAGCTCAGCATGGGCTTGGTCAGAAGCGAAGCCCAAGGATGCCACCACTTTTTTGAGCTCCGATAAATGGGCTTCGTATGGGGAAATTCTACTGGATGAGGCTATCGCTTCGTTTGTCTAAATAAAATTGGATGTGTTAAAGCCCTATATTTATATTAATAATGTGATCATAGTTCAACGGATATAAAAGTAACGGTCACAATTCTTATCATAAAACCAAAAAAGTTGACTTTTTATACAAACATTTTATATAAAGAGACATTTAATAATATCAATAGGGATTTTCCATTAATTAAACTTTGGGTCGTTACACTTCTCTTGGTTTCTATCTTTTGGGATGCTATAATTGGTATCCATGAATTTTTAGTTTTATTTTTAGAGAGTAAATTTTTAGGAAACAATTAATAAGGATTATATTTTGGAAGAACCACTAATATGTCTAGGTACTACTATAGAAAAGACAGTTATAATTACATTTCACAATCCAATGTCTTGTTCATATTATCTATGAACCAAAATTTAATGATAGAGACTAATGGGATGAATGGAATATTTATTAATTCCCATAGTTACTATATTGATTTTAAATAATGATTATGTTAAAAAATAAATAGATTAGGTGAATCAAAAAATAATGTATTAAGGCATTTGAACAAGGTTATGAAAAAAGAACTTTCATGTATAAATATTGTTACAAATTGAAAACATTTTTTAACATTTTATGTACCTATTCACATGAATAATATTCTAAAATTTATTTTAATTAGTCATCTATTAGTGTCTAAACATGGGTTATTTTCCCTAGGGATAATTTTCTTCCCTTGTGAATTTGGTAAATGGAAAACATTGGCATATTCTTCTGTCATCTGAAGGGAAATACTGACTAATAGGGGTCAATAAATCATAATATTCAAGAGGAAGATGAGAAAAAGTTCATGTATTATGGGTTTTTTTGAGTATATATATGATGTGAAATAATTTAAAAAATAAAAAAGGAATGAAATAGAAAAAAATTTCTCTACCACAGAAAAAAAGGATTAGGAAAATTTTATTGAGTATAAGGTTAAAAAAATATGTAAATCAAAAAATGATTGAGACTATATATGTAGACCAAAGATAATGATAGAAAAGTTTGTAAATGTAATGATGTTTTAATTTAAAGGTGAATTGAACTCTAAGATCATTTATTACTAAGAGTATATATTCTTAACCATAATTAATATATAAATGGTGTTACATGTAAATTTTTATTCTAGAGATATTTGGGAAATATGAGTACAACCAAGAATCATAGATCGAATAGTGTAGAAAATTCAAATAAAGGAGGGTTATTATTTTCCCTGTGTGATATATATCGACAGAATCATTCTATGGAATGTGGAAAGGTAAGAAGTGTTTGATATATGTCAATTGAAAAAGGATATAGAGCTCTCAAATTCATTGGAAATACATAACTTGTGGAAAGAAATTTTTTAACTATAAGGATTGGGGATATTTTGTGAACAAATTCCAATAGTATTAAAGTAATATTACTCAAAATATATAGTGGAATTATGGATAATCTTATTTAATTACCACTTTATAATTATATGTTCCCAATGATGTATTGGCGGTTAGTTATATCTTAGATTTAATGTTATGTAATGTTTAATTATTCATTATATTCAAAATATGGTATGAATTAATTGTTTTCTAAAAATGTTAAATATTTCCATTTTACCCTAATAAGGTAGTTATATATTTATAAAATCATTTTAATTCTTAATACCAAGGATATTTTTTCGATGTTCCAATTATAACTCATTGGTGTACCCTATTTAAAATTCTTGTAATCATTCCCATGTATAAATTTTATGTGATCTTTGTAATATATTTTCATTCAATTTTAAGGTAAAAATTTATTTAGAAGAGTATAATATTATGATTCTCATGGGTGAGGTTGAATCCCTTGAATTTCCAGGATAATCTTCATTATAAATATCATATATCATTCCTCGCCCATTATTTATCCCTTATAACAATTTTGGAATAGTGGAAAATCCACAGTGATCCATGGATTATGAAGATATTTTTAGAAAAGATTATTAACTAATGGTAGAAAAATCTATTGACGGTTTTCTAGAATAATTACATAGTCATCCATCAAGGCATGATTTTGAGTTCTAATTTTTACCCAATAAAGATTCAAGAGAAATATCTAAAACACTGGAGATTTTGAAACCTATGGAGTTGATTAAGCTGAAAAAATAACATAAGAGTGGTTTGATATAGGATTTATATTCCCTTGAGCATATCTATAGAGATAACTTTTTTATTTTATAAAAAATATGGGTCTCTAAGATTTTTCATTAATTTAAGGGAGATCGATTCTATTACAATATAGATAAAAAATCTCTTACCACACAATAATGACATCTTTGATCAACATGAATGAGCCTAGAATTTTTAAAAAAATTATATTGTATATAGTTATCATCACATATGGGGGAGGATGATTTTACTAAAAAATATGAAATTTCAAATAAGGAATGGGAATTAAGAGATTATGGTAATTCCATCTATATTAACTATTGTTCCTTCAATATTTATGAATCTAATGAATATAGTATTAAATGAATATATTTATAAAATTTTCATGGTAATCATTGATGATATCTTTGAATAATCGTATTGTTATCATGATCATGTGTTTCATAAAAAAAATAATTATAGATACCATCAATACAACATAATTATTTTGTAAAGAGTGTTATCGAGAATTATGGCTCAAAGAAGTATTTTTTCCGATAAATATTATCTCTAATAATTGATTATTAGTTTATCATAAATAATAATTAGAATCAAATAATGGTATACAAAAAAAACATAACCTAGATCAAAGGATTCATGGGTTTAGCAGGTTAATATTTATTGTTCCTCAAAGACTTCATCTAGTTTTCCAATCAGATAAAAAATTATAAAATAAAAATTTGTAAATTTCATATGATCAAGTGATTGTGAGGAATATTTTGAACATATTAATATAATGTTTACTAATGTGATTTTATTAACACTAATATTAATTTATTATAATTTTTTAATTTATATTGATGCATCAAAAAAATAGTCCTGGTTGTTACTATATACAGAATAATAGGATTATTCTTGTGAATCACGGAAATTGACAATCCATGCACATAACTATACAACTCATGATATTTTCCTTTAAGCTATAATATTTTCTTTCAAAATATGGAGACACTACCCATATGGTGGAAGATTATATATATATATATAAACACCAAATCTGTTTTATGTATATATTACCTTAGTATGACTAATACTCTATGGCTATAACCACATGACACACAACCACTATAGAATGGAAGCAGTGGTTGATGATGTATTTAGAGGGATATACTATTAATGACTATCAATAATGTGGATTAAAAAGGAATCAATATAATTATATATCTAATATAGATAATTTTTTTAATCATTAGTCACGGTGGGAAACCAATATTTTTTAATGAAACTTATAAATAATCTATAATAGTTACTATTGGTAAGACCCATCATGGTTATGGGAATATTCAAAGAATAATTATTATAGTGAATGGTTAGAAATTTATTTAGTTTTTTTATAGGCATGTATCATTGAATTTTGAAAAAGGATAGGTGTTATATAAATACAAGAGTTGAGAAGAAACATATATATGATGAAATGCGATGGAATATAACTATAAACCCTGGTAAAAGAATGATGTATACTGATTTAAGAGAACATTTCATGTGGGATTGTATGACGTATGAAATTTAGGTTTATTTTTTCATATTCATAGTGTTATACTATTTGATGGTTGGAATAATAAATCCTACATAAGTAAAGAAACCAATGGAAATACATATTTTGTAGTAAGACAAGATTATAATTTATTTTTTCCCCTTGAATCTGAAAGACTAATAAAAAATGATTCTATATGATTCTCCATTTATCATTTTAATATTATTTTTCATTTAATATCAATATGATAAGATCCAACGATATTTTTTCCATCACCAATGTATGTCAATTTAACAAAAAGACATCACGTGGAACCCATATACATTGTATTTGATCATGTTTATTATTTTTACATATAATTTATTAAAGATTCAATAACAGTATATGATTAGTAAGATACATTTGAGCACAAACTATCACAGAGACTATCTTGTATTCAAAAAGTACTATTAATACTTTTTATGATTTATTGTGATCATGAGTTATTGACTTTTCTAGTGTAAAAAAACATTATCTACCATTAGAGGTATTTTAATAGAATAATAGCTTCCACATGAGAATACATTGTATAACATATGAGGGATTTTTTATGTATATGATTCATAGTCCAACATAATATGATGATGTTATATAAAGAATGTTATTTTTCCTTATACTTGTGCCAGATAAGACTGTTAATGTATAGATTATTTAGGATCATATTAGATAAACCTAGATAATAATAAAGAGATATGATCATAATGAAATATTTGACATGGAATTTCATGTTGTGGATCATGTATTCAGAAAGTATTATATTTTTAAAGGAGTCGTATGATTTGGTTAAAATGATAAGTTAGGTACTATGTGCATTGTTAATTTCAAAATACGTGAATTAAGAATGGTTGTAGCTTATATATTTTTCTATCTTCCCATCCTTTCTAATGTACATAACGTCTCCCATGATTCATTACTAGGAAAATAAATTCTAGATCCATGGAATGTTCTTACATATGTTGGAATATAATTGGAATCTAGGTAGTGTTATATTGAATAACTTTTCTGAATTCTTAATATAAAATAGATTTTCCTTTTTAATTGAACATTTAAATTGGTGGATATAATTTAGAGAAAAAATGAGATGTTTTTTCATTGGACATTGAAGTATAAATTTGGAAGGAGTATTTTTTTTATCCGTTAATTTGTACATAATTCCATATATTAAATTATTTAATGGTGTAGAATGCAATTTGATATATCCTTATATATCTAGAAACACCATGACCTGAATTATCAAGTGATGTGAACTATAAAGAGACGATATTATATAGTATATTTGAAATTATTAATTCATAATATAATTATATTTAAATAAAAAAATTAAATATTATTTATAAAATTTTCAAAAATATATTATCATAGAATTTATTTTTTTTGTTTTTTTAAATGATGATTTGTAGGGAAATAGTGAAATTCCGAATTTTTAGTAACACTGAAACATTAAAGACATAGGTTTCATATAAGTATGAACTATATATTTACAAAACAATTTTTCTGAAAAAAATTTGTTTTGATAATTAAGATTATAAATTTTAGAATGTTTATTATAGGTTACAAACATATGATTGATATTTTTGAACTCATGTATTATTTTTCTCAAAATTATTTAATTTTTTAAAAATTAATTAAATTTATATATGAAAAGATCTAGAAATAAATTCATATAAAATTTATTTTAAATTTCTAATAAATATAATGAAATTATCTAATAAGTATTTCATTACTTTTTTCTATAATGGTTATGTTATCATATGTAATAACCAGTTACCATAGTGAAAACAGAATTAGAAAATGTAACATATCCACAGATAAAAGCCTTATAAAATGATAAAAACACAGACACACACACATAGATATATATATATACATATATTATCATATATAATAATATATATATATATATATATCACCCTCCAGTCAATAATTTATTATTTTTTGGAATAACATAAAATGTTTAACATGTGATTTTTTATATTTAGTTGAAATATTTATAATAATTATATATTATTGAATTATAAATGGGGACTACAACCAAACCATATATTCCACTCCAACAATTTACTTACCACATGAAACTAAGAATTATTTCCTTATAAATTCATATTCTTTTAATTATATATTATTATGATCAAATGAGACAAGATAAATTTCTTCATTTCAATAGAATCTTTCATCATATTCCCAATGTTCTCAATATTTGTTCACTCTTTTCAAAAAGAATTTTTAATTTCATGAATACATTTTTTATTTATTATTCAAAATATTATACAATTAAATCCATATTTATAGTCTATTTATTGTAGTTAAATTTTTTAAATAAACATGAACAACTAATCCCATTTCCCTAAATAAAAATGGAACTTTCATTCTTACCTTTGGTAAACAACTACCACAACGACGCAACATGATTCATTTTCATTCACCTACTTATAAAAATGGATATACGAATGGTATTAAGGGAAAAATATGATTGTTATGAAATAATTATTGTTATGTGATTAAACTTTTTAGATCCTAATACTGATATGATAAACAAATGATCATTTTGGATTTAATCATTTAAAAATAGCATACTAAGAGGATACTCATTAACTCATATTTTGTATCATATACACATTCCTTAAATCAGAATATTATTACCGAAAATTAATATATAAAACACTCATAAAAACTAAATAATATTATTATTATATATTTATAAATATATTATTGAATAACCACCTCATAATTAATCATTAAAGCATGGAATGTTCTTGTTTTGGTCGCTTTAACCATATAATTGATCAATACAATGAATTTTTATCATAAATGAAAATGGGAACATAATTACTTGTAATATATATATATTATAATTAAAATTATTTTTATTGTTTCTCTAGATTTAAAATTAATATTTTATTCATTATTATTGAAAACACCCTTCGATATTCATCAACAACTGAAATAATCGTGTCGTCGATTTCATAATGAAACAGAAAGACTAAAACATTAATGGATGGAATTTGAAAAAATATAAATAATTATAAATAAATCTTAACTATTTATTTAATTTCCTATTAATAAATAAATATTGACAATGAATTAATACATATAATAAAATTATGAAACATGTACAATCTATCCAATCATTAAACACGTGGTGTTAAAAATAAGTACTATTAATATAATGAAATAGTATTAATAAAGAGTATAAAAGAAAATGTTTTTGAATATGTTTTTCCAATAACTGTTTAATAAATATTATTATCATTAATGGTATCAAATTATGTTTGTGGAATTAATTACTAGAGTTGAGGTTCTTATACATATATTCATCTCTTTGAAAATGGTTTTCTATTATGTACTATATTTTGATTATGAGGAATATATAATAAACATTTTGATATTCATAAAAAAATTATTTATTCATGGTATTTTAAGATCAATTTAAATCTCTCTATTTTAGTGGGAATATATTTAAATACTACCCAAGCATAACGTGAGTTATTATTTCCCATTTTTGCTTTTTTCTATCTTATGTTAAATTCACAACACATTAAAAATTTTATGTTGAATACATTTCCTTTGATTACATATATTCCAAATTAGTCAGGAAATTTAAGGTATTAAGAAATATTTTTTTTTTCAATACCTCACATTATTTTTTATTATTCATTACCAAAAATATTGTAATACTTAATTCCCTTCCAGGGTAAATGACACATTATATTGTTTTCGTAATTTAAATATGTTTCTAGATACCTAGAATATTCATCTTTCTATTTATATTATAATGTGGATATGGATATAGAACAAATTCATCAACGAACAATCACTAAATAAATTCAGATTTTCCCTTTTACTTAATTATCATTATAATGGATGAATAATAGGAAAAATATTTTACAAATGGAAATACCCTCCGAGGAGATAGGCACAAGAATATTTACTCACATGTTATAAATAAAAATTATTTATTTTAATACCATTTTATCTATCACCAACAATTGAATAATCTTTAAAATAATGAATATATTCAATTTATAATTGAATGCATTGAGTTTACACATCCAAATATATGTATTTGATATGTGTACTTAATTATAATATTATTATTCTAAAAAATTTAATATTGATTATGGGATGTTCTCTATGATATCCATATTATTATATTGAACATGAAATAATTTTATTTCTTGATTTCAAATTAAATAAAAAAATGATTTATTCATTATGTGGATTATTTAATAATGGTATGTAATGTATTATTAAAATATTTGGAGAATGAAATAGACATAATCAAGGGATATGTGGGGACTAATTTTATATATTCCCCCACTTCGTCGATATGTATCATCCGATAAAACAAGTTTGGATTTGGGGAATACCTCATCTAATAAAATGAATGTTTCATCTCATAAATCATTGACATCATGATTTAATGTATGAAATTTTGAGATCTATTAGTATGAGATAAATTAATATTGTTTTCAATTTTTTATTTATTATCTTTGAAATTTAATTCCATAAATTTTAGTGGATTATATATTCATGTGGTTCAATTATTCCAAACATATAAATTATTCTATTTTTATGTAAGGATATCATCCACTGTATGTTGCTCCATTGTACATATCTGAGGACAAAACATATATATTTTATACTCCCTAGGGATCCTAGATATCAAATACTGTTTAATATTAATGGATAAAATGAAATGGATAACGATGATCCCACAATGTGTTAAATTTGTATCTACTATTTTCAAATATATTATTTATATGTATCTTTTCATAGAAAAAAATATGTTATTGGATCTTGTGGGAAATAATTTATTCAATTCTAAAAATTTAATATGAAAAAAAAGGATCATGGATTCATGTATATATGATGATAAATATAAAATTTTAAATATCCATACATCTTAATATAAAAAATTTAATGAATTTAGTATTTTAATCAATCTCTATATCTCCTTGCATATGTTAGTATTAAACATAATATTGAAAATTAAGTGAGGGATAAATAATTGAATAAGAATATGGCACACATACACTTTATAATTTTTAAAATATAAATATATTATAAACATTCCTAATAAATTTAAAAACTCTCCTAATTTTTATATATGAGAATTTTGACATTCTTAAAAAAATTTATGGGGAATCAAAATTAAATTTTCATGAATGAGATTACAAAAATCAATCCTGAGATACTATATTTTTATGTAATGTTATAAATTTAGTGATTTAGAGAAAAATATATTTGTTTAATTCATTTAAACTAGAGAAACTTTAAAATTTTGTATTTTTTTGAAATTTTAAAATTCATCTAGAAAATGGGAGTGTGACTAAGATAGAAAATTAACAAATTGTAAACAAGTGCTACTTATGACTTAGTTATTAAATAATTCATATATTTAGTTTTTATAAAAATATTAATTGGGTATTAAAAATAATTTTAAGGAATTAATTCCTTATTTTTTTAATTCGATGAATGAATAAGTATTGTTGAAAATAAATGAATTATATAAACAAATATGTGTAAGGTGTGCCTTATAATCTAAAGGATTAAAATTATGAGCAATACACACTCAAAAAAAGAATATAAATATAATGTATTGTGATATATTATATATGTATGTATTATTCTCATCAGAGAATGGATATTGGGAAAAGCAGTTTGACATAGAAAGATTTAAAATTATATACCTCATTAAAATCAAGATTCATTAATACATTTTCATTCAAAATTAATTTGAACATTTAATATATTCATGAGAATGTGGGTTCTTTAAAAAAATTAATGTTAATTTATTTATGAAAATTAATTACAATCATCATATATAATATGATTAGTGTTATATTAATATTTTCATATTAGATATTATCACATATGTTTTGTTATATTTTTGATTAAAATACATCAATGAAGCTATAAATATAAATTATATCATTTTAAAAAAATATATGATAATTTTTATACATGGTTTAATTTAATTCATTTTATTCATTTTATTCACATATCACAAAATGATTCATTTAGTTACTCTTGAATAGTAATTTATTATTTACTGGGGGAATATCACTATACATGATCAAATGAAGAAAATATATGTCAAAGTTATGTGAACTAGATAGATGTAGGAATTGATAGGTATATGTATCTACACACGAAATCATATTAAAAGTGGGAATTTATTTATTAATGTTTATTACATTAATATGTCATATGGTGAAAATATAATGACACGTTATTATTTCAGTAAAAAATGAGATTCAACTCCGATCATTGATGATTTAGTCTCCACATGTTTTGAATATTTTATTTCACTCATTGACATGTTATTTTCGGGATGGTTGAAACCTATGATGTTGTTATAAAAAATATTTTATTTCAAATATAAGATTATTTATTTTCTTACAAATGAATTATGTTAATCATATTTTACAAAAATAAAGACAAAATATTTTTTGATTTTATGTCTACGAAAATGATCACATTTGATCCTTTATTGTCACATTATACAACCAGCGTCTAGGTCAAATATTGTGGTATGGTTCACTATTCTTTATTGAAGATTAATAGTAAGTAAAAAATTTCTATTTAAGTATACAATACATATTTTTGTGTCCATTAATCAAATGAAATAATATTTAGTTTTTGTTATTACATTATAGAAAAAAACAAAAAATAAATATCTCACAACCAATGATAGATTCCTGGATTATGTTTAAAAATGAATATAACTTATGATAAATATAAATCCACATAATTTTATCTTCACTAAATCAACATGATATTTTTTTTAAAAATGTATAGTTAGTTAAAATGTTGACAATTAATCTATAAATCCTATTTTAATTATGATTAATGAATTAGTAAACCATTACATCTTGAAAATTCTATAATAACATATGTAATTTTGTAGTATGATTCTTATAGATAGGGTGGTATCCTCATAAATGAGATCCATATATATAGTCATGATTATTTATTGAATATATACATTAGTGGAATAGTTTAATGTAATTTTCTATCAAAATTAGGTATCCCACTGACAACTAGTACAAATAGTACTATATTCATTTGAAAGTCAACATGGGTATGTCATAAGGATATTATGTTGTAAATTATTTTACTATAAATAAATAATTTTATTTTTAAATTCATAAGTATTAAAATATTATAATATTTTAAAAAATTCATGCCAGATATGTATTTTTCATCTATGTTAAAATATTATGATTATTTATAATAGTTTATATCATATTAAATATTTCCTATAAATTCCACACTATCAAATAAATCATGAAGTGTTATTATGATATTTTTGAAAATAAGTTAAATTTTAAATTGAGGTTTTCTAATATGAATCAACTAATGAAAACTATTATGTGATGGATACTTATAAGGTAACGAGTAATCATTTACTGATTCTTTCCCTGGGAAATATTAAAATGATACATTATAAGGAATTATTTACCCATACAAATTACTATTTTTTGTATAATTTGATATATTATTCTACAAATATATGTAATTGTCCATGAATATGATGATTATTTTTAAATGTAGAATAAATCTAATAAATTAATTTATAGATGTATAGAATTACACTATTTGATACTGGGATGTATATTATGATTGGAATATTATGAAAAAATTGTAATTATTAAATATGATAAAAAATTGTTTTCCATTATATATTTATATAATATTTGAGGCCTCTAATTTGAATGAAACAGTTTAACTAAATCCAAATACATGGGATTATAAATATGTTCATTTAATATAGTCAAAGAAACATGTATTGAGTATATATGTTGATAAAATCATTATCCAATTAGTGTCATAATATATTATAATAAAATAATTATGTAATAGAGTGAACATTTTTATATGTTTTCATTATTATGGTTTTAACTTCTTCCCCATGGGATCTTTATGTGTAGTTCTACCATGATCTACGAATTGAAGAAAAACTCTCATAATTCAACATATAAAGAGTCATATAGGTTGAAAAACATAGTTTCTATAATGATAAAATATTAAATTGTTTTTAACTAAATGATTTATATAAATTCAGTAAATATTTATTTACCCCAAATACCCATTTCCTATTATATAGTTATTTAATATTAAAATTACTTTTTTCAAAATACCATGAATATTATAAATATATATTAATTTATCAAGTGACTAATATTTATTATTCTACATTAGATAAATACCCAGTTGAAAATATTGACTGACTGATTAGAATTATTAAAATTAATATCCAAAATATCATTTTTATAAATATTATTTTTTTTCATTAATATAATAATATTATTTTTGTTAGAATTCCACTCACTAATGAAATATGAATAACAATATAATTATTATTATAAATGGAGTCGACAATGTATTAATAAAATATTATTTTTCCACGCGAACATTTAGATTCATTAACCTTATTCTATAAAAATATTTTTTTATCATTTATGATTATATGGGTAAATTATTTGGGAAAATTTTCATTTTTAGAAATTTATAATTATAAATAACTTCAATATTTTTTCTCTCATGCTCAAGGGAAATTCTTACACCACCCATCCAAATTAATAATTATAGTAAAAAAATTATCCTTTAAAACTAATGTATTGGGTCACAGTCAATGGGAAGTGATGTAAGAATATGGATACCATCACACTAGCACATTGAGTGTCTTCCAGAACACATAAAGATCATTGGAATTTATGCGGATCACTGAAAAAGATATTCTACCAGTGAATTATTGATGTATAAGCCTATTAAAACAAAAAAGAAAAACATATGATCAAAATCATTATTAAATAATGTACTCATGATCGAGGAAATTATTTATTTTTAAATTAATTTTTTAAATTGGATGAATGATTTTAATTTTTTTCTTCAGTGATCTTTATAAATATTATTTATCTAAATTATGTAATTGTGATTTTTATTGTTATGTTGTTTTTAAATAATTCAGATTAACTGAAAATAAATATGTTGGTCCCTAACCTAATATCCTATTCTAATGTGGTCGAAACCATAGAGAGGTATCAAACAGTTTACATTAAAAATTAAAATTATATAATATGTTGTCCAGTTTATAAACCTTTTATTATTTTTTAATTTTTAGATAGTAATTCATGTAATCATAATGTAATGATCTATAATTTTCCTATTCCTCTAACTTTTTATGTATCTATGAAATGAATTATAATGTAAAATAAAAAATTTGGGCATATTTGTAATTTCAAAGGACTTTGGTCATATTAGATGGGGAATAAGTTGTGTATCATTAATGTAAAGACCTTGTATCTTAGTATATTTTACGTGAATGAATTTTGAATTTATTCTTATTCATTATGTAATAAATGAAATGCGATTTAATTATAAACCACATGTTTAATATGATATAATGGCATATATAATTCGTATTAAATGACATATAGTTCGTTTATACATCATGTAGTACATATATTTCTTAAATGGTGTCATCATAGTCAATGAATCATTATTCATTGAATACATGATTTATGGTGGTTAAAAACTATTGAATATTGTTGTTAGATGACTTTAACATGGTGTACACTATGTTAAATCATAGATATATATATATATATAGGAAAACAAACTCCAAGTACATAATATTGTATCAAGGACTAATTATGAGGAATTTATATTCAATATGGTTACCTTTCACATGTCGTATAACCCATACATATATAAATCGGAGAAAAAATAAATAAATGTCCTGATAAATTACAATAAATACATGTATTCATTTCATTTATTTATAGTTTACATAGTTTTATAGGTTATCCAATATATTAAATGCATAATAAATATTTCATAAATTTCCAAACCACATGTTATGTATTATCTTTATACACTATGTACTCCGCATTAATTAAAATCATCATCCCCCAAGTAATGAAACACATGAATGTGTCCCATTTTAGGTTAGTTAACTCTATATAATTACATAATATTTCATGTAATATAAATGTTTTGTGACTGAAAATTACATAATAATGATCATTTTTTTTGTTTGGATATATATATTCCATGATAATTTAATATATAGGCCTTGTACTTAGTTAATTTTTATTAATATTATTTTAATCAATTTTTTAAAAATATATTGGATGGGTATCTAAATGATGTTTTGGATTTACAGTTATATAAGTTAACGGTTTAATTAATAAAGGTAAATAAATAATTTGATCATACTTTATCTTAATTATGATTGACTAAATTTATTCTGATTATTTTAAATTTGTATACATTTCATTAATGGATAATAATAATGTTTAATGGCTATTGTATGGTTTGGATATAATATAATTTATTTATTTAATGGTCTTTTTATAATAAATTTTTTAAAATTAAAATAATGGTATGTGATTCCACACATCATCATACAGTGTTATGACATGGGTGACCCATGTTTCTTTATTTGGACTCCATAACAATTTCAATGGGTCTCCTCTCTTTAGTTTTATTAAATAATACATATTGATGGATCTCCAATGTTATTGCATTTAGTTTGAGATATAACCTATGTGAAGTCAATATATTTTTAATGTAAGATATATCCATAATTATACAGCTCCATCTAATATGGACTCATAGAGTTTTGACCCTGTGGTCACCCGTAAGATTATTTTATCCTCAATAAAAATTAGTTAAAATAATCTTGATCAAGCCAAATATTTATTGAATAATTTTTTTTGTTTTTAAATTTTAGAATCATTATTCAAATAACATAAATTAGTTAATTAATTTACAAATCATTATTAGTTATAATAAAATAATTGCATTATGCATAAATATTATAAGAACACATTTTAAATAAATTAAATATCATCCTCTTATTATTAAGAAGTAATCTAAATGGAATATTGTAAATAATTTTATAATAATAAAAAGTAGTCCCTTAATGTAATATTACATTCATTTACTCATTCCATTACATTATTAAGGGTGTAACAATTAAAAAAATTGACTGTTGACTTCTCATTTGGATACATAATTTTATTTGGCGGTACTTAAGATATTTTACCATTGAATTCATTGGGTGAACATGAATAAATGTATCATTTATAGATAAAATATAACTTGGATGAATGTTTTGATGAAATAAAAATTAAAATTTCTGTATTATGGAGTCTACTCAATTGATCATGGAGATACAATATCGAGTATAGAATGATCACCAACTTGAATATCATAGATTAAATGAACTAGCCCTCTCTTTTAAATATTATGGGAAAAATGATCCCTGTGAAAATAATTTCATTCATATAGGAACATAAATGATAAATGCTACTACAATTATAACTTTATAAAAAAATCTAACTATTAGGATAATTATATTCATTAATCTCACATATTATATTAATCAAGTAAATTATTGATATTAATTTTTATATTATTATAGTAAAATAGAATATTTAACAAACACATTATTCATATTATAAATTATTGATAAATAAAATTGTTTTACTAGTAATAATATCTTGGGAAAATACTAAATCTTTATTATTATATCACACAATTGATAGTTTTTATAAAGGATATAATCCTAAATTTTTTAACATGATACTCAAGGGGTGAGTGATGAGTAGTGTACACTCTATAAAAAAGAACTGTAAGATGTGTTATATTTATAGTGTTTAATTCATCAATCCCAATATAAAAAACTCATGAAATATCATGATAGAATTTATTTTTATGGAGTGCTTAATCATCTCCATGTTTTTTATCTTGAGGGTGATAGACTTTAGTTATATGAGAAATGTAACACACTCTTCATAAGTAAAAATTGAGAGGGTATTCCATATATTCGTTATGAATTAAGATGATTAGTTACATTGAGTATCTAGACATTCATGTGTCTATAAATGCCATCGAATTGTTCACTGATATTATCCCTACCTCACTCCTTCAATCCTTATTCATTATTTTTTTTGTATATGAACATAAATAACAATGATAGTACTCTAAAATATATCTTCACTATGCCTCATTAAATTGTAAATGAAATAATGAATGAAAAAAATGCTTATCCTTAATGTAAATTTATATAACAGCTAGAAAAATATTTTTAAGAAAAACCCCTTGCCTATTTCATCATTTAAATTCTCATCGAAAAATATTATAATCAATTTTCATAACAGAGAGTGGGACACTATTTTTTTCTTATGAATAGAAAGGCCACCATAAAAAATCACTCCATGAAAAATATGGGTGAGTAATCATTAGTTGTGGTCATTATATAAATAAATATATTAATTTATTTAGATAGAGTATCTTATAAAACATCTAATGATCACATTTGTACAAAATTATAGGATCCATGTAAATATAGAGTTGTTTTATGAGGTGAGGTTGATATTTGAGTTTCTAACAAAGTCATGCACACTATTTTTTATATTGGAGTCTAAAATATTATTTAGAGAATAAAAAAGTTCATTGTTTTAAAAAATTAAATTTATGTTCCACATTTTATAAAAAATATTATTCCTACATCGAGACATTATTTGGATAGAATTATTATCAAAATTTCAAAATTAATAATTCTTTTTTAGGAATATAATATCTTTTATGGGAAGGAAATTTTTATTGATTGTCATTATATGTTGAATTACACTTAATTAAGTTATTGAAATAATTATTTAATATTTTTTACGTGATTCAAATAACAAACTCCCAAGGAATCTCCTCATATGAAATATAATAGAAAATAATATAAAATTATTATACGACATATATTTAGATTCATTATCAAAAAACCTCTACTAATATGTAAGAGTTAACTATATTAAAAAATGAATAAAAATAGATTTACTGGAATTATTATAGGGTCAAAATATATTATTTAATAATATCATTCAATGTAATATTGACCTATTATAGTTTTTGTATATTGTGGATACTCATATATAATATAATTTTCTAATATTATACGTAGATATTAATATGTATACATAGTGTGGTATAAGTTTGATTTTTTTTATTTTTCAATGAATACAAGAAGGGAGTTGAAAAAACATCTGGAAAGAAGATAAGGAATCTCCACTTATACCATCAATGATACCTTCATAACCAATAATAAATTGATCATCAATGGGATTTTATAATTTTTAATAATTACTCTATATGGACTATATAAATATGGGTGTTATTGAATGTAGGAACAACACATTGTTACAAATTCTGAGTTCAATTTTGAGTCAATGTCTTCAATTATCATTTTATTGATACACATTATATAATTTTCCATACAAAAAAGAAAATGTTACAACTATATAAAAATTATCATTGGAAATGTAATTTTATGTAGAAGGATGTATATGTTATATAACATTTGTTAATTAGGATGAAAAGAGTTTATTAAGTCATCTTCAAGAAGAAACTATCACCCAATGTCTTCTACTGTATCATGGAAGGATACCCCCCAAAAGGGGATATTGAATATATGAACCCTATAATAGAATGGAACAAATGGAATGTGACATAACATTATTTGAGATACAAAACATCTTAAAAATAGATATTTAGAGAGATATAGACTCCACTGAAGTTAATTCTCATGTTACTCAAGAGGATATATATGAAGAGATTCCACAATTTCCTATGGAAGAGGATGTTCTAGAAGAACATAAATTATGTATCAATAATATGGAGATCAAAGAAAAAAATTATTAATTTGTTTTATAGTATCTAATAATCTTGAATCAATATCAGATGATAAAAATTTACCATTAATATATAAGTATGCATTATATGTCATAAAAACTCTAAGCGGTTAAAATAAATGAATTTTGAAATATATTATATAAAAAAACATAATTTTGAAATTGGTTGATCCTCCATTGGATGTATTGGACATTGATTATAAATGGGTGTTAAATATGAAAATATACATGGATAGATTAGTATGTAAATATAATTCATGAATAGTTTGAAAAATGTATTAAACATCATTAATGAATAATCTATTATGAATTATATTAATTAATTAAAAACTTGATATATATAAAAAAAATACATTCCATAATAGTTTTCCATGAATGTGATATTATAATTATTGATATGAAAAATAAATTCTATAATATGACCATTCTATATGTTGTTTATATGTGAACACTATACAGGGTTTCTGAATCTATATAATGAAAAATAATATTGTAATTGTTCATATAAATTTATTTATTAAATAATTTATATTGGTCATTGAAAATTCATATCTATTAATCCATAACAAAAAAATAATTATGAAAAAATTATTTCCCTATTCTAACATGTGGTTTATTTTGACTATTATAGTTTTTATAAAAAGTCAAATTGATGCAATATTAAATGATGGAACCAAAATACTAATATTTTTTTCATGATTTTTTAAAATAAAAGATACATTATAATGGATTTTGGTTAATCAATATAATTTATTTATAAAAAAATACATAATGAAAAATATGAGATGTAAATAAAAAATAGAAAAATTATATATTTTATGATGATTAAACATAAATGGAATATGTCAAGCTAGCATTAGATACCTCTATTTTATTGTAGTGAATGATCATAATGTAACTCCTGGATAATAATGATATTTTCCGTGTTTATAGAGTAGATAAGGACCTTTTCATTATAAAATATACATATTCTAGTTTCCGACTAATCAATATACTATAAAATCAATATCATGTTATATATTTACTATATTTGGAATTTTATTTATTATGAGATAAATTGATTCCCTGTATGTATGTTTTATAACAAATATTAAGTGTATATGTCATGAAAGGAATCTGGAATCCAACAAAACAGACACCAAACTCACACCATGGAAACTCGAAGGGTGTTCTTTATCCCCACATGCTGGAAAAAGTTCACGGGTCTATTATATATTGGTTTGGAAACGATTTACCCGAGTGTAGAATCGTTTAACAACCAAAGATAATCAATAAATTTAATCTGAAAATTACCTACCAAAAAACCCATAAATAGAATTCATAACTGAATACATGGTCATAAAAATGACAAAATTGGTAAAAATATATATAAATGTTTCTGAAAAATATCCCAACGGACACAACCCGACAAGGGATCATCAACCATGAGCCATCTCCGAAAAAAAGGTTTCATGGAAGGAAAATAACAGCCTGAACCGCCATCAGCCAAGGCCTTGATTTTACCTATGTCAAACATGATATGTTATTCATAAAACCTATGTTCTATGTTGGTAGTGATAATAATGACAATAATATTCCACTAAAAATATTTCCTATAGTTAGAAATATAGGGTAAAAACATATATGTTTCAATAAACCGGAAATGGTTGAAATAGTTTCTAAAGAATTAAGCTTCTAAAAGTATATAGTTTTCAAAGGAAAATTTAAAATACTGAATTAATATAAATAAAAAATGTATTATACATAATTTGACATAAAAAAACACCATAATATAGTGATAAATACCAAATAGTCAACATGCACTAATCTTGGGAACACCCTAAGGAACTTGTTTCTTTTGGGCCCAATGTACATCATGTATCGGTGTAATATTACTAGAACCATTTATGTTCCCTTGAAAATTCCACTATTAGGTAAAATTACTATAATATAGTGGCCTCAAATAATCATCATTATTGTTTTTTGTGTTTTTATTTTTCAACTTTCTAAGTGAAATAGGGAAAAAACCAGTTCAGATCACTAGTGTACTAGTGCACATCAGCCAACCTTGATACCCAGGATTCCACCACTATGTTAAAACGATTTCAAATAGTTTCCAAAATCTATTTGAATGTAAAAACATTATTTATGGCTACAAACATTCAAAAAAATATCTACACATGCTTTTCACCAATTATATAACTCAATAAACCACTTAGAATTTTTGTAAAACAATTTCAATGAATGTAGCCAATTTTTGTACATAAAATTCATCTAAAAGAAAAATTTGAAAACAATATTACACAAATATTTCCCCAAACTAGAATTGGATGTGTCCAAACTTTTTAATAAAACAATTCAATGAATTAAAAATTAGGTCGAAGTGGTACAACATCAAACACACATGTAAACAACAATTTTTAGATAAGAATGGAATTTAAAAAACAATTGATTGCAAAATTCTTCTAAAAATAATTTCTACATCACGGTAAATAGTAGAGGATTATTCTATAAATAGATATCCAGAAAAGATAACTCATCAATTATTGGTTACACATTGAACCACCAACCAAATGATTAAGAAACCCCAAAACCTTGTGAAAAAGTGCAACTGCACCACTTCCACACCACAAGGGTGTTAAGTCAAACCTAGAACAACAAGATGATACCATGTAACCAAATATAAAACCCCAAGTTCAATTAAATACTTTCAGTACATTATCAACATTAATAATAAATTGATGAAACGATGATTAACTAGGAGGTGGAAGGAAGAAAATCCACTTACATGAGAGTTTTTTATGAAATCACCCAAAATAAACCAATTGATGAATCTTGAAGAAGACATAACTGATATGTGGTTCGAAAATTTCTGATAGTATCTTTTTGATATTGAAATTAGTGGAAAAGAGGAAAAAATGAAGGAGATATGAAATAATCAAATTAGCTTTTCTAATCTGGATGATTTCAGAAAGCTTGAGAAATTTCACCCTAATCTGCAAAGAATATGAGCTACAAAAAGGGAGAAACAGACATGGGTGTGCAGATAAGGTCAGTGGGATTGAATGAGATAATAAATAACCAAAAAAATCCTTAAATGAATATTGTATAAAAGATATTAATTTTTTTTAAACACTAAATGGGCTCAAAGGATGGCGTTTTACCATAATAAATAACCTAAATCCTCTAGGACAATGGATTCTTATGGGGTCCAAATAGATATGATAGTTTTAGTAAGTCTAGTTACACCATCTGAGATATATAATGGGTTAAAAATTATGAAAAATAAATGAGTTATGAAATAAGATTTTTTAAAAAAAAATTGACATGGGCTTATGGTTTGGCCTTAATCATCCAATCCCACAGTTTCCATAAAAAACAATGGGATTCCACCAAAATAAATAATAAATTGAAATGAAATGGAAAATTTTCTTTAAAATAATTCATTTATGTGACAATTCTATCCATGATGAATGACATTCTTCCAAATAATGTCAACCTAATGCTTGATCAGAAAATAAGAATGTGTACTCATTCTCAACCCACAACACCCACTCCCATGTTTTGTGGAAATCGTTCCCATGCTTCCAAAGGACAAGAACTAGGGAAATAGACATTCCATGAATCACCATCTCTTGAGAATCATCTATTAAAACCGTTCTCTAAAAAATAGAAAAATTATACTTTATATTCATCTCCCAATTCAGCACAAGTGGCAGATTCGAGTTATAATTTTTTAACTCGTAAACATGGAAGACATCAGGAATGGATTCCATATAAGAACTAAAATATATCCTATACTCCACCATGCTAATACATTATGTTTTTTCAAAAGTTCTTCTATACCATGGCATCATCTTTTCTTTCTATCCCAAATGACGATGGCCCAAACGAGCGGCCACATTCAAGAATACTCGGTAACCCACTAAAAACACTAGGTCTAGACCCCTATAGTCTACTAAATATTAATATAGAACCTAATTTATCAATAAGATATGCATGTTCAACATGACATTTTTTGACATCTCTTGAACAAGGCTTGACCACAATAATGATGTCTCCCCTAACTCAACCTAAAATACGGGGCTAACATGGCTGACCATAGAGTGCCTCAAAAGGTTCCATTTGAATCAAGGATTAACAACTTTTATTATAAGAGAATTCAGCCAATACCAAATGGTCATCCCAAGAACCTCCATAGTCTGAAACAAATTGCTGAAGAATTTCCTTTAGTTTCTTGATTGGACCACTCTATCTGAACATCTGTTTCAAGATGGTGTGACGTGATCATCTAAATCTCCATCCCCACAGTCTTTTGAAAGCCTTCCCAATAAAGAAAAATGAAATGGGTTTCTCTATATGAGATAACATCAAATGGAACACCATGAATCCTTACCACATCTTAAAGATTAAAATTGTCCAATTCATCCAATTAAGATATATCTTTGATCATAATGATGTGGGATTATTTGGTTAGATTCTCAAAAACTACCCATAGGGCATTCGTACTCTGAGGGGTATGAGGCCAGTAAATAATGAAGTGTATGGAAACCTCTTCCCATATCCATGTATGATCAGGTAATGTATGGAGAAAACCTGACGGTATATGGTCCTCCACTTTCACCTATTGGAATATATTCAATCTCAACATGATGTATAAGGCCCTAGCCTTAAACCTTACTTAATCATGAGTTATTACAAGAATTACACATTGAGGATCTTTTCAGGTTTAGAGTTTTAGAGAATTAGATCATAAATATTGCATTACATCCAACATTTAAACAAAGTGGTTTCAATAAACATAGTATTCATTTTTTCCCATTAAAGGAAACATATTTAAAATAAAACATGGATTCTTTCTTGAAACTTCCTTGACACTATCATCATATCATCTACCCTTCCCTTGACCTGTGAAAAACATTTCAAAAACTTGGGATGAGCATAAAAAGCTCAGTAATGGATATAAAAATATGGAAAAGAAACATGAGTACATGTATACATAACAATAGATGAAATAATACTCTACTCATAAAACATAATCACTTTAACATACCTCATAAAATCATGAACAAATCATAGAAATCATAAAAAATAAAGGTAACTTGAGGCATTCATAACATTCTTACGTAGGGAGTAACCCTCTTGGTTAAGTTTGGAATACCCATCACAGTATATTACCTAAATCTCTTCGGAGAAACCTTAATGTTTAACTCATTAGCGTTAGACAATGCATTGGAGAGCTATATCGGGCTCACCCGCCCTTAGTTTATCATGGAACCACCTGTCTTAATAATAATTCCAAAGAACCATAACATAATCGTATCACATAAAACATGCATAAAGGAAACATAACATTTCCACTTTTCAATCACATGATATCAATAAAACACATTGATATAAAAAATTATGAAACCATTTTCAATACCAAAATAAAGTAAAAGTAAAACATGGTATTTATTTTTCTTTTAAAAAAAGGTATGTCTTGTAGAGGAAGCCAAAACTCAAATAATGGTCACGGCAGCGGAGAAGTCGTTGTCGCCACATACGTACGACCGAATCATTTCCTTTTGTCGTTTAGTAAAACGCTTCGTATAAAAAATATTCCTTTTGGATAAACGTAAAATTCAAAGGGGTTTATACACCGTATAAAATAATTTTGTGTATAAAACAAAATATGCCTCAATGAAAGGAGATTGAGATGAAGTCCCATACCTCGTATCCGACTTGAGTTGATCGTTCTTTAATCTCCTGAATAATAAACTTGAGATAATTTATACTTGTTTAATAACCTTTTTCAAGTTCATTATTCCTTATATATCACTTATTTCCATGTCATGAACACTATGTAATTATTTAAGTTAATAACGGTCGTTTTAACGATCATTGGTACTTGAGTCAAAAATAAACTCTCTATAATTACAAGTTGTTCATGTATCCATTATATCCAAAGTTATACTCATGATGTAGATATCATATATATCATATATATCCAGTATATACATGCATTTATAATATTTCATAACGTTTAGAGGTAAGAAATGAAATGCACCGTTCATGGAGACGGTAAGCCGTACGTACGCATGAACGCTACTTTCATTTCTATTTAGTATTTCATGGATTGGAATCATAATGATATAAAGGTATATTATAATTCCAGTGTACTATAATATATAATATCATTAATTACATCCTTTATATGTCCCACATATGGCATTAACGAATCAAATCACTTTGAGGGGGCAGTAGTCCGCACTTCCTAAAATGTAGATATCACGTTTACCCATAATGGAAACCATAAAGGTATGCCATAAATGAAAAATACAGAAGCCTAAGTAAAAAATAAACATATTATATATAATATATAAATATATTGTCATCTTAATGTCCACCTTTGAAGGTGTTAAAATAATATTGAACAATCATCGTTTCGGGAGGCAGAAATTCGCCATCCACGGAAACAGTATGTTATTTAACCATTAGATGTAGGTGTGTGTAAGTGTAGCTTGAATTCTTCTAATAAAAAAATCCTAGTATATGGAAGATACTGGTGTTGTTAAAAATAAATGAATAAAAAGAGTTTAGGGGGTTGGAGAAGCAAAATAAATCATAAGAACACAAGAGAAGACACTACCTTTAAAACGGGTAACTCTTTTTGATTTGAGCTCAAAGGCTTCCTTGAGAAGACTTCTGCCCAAATTGAGGCTTCAAGGAGTACGAGATGAATGTGGAGAGACAAAATGTACATGGGTTGGCCTAGCCAAAGGCTTTGGAAGTGTGGGTAAGGTAGTAGAGGTGAGAGGAGGGGCACTCTTGGAAAGTTAAGAAAAGATACTTTGTTATAAAATGATTTTTGGAAAAAAATGTCCCATGATTATAAATTGTAAGGATAAGGTGGTAAGGGTTCTAAATCCACCCATACAATAGGTTTTTTACAAGTGTAGGTCTTAGATTTTACATTATATTTTCATTTTATTTAAATCATTAAATAATGAGGTAATCGCTGCATCATCATGGTGCCATAAATAATTTAATTTATTTAATGTCTAAAAATTTTAAAAAACTACTATGATGTAGGAAATATTTTTAGCTTTCCAATGAATATTTATAGTAAAAAATCTGACTTGTGTAACCCCATTTAATTTTTTTTAGTAAAACAACTCATGTTTGTGTCATTTTTACTTTTACTTTAAATAAAAGGCATTAATGTCTTTATCTTACCCAAGTGGCTTTATGGGGTCCCAAAAATCGACCCATGGGTTGTCTTGGTCGGCCATGACACATCCAATAAGGGTAGGACATGTTTCTAGGTATTTTCATTTTATTATAATAACATTTTTTCCTTAAATTGCACTAATTACCTCTAATCGCGATTAAAAACATAAAAGTTACTATTCACCAAAAAATTATTTTAATCCCATTGAACCGCATTTTACTTCTTAATGACAACCATGTATGTCGGATTTTTGAAATTAAAAACATAAAGGTGATAAATTTTCATTTAAACAAAAAATCAGTTTTTTAAGTACCACTTACGGGTTTCACTATTCATCAAAAATTGATGTTTTTCAGAAAAATACCAAAACTTCACCCTAAGCTATATTTGATATTCCAAATTCAAAAATGATGTCTATTTTACAAAATTAAAAACATAAAAGTTACATTAATTAATTTAATAATTAATTCCCATTGTCTGACCAATAGCGTGTTTTTATGAAACAATAAGTATTAAAAGATTGACACTAGTTTAAGTCCAATTTCAAAGTGAAATTAATTCCAATGACCACTATTGGATTAAATGGTAAACATATATTATAATTGAACTTTAAAACCAATTCAAATGATAATCTAACTATATAATTAAATTAGATGAAAAGGCAGTTTTGATGTAAAATGCAGTATGTTTCACTATTCATTAAAAAATGAACATTGTCAGAAAAATACCAAAAAATTATCCAATGTAAATTTCAATGTCCCAATCATAAATAATAAGTTTATTTTGAAAAATAAACCTTATGAAATTTTCAAAAGTTTGATTTAAAAATGGTTTTCCATCAAAAGGCAGTAAAACACTATTAAAAATATTAGTGCATTCCATGCTTAAGATTGGATTTATTCTCATTTTAAGCCTATAAAACACTATCTAATTCATTAGTAGACATAGATAAAAATATCTATTATTCATTACTTACTTGGGATGTTACATCCTTCCCCCCTTTAGAAAATTGCGTCCCCACAATTTATTTACTTATCGAATAAGTGGGGGTATTTAGCCCTCATTGCATTTTCAGATTCCCATGTTGCCTCTTCCATCATGTGGTTTTTCCACAAAACAATTACCTAATTAATCACCTTATTCCATAACACTTTCTCCCTGTTGTCAAGAATCTGGACCGGTTGTTCCTCATAAGATATATTCTCTTCCAGCTGAACTACCTCTAGACACAAAAAATGAGATGGATCTGGCATATACTTTCTCAACATCGAAACATGAAAAACATTATGTACCTGAGATAAACTCGGAGGTAAATCCACTTGGTATGCAACTGATCCAACTCTCTCCAAAACTTCATATGGTCCAATGAACCTTGGACCCATCTTTCCTTTCTTACCAAATCGCATCACACTTTTCCATTGTGAGACTTTGAGAAAAACATGATCACCTACCTCAAAAGAGAGATCCTTCCTCCTGTTGTCTGCATAACTTTTCTGTCTACTCTGAGCTGTTCTCATGTGTTTCTGAATCAACTGAACTTTTTCTGCCAACTCTTCTACCAATTATAGTCCTATCAGCTTCCTTTCACCTACTTCATCCCAAAAAGCTGGAGTTCGACATCGCTTCCCATATAATCCCTCAAATGGTGCCATTTGTATACTGGAATGAAAACTTTTATTATAAGAAAACTCAACCAAAGAAAGATTTTGGTCCCAACATCCCTGATAATCCATCGAACAAGCACGTAGCATATCATCCAATGTCTGAATTGTTCGTTCTGACAGCCCATCTGATTGAGTATGAAAAGCTGTACTAAAATGTAATTCAGTACCCAACGACTTCTGAAGGCCTTTCCAAAAGTTAGAAGTAAACCTGGGATCATAATCAGATACAATGTATAGGGGAACTCCATGCAACCTTAATATCTTTTTAAGATACAATCGAGAAATTTGATCTAGGGAAAAAGTATCTCACATATCAAGGAAATGAGTAGATTTAGTCAATCGATCCACAATAACCCAGATTTCATTATTACCTCGAGGTGTCTTCCGAAATCCCACAACGAAGTCCATGGATATATTTTCCCATTTCCACTATGGCACTGGTAATGGCTGAAGCATCCCTTTAGGTAACTGCAACTCTGCTTTAACATGCTGACAAGTCAAACACTTCACAGTAAAATTAGCAATATCCCTTTTCATTCCATCCCACCAGTAATACTCTCGAATATCCCTATACATCTTAGTACTTCCTGGATGAACTGAAAACGGAGAACTATGAGCTTCACATAACAACTCTCTTTTCAATTGTGAATCACAAGTCACACACAATCTCTTCCCAAATCTCAAAACACAATCATTATCAATGTTTAATTCAGGAAACTTACCCTTCTAAACCATCTCTACCTTTTTCTGCAACTCACTATCTTTCTTCTGTGCTTGCTTGATTCTGTCTGATATAGAAGATTTCACTGATACCTGAAACAAAACAGAAGAACATCCTACACCAAAAACTTCTATGCCCAAGTTCATCAAATCCTTAACCAAAAGATCACGTTCCAAATGCAACATTGTTAATGAAGCATTACTTTTTCGACTCAAAGCATCAGCCACTTTATTTTCTTTTCCCGGATGGTAATGAATTGTACAATCATAATCCTTGATTAATTCCATCCATCTACTCTGTCTCATGTTCAATTATTTCTGAGTGAATATATACTTTAAACTTTTGTGATCAGTATATATTTCACACTTTACTCCATAAAAATGATGCCTCCAAATTTTTAAAGCGAAAACAACAGCAGCTAATTACAAATCATGTGTAGGGTAATTTACCTCATGAGTTTTCAACTGTTGTGAAGGATAAGAAATTACCTGATCATTCTACCTTAGGACACAACCAAGTCCTTTCAATGAAGCATCACTGTAGATAACAGACTCACCATTCCTGGAAGAAAGTGCCAAAACTGGAGCATTCACCAATCTTCTTTTCAGTTCCTGAAAACAATCATCACATTCTTTTGTCCAGATAAACTTTACACCCTTCCGAGTTAGCCTAGTCATTGGACTAGATAACCGTGAAAATTTTCTAACAAACCTTTGGTAATAGCATGCCAAACCAAGGAAACTACAAATCTCTGTTACATTTGTGGGTATTGGCCATTCATCAACAACCTTTGTTTTTGCAGGATTAACAGTTATTCCATCATTAGAAACAATGTGACCAAGGAAAGAAATTTGTTTCAACCAAAACTCACACTTGCTGAATTTTCCATAAAATTTCTATTCATTCAAGGTTTTAAAAATAACCATTAAATGTCTTTCATGCTCTTATTTACTTTTAGAAAACACCAAAATATCATCAATAAAAAAACCAACATTTTCACCTGAGTGAACTGAGCCATCACTACAACAAACTGTTTAGTTTTGATTATGACCATCTCAGGATACTGATTTGAAAGGTCATTTTCCTCTATATTCCTTCCCAGAAAATATGTTCTGTTTCTTCTATTAAAAACCATTCCTAACATAGAAATATCTTAGGAGAAGAAACATGGTAATCTTAAAATACTATATCCTTTCAATTTAACCATAAAAAAATATTTTTTGGATAATCATTTAATAGAATTCTAACTCATAATGTTATCTAAACCGACCTATGATACCAACTATAAGTCCCCAGCCTTAAACCTTAATTAATCTTGAGTTATTACAAGATTACAAATTGAGGATCTTTTCAGGTTTAGAGTTTTAGAGAATTAGACATTAAAATGTTCATTACATGCCACATTTAAACAAAGTGGTTACAATAAAAGATAGTATTCATTTTTTCCCATTAACGGAAACTGATTTAAAATAAAACATGGATTCTTTCTATACACTTCCTTGACACTATCATCATATCATGTGCCCTTCCCATGACCTGTGAAAAACATTTCAAAAACATGGGATGAGCATAAAAAGATCAGTAAGGGATATATAAATATGGAAAGGAAACATGAGTACATATATACATAAGAATCAATGAAATCATACTCTACTCATAAAACATAATCACTTTAACATACCTAATCAAATCATGAACAAATAATAGAAATCATAAAACATAAAGGTAACTTGAGGCATTCATAACATTCTTACGTAGGGAGTAACTCTCTTGGTTACGTTTGGAATACCCATCACAGTATATTCCCTAAATCTCTTCATAGAAACCTTAACGTTTAACTTCTTCACGTTACCCAATGCATTGGAGAGCTATATCGGGATCACCCGCCCTTAGTTTATCACGGAACCACCCGTCTTCATAATAATGCCCAAGAACCATAACATAATTGTATCACATAAAACATTCATAAAGGAAACATAACATTTCCACTTTTCAATCACAAGATATATATAAAACATATTGATATAAAAATTATGAAAAGCATTTTCATTACCAAAATAAAGTAAGATTAAAACATGTTATTTATTTTTCTTTTAAAAAAACGTATGGCTTGTAGAGGAAGCCAAAACTCAAATAATG
This sequence comes from Viscum album, assembly GCA_963277665.1. Lineage (NCBI taxonomy): Eukaryota > Viridiplantae > Streptophyta > Magnoliopsida > Santalales > Viscaceae > Viscum > Viscum album. The sequence continues at coordinate 852,579,148 of OY728159.1, forward strand.
GTCACGGTGGAGGAGAAGTCGTTGTCACTGCATACGTACGACAAAAACATTCCCTTTTGTCATTTAGTAAAATGATTCATATAAAAAATATTCCTTTTGGATAAACGTAAAAGTCAAAGGGGTTATACACTATATAAAAGAAGGTTGTGTATAAAAAAATGCCTCAATGAAAGAAGATTGAGATGAAGTCACATACCTCATATCCGACTTGAATTGAACGTTCTTTAATATCCTGAATAATAAACTTGATTTAATTTATACTTGTTTAAGAACCTTTATCATGTTCAATATTCCTTTTATATCACTTATTTCCATATCATGAACACTATGTACTTATTTAAGTTAATAAGGGTCGTTTTAACGATCATTGGTACTTGAGTCATAAATAAACTCTCTATAATTACACTTTTTCATGTATCCATTATATACAGAGTTATAATAATGATTTAGATATCATATATATCACATATATCCAGTATATACATGCATTTATAATATTTCATAACGTTTAGGGGTAAGAAATGAAATGCACCGTTCATGGAGACGGTAAGTCGTACGTACGCATGAACGCTACTTTCATTTCTATTTCGTATTTTATGGAATGTAATCATAATGATATAAAGGTATATTATAATTCCAGTATAATATCATGTATAATATCATTAATTACATCCTTTATACATCCTACATATGGCATTAATGAATCAAATCACTTTGAGGGGGCGGTAGTCTGCACTTCCTAAAATGAAGATATCACGTTTACCCATAATGGGAACCATACAGGTATGCCATAAATGAAATATATAGAATCTTAAGTACAACATAAACATATTATATATCATATATAAATATATTTTCATCTTAATGGCCACCTTTGAAGGTCTTAAAATAATATTGAACAATCATCGTTTCGGGAGGCAGAAATTCGCCATCCACGGACACAGTATGTTATTTAACCATTATATGTAGGTGTGTGTAAGTGTAACTCGAATCCTTATTATAACAACATCCTATTATATGGACGATACTAGAATTGTTACAAAAGAAATGAATAAAAAGAGTTTAGGGGGTTGGAGAAGCAAAATAAAACATAAGAACGCAAGAGAAGACACTACCTTTAAAACGGGTAACTCTTTTTGATTTGAGCTCAAAGGATTCCTTGGGAAGACCTATACCCAAAGTGAGGCTTCAAGGAGTAATATAGGTATGTGGAGAGACATAGTGGACAGGTTTTGGCCGATCCAAAGGCTTTGGAAGTGTGGGTAAGGTGGTAGAGGTGGGGGCCTTTTATAAGAGGAGAGGAGGGGAACTCTTGGAAAGTTAAGAAAAGATACTTTGTTATCAAAAGATTATCGGATAAAAAATGTCCCAAAATTATAAATTTCAAGGGTAAGGTGATAAGGGTTCTAAATCCACCCATCCAATAGGTTTTTAACAATTGTAGGTCTTATATTGTACATTATATTTTCATTTTATTTAAATCGTTAAATAATGAGGTAATCGCTGCGTCATCATGGTGTCATAAATAATTTAATTTATTTAATGTCTAAAAAATATAAAAAATTACTATGATGTAGGAAATATCTTTATCTTTCCAATTACTATTTATAATAAAAATTCTGACTTGTGCAACCCCATTCAAATCTTTTTTAGTAAAACAACTCATGTTTGTGTCATTTTTACTTTTACTTTAAATAAAAGGTATTAATGTCTTTATCTTACCCAAGTGGCTTTATGCGGTCTTAAAAATCGACTCATGGGTTGTCTTGGTCGGCCATGACACATCCAATAAGGGTAGGACATGTGTCTATGTATTTTCATTTTATTATAATATCATTTTTTCCTTAAATTTCACTAATTACCTCTAATCGCGATTAAAAACTTAAAAGTTACTATTCACCAAAAAATTATTTTAATCCCATTGAACCACATTTTACTTCTTAATTATAACCATGTATGTTGGATTTTTGAAATTCAAAACATAGAGGTGGTAAATTTTCATTTAAACAAAAAATCAGTTTTTTAAGAACCACTTAGTGGTTTCACTATTCATCAAAAATTGAAGTTTTTCAGAAAAATACCAAAACTTCACCCTAAGCTATATTTGATATTCCAAATTAAAAAATTATGTCTATTTTACAAAATTCAAAACATATAAGTTACATTAATTAATTTAATAATTAATTCCCGTTGTCCGAGCAAATAGCGTGTTTTTATGAAACAATAAGTATCAAAAGATTGACACTAGTTTAAGTCCAATTTCAAAGTAAAATTAATTACAACGACCACTATTGGATTAAATGGTAAAAATATATTCTAATTAAACTTTATAACCAATACACAAGATAATCTAACCATATAAATAAATTAGATGAAAAAGCAGTTTTGATGTAAAATGCAGTATTTTTCACTATTTATTAAAAAATGAACATTGTCAGAAAAATACCAAAAAATTATCCAATGTAAATTTCAATGATCCAATAATAAATAATAAGTTTATTTTGACAAATACAGCTTATAAAATTGTCAAAAGTTTGATTTAAAAATGGTTTTCCATTAAAAGGCACTAAAACAATCTTTTAAAACTATTAGTGTATTCCATGGTTAAGAAAAGATTTATTCTCATTTTAAGACTCTAAAACACTATATAATTAATTAGTAGACATAGATAAAAATATCTATTACTTATTACTTACGTGGGATGTAACATGATGTAAGATATTTATCCTCTCATACGTAGCCACCTGAACAGCTAACACACATCATGATACATCTTGGTGGCATCAAGATAGCCAAACCACAGAGACTTGTTGTTATCCTGCAACACATCCTTCTAAAAACACAACAGAACTATTGATCATCCCATCAAGGACAAGATTCCATTGGGAGATGAAAACCAGTCAAAATACATCTCCCCATAATAATGAAACTACAACAACCACTAAAAAATTTCATCACTCTGAATTTATTCCAAAATCAACTATAAGATAGAAGGAGTTATTGGAATTTTCACCAAGAATATACCTCTATTGTGCTCAATGGTCTCCACATGCATTTGAGAAAATATCAACATTATATTCCACTCATATCTGGACTTCCTCAAGGCTTGTAGTGCTACTTTTCTCCTTAAAGTCTCCATCACTACATTTACCATGCCCGTGGTATAAATAATATCAATGTTGATCGACTTAAAGTACTCGATCCGTCAGTGCTTCCTCCGATTGAGATATTTATGATAGATGTTTTAAGAAATGATTTTCTGATTAGATTAGACCTAAAACTTCTCCCCAAAGAGTAAGTGGAACAATCTATTCAAAGCATGCATCACAACTACTATCTCTATTTCTTGGGTCGGATAATTCTTTTTTTTTGACAGAGTTAGCAAGAACCATACACCTCTATGTGACCTTCCTGCATAAGCCCGCAGCAATGAACCATGCATATAGTGTCTCAATACACTATTTACACCTTTCTAGCCTCTCGAAGAATATAAACGGTGGTGGTATTCAACCAAAACATCAACTCCTTAAAGGATGTATGCTATTCAGGGGGAATACAAACACTTCCCCTTTATGGGTGAGTGTGGTTATGGGCGAAGCAAGTCGAGTGAAATCCCAAACAAACCTCCTATAGTAATGAACCAGGATGAGGAAACTCCTCATCTAGAATAGGTACTCTGGATTCCCCCATGACATAATCAAATTGATATTTCTAGGGTCCAATGAAACCACCTACTCCAATATCACATGGCCCAGAAATATCACATCCCTAATCCAGAATGTTCACTTGGACAACTTTTCCTAGAGGTGGTTCTTTCCCACGGTTACAAACCTGATCCAAAAATGATGTATTTGATTCTCATTGGATCTAGAGTAACCAGGTTTTCTTCATCAAATACATAAATATAAGGGTCATGATACTGGTGGAACACCCTATTCATGAGTGTCGTAAAGACCACTAGAGAATTGGTCAGTCTGAAGGGCATGAAACGGTACTCAAATTGGTCGTACCTACTTCAAAAAGCTACCTTCATAATATTTTCCACTTTTACACTAAGTTGGTTATAACTCAGAAACAATTATATTTTTTGAAAACCAGTTTTCCCACTTCAACTGGTCAAACAAGTCATCTATTTTTGGCAAGGGATTTTTTTTCATTATGGTTACTTGTTCAGATTTTGTTAATCAATACACAACTAGAGGTATCTTTGGCCTTCGTTGAAAAATTAAAAGAAGAGGAACATGGAGAGACTATTGGCCAAATAAATCCTTTGGATTCGAAATTGTATAGTTGTTTCTTTAATTCTGTCATCTCGGTGTGGCCCATATGATACTAGGGAAGAATTACTGTCTTTTTTCCCAGTGAAAAATCTATCGAGAACTGCACGTACCTCTCTAGTTTTAATATTAAATAATCATCTAAGAATACATCTGGAAACACATCCAATACATGAGGTGGTTGAACGTCAAAAGCATGAAAATCGTCCTCTAGTGTGAGTTATGATAACTAGAAGACAATATTCCCCAACTCTAGGAGTGGAGGTCTTGTGCGATCTGACCAAGGATCCCAATCACCACGAAAATCCTGACGACTCCCATATGGTGCTGTGAAACTAACCCATCGCCTATAACAATTGTTGTGTTCAAGAAATTGAAATAGTAAATCCATGACATGAATCAAGACAAGTAGTTTGATATATAATAGCATGAGGTACAACACCATATAAACCCATGACACGGAAAGCACAAGTGATAGGCGCCTAAGACCATGCTTCTTTTTTTCCTGTGGAATCACCAATTCCATCTCAAAATAAAAAAGCTCAGTTGGAAAATTAATTGTTTTAGAAAAATTGGTATAGATGAAAAAAATGGGACACTTGTATCAAAAGGAGTAGCAGTAATAAAAGATTCAATCAAATAGGTACCTCTTACAATTGACTATCCCCCCTCTGATCCCGCTAGTGCCTGATACACCATAGGAAGATGCCTAGTCTCTGCCTAATAATGACCTTTTTCATATGGCTTTACTCTAAATTGGATAATCCAAAATGATTAGCCAAACCTTCCACCATGGCTACTAAACCAAGATTGCATCGTTCTAGATGGCTATGACTTAACTACCACCCCTTTGGAATCCACAGATCATGCGCCAGTCTAGAGTGGATGTTCCATCCTGGAAAAGAGTTGCATGTATACCATACCTCCAAAGTCATAGTAGGGCTTTGGTGGATATGTTCATACTAGTCTATTGTTCCCTAGCTACACTCATTGGTGGCACACGACGGACCACACATCATAATCCACTGAATAATACCACCTATAAGGTTGGCATGAGAAATCACCTCCCTTCCCCCTCTCTTCTTGCATTCATTTCTTCTCAGAAGAACAACCAAACCACTTTCATATATTTTACCAGAAAAACCAGACCTCCCCATTTCATCATTATCCACCATGAACTCTCTATAAACCACTTCATTATAGTTTTTCATCTTGAATAAGATGACCTGGGAATAGATCTCTAGCATCAAAACCCTTTCAATCTTATAAACCTTCATCTTCTCATTGGAGTCCATGTATAGAGCATACTGGGTCAACTCCAAAAAAAACCATGGCATACTCAAGGACTGAATGATCCCCATGAATGAGTTCTATAAACTCTCACGATTGAGTATATTTCAATGCATTTGTGTTGTAATAGTCCTTGAATATAACATTGAAGTCCATCCAACTCATATGATCATGCTTCCCTATAAAAATAAAAAATTCCCAAAAACATTGGTAGATACCCTCTCAAACAAATGATGAACATTTCAACCAATCCTCCTCAGGTGTTTCCATGATCTCAATCATGTGCTCTATATTTTCCAGCCACTCTTCCACTTGATGGGGTTATGTGCTACCTCAGAATATAAGAGGATTATCTTTCAAAATATTCTTGGATTTGTACATCATAGGACCAATCTCGTATCATATAACATTTTCTATATTAGGATATGTTTGTTGTCCCTGATCTTGGAAAACATGAACCATAGCCTCTACTAGCCTCTGATCAAGCGGTGAGGGAGAACTATTTTATACCTCCTCATGTGGGTGCATGTGTGGTTTCTGGGGAGGCATGTTGCTACAAAAGGAAAAAGTCACAAGTGAATAAAATAATCCATGGGAATTCTGGAACCCACACATCTCAGCATATAGTGAAGTCAATCAAAAAATTCTTATGTCCCATGGTGACTCAAGTTTTACCATGAGAGGTGCAGACCTAACACCCTACTCATGACCAGAAATACAAGTCCCTATAGTCCTAGTTCCTGACTATCTCATCGCTTCCCTAAATTATAATATATCCCAAAAATAATATTCTTCCTTTCATAGCATATTGTCTTGAACCGAATCTATTCAATATCAATACCCGGTCCAGACCCTGACCATGGACAAGATAGTGGGGTGTTCCTTATCCCCACGGTCTAGAAAAAGTGTCTTGGAATCCTAAATATTGGTTTGGGAATGATATTCTCGAGTTTAGAATCATTTAACAACCAAAGACAATTAATAAACAAACTCTGAAAATTACAAACCAAACAAGCCTTAAATATAATTCAAAACTGAATACATGGTCTTAAACATGACACAAGTCTTCCAAATATATATAACAGTATCATAAAAACATTTCAAATAATATCACATGTCAATGGGTCATCACCCAGGAGATTTCTCTACCACATCGAACCATGGAAGGAAACTAACAACTCGAACTGCCATCACCCAGGTCCATGCCATTAAATGTGTCAAACATGATCAATTATACATATACCCAAATGTGTATGTAGAGTATGATCATTTTCCAAATATGATTCCAAAATAATATTCCATACAGTAATAAATAAATGATAAAAATCAATCATGTTTTAATAAACAATAAATTGTGGCAACAATTTCTAATGAATGAACATTTAGAAGTAATTAATTTTAAAAGTGAAATTTAATAATTTAAACAAGTTTTTATAAGAAAATATATTATGTTGAATTTTATAGCTAAACACACCATTATCAGATGATAAATATGGAATAGTCAATGTGTACTAATATCAGGAACACACCTATGAACTAGTTAATTTTTGGCACCATGTATCTCGTATCTCTTTGTAAAATAATCATAACCATATGTGTTCTTGTACATGATCCACTAATAGGGAAAATAACCATAACCTAGTGTTCCCCAATCATCATAATTATAGTTTTTTAGTTTTATCAATTTCAAAATTTCTATGTGAAACATAGACAAAACACTCTGGATCACTAGCATTCTAGTATATGTCCGCACACCTAGATACCAAGGCTCCCCCTTATAACTCAAAAAATTTCAACAGGTTTTCAAAAAAACATTTGAACATAACAACATCATTTACGACCACAAACATTCAGAACAGTACATACACATTCTTTTCAACCTTTATATAACTCAATAAACAACTTAGAATTTACATAAAACAATTTCATTGAATGTAACCAAACATTGCACATAAAATTTATCTAAAAGACATATATGGAATAAAATTCGAAAAAATATTACCTTAATCCATAATTGGGGTCATCAAAAAAATTATTAAAACAATTCCATGAGTTATAAAACATCCCCAAGAGGTACAAATTCAAACACATATGTAAAAAATCCTTTTGCACCAAAAATTCCATTTAAAAATAAATTGTTTAACAAATTCCACCAAAAATAGTTTTCACAAAAAAATGAAGGAGGAGTGTGGTAAAAATAGAAATCAAGAAAAGCTAACTCGTCTAATAGTTCATACACATGTAATCACCTAACCCATCTATCAGAAACACCAAATCCTTGTGTAAATGTTTAATAGGACCACCACTACACCACAAGGGTGTTAAATCAAACCTAAAACTGCAATACTAGACCATGAAACCCTTGATAAAACCCTAGGATGGAATCCCTACATTATAGACATTAGGAATTTCCAGAGAAAATGTAAGAACCCCAAAGAAAATGAGAGGAGGAAAGAAGGAAACCCTCTAACTTGAGAGATATTATAGAAATCTCCCCAAATACACACATAGGTGAATCTGTAAGTAGCCAAAACTAGTACTGAGGTTTGAATATATCTGAGGTGATCAATTGGTAACTGAAATTGAGGAAAAGGGTAAGAAATGAAGGATTTGTGAAAAAACCTAATTGCCTTTTCAAATCTAGATGATTTGTTGATGGCTGAGAAATATTTCCCTTATCTAGATTGAATATGAGCTTCATAGAGGGAGAAACGAAAATGGGGTGCGCCTAGGTTCAATGGCAACAAGTTAGTTGTGTAATCACCGAAAAAATTGATAAATTAATACAATATACGAGAAAAAAATTTAATATTTTTTAAATTAATATGGGATCACGGGCTGACCCAATACCTTAAGAAATAACCCAAAATCCCCCATGATTATGGATTCATTATGGGTCCATATTGATATGGTAGATTTAATAAGTCAGGTTTGTCCATGTGGGCAGTTGAATCGGTGATAGATTGTGAAAGATGGAGGAGTTACAAAAAAATATTTTTAAATCATGAAATGGTCTCACAATTTGGCACAGATCTTGAAAACCAACCATTTCCTCAAAAACTGAAACGAAAACTATAGAAAAAAAATAATGGAATTTAACAGAACAATACCATAAAAATAAGTAATTTATGGGACAGTATCATAATGTTTAATTCATCAATATATGTGGATTATATATCTATATACAAAAATTATATTGACAAGGTTCTTAGAAGTAATGATCCCATCAAATTATACATTGATAATAATTCAGTGCTAGCACTTGTTAAGGTGATAGGGTATAATTAATGGATAAATCATGAAGCTCATATATATCATACCATCATTTATTTTTCTCAGAGTGGTGAGTTTGTAGTAAGAATAGTTTCCAAAGAAACAATGTGTAGGTCCTGTTAACTAAAGTACATTCATTGTAGAATTATTATCATCATGTTGGTTCTAGAATACTCAAAATCCAGAAAATTTTAATCTAGTTTGTGCATGATATTATTAATGTTTTTTAATAGAACAAACTACTTTATTTTTTATTTTTATTTTTTATTGAATGATTTTAATTTAAGTAAATACTATATCACATGTTTATTGTTTTTCTATATAAATTTAATTTTATAATATCATTAAGCCTATGCATAATTAGATTTTCTATATAAGATCCCTTACAAGATGATATCATTGAAGTTTTATTCTCATGTTCAATATAATATTTCTTATGGCTCTTAGAAATATCCTGATATGATAATGTTGATGTCACAACAACTCCCATAGGGCACAAAAGTAACTACCCCAACCCCACCTTCGATAGCCCAGGGGTTGGAGACTAGCGCCTAAAAGCTATTCTGGAACAGGGAAGGGATTTACATAGTTCTATATTCACACTCATTATGGAAACCAATTTAAGCAACCAAAAAAGTAATGTACAACCCTGAGAGTAAAGCACCACCACAGGTACAACTATAAACTAAAAATAGTGGGATGAAATACAAGCCCTAGAAAATGATGGAAAATAAAAAAGCTGTTGTGTCCGCCCTAGAGCTCTACTTGGATGGTAGTAGATATATGTCATAAGTTGATGAAGAGGATCCTGACAGCTCATGTCACACAAAACTCAATCAAGTCCCAATCCTCCAAAGTCATCCTCGGAGAGTAAGTAGTCTTCACCAGACGCATATGTTGTGGTGGAGCCTGTGCAGGGGTGAGTATAACAATAGCTAGTAGGTAACCTGAGACCCCCAAAGGTCTCTCAGTAATCAAAAAAGGAAAGCATAACTAGAAATATAACAAATATAATATCTCAAGAATGATCTAAATCACGAAGAATAAGGAAAAAAGAGATAGCTCACTCTAACGGCATAACTTCAAGGATTATAGGATTGGGATGACTAGTCATACATCCAAATCATCCTATCCATAGTAACTCAACTAATGACCCATATATTCCATTGTATGATGACCTGTATTGGTTTCTAGATGCTAACCTGTATTGGTCACTGGTGTTGACCGGTACTAGTTGCTAGATGCAGACCTGTATTGGTCGTTATTGCTGACTTGAATTGGTTGCTAGGATAGACACATATTTATCATTGGTGCTGGCATGCCTTAGTCACTGATATAGATGTAGGGATGATTATTCTTTCATCTAGATCATCCCAATCTAGGGATTCTGTTTTTGACCTGTTTCAGTCGCTCTTCTTCTTCCTGTCACCACCAACCATTGTATTCCCACACGAAGCACGCCAGATCACTTGATGACTCCACTCTCAAGCCATCATTCCTTTTTCAACCAGTATGAAGAGCCACAATAAGTATACCCAAAGGACTACCCTATCATATTTGTCCTAATGTGATAGAAGACACGTCAATCAGACATCCGGTCTGTGATATGTGGGAACTTTTGTAAAAAGGGATCGGTTGGATTCATGTCTGATCCAACACAGGTCACATGTCAATCTCTGTCAAAACACACTTATAGTATCTCCAATGAATCTCCTTCTCAGAAGGGTCATTATTCCACATACGTTGCATCGATCAGATGCCCAATCTATTAGTTACATCCTTTTCTGTGAAATGGGGGTGATTTCACCTCAGTCTGGCCCGGCTCGGTCGGCCCCTCTAGAATGTTCCTAAGAGACCGATTACCAAAAGGGGTCCCTACATTACTTGCATTGTGTCAAACGTACACTCGGTTCACCAGTTAAAGGTGTTTCATTCTTTGAGGGCTATTTGGGTCTGTTCTCGTTCTGACTATGTCAAGATAAACCAACACAATGAGTCTAAGGGTCAACCAGACCCCACCCCAAGTCCAGAAAGTTAAGGGTCAGCCCATTTCAGTAGGTAATAACTGTCTGGGTCATCCTAACTGGTTCGCAGGACCGAGCCATGGGTTGATCGCCCCGCTAGGTGGGGCTCGACTCACCCACGCTGGCCCACTTGGAAACGAGTCAGGTCCAACCCACTGGACGGGTCTAGACAACTAGGCTGCGGATCTAAACAGGCCCACGAGGTGGGTCCGGCCAGTACGACAGGCCCACTGGCTGCCCGCTGGTGATCCATGTGCAGGGCGCACAATCTTTCTGTCGAACCTCTCTAAGGATTCATTTAATATCCCTTCATATAGCGTATCCACATGGCCCCATCATCTAGTTAGAAGGATCCACTTGACATATGTCCCATCCTCTTCTATTGTGGCTTTTAGACGTGGATTTTTTCAATCAGTGGCAAGCAATGGCATGCCACCTCTGCTTCTATGGTCGGACGAGGTTTCGACCGCCGCCTGCAGCTACCGAATCCTGATGATACAGCTCCCGTATGCAGTGTGTGATGGCGTACCACCTACTTCAACCATGACATGACGTTGACAGCGACCTACATCACTCACCAACTCTGTCGTGCTGGTGTCACGCCAGATGATCTGTCGCAGGGCACCAGTGACTCTCTAGAGCTCTGTTTCTACTGATGTCTGTGCCTACGGGCCACCCATGTTGTTGTAACCATAGTGTGACCCTCTGCTTTTCAATGCCATAAAATTGGAAAAATCATCCTCGAAAAACGTAATGTGAGAGAACTGATAGAGGGTCTGGTCTTTGTTGGTTTGGCTCACACCCTCCACATTAATATGATAACAAGCGAGAGAGAAGAAATCATCATAGATAAATTATACTAATTAAACCCCATACCTGGAATATTTTTTCTCACCACTACGGACGATAGTACATCCACATTCGAGGGTATGTCGTGGGAGGAGAATCCTCATTGTATGGAGTAAATGGCTTTCATCGATCAAGGATCGTTTCTTCCTGAGCTTCTGTCCTCTATTGGTGGATGGCATCCCAGTACTTTTCCAGAGTTTACTCATATTGTGAAGTCCTACAAAACTCATCCCTGAGCCTCATATATATATGAGGTGAAAACATTGAGTGACACATGAAATAATTTAATGAGGTTCATTTAACGAGTAATTAATGAACCTCATTTATTTCACAATGGTGTCATTACACAACTAATGAGTCAATACACTTAATGGCGTAACAAGTCATCGTTTCCCACCAACAAAGCTGAACTATTATAATTTTTTTTAAAAGTAACAAAAAAATTGATATTTTATTATTCAATAAAAAGTCCAAAAACTAAATTTTTCCCCGATATAGTATGGTCAATGTGATGCTTCCCTTAAGATGATATGAGTGCTTCAGATTCAACGGTACAATCAGATTTTAATTCCGAGCGATAGTTCAACAGATAGAAAAGTCTGCCCGTGTGTTTATAGAACGTACCTTAAAAAATATCAGATATTTATTTTAGGCACACCGGGCCTTGAAATCACACGCCCTTAATTTTCACATACTCATAAAAATCCCAAATAATTTAAAAAAATTACATGGTATTTTAGGTTCTTTACATTCTACCCTCCATGGGGCTTTTCATCCTCAAAATCAAAACATGGATATACTAACAAAGAGTTACACTGGGAACACATATGGCCCATTCACCCTGATGTGCTCTCCTTGAGGTTCTCATGCAGCCATAAAACAAGTACCAGGGGTATCGACCACCCATGAAAGATCCACTCCCATCGATCTGTTATCTCAACAGGGTACTCCACACAAGTCACCACATTGTAAATCTCCTACTCGGCAGAGTTTATGGCATGAGATGGTTCATGCACGTATCTCCTCAACCGGGATACGTGGATGATGGTGTGCACCCCCTCCAACATAGGTGGTAGTTCCAAGTGGTACACTACCTCTCCAATCCTTCGAGGTATCATGAAAGATCAGATAAACATCAACGAGAGTTTGTTGCCTCATCCAAATCATCATAGTCCCCATAGATGGGAGACTCGCAAGAATATGTTGTCCCCTTTTGTGAACACCAGTGGTATACGTCTCTTATCAGCATAAGAATTCTGTCAGCTCTGTGTAGTCTCCATCCACTCTTGGATGATCTACACCTTCTCAATGGTAGCTTGTACTATCTCTCCATCCATGATTTCTTGATCTCCTGGATCCATCCAGCACAAGGGTGATCTTCAAAGTCGTCTATACAACACCTCAAATGGGGGTATTCGCAAGGTGTAGTTATATATATTGAGGTATGTGAACTCCACCAAGGGTATTTTGTCCTCCTAACTGCAAACAAAATCAATGAAATATGCAAGAAGAATTTCCTCCATGGTCTGGATGGTCCAGCTAGTCTGACCATCTCTCGGCAGGTGAAAAGCTTTCCTCAAGAAAAGTTGAGTCCTGAAAACCTCCTGTAATCCTTTCTACAACCTGGGTGTGAAGCATGCGTCACAGTCCGAGACTATCGTCAAAGGCACCCGGTGAAGTTTCATGGTATACTGAATATAAAGACATCCCATGGTCTCTACCAAACCCTTCTCTCAAATAGAAAGGAAGTGGGCCCTTTTGGTGAGTCGATCAATGATCACCCATAAGGTAATTTTCCCTCTATATGTAAATGGTAACATCATCATAATGTCCAAAAATATCCCTTACCACTCCCTTTCTAGTATCTCAGGGGGTTGGGTCCAGTATGCTGGTACTTGGTGCTCATCCTTCAATTTCTTGAAAGTGAGGCATCTATAAACATACTCTACCACAACATTCTTCATCCCAGGACACCATAACGGATTCCAGAAGTCCTAATACATATTTATCTTTCCTAGATAAACAGTCGAGTGGATTGATGGAACTCCCTTAGAACCTTCTCTCATAGCACCACTTGTACAATTGTACATCCTCAGAAAATGATATCTTGCTCCCCACATTCAGAATATCGGTTAGGTGAATGGCCTTAGGATATAGGACAACATGTAGTCTCGCAACTACTATCACCGAGTTACATCTCCCTAACTCGTTGAAGTAGTAGAGGGGAAACTACCTTCGACTAGAGGTAGGTTATCTTATCTCCATCAACATAGGATATCTGAAGCGAGGCTAACTGCACTAAATCATCATTCAGTAGCTGTAAACAAGATCTATGGATATGTGCATCTACCAATATATTTCCCATTATCAGGAGTTTAGACTCTCTCAAAGTCATTATCTTGGAGGAACTCTAGCAAACATCATTGTCTCAAATTCAGATCATTTTGTGTGAAGATATATCTTAGACTCTTGTGGTCTAAGAAAACTATGAACCACCAAACCATCAAGTAGTTTCATCACATCATCTGTGTTATAACTAATATTGAAAACTCTAAATCATGAGTCACATAATTTTTCTCATGAGGCCTCAGTTGTCGTGAGCCATAAGCAATCACTAAATCATCCAACATCAGGACGCAGCCGAGTCAGGTCCCTCGGGCATCACAATAAATCACGTAGTCAGTACCCTTCTCTAGAAAATTCATGATTGGAGAACTATTCAAGCTCTACTTCAGTTGTTGAAAAAAAAATTAGCTTGTATCTAACCAATGAATATAATTAATTATATCTGAAGCTAATTGTTATCTCCACTGTGATAAATACACTGATAAGGGGTGGGTGAATCAATGTTTGACATTTTAAATAAACTTTATATTTGGATCTTGTTTCTTAATTAAAATAATTTTCAGACCTCGACATTGGATACAACTTTATTTTATCCTTATATAATCCCCATGACATTTTTTTAGGTTTTGGTTTGAGTCCCAGTCAAATTTATTTTAATGTTTTTATGGTTTTTCTAGGGAGGATCATAGGTACTTTATAGTTAGGCACAACAATGTGGTCGTCATAGTTTATCGTGTGGCAGGTCCATAATTGGAAAGTTTCTACCAAAACATTTTCGCATAGTCTCACAATCCTTTCCACTTTTACCTGCGTTTGATTTATTTTTCCGTAGTGGTTGCATCATGGTTGGCACATGGTTTTCTAAACTATACTATATGAAAATAATTTTAAATTGGTTAAAACCAAATATACCCTCCATATTATTTTACCCAATCATGAGCCCCCCTCCTCCATGGTCGACCATGATTCATAAAGAGATCCCTCTAGGCCGCCGCCTTGATTCCTCCTACTCTGAGGGCGATTCTTCATCAAATCTAAGTTATATTTTTTTATGTTTTTTCCCGTTCTTTTCTCCCATATTCTTTAATTTTCTAGATTATTTTTTCATTATCCATTGTACATACCCTAATGTCATAGGTTTAAATTTTTTTCATTTTTTATGGGCTTATAAGGTTTTTGGATCATCTATGGACTTTTTTCTCCATCCCTTTGAGGTTATGTTGCATCCTCAATCCACCAAGGTTGGTGTTTCCATTATTTCACTTTCAAATTCATTATTTTTATATTTTTTGATTTTTAAATAATATAAAATTATATTCTACATTCATGTTGAATATTTTTTAGGATTTTATATTATTTTTATCTTTGATAAAAATTTTGGATGTTATTTTTAAAAAAGGTTTCTATAAATATGTTAAATAATAATTCATATAAGGTGTTTTATAATATTCTAATTCACTGTTCATTTGAATTAGATAAATTTTATTGTCTTATGACATTATTTTTGTTGTATATATTTGGTGATATTATAAATTTGGATTTATGAGTTCATTGGATGACTTTTTATGGCATAGTTCTTTGTGGTAGAATTATATAGAATGACCTTCCTCGGTTTTATAATGATAATTATTGATGTTCGAGTATAGTGACTTCTTATCTTAGTTTAAATGCATGTTTTTTCTCATTAAGATGGGATTTAGATTATTTCTTTGACATTATATGTGTTCCATTGTATGTCGATACATACATGGGTGCACAAGGTGCACCCATGGATGTGTATTCAAATGATCACAAAACTCTAAGAAATGTTTTCTTTAAACCATGGTTTCCCAAATTGGACTTTAATTTGAAAAATGTGTGGGTTGTTTCATGTGGTTTGAAAAGAATCCATAAAAACTCATCCAATCTAGAAATTGACACATGTTTAGATAAGCTTCGGTATGATTGCCCATTTGGTACATTTCTTCAGGCCATGTTCTTTACCCAATGTCCGGAATAGTGTTTGTAAATGTATGTTGTTTTTGAAATAATAGACTTCCATTTGGAATTAAAAAAATAAAATCATATGTAATGTTTCAGAATAATTATAGCTTGAATGTTTAAATACCCAATTTTAATATTTGAGTGTTTTTTAGAAATGTTTCATAATACATTGCGATGTGGCGGTCTAGATGGAATATTAAGTTACTAGATACATACATACATACATATATACATAAAAACATATACATATATATATATATATATCCTCTATATAAGGGATTCTCCATTATGGTTGATCATGAAGTGTTGTCCATGTTGGGGTTGGTGAGTGCGGTGACAGTAGGTATGATGAGCCATGCATGCGATGGCCCCCCACTTACACTGTATATGACCACCATGGGTTCCGGGGAGTCTTTAAGTGGATCGAGTGGAATTGTGTTCCCAACCTGATAATACGTGTTTGTTCCCACAAGATTTTCTATGAGTCCAGGTGGGTTGTGGTACATGATGGGTCAGTTGAGGGTGTCTATTTGGCTATATTCATAAGGGAATCGCCATACTCTTGTAGTATGTTTGAAATAGTGAATGTTCAGGGAATTATCTAGGTATATTTAGGAAATTCCCTTGGTTTTCAATCGGTACATTCAATTTTACTTTTTCGATGAACCTGGTTTCCTATTTATACTGTTTATTAATTTTCTGAATGACCTAGTATTATGTTCCTTGTATTTTCGATTGGGTTTTGGATTATGAAAAGATAAACAGTTTTGACTAATTGAAATGTGGCATGTTTTATTTCGAAAAAGGAATGGTTGTGTTGTTTATTTTAAATAAGTAAAACATAATTTTATATATGTATTTCAAAAAAACATTAATGGAATGTTTTGAGGTAAGGAATCATATAGATTATGTGGTGTTTTCATACTGATATGTTATGATCACATGCTACATATACCATCTGATTTCAGCAGAGCCCAGTTGTTTTAATGGTTCAGTTTTTCATGTTCATGTGCTCATCATTAGAACATGTTGGCCTTGTGTCTAGCCAGATAGTGGAGTATGGTGACTATTTTGTTACATGGATATCTGGTCAGTGGAATAAAACTATTACATTGCATTTAGTTTCGGTTTTTCTAACTATTACTTGTATCTAGATCTATTTGAATATTTTCATTAAGTCTCAATTATCTGTTGTTGTTGTGTGTGTAATATTTTTTTATTATTTATTTTATCCTCATTATTCCTTGGGATAAAATCATTCCCACTTGTATTGTATTTGATTCATGGAACTAGTTGCGAGCATGTGGGGACTAGGATCACCATATGGTCCATGTTGTAGATGAGGTTGGGTGTCAGGTTAGATGAAATCCCTAGATGGTTTGTTAATAATTGGTATCAGAGATAGGATATTCATAATTCAGGTGTTTGGTAGATGGAGAGTAGGATTTTTAGAACTCTATTGGTAGGTATAGTAAGAGCATCATGAAATCTGTTTCTTATTGATCCCTTAGTCGCTAGGGATAGTTTGGGATTTGAGTCTTCTGCTACTGTTTTGGATTGTGGGAGGACAACAAGGGTGGTCCCGTTTCACTTAATATCTCACATAGAATAGTGTCCCATATGATTTTATGTCCCTGATTCTAGTTCCTGTTAATGTTATTGCCAACTTAGGACATGGCCCAAAACCATTTTTCTATGTTAGGAATAGAATCTTGTTCCCCATTCTGATAGTTAGTTGATGATTGTGTTTTTTTGGTTTTATTGATGTAATTGAACTTTAAAAAATTGAGGTGCTTTTATAATGAAAATTTTTTCTCCAAATTTTCATTAATTTGTAAAGTGGGTTTTCGAATTGAAATCATTTTTTCTAGAAAATTTGATGTAGTTTATACATTCTATGAATGTTCCTTAGGTGCTCCTCATGAATTTTATCTCATGTGAGGGTATGTATTGAGGGTGCATGTTGTCATGCATGGATGGAGATGGATGAAAAAAATGTGAAATTATTCATGGGAGGCCTTTGGATGGTGATTGATATTAGAATTTTGTACTTTTATCTCTAATGTGAATTTGAAAGGGGAGATGATTTTTGTTAATTGAATTTGGATTAAAATGTGGGTTTTGGTATTTGTAAGGTGGAAATAAATGAAGTATTGAAATTATAAATGAAATGGATATTTTGAAATGAGAAGTTTTTTATCCTTGTATGTTCTTGGATTATCATCCTATTGTTTTATATTGATATTTTTTCGATTATGTTTCTATTGATGTTGTATATGATTTCCAGTTTCTCATGTTTTTTAAAAACACCAACAATAAAGGACCTCATTTTTTTCATGATTCATTCCATGTATCTAATTCTTCCCAAATGTTACATGTAAGTCATGGTAAATGTTTTCCTATAGATGAATTGAGATTTCTTTAAGAGGTTATACATGTCTTTAGGGAATTGGGAACTCTCTAATCAATCAGAGTGCATGTTGTTTTTGGTTTCTTTAATGGTCCATATTTGGATAAATGTGACATAGAATCCAAATCATCATGGAAATTCAAGATAAAGTGGGATATTTTTTAATATGTATTCATGTAATGGATCATACTTGAGCAGGTGAAGAAGAATAATAGGGAAGAGCCCATGGGTATTCAACAAGTCCATCGGTCGGTGAAGGTCTATGTTGATCACAATAAAAAAGTGATTTCTATTTCTCCAGATGTAAAGTAAAATTATTTGATAAATCCCCCTCTATTCAATGGGGGTATTCATCCATAGATCAGGGATAGGGTCCTATCATCTATGGACTATCGTTTAGAAAATTTGGTAGATGAAGTGATCCTATCTGAGATGGTTCCAGTGGAACAACTAGTTGGTAATCTTGTGCCTATTTTAATTTATGATTGCTCCCCATCTATTGAGGACTATATGCTAGGGGATCCTATTCCGTAGGAGGTATCCCCATTTGTTCTCAGTTCTATTTCGACATACCTATCTTCAGTGTTACTTTAGTTTGGCTGGTCGATGCATTTGATCTAGTTCGACATACCTATTCCTAAGAAGTGTTTCATGAAGAAAAATAGCTAGTTGGGGTATGATAAATCCTGATTTTGAGGGTGGAGATTCTTCAGCCATCATAGCCCCAACCACAGGTCTCGGGGTGAATCTCGCACACAGTTAAGAGTATTATGGTGAGATATACCTTTGAACATTTTTGTTCCCTATATCGGGCTGGAAATATCACAAGGAATCTAGGTTAATTTTTCTAATTTTGTATGTTGTCTTATTTTATAATAATAGATTGAAATTATTTCATTTTAATCTATGTATTTGTGTTCATCGGGATGTGTCCATTGAATTAATTATTTACTTAAAGTTTTTTTGGATCTTATATTGTAATTTTTTGGTTTTGATGTGCGATAGGATCATTTGGATATGTTTGGGATTTGTTATATGGGTTTATGGTGTTTCCAGTCATTTCATACATCGGGTTCAACTGTATGTTATCCATAGTTTCGAGGGGATTTTAGTGGGTGTGGTGATTTTTTAATTCATATGGGGATGTTTTATCCCTTATGAAGAGGGTAGTTGGTTTTTGTAATAATTTTCCATGTCCCATCATTCCAGTATATAGGGTTACGTCATAGTAGGTTATATGTTTGATTCTCTATGGGGGAATTTATTCTCTCATTTTAAGGGGTGTTGTTTTTGTTCGAGTTACAATTTCTTAATTTTTTGGTTGTGATAAGGATGATATTAGCTTAATGAGACGATTTTGGGTAAATTTTGGTTTTATGTCTCTAATGATACCCTCCCTTGGGTGTTGGGTGCATATTTAAATATATACATGTTAGTGTAATTATTGCTGTGGGTAGAACACTCTTGTTTTCCCCCCTCAAGTGTGGGCTTCATTTTCCTCTTAAGTGAGTCGTGTGTGACATGTGTATAGAAAGGTCATCCTATGTATTACGGTATTGTAGTGTTTTTAATGGGCTTGAACATAAAATTTGATCGTCTTGAATCTTGGTGAGATTATAGGGGCATAATCTGTCAATGCTGGAGAGAAATGCAATACCATGACCTTGGATTCTCCTTTATTTAACCCTTTATCAATCTTCGGACTTTTGGTTGTTGTTCAAGTTAGACTACTAATAGAAATTTACTGATTTTGGATGCATTTATGTATTTTCCTTGGCGGTGCATGAGTACCAGATGATTAGAAAAAACAGTGTAGTAGTAGTAGGTATCTCTAAAGAAGGTCCAAATTTGGGCAATATCTACCTAACAGTTTTTGCATGGTCTCACAAACTATGTATCTTATCTATGAGGCCAATTTATTTTTGGGAAATGGATGCTACATGGTTATAGAACAATTATCCTAACAATTCACCCACACTATGAATTCAGCCCAAAAATTTAAAATTGTTAAATACCTAATCATCAGTCTCCCTTGCATTATATTTATATGTTTATCATTTTTCATGGGGTTATAGGGGTTTTGGATTGTCCATGGGGCTTTGTTCTCCCTCTTATCAATGTTTTGTTGCATCAACACCCTATTGAGGTATACGATTCCATTATTTTTTCATTTTGAATTATTCCATTTCTACTAATGAATTTTTATATATTATAAAACTGTGTTTCTATTTTTTGTCATATATTTTTTAGACTTTTTATGTTGTTTTAATGTTGGAAAAATATTAGTGGAAGTTTTTTTTAAATAGGTTTCATGAAATGTGTTAAATATACAAGAACATAAGGTTTTTTGTAATGTTTTAATTAATCATTAATGTGAATTTGAAAAAATTTATTGTCATATGACCTTGTAATTGTTTTGATATTATAGGTGATATTATAAATTGTCAATTTTGAGTTTATTATATGCATTTTTTATGGTATATTAATTTTTTGTAAAATGATTTAAAAATACATTCCCTAATATTAGATTTGTATTTATTGACGTTGGAATTTTGTGACTTATTATGTTAGTTTAAAGGAAATTGGTTTCATATTAAAATCGGATTTGACTGATTTCATTGACACTATATGTGTAACACTTGATTTTGGTACATCCATGGGTAGATAAGGTGCACATATAGATCTACATTCAAATGATGATATAACTCTTTGAAATGTTTGTATTAATCAATGGTTTATCAAATGGTACCATAATTTCAAAAAAAAATTGTGTGTCATGTTATATCAAATTAGTCCTTTAAAACACTGTCAATTTGTAAATTGAAACAGGTTTTGATAAATTTCTTTATGAAGGCCCATTTGGAACATTTCAGGAGGTTTCATTATTTACTATATATTTGGAAAAATATTTTTAAAAGTATTTTGTTATGGAAATCATATTTCATGGTTGGTATTTTTAACAAAAAAATGATTTTTAAGGTTGAAATTGAATTATACCAGGAAAGTGTAAATTATCCATTGGTATCGTTGAATGTTTTTGTGAAATGTTTCATAATACCATGTCATTTGATGGCCTTGTTGGCACCATTAGTGATGTGATAAATCCATATATATATATATATAATTAACATAAATAAGAGATATTTACCTTAATTAGTGATTATATAGTGGTGTCTGTGTTGGGGGTAGGCATGTCTGGTGGTGGCTGGTATAATGAGTCATGTGTGGGAGGGCCTCCCACTTATACAATATATGATGTTTCATTCCTTTCCTGATTAGATGGGTGGTACCCCTACATTTGATGAGGGACTAGGTGGGATGTTTCAATGGATTGGTCAGTTGATATAGGATAGTTAGTTATAAACATAGGGTCTTCACCATATGATGAATGGTATTTACAAACCAAGTACGTCTAGTAAATTCCCAAGGGATGTTTAGGAAATTCCCATGTTTTTTTATCTTTATTAATTAGTTTACTTTTCTACTACTTTTGTATTCATATTTATATAACATATTTACATTCAAAATGGCATGGTATTGTGTTATTTGGATTTTAGTTTGGGTTTTTTAGTTTGAAATGATAACTTGTTTAACTAAATGAAATTGGGTTTTTTTTTATTTGAAAAAGGAATGGATTTTTGTTTATTCAAAACAAGGAAACATACTATTATATTTGTATCTAAAACTAAAATAAATTTAAATTTTTTGAAATAAAACATATGGATTTAATAGTGGTTTCTTACTAAGTTGTGTGGCTCACAACCTACTTATACCATTTGATGTCAGTAGACCTGAGTAATTTTCAGGTTCAGGTTTTCTGGTTACAGTGCTCATCATCAGAGTAGTTTTTCCTTGTAACTGGTTTGTTGGTGAATGACGGTGACTATGAGTTATAATTTGTGTCATGTTAGTGGATGTTTATATTGGTTTTTTATTTAGTTTCTTGTTTTTCTATTTATATCATGTATCTAAAAGTGATTGACTATTTTTATAGAGACTAAGTTTTGAGTTACTTTTATGTTCCCAGTTTTTATCTTTATTTAATGGATCATTACTAATCATTGGGATGAAATAATTCCCACTTGGATTAATTTTGTTGCCTGATGCTAGATTTCTGGTCGTGGGGATCAATAATTCATTCAGTCCAAGTCACAGATAAGTTCAGGTGTCAGGGAAGATGACATCTAGGGCTGGTTAGTAATAAAAAAATTGTTCTCTCTACTTCCCATAAGAGAAAATATTATGATAATTAAAACAAAAACATGTCCAAACAATTTTACATTTTTCTCCCTCCTTGGGATAAATCAAATGAGTATAAAATGGAAATGTTATGATGTACCATTCCACTAAAATTTACATTGAATATAAATTTTTCTGTGAATTGACTATCTCCCCTAGTTTACAACAAATAAAATTTTGAAAGCTCACTTCTCCCTCCAATAATTTGTTAACACTGATTCTACAGAAAAAACTTCTATTTTTCTAAATCACCTAACAAAAAATTTCCCACATTAGTGAAAAATTATTTTATTTTTCACTAGATATAAGAAATACATTAAACCACCTCAAGTATTCTTATAGAAGATACATATCGCGTATTATTTATGCTCAATCAAGAACTATATAAGACTATTCAATTAAGCCCTTACACCATGTAGCATGAATGATTCAAGACCCCACCTATACATCATGGACGCACATGGTTAATGGATGATCTGCTCTTCACGAATGGACTTTACATCATGAATCCATTAACATTATGAGATATAGTTTCTTAGAAACCCATTTATAAAATTTTCATCACTTAATATCTCTTTTAGTGAATTTATCATTGGTGAACCACTTATGATATAGTTGAAATATTCTATTTATGATATTTATCACATGAAATTATATCTCTCAAATAATTTCATTATGGTATATTAGTAGTGAAAATAAGTCATTTAAAATATTATAATCAAAATTAATAATAACTAATTTTCATCATAGATATCGCTGGGTAGTCTACTTGCTATGTGGTTGACATAGAACACTTATTCCATTTCTCCGAAATTTAAATCAAAATAATCAAATAGAAATGAATATATTATCAAAAAAAATTGTCTCTTTGTGTTTTTTATAGTTCATAACCCTTTGCGGTGGAAATAATTATCTACTTTCATTTTAAAATGATAAACTGCCTCATATACATTCATTATAGTTCAGTTAGAGTAGTTGTAATGGAAAATTCAAATTTTTTATTTGAGGTTATTCAAACACCATTATACACATTGAAAACGAGGAACTCTATTTGATTAATTTCATTTCCAAAAAAAAATCTATGTAAAAAAAAATTCGTAAAAAAAGTTCCCAATCATGAGGTCCCAAAATATACAAATGACTATAAAACATTTCCACCATAAAAAAATTGTATTTGACCTCAAATGTTCCTGAATTTGTTAAATCTTGTTTTCGACCAACATAAGTAACACTGAAACACCATAACACAATCATGATGGATTTTTTTAGAATAATATATGTTATTATGTTATATGATCTAATTAGATCAATTATCAAATTAAATGATATAATTGTGATGGGTTTTCCATGGGAGATTTCAGATGAATTGGGTAATGTTTTAGTCTCATGAGAAAAAATATATGGTACATGGGAGGTTATCCAAAAAATGTTATTTTATGATATCTCAGTGATACACATTGAATTAAAGTTATGATTTCATTCATAAATTTGATCTAACAATACCATGTTCTCTTTATGTTATCATTTTATATCAGGTGTCATTGTTCATATGTATGATTCTTACCCCATTAGTATTCGATTGATATTCCTATTATAAACATGTAATACAATAAATATTCTATTCTATGATTTTTTCCTTACTGGGATTTCTATATCAACCCTTTCTTATGTATGTACACATTTTAATCCATAAATAATTAGAAAAATGGAATATTTTTGAAATTTTAAGGGTGTTTTCAATAATTTTGATGTATACCATATATTATGTAGTTACATAATCTACGTAAAATTGCAATACAATAAAATTATAAATCTTCAGGTTTCTATTATTTTAACTATATTATAATAATTACTATTAGGATATATAGTAAAAACATGGGATTTTATATGGAGTCTATGGAATATGTGGAGGCATGTTTGAGGGTATGTGGATAATTGGCTCATGGAATATTTTCTACTGCACTCAGGTAAAACGCTAAAAGTTGTATCATGGATTTTTTACATTGCACTACTATTTTGGATTGGTAGATAGGATACTTGGAATAGGTCGGAATTTGGTAAAATGTTTTTCTACGGGTCTGACCAACCAATGAATAAGGGAAAGATTATGTTTTATGGATGATTATATTGTTCGTAATGTTACTTCATCAACTAAAATGGTGTTTTCTTGTATAGTATGATGGTTTCACATTAATTAAAAAATTATAGAATTCTTGAGCAGTGGATAATTGGTTCCAAGGGAAGATACAATTATGGTTATGAAAAAATACAACATTGTTTAAATTTATAATATGTATGTGAATAATTATTTTTCATAGGAAAAACCAAAATAATAAAACCATTAAAAATATGAACTTCTTTTAGTCATAAACTGTAGGTAAATTATGAATTTTATTACGTGAATATCAATTGTATCCTTTCATGTTAATATCCTTTATAACTTGTCAATCTGAATTCATATATACACACCACGATTCTCACATATTTATGTTAAATTTTAATTCCTATTTAAAAATTATATCTATAAAATGATATTTTATTTTCAATTAAAAATTATTTTACCTATATAATTTGGACTTGTTGACAGCTATTATATTATTCCAAACTACAAAACTGGACTCATGTATGTTATTTGTGGAATTTTTCTTCTGATAAAAAACCCATGTATGTTCCAATGACCCATTAATTAAACATTTAAACTATGTTTTCAAAAAAATTGACCCTGATTGGAATTATGGGACCCTCACAGGTCCACATATTAATTTAATCCCTTAGTATTTAACCTAATGGGTGTATGTTTATACTATTTGGGATGGTTATCCAACGTATTAGTATCTACTTATATGGTTTATGTGTAAATAAATGATGTAATTTTATTAACTTGATACTCGTTTATTGATAAAAATATCATATTCTAATTATTGTATGTATTTATATGGGGTATGAGATAATAAAAATGTTATTTATTACATATAGGGAATTTTCTTATAAATCCTAGAAATTTAAATTTTATTTAACTAACATATTATAATAAAACATATGGATAATTAATTGGAAAATTAATTATTGAATAGATGATGATATAACATGTAGGTGTTCATTGTGGTGTCGAATAAATAATGTATCAATACATTTTTATATTATTTCAGGTACTAGGATTATTAAACATATCTTATGAAATTTTAAAAAATCAAATATGAATGTATGTAATGGTTTATGAAAATCCATAATGTCTTTTATATAACACAAACCATAGAGTAATTAGAATATATATATGTTACTAAGGGAAATAATTTGTATATTTCCCATAAGAATAATTTAACCTTTCAATTTTATAGTGGGCTTAGTGGATCATCTAGTAAACCTAGTGATGGTCATGGAGTGACCTTGTTTTAGGTTATAAACACTATG
Organism: Viscum album; assembly: GCA_963277665.1. NCBI lineage: Eukaryota > Viridiplantae > Streptophyta > Magnoliopsida > Santalales > Viscaceae > Viscum > Viscum album. The sequence goes on from OY728159.1 coordinate 852,605,250, forward strand.
ATTTATTAAGGGATTATATTGGTTATTCTATCTCACTATGATGTACATGTGCATATGTAAATTCTATTGATGTGTTTCGGATGAGAGTTATCATTCCGGTGTTGGTTTCCAAAATATGAATTTTAGTGATGAAACAACAGTCCTATATGGACGGTTGGTCTTTTAGTATTTTGTACTTGTTACGGATTTGAACATTGTCTAATGATTTATTTTATCGGGTTTGAGATTCCTCAAGCATGAGTAGTCTTTTTGATTGTCATATGAACTTCCATGTTTTATAATATAGTATGACTAATTAGTAATCATCTTAGTACTTTTTGTATGTATAACATGAAATTGAAATGTTCAATGTGTACTCTATAACATTCATTGAATTTCTACCACCGGTTACAAAATTCCTATTTCATAGTATCATGTTTGGTTTCATGGGATTACTATTGATCATTCAATGATTGAGTTAAATTGTATAATATTTCATTGAAAAATTCATATATTAATCAAAACAATTTGGTATCATTATATCTTGAAATGAGCCATGGGTTCTACATTAACTAGACACCTCCAGAGTATAGTGAATGGAGCGTTATAGAAATTGAGTTGTCCAACTAAAAGGGGATTATGTTGGGTAAATTATAGGCATATTAAATCTATTTATTAAATTTGATTTGGGATTTTATATATGATCTAATGTGATTTTATGCATCATTATTTTATCATCACATTCATTGGTAGTTTATATATGAGGTTTGGGAATTTCTATATCCCTTCTTTAGTCGTGTATAGATTTTTTCCATGAGATGAATTCCAATTTTCAAAACACAATAAAAATGACAATCATTAGGTTGGTATAGTCACATTGAACATGTTTAAGTGTGTCCATCAAGTAGAGGGAACAAAAACCCAAAGGACCACTAATATATTCTCTGAATTTCATCTTTAAAAAGGTGAATTTGTAAATTGATTATTTTATGTCATTGTTATGGTGTTCTATTTTAATACATATATATGTTATTAAATAGAGGGTGTAAGAATGTTTTAGGTTCTAGAAGAATTATTTATTAGGTAGTATGACACATCGGAAACATTTATGTGACAGCGAGGAAGCACAATTGAGATTTGGCTAGTTTAGTACCCAGTTATTGAAGTGTGTAAATATTCAGAATGGGATTTATTTGGTTTTTTTAAAAATATGTTGCTTTGGTCAAAGTACAAAAGCACTGATATATACAATTTAAATTTTTTTATAGTATTCTAATGGAAGGGAATTTATTAAAATCATTTTGATGAAAGGGGGTGAACATAGCTGGAAGATTATACATAGATGTTCTGTTTCTGTAGAAACCCTTATTAGAAAGACCATAGTCCACCTTGTTCTCCAATATATAGGCTTGAGTGTTAATATGATAGATATCTAATATGTGTTGGAGGTAGGTGATCCATGTAGGTGACAATTTAGAACAATCAAAGGTACCATTGGATTTGTGGTCAAGTGATTGATCATCCAAGTACTATGTTTGATAATATGTAATAGGTTTTACAATATGTATGTATGGAGTTGATCGACATGCTCCATGATAATTTATTTTTTTGATGGATGAGTCCATAACAAGTATATTAAATAATGAATGGAATTAACATCATTATTGTTCAAATTAAAACTACACTAGAAGATATTATATCAAATTTTTATTGTTATGGGATGAATCAAAGTCTTTGTTGGACATTTTAACCCCTCCGTTGGAGCATGGTTCCCTAGGATCTATCACAACAAGCATAACCTACTTTGATGATGTGCGGGTTTTGATGGTTATACATGGTTAGAAATGATAATCCAAGAATTTTCAAAGTGTACTCTCTATTTATTGATGATTATTTTCCATGTCTTAACATCCTCTTGTGTATGTTCGGATAATAATGGATATACACATAGCTAATAAAATTAAAATATAATTTGAAAAATAGAAAATATTTCTTATAAAGGATGTGTTATATTGAGGATAGTTATGGGATAATTGTTTTGGACCTTTTATTCCACAGGATAATGGATTTGGGGATAGTTAGACAATGATATTTCACTTTTCATGGTTATGAACATCATTGATCATACTAGAAATGATTCTTTTTCTACAATTATTATTGGTGTTGGAGTATGGTTTTGATAATGAATCATCGCATGAAGCCACACATTCTTGTTATAGTTGGACATATATGGTTTTTCTACTTATTTAGTAATTATTTGAATTTTTTATTTGAAATCATATTGAATACATAAAAAGAGGATATTGGTGTATTGTAAATGAATTCCAGGGAATCATAAGGAAATGATAGATAGACTGCTGAAATTATGGTCAATGGAGTTCAGATGTTTAAATATAATCATGGACCTTGATACAAGTTATGGTATGATACAGAGCATCGAGAGTTGATAGTCATTCTAAAACAATCATTAGGATGTTATGTCCTTGTTTAAATACCAATTCATGATTTTGGTAGGACCATGAATCAGAATTTCATTTTAAATATTAAAACCTATAATGGGGACTAACATAGGATGGATAATGAAACAGAAAGTGACATGAACATGTCTCAAGTTAGAAGGTATCATGTTTGTATTATGGTGTTCCTTTTTCTTTTGATATTAGTGTTTGATCTTTTTCTAATGTCTTAAACACTATATTATTGAACAGAATCATAGAGACACATTGGGGGTTTGGAAACATATATTTCTATTTTAGTTGAAAAACAGAATCTAAGTTAGTCGGGTGATGAATTAATTATTCACCCAAGATTTTAAAGGATGATTTGTTTTACGATGGTGATGTTATAAGGATTCATATTTTTTATGGGGTGGATATTTTCTTGATAATTAGATCATTTGTTTGGTAGAAAACTAAAAAACCAAATTGGGTATTATAACATAATTCCATGATTTAATTCACAAAAAATATTTGGGGTTATCAATGGTTTAATGTATAAATTTTTTTTGAGAGACCACATTAATTATAGAAACATAAATCCATGAAATTTTTATTAGGAAATTTTATAGGGGTTCATGGTAGAATCATAGTTAAGGATAATAATGCTACCCAACTACTCACCTTGTTTGTTTAAGGGAATGATTAGAAAAAAAATCACCACTCTATGAGGGAAATATGCGATATTCAATATATGTATAAATAGGGGTCACACATGGTACACATGGTTTTCCAAAAACATGTTCCATCCATCCCCATATAGTTACACATAAATTGTGGGTTCATTTGATAAGGACAATGTTTAGAAAATTATGCTTCCCTTACATTTTTTTTCAAATGTATATTTTTCATATATTACTATTAACATTTCCTTATCATTTCTATATCCCATTACACACATTGGGGAACATGGACTATGGGAGCTATACTTCTTTGTACAATATATTAATATAATCTTATCATTTATTTAATATTAGAATCATCTATCATCAAATATGATGGATAGCTTTGAGTTGGATTATGATTCTTCATCATTCTTCCCGTCATTAAAATATCTATATCGAATGATATTTCGTTGAATTATAATTTACCCTATTTTCATGTCATTTATAAAATAATATAATTTAACTCATTTCATCTTGAATCCATTATTGAGATTAGTGGATTCAATAATCCTTGGAATAAGTTGGGTTTTTTATATGACTTTATGTTTATTATTTTTCTTGTATATAATAATTCAATTGTGCCTCATTCATGACCATATATGTTTTGATCCTAAATTGTTAATGTATTCTAATTGAATTGTTTATAAAACAATATTTATTCTCATGGACACCACTTATATGGTTTGATATCAATGATTCTCTCCCAAAACACCTCTAAATGTGTCATTGATTACACGTTTTCCTATATCATCTTGTTCTCTAACTAATCCAACGGTGATGTATTCTCTGTAAATACATTAAATGTTTTAAAAATTCATTAATGACGTAAATGGATTTGATAAGCCTCGTGGTCCTTGATCATATGTTTCATGCATGAAAATTATGAGAGATTTAGAACATCAAATTAATTAAACAGGTAAAAGGGTATGAAAAACAATACAATATTTTATTATAAAACCAAAATTATGTTTTAATATTTTAACTAAAGATAAGGGGTAGGGAAATTGTGGTAATTTATTTTTTGTTATTAAATGTTCACATCCCATGTCATTGTTATGTATTTAAAATGTAATTCTCTTGTTTCATGGTTCTCATTATAATATCACATGGACAATCACATGTCCAATAATTATTTGTTAAATTTTATCCTAAAATTAAAGTACATTGTTTCTTGAGTGATACAAGGTTATACATTATCAATCATGATTTTTTAATGGATCATTTGGATATTGAGATATCTTTTAACATGATTATTATCAAGGGACATTGGTTAGGGTTGTAGGTATGACATTTCCACCCCCCTTTATCAAGGATTATGGAATCGGTGATTCACCACAGCTGGATTATTAGACATTACATTTCATACCCCCAGTTTAGGATGTTGTGAACGATGCATCGAATCATTTCTTGGGATTCGATTCATGGAGTATCAAATACTATGTTCTAATTCTTAGGATTATTCCCCTTATTAAAATTTGATCCATCTTATTATATTATAATTCTTCTATACTACTAGTTATGGTGTCCCATTATATATCACTGATATCCTTGGTCACAACATACCTTGTTTAGAGCATGTGACTCTTATGATTATACTTGTATTATAGAGTTATTCATTGATTCTTCGCTATTATTATTTAAATACATATATCTCTACATATTTTTGTATTTATATAGAACATATATAAACATATATACAAATAAAAAAAATATATGATTACATATAAGTATATAAAACCATGTGACATTTATTTAGGGACATTATGTTATATGATGAAGTTGGTATAATTGGCTAGGTTTTGTTGAGGATCCTAATCCATGTTGTTTAAATTTATAATATAATAATGTTCTATACTTGGATCAACCACCGAACTAATTTGAATTATATTTGTGATCTCTATTTTTTTTGTTGAAAACATTGGTGGGTTAATGTTATGTTTATCAGCCAAGCTATTTGAGTCATTATTTGGTACCCAGATAAGAAACATGGTATCATGATTAGGATCATGGATTTTTATTTACAATGTTACTCACTTAAAATGTATCTTATGATCAGATGACTATGATGGTGCAGATAATTCTCATAGAGATAGTCTTGGATCCTTGGTTTTTTTCAGTATACATTTTAATGTATTAGATGCTATAGGATTACTAATTTATATGTATCATGTTAATTAATGGTTATCCATTAATTTCTTATTGGATGGAATTTATTACTATATCCCACTTCCGTTATTAAATATCTTTTTGAGATATTTATTACTGGTATTAATTTTATAGTCTCCCCACTTGTGCACCATTATACACATGGTAGTAGTAGACAACAATTGGTGTAGTGGGAGGTACCCTTGATTTCATGTGTAAAACTGGATTGGGTCACAATTTTAGTTGATCCTTTTTCAGGATACTATATATAAAATGTTGAATAAATTTAATATTTAATGGATTTTCTAATATAACCCCACAAAGGATTATATGACCCCATAATGAATCTTTCCAAAGATGAAATTTTATAGGTATATATTTTGTGGAGCCTCTCCATCCAAAGGATCATTAGTGAAATTATAAAGTGATCTTCATGATCATCGTTATTCATATAATATAAAATAATATAGTATATTATTTCTACAAAAAAATAATCAATGCAATTTCAAACAACTCAATTAATTATATTAATGAGGATAAAAGGGGAATTATCAAATCAAAATGGAATCAAAATAAGTTCATAGTGTCCATTCCGTGAAAGGAATGTTTTATTAGAAATATTCTCCATCTTCATAAAAAATTGATGATTTTCCTACAGGATATAAAACATTGAAATGAATTTAGATCCACATAGTTGGTAAAAAATGTCATCAATACATGGTAGAATATAAATTTCCATGATTTTGATCATGTTACATTTGTAATTATCAAAACATATCGGAAATCCTCAATTTTTATTCATAAAAAATAACTGATAAACACTATGGTGACTCAAATTACCAAATGAATCCCTTATCATGTTTCTCTGTGAGTTTATTCTCTAAATAATTAAACTCAATCATGGCCATTCTATATAGAATCATTGATGTAGCTGTATGCCCTAGAGTGAGCTCCATAAAATAATCCTCTTCCATATTTAGTGGATGACCATTAAACACTTCAAGAAATATTTCATCCAAATCCCACACAATATTCATATCATTAATGTTTATTTTCTCCCAAAAAAATGAGATAAAAAACCATTTTAAAGTGAATCATGACCTATATGATGGATGTAATTCCCAACGAACATTCAATTTTTCACCACATTGGTTGGTGATCATAGGTTGTAATATAATATAAAAACCATACATTCTACAGAAATATTTAAGAGATTTTTTAAATAATTTCAACACAATCCAAACAAAAAAAAATTTAAAAATACTAAGAATAACTGTATTTGGATGAAGAATATTCCGAAAAACATGAATTAGAAATGATTTATAGAATCCTCAAGTGGTCATCATACCATTAAGAGTTTTTACCGCTATCTAAATATTAAATTATTAATATGGTAAATTGTTTCCTTTAATGAATTCATTATATTTAGATTTGGGGATATATCTTTATTATAATAAGTCATTATAATTTCTATAGTGGATGGTAAGTGTATATTTCAACACATCATTACTATAATCCACATTACTAATAGTGGTCACATGATATTTCATTCTATCTCATTGTATAAGAGGGCACTAACATCAATAACCCTCAATAAGATTTAGGTGTAAGTAGTGGTAAACATAATACCCGTACTCATTTTATTTGAAATAATGGATTGTAGGCGGTGAATTAGGTGGATATTTTTCTATATTTTCATCCTTAACCAACATCAACCCATAAAATTGAAATTAAAATTCTTGGTGACCATACATTCTATACATTGAAAAATAACCAGTCCCCTTGAGAAAATTTTATCAATTATTCCATATAGACATTAATCATAATGTAAGGCACATACTTACCCTCCATGGGTTTTTAATTAACTATGAATATCAGATTTCATTGCTAATTGAAACAATATTATTGATGGGTGACTCTAATATATATTTCAACAGTGATAGCACATTTAATTATTTACTCATAGATAATAAATCTGGTTATGGATTAATCTCTTCTATGAATTGCTTTTGATCCACTATGTAATCAATAATCCTTTCTTTCATGTTGGATGATAATACTAAAATAATACATCACAGTTCCTCTAAAATTTTTCTCATTGTTATTAATAGATTACTGAAAGATCTCTATATGATCATGGAATTACTTCCCAATATTAATGAGAAGAATATGATTAATTTTCCTATAGAAAAATAATCATGTAGTCTCACCCCAGTCAATGAATCCAATTTCTTCATCATGATTTGTGTTTTTAATAAGACATGATTATTGATTTTCTTTTCCTAACAAATTAATGACATGAAAAATGAAATTATTATGTTTTTAAAATGGATATTGGGTAATTTACATTCAATGGTATGGATATATTTCTCAATGACACATGATTTAGTTGTCCCACTAAATGAAGGTCAAAATTTTGTCATGATTGACACAATGGATTAGAAGCTAGATATGATTTATAGACTGATAATGTTTAGTGATGAAAAATTGTGGTTTTTATACCATCTCCCATAAAATTTGGGTTATCTTTAGGATAATCATTTAATGTTAAATAATATTGACCGTTAAAAATATTCTTTTGGGTACCAACAATTGACTATAAACAAAATGTATATTGTGAGAAACAATAATTATTGTCTGAATAAAATAAAAACATCATATATCATTTATAGGATTCCTAAACCACGAAATCATCATTTCTGATACTTTACATTTAACCTATGTAATTCACGATCATTAACAAAACATTAGGTTTTATCTTATGTATTGATTAATCCATAGGGTTCTTAGTAAATTTATATCATTATTATTTCTGAAGGATACCTAAATGTTTTTTAATCATAACTATAATGACTGGTTCTCTTCATAAATCGATAATACATCAAATTAAATGATCATTATTTATATAAAATTACAATTAATTCCAGAATAATATGGTATTACTATAATTAGAAACATTAGTTAATAAATAACTAATTTATAAACTAATTACATCTTATCCCACTATGATATTAATAATTAACACCCTTGTAGAATAATTCAAACATAATACCATCAATCAAAACTAGTGGAAAAGAACCATAAGAAATGCTGATATATAATACTTAGTATGGGTAAACCTGGGATATATAAATGGTAAATAAAACAAAACCGGATAAAAAGGTTATGAGAAACTGAGCATAAAATATTATAAACCATACCCTATATATAAAAGGACATTCTCTTGAAACATGGAATAGACTTTTTTAGGTATGAGTTCATGAATCATAAATTTATCAATAAAATATATTTTTGATAACGAAATATTTATATACAATATAATTTTATGGGATGGACCAAGGAAGGGAAATTCATTTCATTAAATGTCAAGGAACATTTCTAAGACTATCATAGCTGAAGGGGTTCACTCCCAACCAATTATGTTATTAAATGTTCATTCCAAATACTACCATTGTAGAAATATTCCCTTAGAGAACGAATTTCACTCCCCATTCGTGTCATGTTTATCACATTAAATATCAATATTTTCAAAATACATTTTCGGGGGTTATAAGTCCCAAACATCACACAATGAATATAAAAAAATGTTTTCTCTAATATCATTAAACATTTATCATACAAAAAACATTAAAAAATGGTTTCTTAATAATTTCATCATATCATAACCAATTGAAAATTATTGGGTTTTATAAACACTGTATAATTTCTTCATTGGATAACCTTGGATAAAAAAATGGGTTTAATAAAAAAAATTCAACACTAACATAGTCTATCTAGAAAAATAGTACGGATGTTATCATTGGACCATATTCTACTAAAGCATATGTAACATAAATAGATGTCAAAATAGATGAAAATGACATTAAATAATCAATATAATTTTTCTTGAGGAAAGTATACTTTGTCTTTAAAATAATCATTTTAATTAATAAAGTTTTTCTATATATTAATGACAAAAAACTTTTTGAAAATGATATTGGAATAGGGTAATGTAAGAATCAAATCATTGATCAGTAATAAGAACATTATATTCTACTGATGTTGTATATGTTGAAATATACTATTTCATTAAAATAATTATAGATATGTAAAAAGTTACATAATATAGAAAAACACCAAAAGATACCTTGTACAAAATTTCCAAAATAAATTACATTGGAAAAAAATAATTTACATACACATATAAAATGATTATAATCACTCATAAAAATATTTTTCGAATGCATCGATATGGATAAAAAAGGATTTTCAACATTAGAGTGAAACAATGTGTATTTTCCTTAAAAATATATTTTTAGTCTTAGGAGTACATAGGGTGAGAAAATGAATGGAAAACATGTTTTCTAATGAAATCAGTATAATATATAAAAATTAATGATTTTATTTTGGTATAGTAAATAATTTTTCATTATAGAATACAATTTACTAATAATCCTGATAAAGATGGATATTATACCATAAAAAACCAACCGCATTCAAAAATTCTAAATAAAAAGCCACATGAAAGTATTAATGATAAATATATATGTATATATCATAATTTTCATATTAATAATAACAAAATACATTCATGGGATGTATATACATAACATAAATGAAATAAGTTGGGATTATGGAATTTTTCTAACATAAATACAAGTGTGATGAAGATCAATTACATAAAATCCAAATTCCTTCATACTAATATAAACCTCGAGTATAATAAAAATTTCATTATTAAATATCCATTAAATAAAAATAAATAAATATTTCATTCCATATATTATTTTAATATAACATTTTACCACATTTTTGGTAACTAATCACTATAAAAAATACTCTTTTGGGTGGTATGTGTTTCATTTTTCATGTATGTGTTGTTTTAGAATTTTTTATAATTGTACATTTATTATGCTTCTATAATATCCAACAAATTTATCCTGATATAAATATAATATATTATATTATATTTACTTTTATTCTAAATCAAAAAATTGAAGAATGAAAAATGAATTAAATTATTTATTGAGATGGTATGTCATACATACAAAAGATCATTATTTTTTTTGACCGATATAAAAAAATAATGGAAAATAATAACACACCATTTCTAAATAAATATTATAATATATATTTATTCTCTTTATCTATCATTATGACTATCTTTGAAAATATGAATGAAAAAATCACATCACTTCGTTGAGGTGGTAGTCCACCCAAACACATGAGTGACTATATAATTATACAATAGTATGGAAGGTAATAAGGTATAAGTGATATAATAATTAGGGATGTAAACTTTTTTCATATGTACCATATATAAATATTAATCCCATCATAAAATTAATCAATGAACTATACTGGTGGAAAATAAATTGTATCGCTATAATGAAATGGTAAGTCGTATGTATACATTAGGGATACATTCACTTGTAATTTGATGTTAATAGGATAAATTAAGGTGCCCCGAAATCCATAAAACAATTCATCCTATTTTGTATATGGGTTTTATAATTTGAGTAATTTTACAAAATATTTATAATTGGATAAGTATTAACTAAATAAAAGTGATCTATTAAAAATATTACCTCTACTTGGAAACCACTCCATTAAATTTCATATTAACCGCCTTAGAAATAGTATTTATAGAACACTATATCTTATTGAATTTGTATATATATTTTTAATCGCTAATTATTTATGGTTTTTATGATTTAAGGATCAATGTGGTGTTTTAAAGATGAACTATTATATCCAATTTACTGTTCAGGGTAGGGGCACTTCAGAGATTCTAAAATTATTAAAATAATATATAAAAATTCTAAAGACACAATTCCACTAAATGATCAATTATTTGAATATAAAACTATATTTTTTTGAAATAATATCAATGAATAATATTTTTACTAGTTTTGGGGGTTTTCTATAACATATATTTTTTTAACACCTTAATTGAACTATTTTCTCATTAATTGTGATAACATAACTTCCACTGTTAAAGGTTTATAATATTTTATATAATAAAATAATTATTTCACAAATGGAAAAGGGATAAATTTTTATTCAATATATTATCTAACTTGTCTACATTCAATATTATTATTTTATTTTTAAATAATTAAACATTATATTATATTTTTAAAATATCAATAATTCTGATTTTGAAAACTTTAAATTAATTTAAATTAAAATACATAAATTAAAATTTATAATTCGAATATAATTTTCTATAAAACTATAATATTTCATTTTCATCTATAATATTCATGGAACGCATTAGATAATACATATTATAGTACTTTTAATAACTTTAATATCATTTATTTTATTTTTCTAATAATTTAATAAATAATGTCTCATTGTTTCATAATAATTTAAAGTAATTATTATATTTATCGAAAAATAATTTTTTATTTTGAAAATAATTTCATTAGTCTCAACGTATACATTTATATTAACTAATGACATACTTTTCCCTATGTTGATATTTATGATATATTTTAAACTAAAAGGGTGATATTTTTTAACTCTCTTTTATTAAAATTTTGAATATGTAATATTATGGGGACTATTACATTAAAGAAATATATTTCAGGACTATGGAAATATGAGTTGAATTTCCCTCTACCAATAAACATTATAAAAAAATGTATGTCTTATCACTTATTTTTTACCAAGATTAACATGATTTACTCTTTATTAGGGTGATAAATTATCCGACAAGTATAATTCATAACACCAAAAAATAAAAGGGATATATTTTACAAATTATAACCTCATTATTTTAAATTCTTAATCCTATTATCAAATTTAATTTCATTAATTTTGTGAGGATAATTTTAATGTATGTATGCAAGTGGTTATGTAAACCTCATTCATTAAAAATAATTTTTAAACAAAAAATGTATTTGTTTTTAGACTATTTCACAAAAATATTAGATGGTAAAATATCCCATTGAAAATATAATTAAAATAATTCATAAAATTAATTCACCAATATTTATTTATTTTATTTACTATTATTAAAATGCATTACAGACACAAAAACATTGTTTTTCATTAAAAAAGAATCATTAATTCTCAAATGATTTCTATTTTTATTACAATTTAATTATTTACTAATGAATTAATTGTATATATATATAATAATTTATTTTTGTAATAATTTATTTGGTCCTATTAATAACAACCATTCCAATGGATCTATTACAAAATCCATACTAAATAATAATATTTTAATCATATACTGTGGTTTTTTTAATCCCATTGTTGCATCAAATGCATGCTATGAAAGAAATACACACACACATATATATCATATAATATCAAGGTGTTATAGTTCCTCATTGATTACTAATATATAATATGTATAAATTCATAAGGATGATATTTTTAAATATAAATGTAATACACACTCAAAATTGTGATAAAAATGTGTAATTATTATTAATATAAACTAATTTTTGATGAAATGAGGAAAAAATTAAATTATTTATAATTCATTTATATGTTGTTATTTATGAATCATTTGCAATATCTGAATTTTTATATAATTATTAACTTTTAAAAAAATCATACTAATTTATCATCTTCTAATATATAAATAATAAATAAAAAAGAATAAATTTTTATTTAAACAATTATAAATAATATAACGTAATTTATTAGATAAAAATATACATGAAAATATAAAATGAAAAATTAAAATTGATGTGTATTTTCTATCTTTTAACACCATCTATTATTGATTTATATAAATTTTTTTATTTATTAACTACCAATTATATGTAACAATTAAATAAATTAAATTTATTAATATGTGATTTTATATATATGTGTGTTCCACCAAATAAAAATATAGTGGTTAAACAAAACAATAATTTTGCAAAATTTTTTGTACAAAATATCCATATATGTTTCATTTTGAAGGGAATTTTTAGAGAACTAAAATATCATGAACCAAAAATACATTCAAACCAAATTAATTTTTAGAAATGGCATGAACTAGGTTCAAGATAATTGATAGTTATTTTATTTTTCATAACTATGATCATCAGAATTTATTATATTGGGATGACATAATTATTTTCATAACTGTTAGAGAACACCGAATAATAAATTTTCATCAATCATTATTATATAAGATTTTATTGATGAATTTTGTTAAGGTCAACTATTTCACATGCAATCAATAGAGAAAAAATCCCTTCAGGGATATCTATAAATGTGGAATGTTGTTGTGACTAGTATAACATTATATTGATTAATAAAAAAGGAAGTGGAGACCTACCCTAAATAGTTAATCATTATTAGAAAAATTTCACATGAATAATACACAATGAATTAGAGGATTATAGTTTATTTATCTTCCTATAATAAATTTTACTTACTGTTTTCTCAAAAGTTGGTAATCAATGAACATTTGGAAATATAAAAACGTTATTATGGTTACACTCACGTACGTATGGAATCTCATATAATGAATTTTAATATATTGTCTTAATTTACAACAATATGTATTATTATTTCATATATTTCTATGATTTTTTATCTATTTGTCTGAGGATTTTATTTAATCAAAATATAGTATAGAGTCTGGTGTAGAGACATACGACAATCAGTATAAATATTTAATGTTATGTTATATTCTAATGGATTGAAAATTGACATTATGGTTGTGATAATGATAGCTAATGTGATTATAATTTCACATTATTTCCAAAAAATGTGGATTCACAGTTTAATATAGGCTACTCGTAGAAGCTTAAACAGGGCATAAGATCAATATAAGATCCATATTTTTAATTTAAATGGATAATATTTTTTCTGATACAAAATTTAAATAAATTATCATCTGATTCATAAGTAATCGGTAGATTAAATATCAATTGTAAATTCATTTCTAATGGAGAAAATTTAATCAAAATTTCTTTGTTATGAACATGATGGAATGAGTAAGGATGTTGCTATATAGAAATGTTACATTTAATATTCAGTAGAATAAAACCACAAAAACTGATATGTATATTTATTGGAATAATTATGAAAAGAAATATATAATAACATATTTTCTAGGTAGAAATATTTTTTGAAGTAATGAAAGTGATATATCTTATTAATTACATCAATATAATATGTGGGCAGCTCAAATTTAAAAGTGTATCACTTTTTGATAATGCAGGGTAATTTCATCTTCTATCCTCAATTATAGATCTAGGATTCTATAGTTATTATGGTTATTTAACATTGTTGTAATATAGATTTTGGGATTAATGATATAAGGAATTTTATACTCAATTAAACACATTGGGGAAGGTAATTTAAGGTAAAAACTAGTCATTTCCTTAATAATTATGTTTTGTAAAGGTAAACATGTTATAAATACAAAAACTAATCAAAATATGGAAAAATATTGTAAAAGAATCATTCTTAATTAGTTCTCTCATGGTCTAATGTGATGAAAATGTGGAATGGAAAAAATTACTTTGATTTGTTGTAATATTCATGAACATAATAAATGAATATCATTAATGTGTTGTATTACTGATTCCATTAACACAATGTATAATTAATATTTTTATATAAAAAGAGTAAATACTATAGTGGAATCCTGTGTGACTAAATCTAGATCATCTAACTATTAAATGGGTGATAAGTAATGATCGTTTAAGTATGTACCAATGAGGTCGACGAATGTATTTTTAGTGGATTGTGTAGCCTTGTAACTTTTTTGAAAATGTGAAGTATATATATATATATATATGAATATTGGGGAATTATTGAAGTAAATATATCTTATCACATTATTTATTTAAAAAGAGATCATTTTTTACATTTGAATCATGTTGGATATGGTACAAGATTTAAAAATGGGATATGAAAAGTTTCCTAGGTAATGATGGTAATTGAATGAGGAGATAAATATGGGACACTATATATGTCTCAAAATTCAAATATAAGTGTAGATGAATGTAAAAATACAATTGATATATATATATAATAATAAAAATTCAGTTATTGTTATGAGAATAATAAAAAATCTCTAAATCCCAAGAAAATAATTCAGTATACTCATAGGGAAAGTGGAATTTTTTTACAGTATTGTTCTTGGAAATTAGATTAAAATTTCATTTATTCTAGATGGATGTGGATCCAAGAATAATATTTTTTGAGTATGTTCCATAATATTATTTAAGACCATTCCTTGTTTAGTATTAAAATGGTTTTATATATTTAAATACATTAATGGATAATGAAATTGTGCATGCATATATTTTCGTCTTTATTATTAGTTGTGGTTTATTTTTATTGTTTACTAAGTAGAAATCATCAATAAAAAGAAAATTTTGTTAGGTGATGATAGGAATCCATATAGAAAAAGTGTTGAGTAATGGAACAGAACAAAATACTGTAATTTTTTCAAATAATTTTAATAATGTAAATATTTATCATTTAAGGAAATATAGAGTTTCACATGTGTTACAAGTGGCATTGTGATAGTCTTGTGTTACCAAAAACATAATGTTTTAACAAACTGTGACTAAAATTAAAATTATTGTTAAAATAAAATTACATTATTACATAAACATTAAATTAATCTAATAAAATTGAATAATTATATTAAAATTATAAAATATATTAATATTATATAAATAATATATATTTATAAATAATTAATTAATATTTAAATACTTTTTACATATGTTTCATAAATGATTTTTTTGGTAATCAATAATAAAATTAATTCTTGAAAATTTAATTAAATTATTTAGATAAAATAAACTTCATTTTTTTAATCATATTAACAAAATTATATTTGAAAGAAAATTTTATAATTGTTTTTAAATATTTTGATTTTTTATATATAGTGACAACAATGACTTTCTATTGAATACTACATTTTTTTTCAATGTATTTCTAATGTAATTGATAATTTAAAAGTTTATAAAATAAAATTAGTCCAATTTTACATTCATTAATAAAATATAAGTCATTATAATTAATTTCATATTAAATTTCCACATAAAATATTGATATATTGTTGAACATTTTCACGTAAAACTCTTCTTTTTCATTATGTCTTGGGGTGTTCATTTAGAATTATAATTATCCACTTAGGTGTGTTTGATTTGGAAAAATTAATTATATATTTTTAATAGTCATAATTGCTATTATCCAATATGTATAACTTAATTTTTTTTAACAAAATTAGGATTTGAAAGAGTAAAAATTATTTACCATTGTGATTATAAAAATTTGTCTTTTAGGGATTAAAATAGAAATATAAGGGTGAAAAATAACAAAAAAAAACATTTAAAACAATACTTTTCAAGAACTATTTAGACCATATTCAATATAATGTCTAATATAAGTCTGTTTGGATCCCTCTGGCATATGATAAGAATGGGCATGCCATTTTATTTTCAAAATATTAAAAGTGTGCTACTGTTCTCACATATAAATTGACACTTATTATACTATCCTATTCACACATTAAAACCCTTTTAGATTAACCAATAACTACCAATATAGAATCCAAATTTCTCTTCTATCATCATATAAGAATTTTTTTACACAAATCCAATCTAGTATGACATTTGTTGCGAACCTAATGATGATACCCTGAGTAGAGTTAACTTTTATCAACTATTGTTTTTTTGTATTATTTTGTCATCCACCTACTTCAATTATTTTAAAATCACTATGATATAATTTCAATAGAATAATCCATATAAATATATTTTCTTGGATTATGATAATTTATTTTAATTATCTCATCTTGCCTCAGATTTGTTACAAAGGATTTTTTCATGTGTAAAGCGAACTATAGCATCACGAACCTATTTCATGAATTTTTCCGTCACATCCTCCTATGGTTGGAGATAATGTCAAATTAATTATTTATATATGATATTTATGAAATTAATAATATTTTTTAATTATTATTCAAAACATTCGTTCATGGTTTCTATTTTTAGAAATATAATAACATCACTCGTGTGTATGGTGGACTACTGAATCACATTGTGATTTCATTTGTTCGTGATTTATATAGAATGTAATAAGGATGGTTTTAATGAAAATATTTGATATATATTATATAGAAATTTCTGTGGATGTATAATATATCATTAATCATTATTTATTTAAATACATCATGAAAATGGAAACAACGTTCAAGTGTATGTAGGACCTACCATATCTAAGAGTGGTGGATTATATTTTCAATTTCATTAATTTATATATAACTATACATAAATGTTTAATAAATATAAAATATAATTTAATATTTTATAACATTCTTGAGATTATTTAACCATGATCTATGTATGGAAACAAAAAATAACTATTCAAAAGATACATGGAAAATAAAGACGTCATTTCCAAAAGCATGACATTAACATCAAATTATTATTGAACAAGTAACAAAAGATCATAAGTAAATTATATTGATTATGATATGTTTATTTTTGTATCATTAATATATTATTAATAATTATTTATTTATTATAATTTATTTTCTAGTGTATGTGAATGAATTAGATGCTTATGTTATGATATTTATGTCTTGTTTTTATACTTCTTTGTGACACATGAAATATGCATGATCGGTTTATTTTATATGGTGCATATAAATTCCATGAATTTAATCAAATGTTATTATACATAAATTTTTATATTTTTAAATATTAGACATATGATATCTCATTCATGGGGTTTACTATTCAAAAGTTACTAAAGAGGTATAAATTGTTGTATAAATTTTCAGTCAATGAGACATGTGGTTATGTAATATAAATAGATTCTTTTACAAGGATTGTATATAGTAATATTGATATGTAATATCATTAATATAATTATCCAAATTATATTTTTTTATTCATGTAATGATATTCTCTCAATTTTATTACATTGTAATGTTACCAATGGGGTAATGTTTTTATGGTATAGCATCATCTCTTAATGGCATTGATTATAACTATGCTTAAAATGATAAAATCATAGGATTCATCTATCAATGAACTCATAAATTTTATTTTTCATTATTTATTCATGGAAAATAAATTTTCCTTATTAGTTATCCTCTCGTTTATTATTAATTATTAAACAAATAATTGTTTATGAAATATTATTTTTTGGTCAAAATGAATTATTCATCAAAAATAATGTTTTTTTAAATAAACCAGTTTTTATCAATTTTAAATATATTTAGTAAAGGATTGTTTAGCACTATTTGAATTTTAATTTTTTTTTTTGAAACTAATAAAAATATTTATTTCCATACAATGACCATTTTACTTTTACTCAAAATGTGACTAGAATCTTTTTTGGAATGTGTATGGCATGAATGGAATTTAGCTCTATCATCACCATTATTTTCATTGAAACATTCTTTATTATGTTTCAAATTACTTTCAAGGAAAAGTAATTTCATAATATACAATGTTATAAAAAAATCAATGGAAAATGTTTTTTCCTAAATTAAAAATTTCAATTATTTTTTAATCTTCTATAATATTTTTTATAATTTATTTTAAATTTATTTTATTCAGAAAATAATATTAGTTAATAAATGTTATTTTCAAAGAAATTTTTTCCTCTAAAATAAACATTCCGATAAATCATCTTTTAAAATAATTATCTTTTAATTATTATATCACTTGATATTACATATTCATTGCAAGAGATATAAGAAAAGGATACCATTCTTATACATTCTATGAAATTTTTATGGTGAAAATATTATTATAATACCTATTAATCATCCACAAGTTATACCATAATAAAATTAATATGAACCCCACTTATTTGATAGATTATACTCTGATAAAATGATTATTAATCCTCTCTATTTTCCATAGTTTATCATATGATGATATTTTTTTGAAACACATTTCATTATATGGTTAGTTATTTGATGAATGTTTTATGATATTATAGAACTTAAATCTATGACATTCATTATGTGGTTGGTGAGACCAATATCTCCCTCCAATGAATTTGTTAATTATTTGTGTCCCATTAGAAAAAAATGGGAAATAAGTGGATTGGATAGAAAATTTATTTGATGTAGGTGTAACCAGATTCATAATTGGAAGGATGTACATCTTGATACTATATGAGAAATAAGTGTTTCTAGATCCATAGTGGGAAATAGCTACCTCTTCTTCCACTATGGGAAATATATCTATCATGATCCATTATGGTATATAAGCATGTCTCCATCCACTATGGGAAACAAGTGATGAAACATGAATCACAATATTGTAGTCCATGGTAGTTGACAATAAATTTTGAAATTATATTCAATATTTATGATGGTGGAACACATTCATGACTTGATTGTATGGTTCACAATTGATTTATGATGATTTATGACATGAATGGGCAATGTATTTTTTTCCTGAAATGTTAAATATTTAAGCCATTATGCATGTTTATGATCTATGACAGAAAAGTTATGAACATTATAAGTTATGTTCATGATGGAATATACATATTATTATTATAAGATTTCATATTATCATAGACAAATATATCTTTTGTTTTCCCGTAATGATAATCAAATCATAAAATTCATTATGCCTCCATCCCCCTTTTATAAAGAATTTTTTTACATAATGTATTTTTTTGCTGATTATTATGGGGGGAGATATTTATGAGAGACATTGGAGATCTTTCACGAGTTAATAATATTGTGATACATGATTCCAGTGACACCAAACTATTTTGGTCCTCGAAATATTTTCAATGTAATTTATTGAATATTTGTCTAAAATTATGTTCAATCCATATTATATGTTATTAGGTCATTGTAGTTGGTATCAGAGGAATTTATTAGTTTATATTTAGAAATAATTATTATAAAAATTTATTGACATTCCTAGAGATCAATATACAATTATGTATAGGTATATATCTAAGGATAAGTAGAATGATGAGTTAATGTAAAGGAAAATGAACTAGAATTTTTGAAAGGATCAGAGTGAGTGGTTTAAATGAAATAAAATCACATTAGGGATTGTAAAATTAGATGTGGATCTATTATAGAGGTACCTAGGTTTAATAAATCCAATAATTATTAATTGATCTTTACTTAATCTTCTCCCAGTGAGTGGAAAAATACCTTTACATACAACTGATATTATATTTTTGAAGGATATTCATTAGAAATAAAATCACATTACAAACTATCATTATGAATATAATAAATTATGACAATTAATGACCATAGTTGAAGATAAGGATTCATATGACAGATTTTTGGGTTCATGATATAGAAACAGTACATGATATTTCATATTTTTGGGGGTTTTTAATATTATTTTTGTTTCTCTCACCACTCATACTTGTTATAGTAAATTTATATAAACTGAAGGAACTCGATTAATGTTGAATTCAATAGACAATGTAGTGTATGTATTCATGAGAAAACATACATTATTGGGGATTGAATGAATAATATTTGTAATGTGATAAAACAAGTTCTTCAAGGTATTATCATGTTAAACATCCAAACAACGAAACGAGGAATCACTGATCTCGTGAGTCCCCAATGAGGAATCATATACATTATTTTGTTAGATTAAATGATCCACTAGTTTATGAGAAATGGATAAGAACCATTGAAAATATAATTATCTTTATTTAGTGTATCGATAATGAAATATTTATTTTTGATTATTTTCAATTTGATAGTGATGTAGATCAATGGATGAATCATATTTACTATACAAGGGAACATAAATAAATATAATCTATAAAATGGGAAGAGTTTAAGTTGATAGTTCCTAGTAATTACTCCTCTCATATTCCATGAAAAATGTAAAATAAGTCATTCCATAAACATATACAGAAGGAAGATGAATATATTGGAACCTATGAAGATAATTTTACAAGAATTTGATTATAGTATTCCGGTTGAATCAATATCCATTAAGGAAATATTGATCAATTATTTGGTGGTCTAAAATAATCACCTAAAGTATGAAATGGCTATAATATACATCTATATCTATAGAAAACTCATTTTTTGGGAAATTAATGAATAAATTGAAATTTGAAATCCCCACATTTCCTATGGATTCTATGAGAAAATGAGGATCAGGTCACATGAGAACTAAATTAGAGTGAGGAAATTGCATCCATCTATATGTAAAAACGTGGGAAGAATCATCATGGAAATTGCATGAAAGGAATTGGGAGGTGGTTTTAATGTTGAAATACAGGTCACAAAGCCCAAGAATTTTGGAATGTGATTAACTGGACAGTTAATGCAGTGGGGTAGAAGAGAACTCTAACTAGTTCAATACCCACACTCTAGAGATTCATGTACAAGGATTTTATAAATCATGTAAACCTATTCCCCAAACTAATGTATAATTTTGATCATAAGACATAACATCCTATAAACAATTTTTAAAAAATGGAAAGCATATATGGTGACAATAGAATAATTTAATCATGATAATCATGGAACCCATATCCTCCCATCATTGGTAGGAAATTTCATGTTCAATTTTTTTTTAATGAGTCCAATTATAACCTTATTTTTAATCCTCTCATAAAATTTCTTGTGATTATATCCCTGTACATGAATTTTTGAATAACAAAATAAAGTATGGTATACTATCATAACAAAGTTGAACTCAGGCTTCTAGTGGAAATGTTTTTTTCACGACCCGTCCCAGTGGGGCCCACGCCGTGACTCCCAAAGCCCGCCCCCAATAGGCCAGGGTCTGGTGACTAGGACCGAGTAGGCATATCACTAACATTGGAGGCATTGCCTAAGAACATGTACACAAGCACACATCTCCATACCCACAAAGGATGAAATTTTAAAACAACCACTAAGGAACCAAATGCATCCATACAACTAAACCCAACCAATAGACTACGATGAAAAGTAATGGGCTGAAATTGAACTAGGCTAGAATACAGGTCCTCCAAAATAAGATTCTGAAAATTGCAAAGTCCAACCAGTAAACACAAAGAGGTACTGGGACTGCTTCTCATAGTCATAGGAATGCCTTGGCCTATAGGAAACTCTAAAATCATGGTCATGTCCAGGTCCACCATGGACCCTGTCCAAAGGCTGCTTGTCTGCACAGGACACGACACGTGCAGGAAAAGCCCATGCAGGGGTGAGTATAACAATACTCAATAGAGGATCCTGAAAAACCACAAAGCAACACATGAAGTAAAAAACGGTAAGCTCTATATAGTATATGTCTACAAAACATATAGTGGAGAAACACAAACCAAATATACTCAAAACCCAGACCAATGGTCTAGAGATAAGTCACACAACCGCATAACACCATCTAGGGATTCAGTTTGAAGATTCCACGAAGGACTTGTTTCAGGAGAACAAACTCGATGAGTCTGTTATCTCAGATGATGTTCATGTGAGAATTATTGTTCGTCGGTAAACGTCATGAGAGGTAGTTACACTCATTACGGGAGACACACTCTTGATTGGGAAGATCACGATAGATAGATACACTCATAATAGGAGACACACATATGAGTGGTAAAAATCATGATACATAGATGAGGATCACTGCTAGGGACATGGCGGATACCGCAACACATCTGGATTCACCGGCTAGGTAGAGGATGAACCCTCGTTAGAGTTGGTCGCGTCGATGCCTAACTCTACCTAGGGTGAGGAATGGATAGAGGATCTATCTCCGGGCCTCTCAGAGGGATGACTGGATCTATCATAGAAAGTACTGCTGAAGGCATCGTACTCATATAATAGGAAACGATGCCTAACCTTCAGGGGAATGAGAAGAGGGGGGCCTAACCCAAACAAAACATGTCCATGTCACAGTGGACAAGGGGACCAAGCCAATTTCCAAAAAGTACACATAGTGTAGAAAAGTCACATGTCGTGTCTTTTGCCCCCGAGTACTGCCTGTATACAATGGCCCATGTCGTAAGGCCGATCATGTAGAAAAAGTCAGTACACAACGTGTGGAATAGATTACACACTGTCATTGAGTATCTGGTGTCTGTTTTGGGTATGTTGGCCATGTATCGGTACATGACCTCAACACATGTATTCCAACCCAGGTAATCAGTACACGGGGTGACCTGTGCTACATGCCTCACCTGGCCGTGTGGTGTAGTACATGGCCGTGTACTACACCCTGTGTTCGTGTATCCCCTGGATACATGCTGAGTCCCACATAGCCACCTCTTCCATGCTATTTAGGGAGTACATGTCATGTTCCGAAACTGTGTAGTCTATACCGTGTCTGTGTGCTTTCCAAAATTCATGCATAGCTTCGGGTAAAGTCCAACATGCCATGTGAATAGGGTAACATGCTGTGTGATTCCTCTATGACCCCTGAAACCCAAGCCACCACCACTGGTACTAAACGGTGTGTTCTTCCGAAGTGCACACCGTGTGTCCCAAAATTTTCCAAAAATGTCTCTCTTTGCAAGAGTGCCTCCTGTGATGCCCCGTTCGTCAATCTAGTCATCTGATCACCACAAAACTCCATAATCTAGTTCTCCTTGAGTTCCCAAAGTCATTTTCATTTTTAGCAGGCCTTCTTATTAGCCCAAATAGGCGTTTTGATCCACCCACACAAACAATGGTCGAAGAACGGTAATTCCCGAACCATGTCAATTCGTCTGCCATCTTCGTCTTCGCACCAATGCTAGGTCATCACTATGTAGGATCTCCAATTTGGGATTTTTACATCACAAAACGGATGTGCAATGATCTGTTGTTCATCTCCCCACAAAGAACGCAAAAAACGTGAAGAACTTACGACATAAGAAAGGGGGAGGGAATCCAGAAAAGAAATTGAAGAACGAACCTCCACCATCATTCGTCACAGCATTTGATACGCTCCCGTTAGTGGGATAAAACTGATCGGGATCAAAAAATAATAAATAATCGTGGATAAATCCCCAAAAAAACATCCCAGTAGAAACTATCCCTTAAGAACACATGAATCTATGGATCAACTTGTTCGTGGTTGATCCGCATTGGTCATTTAAATAAAAAACAGGGAAAAAGAATTTAAATAATAAACCCCTACCTCAAAATGGATCAAATGCTGACAAATTGGTTGTGCTACTATTGTCTTTGAGATCCTTCAACTTGTTGGAATTGCAATTCTCATCTTTGATTCATCGTCATTCGCCGCAGATAGTTTTCTCCAAAGCACCATATATTCTCCAGAGTTTTCTAACAATTTTATATCAACGACCAACATTCAATTAACCCCTTCGTTGTTCTACAACGAATATTTACAAATAAAAATAAAATAAACTTTTCCATTTGTTTTATTTTATTTTACAGAAAACATCAGAAAATTAACTTTTTCCCTCGACCTACGACAGTCGTGGTAAGACCCATTCTTAGGTAAAGTCATTTTCCATGACATTATGGTGCCCTCAAATTTTTAATTTTGCATCCGTTTGGAAACTGCTAAAACTGTGTGTAGGTGCTGACTTGATTAACTTAAAATTAAGTTCAAACTACCATTCCAAGATCACCGTGTAAAGACCCATAAATCTTGTGGAAATTTTTTTCCATAAATATATGGTAATTTTCTGTGTCCGCAGTTTCTGAGGGTGTTGGATTCCGAGGCCCGGTGTGCCCAAAATCAATTTCTGATGTTCTGTTCGCGTACAATCAGTAAATGTACGTGCAGGATTTTTTAACTTTTAAACTGTTACTCCAAAATTGAAATCTGATAACACCTTTGAAATCGCAACATTAGTATTTTCTTAAGGGGACCATTACCATAGTTTTGTTTTAGCGTGTTTGGATGTTAGTTTTCTGGGTTTCATAAAAAAATTTAAAATAAAAAATAAGTGATGGATTATTTATAATTTAGTTAGTTAAAGTCTCTATGTGGAGGTTAGAGGTGGGTCCCACCACAACCTGACCTCCCTTGGGAGGATATAACTAAAGGTAGGTCCCACTAGCATGAAACACCTTCAACTCCCCTTTAACTCTGTGAACCCCCAATTAAGGAGGATGAAACACCCTTTATTTATTTAAATCCACTTCGTCTCCTCCCTCCCATTTAATGAGCCAACTCACATTTTTAATTATTTAATGGATGTAACTTAATGATTTTGAATATCTTTGAATTAATAAAGCCATCTGTTTAATAAGTGGTGTTATTTTTATTTTATGGGGTTGTTCATAATACCTTGGTAAGCTTTGGAGAATTAGAATGAATTCATTCTTCCCATGAAAAAAGAAGAACATCTCCAACGACCTCCATCCACGTTAGAGGAGTAGACGCTGCCTGCGAAGATTTTCACAAATGACAACATCATCTCTTCCTGACGTCAACGGAATGACACCGTCATCCCAACACTCCGCCGAGTGAGCACCATTTATGAAGTAGGGGGATTTGTTTATTTTTAAATGAATAAAATTATATCCTTGTTCTTCGATGTTTACTTTGGTTTCGACAGTGGTAAATTGATATCACCAAACACGGAGCATGTAGGCTAAACAAACACGGCTCAACGTCCATCCATTGAATCTCAATTGGTTGACGTCGGACGTGGAGCTGAAAGGACGTGGTGTCGTCACACCGTGCCAGAGATGAACCGCGGTGGCGTGACGGCATTGTGCCACGTGGAGGGTAGCAGGACCGTTGTGTCATCGCGGCGCGATGCAGGTGCGCAGGCGGTCAGCCGAGCCGGCCGTCGTGGAGTCGGACAGCGGGACGACTGGACGGCCTACTGGAAGACCGCGACACCCGTAGGCGCCTCATGGAGGGAGACTGTGGGCCGCAACCGTGGGCTGCTTGGCTGGAAGAACCGGCCGGTCGGGCTGGAGGACCATGGCGCCATGCGGAGGAGACCGCAGCTCACACCCACGGGCCCCTTGGCTGGGAAAACTGGTCAGCCTCTTGCTAGATGTGTTGGAGAAATGTGACACCGAGTCGGAAGAACTGTGGCCCCCTATGCGGGCCACATGCATCTGGTAGAACCGGACGGCTACGGCCGGCTGGGAAAGACAGAGGTGGCCCAGCTTGGCGCCGCCAGGAAAACCGAACCGGCCCAGAGCACGGGCTAGGTCCATAGGTGGGATGCGCCCCCACTGAGCCGGGCCGACCCACCATCTAGGTCGGACCCATTGAGCCAGGCCCAGAGGACCCCCCATCCGGATCGGACCAACCGAGTCGGGTCGGGCCGACCCTCCAGCCCACTGTGCTTGACGGGTCGGGCCCAACTTCTCTTAAATACAAATATCTCCAGGACCACGCATCCGATATACGCGTTGTCTGTGGAAATGGAACCCTCGCGATGAATTAGTCCTTTTGCGATACTCTAAGTGAGTTTTGGGAAAACTTGGAAAATGGATGGGTTTGGATTGAGCGTAAATCCAACCGGGCCCCTGGAACAGAAATTCCAATAACTTTTAGATCGGGCATCCGATTGACGTTTCGTCTGTCGTGTTGGGTTCCTTTTGATGAGATGCAACTACGAGATACATCAACTCGTGACTTCGTGATAGTTAATGTATCAACAATTGACTCGAGAAGAAGACCCTCCCGGAATCAAGCGTGCTCGGTGCGGGAACCCTAGAGCTAACTGCAACGACTATTGCAATGGAATCCTATGTGGGATCGGATGCGACGACTATTGTACCGGAATACCATGTGGGTTCGACTACGATGACTAGTGTACCAGAATCCTACCTAGGTTCGACTGCGATGACTATTGTACTGGAATCCTACGTGGGTTCGACTATGATGACTACTGTACCGGAATCCTACGTGGGATCGACTGCGATGACTACTGTACCGAAATCCTACCTGGGTTCGATAGCGATGACTAATGTACCGAAATCCACCGTGGGTTCTATAGAAATGACTATTGTACATTAATCCTCCTGGGATTTGAGGATGATGCTACTGTACCAAGATCCTCTGTGGGTCCGACAGTTCTAACTTATTTTCCTGTATCCTGTGTGGGTCCGACAGAATTGCTGGTCTTGTATCATGTGTGGGTCCGACAGCTTACCTAGTCCTATATCCTATGTGGGTCTGAAAACATAGATGAATCAATGACTAAATCTGATCATCTCTATCAATCTATGAAATATCTAAACCTATGTGAGCTGAGTCATGTCTTCCAACCATTGTCATTGTGGTGATTGACTTTACATCCTTTGTGGACTGGGTTGTGTTTGGGCTCGAGAGTTGGAGCCAGGACTGTGAATGGTAACTTAGGATTATGTATGGGTATATACCTAAGTAGTTTTGTTTGATACTCCATGTTTCTATATTTCTACTATGGTTTATCCATTGTGGATTCTCGAAGACATTCGGGGGGTCTCGGGGTCCCCTACTGAGGATCGTTATACTCACCCCTGCACGGGCTTCACCCGCACCTTGTTGTGTTCTGTGCAGACGATGGACAACAATGATCGAGGCTGAGGGTGACAGACGGAGGCTGCTCGGAGCTGGACAAGATGGGACGTACCATAGGGACAAGTTATTTGAGTTTTGTACATACACTTCAGGTATGATTTCCCATTGGACGATCCATGAGCTATTTTCCCTTTTTACTTGTACGTTTACTTGTTATTCAGTTAGGTTTTTATACTAGCCCACTTACTTTCAGCACACCTTACTTTCCTATTTTAGTACTTTTTGCCTCTACTGCTTGTGTTTAGACTGTGTGTGTTACTGTTTAAAAGTAAATGCCTTCCCTTTTTATTAGGGATATGCCTTTGGTTCTAGTCACCAGCCCCTGGCCTATGTAAGGCGGGTTTGGGGTAGTCATGACATGCGCCCCAAGGAAGGGTCCTGAAAAATTGGTATCAGATGAGCCGGTTCTACCGAAGATCTTGGACTATGATTCTTTTAAAATCAATTGTGTTAACTGTTTTTCTTGTGGTTATCAGTCTAGGGAAACCGGTGTTGGTGCGGCGGCCAATGTATCCATACACTTGGACACTGACTTCTGATCTCTGACTCAGTGCACGAAAACACTGATTGCGTCTTTGCTTCCTTTGAAAAAGTTTTCATCGTGATTACATTGTGTCAGCTTACCAGGTTTAATGTTTTAACCATGGCACACCTGTCTCTTTTCAGAATGGCCCCATAAAGGTAGCCAACTAGGGTTTTGAGTTTTGTACGAGATGATAGCCCACCGAGCGACGAGACCTCGGTACAGGGACCCATCGCAGCGGAGGTACTAGTAGTACCACTACCCACTGGGCCATCGATACCACCTACTCCACCAGTAGAGAGTTCATATTGCCAGAGTGTGTTGCATGAGTTCTTGTGCCAGAGGCCGCCCAGCTTACGGGGAGAGACGGACCCACAGGAAGATGAGGATTGGCTAGAGGCTATCATGAGAGTTTTCAGATTGGTAGTGACACCATCCTACCTCGTGGTTATCTTTTCCGGGAGTCTCTTGCATGCAGTAGTAGGAAGATGGAGGATCCTGATGCTCCAGGTGCATGAAGAGGCATCATCACTCTTGAAAGACTTCGAGAGTCTCTTCTGCTAGGAGTTTGTTCCAGCCACTCTTCGTGTGGTGCAGATTTAGGAGTTACATCATAT
This sequence comes from Viscum album, assembly GCA_963277665.1. Taxonomy (NCBI): domain Eukaryota; kingdom Viridiplantae; phylum Streptophyta; class Magnoliopsida; order Santalales; family Viscaceae; genus Viscum; species Viscum album. Next base: position 852,634,077 of record OY728159.1, read on the forward strand.
GTAGCAGGGCAGCAAGACAGTAGCTCAGTCGTCAGCGAGGTTCACCAACCTCTCACGCTACTCCATAGATATTGTATAGGAGTCGTTCTGCAGGTCATGGACCTTTGAGCAGGGGATCAGGCATGAGATCAGAGATTCAATGATTTCCCTTAGCATTCTGATGCAGATGGGGGTTATGGAACGAGCCCTTCTAGTGGAGAGTTTTCTCGCCGAGTAGTCATCAGCTACGAGACCCACCATATGGCAACACGTAGCGGAGTCTTCTGAAGATGACAGAAGATAGATGATGCAGAGGTCCAAGAGGACCATGCCATCAGGTTGGCAACCCCACGATACAGGTTTGGTATTACGGGGCACATGAGACATATCCAGCTATACAAGGAGCATGTAGTTCTATGCTTGGGGTGGGTAGGGACACCTAGCTCGTGACTGCCCGACCCGCTATGCAGATGAGTAGCAGATAGTAGAGGGACCTCCCATGCAGAGGCATAGGATGGACTATGGTGGTCTGCCAGGAGCAGACGGACGTGGCAGAGGAGCTGGCGGAGCGGCGGGTGGTGGATGATGTTTCGAGGCTCTACCACCACCACCACCACCAGGAGGTCCACCCCGACCACAGGGAGCTGGCAGACAGAGGTGGGATCATCTCCAGGTAGTCAAGGCCTATGATTATGGTGAACCTGATATGATTTGAGTTACTATCTATGTCTACTCCACCCTTTATTCAGTACTTAAAGACACAGGTGGGAGTCATTTTTTTATTACCACTGCCCTCGTTTGGAGCATAGAGCTTCTGACGGTTCTGTTGGCTCGATCCTTAGGCCAAATACTCCTATAGAAGTAGACTTGAAAAATATGCACAGCTTCCGGTAGTGTGATCTTACTCTAGGAGTCGAGAGCTTCTATTGGGATCTTATTGTAGTGGCGTTGAGGCCTTACGACGTCATTTTGGGTATGGACTGGTTATCCAAAATTCATGCTCAGATTGACTGTATAAGGCGCAAAGTGCGGTGCATCTACACATATGGGACCAGGTTCACCTTCACTAGTGAGAAGGGAGCATTTTCAGCGTAGGATGGACTTACACGGAGGAGGGGCAGCCGATCACACATCAGTTGTCTAGTCTCATCCTCGGAGTGGTTGATGTGCGGAGTCCGAGTTTTCCTGTTTTGGTGGATCAATACGCAGATTTTTTCCCTGAAGACATTCCGGGACTACCTCCTCATAGAGAGGTAGACTTCTACATTGACATGTACCCTAGTACAACACTGATATCTACTCTAGCATATCGGATGGCTCCCACCGTGCTTCGTGAGCTATGGGTACAACTGGAGGACTTGCAGGGGGAGGGATTTATCAGACCCATTGGTTCCCACTCCCAATGATTGACGACCTCTTTGATCAGCTCAAGGGTGCACGATGGTTCTCGAAGATAGACCTCAGGTCAGGCTATCACCTGGTCAGAGTTCGAGATGAGGATGTGAAGAAGATGGCCATCAGGTGTCGGTATGGCCACTATAATTTCTTGGATATTCCCTTTGGCATAACCAATGTTCCAGCAGTGTTCACGAGTCTCATGAATATGATCTTCCATCCTTACCTCGATCGCTTTGTCATAGTCTTCATCGAAAACATACTGATTTACTCAATTACTAAGGAGGATCTTACCTACCATTTGCCGGTAGTACTGGACACACTCCGAGAGCACCAGCTTTATGTTAAGCTCTCGAAGTGCCAGTTATGGATTTGAGAGGTTCATATTATGGGACACGTCATCTCAGAGGCTGGAGGTTTAGTGGATCTAGCGAAGACCGAGGCAGTACATTCTTGGGAGCCACCCAGGAGTGTTATGGAGGTGCGGAGTTTCTTGGGATTGGATGGGTTCTATCAGAGATTTGTGACAGACTTCTCTAGAGTTGGAGCACCGCTTTCAGAACTAGTGAAGAAGGGGGAAACACTTTGTTTGGTCAGATAGATTCCAGTTGAGCTTTCAAGAGCTGAGGTAGAGGATGACCAGTGCACCCATCTTGAAGCAACTGGGGGAGGGTGTAGGGTATATAGTTTACTGCGATGCATCTGAGACCAGACTCGGGTGTGTCCTGATGCTGGAGTGAGTAGTGATCCCGTATAGTTCATGGAAGTTGAGACATCACAAGAAGAACTGTGCTACCCATGACCTATAGTTAGCAGTAGTGGTATTCACCTTTATGATGTGGCAACACTCTCTAATGGGTGAGAATTTTATAGTCTTCTCTAACCACCAGAGTCTCAGGTAAATCTTCTCACAGAATGACATGAACATGATACAGTGACTATGGCTCGAGTTCCTCCACGACTATGACTTCGAGATAGTGTATACTCCAGGGAAGGGGAACGTTGTAGCAGATTCTCTCAGCAGGAGATCATGAATTCAGCTACTGGGAAACATGACAGAGTAGCTGGCTGCGTTGCATAATTCCTTTTTGGATAGAGATGGACCGGCCTTTCTGTAGTCTCTCACATTCACTACTCCACTTCTTCATTGAGTCATAGAGGCACAACATAGGGATGTTTACTTTAAGATGCGACGAGCTCGGATATCCTTAAGGGAGGTAGCTGATGGGTTTTCTGAAGGTGGGGAACACGTCATCCTCTTAAAAGGATGTATCATGGTACCAGTTTCACTACAGGAGGAGGTGTTGAGTGAGTTCCACACTTCCCCTCTAGAGGTACATCTAGGAGTGATGAAGATGTATTAGGACCTCAGACGACAGCACTGGTGACCGGGTATGAAGAAGGCGGTAGCTGATTTTGTCTCACGATGCCTCACTTGTCAGTAAGTGAAGGCGGAGCACCAGGTTCAATCAGGTTTGGTTCAGCCCTTAGAGGTCACAAAGTAGAAGTGGGATGGGATATCCATGGATTTTGTGATGGAACTTACATGTACATCCAGCAGACACAACTCTATCTGGATGATAGTTGACCGACTCACCAAGTCATCCCACTTCCTACCGATCAGAGAGTATGGCTCAGTAGAGAGCTTAGGATGCGTCTATGTATAGGAGATCATACGGCTTCATGGTGTGCTATCGACGATCGTCTCTGATCGGGATGCTCGTTTCACTTCTCGGCTATGGAAGGGGCTGCAGGAGGCTTTTGGAATGCAGCTTCGCTTGAGCACCAATTTCCATCCTTTGATGGATGGTTAGATGGATAGAATCATTCAGACTCTCGAGGACATGATCCGTGCATATGTCCTCGACTTCGGTCGTAGCTGGGGGGATAACTTACCCATGGAAGAGTTTTCATATAACAACAGCTACACCTCCACCATTGGGATGGCACCTTACGAGGCACATTAAGGCCAAATTTGTAGATCTCCACTATACTGGACTGACCTAGGGGTGTCAGTAATTCTAAGACCAGAGATGGTGTAGGCTACGACAGAGAAGGTGCAGATCATCTAGAAGCGGATGAAGACTTTCCAGAGTAGACAGAAGTCCTATACTGATAGGAGACGGAGCCCTCTGGATTTCGAGGATGGAAACCACATCTTTCTACTGCTCTCACCACGATGAGGTATATAGATATTTGATCGAGGCAGCAAGTTTTCTCCGTGGTTCATTGGATCATTCCAAGTCCTTAGCAGAGTAGGCAAGGTGGCTTACCACCTGGCCCTTCCACCTCAGTTGCATCAGGTGCACGACATCTTCTAAATATCTTAGCTGAAGAGATACGTGCACGACCCATCCCACATCATCTACCTTGGGGAGATGGACATTGATGATGGGAAGATATTCATGGAGGTTACAGTAGAGATTGAGGATCGACAGGTGTGGCTCCTATGTGGATGGTCGATTCCCCTGTTGTGCATTCGCTGGAAGCACGGGAACCTGCAGGAGAGCACATGGGAGCGGGAGGCTCAAATTCATGCTCAGTACCTCCATTTGTTCCCTTAGTGTGTGTTGTAGCTTACATGGATGTAAATCCTCGGGGTGGAGAGAATGTAAAGACCCAGAAATCCGGTATAAATTTCTTTTCTTAAATACATGGGAATTTTACGAGTCTGTAGTTTCTAACGAAGCCTGATTCCGAGGCTTGATGTGTCTGGAATCAATTTCATAAGTTTTTCTCGAGTATGTTCAGTAAACATACGTGCGGGATTTTGTATCTTTTGAACCAGTGCTCGTAATTGAAATCTGAGAACACCGTTGAACTCGCAGCGCCGGTATTCGCTTAAGGGGACCTTTACCGTAGTTTCGTATTAGCATGTTTGGATGTTAGTTCCTGGGGTTTCATAAAAAAATTTTAAATAAAAATAAGTGATGGATTATTTTTATTTTAGTTGGTTAAAGTCTCTAACTGGAGGTTAGAGGTGGGTCCCACCACACCCTAACCTCCCTTGGAAGGATATAACTAAAGGTGGGTCCCACTATCATGAAACGCCTTTAACTCCCCTTTAACTCCTTGAACCCCTATTTAAGGAGGTTGAAACTCCCTTTATTTATTTGGAGACTCTTCATCTCCTCCCTCCCATTTAATGAGCTAACTCACCCTTTTAATTAATCAATGGTTGTATCTTAATGAATTTGAATCCATTTGAATTCATTAAGCCATCCTTTTAAAAAGTGGTGTTATTTTTATTTTATGGGGGTTGGACATAATACTTTGGGAAGCTTTGGAGAATTAGAATGAAAGCATTCTTCCCATGAAGAACAAAGAACATCTCCAACGACCTCCATTAGTGTTAGAGGAGTAGACATTTCCTGCAAAGAACGTCGCAAATGACGATGTCGTATCCTCTAGACGTCAATGGAAAGATGCAGTCTTCCCATGACTCGGTCGAGCGAGCACCATTTACAAGTTAGGGGGACTTGTTTATTTTTAAATAAATAAAATTATACCCTTGTTCTTCGATGTTTACTTTGGTTCATCGGTGGTAAATTGATAGCACCTAACACGGAGGGTGTGGGATAAACAAACACATCCCGATGTCCCTCTGTTGAATCTCATTTGGTTGACATCAGAGGCAGAGCTGAAAGGGCGTGGTGTCGTCGCACCGTGACGGAGAAGAACTGCGGCGGTGGTGGGGTGGCGCCATCGTGCCACGTGGAGTGCAGTAGGACTGCAGTGCTATCGCTCCATGGTGGTGGTGTGGAGGTGGTCGTCCGAGCCCACAATAATGGAGTCGGATAGCGGGATGACCGGCCGGCCAACCGGCTAGCATGCTGGAAGACCGCGGATCCTGTAGGCGCTGTGTGGAGGGAGACCGCGGCCCGCAACCACATGCCGGTTGCCTGCATGAACTAGCCGGCCGCCTGCCGGGCGGGCTGGAAGACTACGACGCCCGCAGGCGCTGTGTAGAGGAGATTGCAGCCCGCACCCACAGGCCTCTTGACTGGCCGAACCGGTCGTATGCCTGCCGGTCGGGCTAGTGAAACGCGCCGCCTACAGGAGCCGCGTGGAAAGAACAGTGGCCCGCTACGCGGGCCGCCTGCTCCGGGCTAAACCAGCCGACTACGGTAGGCTGGACAGGGGAGAGACAGCGCCACCAAGCGAACCGGACCGGCCCGCAATGCGGGGCAGCTCCGTATGTGGGCCGCGCCCCACTAGGCCGAGCCGACCCACCAGCCGGGTTGGACCCGCCGAGCCAGGCCAGGCGCGACTTCACTTAAATACGAATATCTCATAGACCCCGCATCTGATCGACGCGCCTTTGGTGGCACTGGTACCCTCACGATGAATTGGTCCTTTTGAGATACTCTATGTGAGTTTTGGAAAAATTTGGAAAGCGGCTGGGTTTGGATCGAGCGTAAATCCAACTAGGCCCCTGGAATGTAAATACAAATAACTTTCAGAACGGGCATCCCATTGACGCGCCGTCTGTCGCATTGGGTTCCTTTTGATGAGATGGAACTAGGGGATACATCAACTCATGACTTGGTTATAGTTGATGTATCGACATTTGAATCAAGGAGAGGACTCTCCCAGAATCAAGTCTTCTTTGTGCGGGAACCCTAGAGCTGACTACGACGACTATTGTACTAGAATCTTACGTGGGATCAGCTATGATGACTATTGTATCGGAATACTATGTGGGTTCGACAGTGATGAATATTATACTGGAATCCTACAAGGGTTCGACTGTGACGACTATTGTACCGGAATCATACATGGGTTTGACAGTGAAGACTAGTGTACCAGAATCCTACGTGGGTTCGACAACGATGACTTCTGTACCAGAATCCTCTATGGGTTTGACAACAAGGACTACTGTAACGGAATCCTCTATGGGTTCGATGACGATGCTACTGTACCGGGATCCTCCGTGGGTCCGATAGTTCTGTCTTCTATTCCTGTTTCCTATGTGGGTCTGACAGAATATCTAGTCCTATATCCTGTGTGGGTCTAACAGCTTAGCTGGTCCTGTATCCTATGTGGGTCTGGCAGCTTTGATGAATCAATGACTACATCTGATCATCTCTATCACTCTACAAAAGATGTATACCTATGCTATTTGAGTCATGTCTTTCAACCATTATCATCATGGTGATTGACTTTACTTCCTTTGTGGACGGGGTTGTGTTTGGGCTTGTGAGTTGGAGCCGGGACTATGACTGGTAACATAGGTATATGTCCGGGCATATACCTATGAAGGTTTGGTTGATACTTTGTGTTTGTATCTTTCTACTGTGTTTTATCCTTTTTGGATTCTAGGAGACCTTAGAGGGTCTCGGGGTCCCCTACAGAGTATTGTTATACTCACCCCTGCACGGGCTTCGCCCGCACCTAATTTTGTTCTGTGCAGAAGACGGACAGCAATGATCGAGGATGAGGGTGATGGACAGAGGCTTCTCAGAGCTGGACTAGACATGATTTACTGTAGGGATGAGTTATTTGAGTTCTGTACCTACCCATCAGGTAGGATTTCACAATGGAAGATCCAAGAGATGTTTTCCCTTTTTACTTGTACTTGTACTTGTTGTTCAGTTGGGTTTTATACTGGCCCACTTACTTTCAAAACACCTTACTTTCTGATTTTAGTACTTGTTGCCTCTACTTCTTGTGTTCATACTTTTTGTCTATTACAGGTTAAAAATGAATTCCTTCCATTTTTATCAGGGATTCGACATTAGTGCTTGTTGCCAACCCCTGGCCTATGGAAGGCGGTCTTGGGGTAGTCACAACACGGGCACTGAGGACGGGTTGTGACACACCGGGCCTCGGAAGGATGTGTTGTATCTATGCCTGGTCTCGTAATAATTCCATATAATATTTAAAATTAATACACAAAATATCTGAGACATTTCATTTTTTATATAATATATGAGGTTATATTTTGAATAAATCATGAACTGACATTATATTTGTTTATGGGCCCATAAAAGATTAACATAAGAGTTATGGATAAAATCATAGTATTATGATTATAAGGATGTTCATTATTCACTAACAACACTTTTAACATTTTATGAGATTGGAGTTAATAATGTTTAAGTATATTTTAAGACAAAATGATGGAATTACAACCCTTTAGTTTCATATATGTTTTATTGAAAATTTTATTTAAAGTTGAATTCATTTAAACATTGAGGTCATATGATTAAATGTATCATTATAATTTTGGGTTTATCATATCTTTTATATTGAGATAATAAACTTATAAAATCATCAAACATAATTCATATCAGTTATTATTTATATTTATTTCATATTAATAGAATATACATTATGTAAGTGGTAATTTTTCATGGATTCCCACATTCAATTGTACATTATGAAAAAAGTATTACATTCGTGTTTTTATGGTGTCTTCATAATGATCATAATATAGAGTTGAGATTCAAGATATTGAAAATAATTCAATCCAAATAAAATATTTTAAGTCCTTGTTCAGTGTATTTGAAACATGGTTTGAATCAATATCTACCAAATGTGGATATTTCGTGAATAAATATATTGCACATAATAATTAATATTACTTCTTATGAATCACTTTATGGATAGAATCTTTGAACTCCAAAGTACTAGAATGATGTTTCTCTAATAATGCTACTGGGTTCTGAGTAAGATGATGTGAGAGCATATAAGTCTAGAGTCATTAATCAACACATAATTAAATCACAAATTTGAAAAAACAATATGAAAATCTTGGAATAAATCTATAATTTTAATTTGGTGAGAGTTTATTTCATTGAATTTCTCTGTGGAATAATGATGGGAAACACTATGACCGTGTTAAATGGTTCCCAATCAAATAAATGATTATATCATGTAAATATTTCATCTTTTCAATTTTCCATGTAACATATCACATCTTCATGATGTTTTCAATATATTAATCACAATTAAGTACATATGTGTCCAATCACATGTATTTAACTCAAATATCATAAGTAACTCACCAATGTTTTATCATTTGAATTAACTTATTATAATTTAATCATTCATTATAATCATGTAATATTACTTGAAAAACACAATACATAAATTATAAATGAATAATGAGTGAAATAATATGTATATTTTTATATTATAGAACATATACAGATGAAATAGTAACTAGACTTTTGGAATAGTAATGGGACCCTTATAAAGAGTAAATCCTACAATATAGTAGTAACCTCACCATTGATATTATAAATATAATTTATCCATATAATAAGTTTCAATATAATATAATAATGGCATGTAATATTTAAATAAAAGTCTAAAAAAATATAGATTATGTGATGTTACTTTTGTAAGTCATGTAAATTTAATTACTATTTTATGATTAATTTAAAATTTTAAAAGAAAAGTTATTTTAAAAATGTGTTTTTAAAAATATGTATATTTTCGACTTGTGATTATTAGTTAATTTTTAGTGACCTTAATTAATTTTTTTGACTGTTAGAAAAGAATTTTTAATTTTAAAATTTGTAATTTTCATGTATATTATGGTTTTAATAAAAAAATTATATCACATATTCAGAAAATTAATTTCCCAAAATGAAGTTCATTTTTTGAATTATACACATAAATAAATGGTTTGAGGGAATATTTGGTATTTTTATGAAGTAATTGTATTTTTCATGAATAAAGAAATATGATAATTTATCATATATGAACATTATGAGTTCAATACACTATTCCTCACTTTATGGTTGAATTAATCACCCAAGGTTCAATCTTAGATGCTATAATTAAATTTATGGTAAAAAAATCTCGAATATTCCTATTATTGAGAAAAATTATTACTCAGATGATTAAAATAATTGGAAAGACCATCTCTCATCAACTATAAATACAACATCCCTTTACCTATTCTCACTACTCCTCTAAAGCCATGTGTATAGTCCATATTCTGCTCTAATCCCCCAACTATCCCTTGTCCCATGTCCACCATCTATTTTCCTCTTCATAATACCAAATCATCTCCCCAAAAGAGGCTCTCAAGGATAATATATTCGTGAGGATATTAATATCAAGTGAAGGATACAATCCAACATAAGTAAAGGGATTCTACAAGAACCTACATTATTCTGTGAGGTTGTTCTTGCTTTCATTTTAACCAAATGAACTTATATATTGTATTTGTGCACATATCTTAATTTTTTTGTATATTCTACAAACTCTTGTGTCATGATCCAATCATCATTATCTTTTAGGGATACACATGTAGTTAAATGGTTCCCTCGTCAATACTTACAGAAAAACAAAACCTTTTTAAGGGAAATTCCCAAATTCAATGCCATTTTCATATAGATTATAAAATCTATTTTATGAAATAATAATTTTTTAAACCAACTTTTTTTATTATTAAAACAATTTTGGTTCACTTCTGGTTGTATATAAATGATTATTCCCTTTTATGATAAAAATTTCCTTCGATATTTTATATTAATTTCACTGAAATGTTTTAATTCCAAAAAAAATTAAGTAATATTTTTAAGTGTTATTACATCAATTTGATGTCACTTTACATTATATATTCCTATTACACCCTATTAATCTCCATTTATGGTATAATTACATTCCTTCATGGAAGCTTTTATGATACACACATTTATTATGCTTCATGACATGATTATGATACCCATTCTTTCCATGGGAACCATTAGGTTTATGTATGATTTATTATGTATGATTCATTATGTTGAAAACATATTCATGAACATTTTAATATTGGTGTTCCTAGATATATCTCCAATGAATTGCGTAATGTTTAGTCTCATTATATGTTATGTGCAATGATCTTTGCAATTATCCTTGACTGGTGATACCATGTGCAACGGTCTTGGTGGTTAACCGTGAATTGGGCTCCTCTATCATGAACATGCCTTGAATTGTTCTCAAGTCATTTTTTATGTTTCTAAAACCTTATTATGGAACCATGTTAATATGATCACATGTTTATATGCTATGATTTCATATGTTCCTTGCCTTTTTATATAACTATGTCATGTCTTCTAACCCATTTCAAAAGCATTATCCTTATGTTTATTCCCATACTGGATTTTTTTAATCATTCCTTAGTTAATTTTATCCCCATGTTATCCAATGAGGATGTATGACCATTGTGTATTTTAGGAGCTATTTTCGAAGATTAAATAATTACATGTTTTATTTAGTCTTGTAATTTCATCATTATGTACCTAATCTTTCAAGACACTGTATATTATAATCATTGGATCGAAATATGATGAATTTTTATGTTTAAAATCATTTAATGATATATATAAAAGACTAGGGTCACTATAGTTGGTATCAATGCATGTAAATGTTAATTTTAGAGATTAGGAATATAGATAATTATTAATAACATTGTGATAAGACTACTATAAGAATGAATCCCTAAATTTTTGTAAGTATAGAGTTAGTGGGTTATCAGGAATATACATTACTGTCTAGATACGAAAAAGTAGATGTGGATCAAGAATATATTTATCAAGGTGAAAACCTAATCACATCACATTAAGCTAGACTAAAATTGGATCTATTACACGACAGTGGGCCTTGATGCACTCCTAGATTGAGACTCTTGGGGGGTTTTATTTGGAAAATAATAATATTAGTAAAAAATATTAATGTGAAAAATAATCACATAAGAATTTATGTAATGTAGATGAACATGGGTAACCAATATTTAATCCTATGGAATCACGAGTTAGGATATACATATCCTTTAAAAGTTTATCCTTTTATATTTAATGATTCATATTTATTCATAAATATATAAGTATTCAAGCCCTCTAAGTTTATGTTCTTTATCTTAATCAATGGCGGGACATATAATAACACATTAAAACAATAAATGTGATAGGAAATGTGATTATTTCCCTAATTATATTCCTTCTATGATGGGAATGGGTACTCAAAATATTATGGCAGTACTTGCTCAACTGGAACAAGTCATGAATAATAACTTGGATCATTTGGAACACACATCTCCTCCCAAGAAAGGTCATGTTTCCATCGTATCATTCATGACAAAAAGGCCTACCATGTTTGGTGGATCTTCCAATCCGATCCTTATATAACATTAGATAATATCCATTGAAAATATATTTAATTTTATGTAGTGCTCAGAAGAAGAGAATGTTGTACTGGATGCCTATTATTTTGATGTGAAGCTAATTAGTGGTGGACACTGATCAAGAATATGTAGTGCTAGGAGGAAATTAAATCAATGAATTTGGAGGATTTCACAAAAATTCAATTCAATTAATATGTTACCAAAACAATATTCCTCAAGATAGAAATAGAGTTCCTCATACTCATGTAGATGGAAGATGAGTCCATCGGTGAGTATAGAGAAAACAACATAAGTCTTGCAAGATATTCCTCTGTATTAGTCATGAACACCGAAAGCAAGGTGAATCACTTCTTTAGTTGACTAAAGCAATGTCTATGAATGGTTTTATTGATCCGAGACTTCTACAGTTATGATGAGATTGTTTTTTGTGCCCTCCTGGTTTATATAGAGATCAGAGACTCTAAAAGATGTCATGGGACCAATGAAAAATTGGGGTAAAATATAGTCAAATATGGGTGCTTTGGGTAATAAATCCCGTGATGGAATAAATATTGAACATACCACATGTCAAAATTATGCGAAGAATTATCATGGGACTATCTAAAGGAATCCATAAATTTCATAAAATGTGGTTGAATGATAAATCTTTCTAAAAAGTACCAATGGGATATGAATAATTCCAATAATGAGTAATAATAATGGATGGTTCATATCAACACTCAACATGTTTTTTAGTGCTATAACTGCAAGGAACATGGGAATTATTCAAATGATTACCCTATGAAAAGGTTTATCGAAGGAAATCAACAACAACATTCAATAGAAAAAGGGATTTCTTATGGTATCACTATAGATTAGGTGGAGATTGACAATGAAGTAGTGGCATGAATGAATGTTTTTTATTCAATAAGAGTGAACATACTATTTCATTATCGTATTGAGGATTCATTCATATCATATATTTTCAGCCAAACTATTAAAATATCTCCTCAATATATGGAGGTTGTGTTATCTGTGAGAATAATTAATGGGGATATTATTGCATCCAAATTATATAACTCCTCCCTGGCTAATTATTGTGGAATGAGTCTCCAAGAAAATATTTTCATACTTCACCTAGTGAATTTTTTATGATATTATGGGCATGGATTGGATATCTTTATACAAATCCAACATGAATTGTTGTGAGTGGGATATCACCATATACATAATGAAGCATCCTCATATTCATTACAAGTGTAATGATTAAGTGGAATCTAATTTTGAATAATTTTCTCAATTTTGGATATTACTTCCTTATTAGAATGATTGTCTTGCTAAAATAATTTAGATAAAGGAGATGAAACTTCTCAAAGATATTCCAATGATGATGGATTATTGGAATGTATTCCCCAAAGACATGATAGTTATTCCTTCTAATCAAGAGTTTGAGTCCTCAATTAAACTTATTCGTGAATATCTAACTATATCAAACACACCTTATAGAATGGACACCTTAGAGATGGAAGAACTAAATAAGGAGTTTCAGGAAAATCTAGATATGTGTTTTATACACCAAATGCTTTCCCATGTACATTTCTAGTCCCCTTAATCATTAATAAGGATTGTTCAATGAGCCTATAAATTAATTAAAGTTAACTGAATTAAATCAACGTAACAAACAAGTCTATTCAGTCATGGATATCTGACTTATATGATCATATATGTGGGGATAGATTTTTTCAATGGTTGACCTTTGGTTGGGGTATCACCAATTCAGGGTGAGGAAGGAACATATTCAAAAAATAGCCATTTCAATGAGGCATAAAAACATTGTGTTCCGAGTGATTACATTTAGACCCAATAATGATATGAAATATTCTTGGATTTAACGAATTTAGTATTTAGGAATTACCTCGCAAAAATTATGGAAAACCTTATCGATGATATTCTGATATACTCCATGATCATGGATGGACATTGGGAGGATTTTAATACTATGCTTATAACTTTATAAAGGGATAATCTATATTCAATGTTCATAAAATGTCAATTCTGGAGAGACGATGTATCATTCTTTGGGAATGTTATCACTAGAAAAGTAATATCTATGTACCCATCAAAAACATATCGAATAGAAGAGTGGACCATGCCAACATAGGTAATAGATATTTTCATCATTCTAAGATATTCGGGTATTATTGATGATTTTTTATAAAATAATCATGATTTTCAAACCATGTGACTGATCTGACATGGACGGGAGTGAAGTTTATCTATACTTAATAATGCGAGGAAATATTTAAGGAGATCAAAAAGTTGTTAATCACTATGCCAGTACTCTCAATCCTGACAAGTGGATATAAATTTATTTTATAAATCGATTCTTCAATGAATGACTTAGTTTGATTACTTTGGAAAAATTTTAATGTGATAGCATATAACTCATGATAGTTTAAAATGCATGAGAAAAATTATCCCAGGCATGATCATGAGTTGGCTGTTGTGATCTTTTCATTGAAAATCTGGAGGCATTATCTCAATGGGGAGAAGTGTGATATATATGCTTATCATAAGAGTATCAAATATATATTCACAAAAAAACTTCTTAATATGCTATAGAAAGGATGTTATATCTGATCAAGTATTAAGACTGCTCTATCCACTACCATTTGGTAAGGAAAATTAGGTAGAATATTTTCTATGTAGATACGATCATACATATTTATGAATGATAAGAATTAAAAAATGTATAGTATTCTTATATTTTTTTGGGATAGACATGGGAATAATTTAGGAAGAAACATCATCAATCCTTTCTCAAAATGTTGGTCAACCACCCCTCTGGGAGAAATATAATGGATGCTCAAAGAAAATATTTGGAAATTTGGAAATGGATGGAAGCTATTAAAAATGGGAAATACTATAAGTTAAATATTTATGTGGAATGAGTTATAATATTTGGGTCATTGATACATGTACCATCCAATCCAGAGATAAATAATGAGCTTCTAAATGATTCACATAACTCAACCTTCATTATTCATTATCAGAACACAAAGATGTACTGAGATATACAAGATAAATTTTGGTAGGATAATATGAAGAAGTAAATTGATGAATATACATCAAAGTTCCTTGAATTTAAGTAAGGGAATGATTAAAGAAAACAGTACAATGGTATGATGAAACAACTACCCATACTAACAAGGATGTGGGAGAAAATTATAATGGAAGTTTTCACTGTACTTCTAAGGACATCAAGAAGAAATAATGCTATATGTGTCCATATGGATAGTCTTACCAAGATATCTCACCTTATCAAAATTTATGAGGACTTATCATTTGTTTAAAAGGCACATATATATATCAAATATGTTTTAAGGATACATGAAGTACCATGATCTAATTTATCTGATCGAGATCCAAGATTCATCTCAATGTTCTGGATAAGTCTCCAACATTCTATAAGCACTGAGTTCAACATTATCACGACCTATCATCCTCAAACAAATGGCCAATTAGAGAAAACAATTTATTCATTGGTAGAAATGTTGATTGCATGTTCTATGGACTCCAAATGAGGATGGCAAGACACCATCCAATGGTTAAATTCCCTTACAATTGTAGTTTCCACCCCAAAATCTGAATGACATAAAATAAATACATTTATGGGAAAAGGGGTAGATCAACAGCATGTTGTGATGATGTTAGTGAGCGTAAGCTTCAAGGAACTGAAATTTTGGAAGAAATAGTGGAGAAGGTTTTAACAATTAAGTATCACATCAAGGAAGTCTATTGTGGACATCATACTTATAATGATAATCATGTACAAGCACTAACATTCAATGCTGGAGACATGGTATTCCTCCACATATATCTATAGATGAAGGTTCTAAGTATTCGACATAAAGGAAAAATATGTCCTAGGTACATTATCCCCTTAGATATTCTTGTTCTTGCTGGAGCTCCGGCCTATCAATTATCACTTCCACCTACCCCATCAAAATTACATTATGTCTTCCATGTATCCATCTTAAGGAAGTAAAAACCAAATTATTTCATGTATTTTATCCATATGTAGTATAGTTGGTGAATGATCTTTCATACATGGAGTTTGCACTGAAAATCATGGATCATAGAGATAATGTTATATGCAACATGTATATAGACATGATCAAAGTATTATGGTGGAAAAATAAGTACGAAAAGGAAACATGGGAAATAGAATAAACAATGAAGGGACAGTACCCAAAAATATTTTCATCTTAGAATATAAAATGAAATATTGATGGTGAAATTTCATAAGGGGGTGAATGTGATGACCCAATTTATTATCAGTGGAATTCCCTTATTAGATTTCGGTTTGATAATATAATCACATGAGAATACATATAGAACACAATAAAAACATTATAAATGAATTATTAGTGAAATAAAAGGTATTTCTTGAGGTTAATGAACATATAATGATGGAATAGTGTAACGCCCTGACCATAGTTACCAAGAGTCGGTTCATTATTAAATAACATTGGCATGATCACAAATGATCAATTCTCGAAAGACCGATTATTTTAGTATCCTTTGAAGTACTAGATACATTTATATGGTTTACATTACCTCATAAAATGAAAAACTATAATAACATTGTTTCCATAGACCACACTCATATCCCCTTAGACTATCCCTGAAGGTCATTCATAAAATACTTCTTCACATCATGGGAAAAATAAAACATAGAAATAGATGAGCTCATATGCTCAGTAATGATAAAAATATAGCGGAGACATTCATATATAAACATAAACATTTAAGGCAATGTATAACTAAAACAAAATCCTTTTAAACTTGACATTCAGCATAGTATGAAAAAAATAAAATGAAATAATGCCATTCACTTGTTAAAATGGATATTCTACTAGTCGAATAATCACATGAAATATCAATAACCATTTTCATAATGATGGAATGCATAATTCAGGACTATCATAACCACATAGTCAAGGCCTTGTGCCAAGACTACAAATAAGATTTTGTCAAGGCCTTCTGCCAAGACAATAGTTTGTCTCATGAGACCTAACAATGTATCTAGGTGATATAGCAGGCTCCTCCCGTCACATACTATGTCCAACCCATTCCTCATATGAAAAGTTTTAAACAGAAGATAAACATTCGTATTAAAACTATCATACGAAATGTAAATAATTTATCCAAAAATGATGAATGGTATAAAAATAGAACATCCACAGTCAAACATAACTCATTCCATAAAATATGTAATATTTTATTGTAACATATTAACCTCAATAGAGAATATTGAAGGATATTGACATAGATGAAAATAATCATCAAAACTATTTGATAATAATATCCCCCTATTTCCTGAAAACATTTAAAAGCCACACTATTTGTCAAGAATGTATTTAAAAAAAGTTTTTTAAATCAAAGTGTCCCATACCAATTTTAAATTTTTAAATGGAATTTTAATTTTAAAACATTAATGTCTATATAAATATATTATAAAAAACATTTTTAGAACATGGACATTAATGAGAAAGATTTAGAATAATAAATCCTTAAACATTTTAAAATGATATTTTAGTTAAAGTTCCAAACCAAAAGAGAGACACTTGAATAAAAATAATTGAGGTAATAAAAACATTGTAATATCATGATAATAAATAGATTCATGATATACTATGTCAAAGTACATTATATACACCATATAAAATTGATTTGGTGTATAACAACAAAAATTTATCAATGGAATGTAAAATGAGATGAAATTTATTATAAAGACCATGTCCTTAGGTTAAGGATAAATCAACGACATAATTATGTGTGAAAATTATAAATACACTCAATATGATTTGATATTAAGGGTAAATCAATCTGAGGACATTCACACATATTCTTGTAAAAACAACACCAATGAATTGGATATTCAACTCAACAAATGGAGATTGAGTTAAAATTAATCTTATAAAGTTCATATAGATGACATGAGAATTAATCAATGGAGTGATTTTATTTATCAAAATTATATACATAGAAATGGGAGTGGAAATTATTACATAAACAAATGAACAGTGATTCAACACATAATCTTGGAGTAAAATAATCAATGAAGTATGTGTAAAGTCGAATGAGTGGAAATTAAAATTTCAAATTCTCTTATCGATTTGGTAACTTAAAAAACATACACCCATGAAAGAAGGATAATACAATGATGATCTAAATATCTATAAATAAATTTATATCACACAATGAATACAATCATGGACAGTAAACACACCACATGCAATAAATAAGTGGTGAACAATGGAAATCTCACAGAATTAAAAGTGAGATAAGAAACCCATTACTTTGTACTTTTTCCTTGGTCGATGGTAGGTTAACCTCATGAATAATGGTGAAATAATTTTTATTGATTTATAAAAGAATAATATACATTAATATTCTACCATATATGATCTTATAACATTGATTTGTTAATAATATCTTAGTATTATCATCATTTCGAGTGTTAATAGATTCGTTTCCCTTTATATTCATTGTTATTGAGCCATTTTTGTTATGGATGGGATGTATCTTATTCATATCCATAATTATATCATGTCCCTAAAAATTATTTTTAATCGTAAAATTAAATTTATTCTTGAATGGATACGATGGGTAATTAATCTCATCGCGTTCGTGGAGACGGTAATCCGTACGTACGGACGAGCGACAATATCATTTTTTTGATAATAAAATAATGTATAATTGTATGGTATATAATATCTAAATAATAATTATCATGGTATATTTATTATTTACATAAATTAAACATCATTATTTTACCCATCCAAATAATAATGTATTAAATAACAATTAAACCACGACGTGGAGACAGTAATCCGTACGTACGCACGTATGGTAACATGTCATTCAAAGGATGTACAGAATAGTGAATTTGGATGTACCATATTTATAATAACATCACAGTATATAGAAGATATTTGATTTATTATTTTAGAATTAAAATAACAGAGAGATAAGAATTGGAAGAAGAAAGGAACATCAAAACGGGTGGTGAAGTTATTACCTCTTCTTCGGGTTCTTCCTTTGGATTTGATCAAAAGGGGTCTTTAAGTTAGATTTATGACCAATGTAGGGACTCTAAGATTAAGTGAGGGATGTTTAGAGGATATTTTATGATGGTTCAGCTAATCCAAAGGGCTTAAAAGGTGTAAATTTGAGAGAAGGAGAAGTTCTCTTTTATAAGAGGGGTGAGGGGAACTACAGTAAAAACATAAAATAGTATTTTTATAATAAATTATCTTTCGGTTTCTAATGGATACAAAGTATATTATCTCAAGGATATGGTGGGTAGGGGTTGAAACCCACTAAAAAATAGGTTTTATATTGGTTTGGGTCACTATATTAACCTTAACTTTTAAATTTAACTCTTAGTTAAATAGTTTGACATTGATCGTGTCTCTTTTTATTTTTATATTATATGGTTAATATACTTACTATATACTAACAAGAGAACCCCAAGTGGTTCATTAATGATACAAATATCATTAATTAAGTCTTTTGGCCAAACCTTGTATTTTTAGGAATATAATATCAATTGAAATTATAATATTTGTTTTAAAAACTATTTTATGTCAATTTTGACACTATTTGGTATTTTTTTTTTGCTAAAATTCTTACAACATTATTACTTTGAAAAAAATTCATCAAACCGACCCTAATATGTCATATTAACCTATATAATCATTTTAATTTATAAAAAGTCTCAAATTACATTCATTTGGGTATTTATAATATCAATTGGTTATATATTTCATTAATTAGGTAATTACTACATCACCATTGTGTCATAAATAAATTAAATTATTTAATGTATAAAAACTATAAATAAAATAAAATTATGTAGTAAATAATTTTAAATTTCTAATTAATATTTATAATTGATTTTATCTTATTTATAACCCTATATTAAAAATGTATTAGTTATTAAACTTTGATTTTAACTCTTTCAACTCTTCTTTAAAATAAATAATAATAAATGTCCTAATCTAATCCAAGTGGACCAAAGAGGTTCATATTTTATTAATAAGGTTGTTTTTGGTCGAATTATACATATCTAATATAATTAGGACATGTGTTAGGGTAATAATAATATCATTTTTACCCTAAATTGCCCAATTCACATTTAACCGTGGTAAATAAAAGTAAAAAGTTACTATTCACGAACAAATATTTTTATCTTATTAAACCACATTTTACACCCTGATATTAACTATAATGACCCATAATTTACCTAGATTTTTATTAAATCAGAATTGAAACATACTTATTACAACATATAACAAAACCATGATAGGTCTGTATAGGTATAGTGTCTTTAGAAACTGGGAAACATAAACAACTGGTTCATAAAGCATCTACATTGTCTCCCATTTATTTCATTATATCTAGAGTCCCTTTTGGAATATCCTACTTAATACCCTAATTCCTAACCTAGGTAAAAGAAAACATACAAAGTGTGAGCTCAAATTCTCAGTAAGGGTAAACAAAGGAAATATCAATCATATCAGATTCATAAGAACATAACATTTTAAAAATCTTAACCTACAAAAGAGATCATAATATCATAACATGGGATAAATCATAGTAGTGAAATGTAATCCCAATAATAATAACAAAAAACATGAAACTTTTTCTAATACACACATAATTATAGATATTCAATTTCATTTTAGTCAAGTCTCATTGCCAAGACTATCATTGCATACAAAGTCCATTTTCGAACCAAGTTAACTCCTCATTCCACTCCCATATCACTGAACCAGATTAACATGTCATTCAAGACATGTCTATATTATGAGAAATAAATCTATACCCAATGCATTGGAGGGATATATAGTTCTCACCCATATCATAAAGAAACAATTTTTATGTGTTCCACAAAATCATATATCATATATCATAGCATAACCCATGTAATAAAAATGAGATTCTTAAACATCATCCCATCATAACATAATATATATAAGATAAAAGGAAATCATAAAAATAATTCCATCATAACATAATCATATAAATGTAAAAAAAGGGATAGAAAGAGAAACCTATATTATCTTAGATGGAAAATAATTTTGATAAAACACTTGAACTTGAATCTTGAGGAAAATATCTTTTCTACTTCAAAAAACATTTTTACTTTCTTAACATTTCATGAAATTTTAAACTAAAAGAAGTTAATTAAAAATAAAATTTTAAATTTGTAAATAAATAATCATGGAAATAATGTTCTATGAAATCATAAAAATCTATTCATGCCGTATAAGTTAAAAAACATTCTTCTTGTACTTTAGCCGGAAAAGTCAAAAAGTATCTCCTACAAAAAATGACAAAAAGATTCCTTTTATATATTTTACTAAAAATTAACCAATATGTAAAATTGGATGTAAAAAATTGTAGGAGGATATAAATAATATAACATTTTAAGGAAACATTGTTGTGGATTATAAATATTCCCTACTAAATTCTGAAGTATAAACGATCTCGGATAAAAATGAGATTGGGATATTTTCCCTTAACATAGGTCTGATATACTTTGTACATATCCTAAACTCATGTATAATGATTTAAATAATGTCATTGACTTATTACAGAATGATATTCATTGTTATGATATCCAATATGGTCATATTATTTTCTTTTTATTAGTAATAATTCATTGCTACTTGTTATTCGAGTGTTCATTGCATTATGTTCTTATGCATGTTTTTTCGAATAAATTGTTATTACTCTTTTTAGGATAGAGATACCTCATTTAAATAATGGTTTTAGTGTAATATATATCATATTTATCCATTCAATTGATTTATATAATCATTATTCAATGAAGATCATCTAGAATGAGTCGCATCACATCGTGGAGACGGTAGGTCATATGCACGCACGAGTGGTGATGTCATTATTTTGATATTAAATTCATATATAATTGGATTGTATATCATATATAAAGAATCATAATAATGTTATGTTTATTATTTATATCATTTATACTCATTATCATACCCATCCAAATGATGAAATGTTTGAATAACAAACTACACCACGACGTGGAGACGGTAAGCCATACGTACACACGTGTGGGGAATTTTTCATTCATAGGATGGATAAAATAAAAAATATGTTTGTACCATTTTTATAATAACATCACAGTATATAGAAGATATTGGAGTTATTATTTGAGAATGGAAATAACAAAGAAGGAGTAAGTGGAAGAAGAAAGGAACTTGAAATAGGTGGTGAGATATTTACCTCTTCCTCGAGTTCTTTCTTTTGATTAGATCAAAAGGGCTCCTTAGGATGGTTTTATGACTAAAGGGAGGCCTCTACAATAAAGTTTGTATAGTTCAAAGAGTATTTGGTCAGGGTTTTTCTGAGAAAAATGGCGTTGGAGGTGTGAATTAGAGATAAGGGGGGTGCCCTTTTATAATAGGGGTGAGGGGCACCTTTGGAAAAACTTAAAATATTATTTTATAATAAATTAATATTTAGTTTATAATGGCTCCAAATTGAATTATTTCGAGGATAGGGTGGGGATGGTTAAAAATCCTCTCAACCAATATGTTTTAGGCATTTTTAGGTTACCATTTTTTACTTATCATTTATATTTTAATCTAAGTTAAATAATTGAACTTTTACCATGTCTTCTTGTATTCTTACACTATATTTCTAATAAACATACTATAAACTACCAATCAAACCCCAATTGGTTCATTAAAGTAATATATATTATTTTATAAGTCTTTTGGATGAACCTTATATTTTTGAAAATATAATATCAATTAATAATTTAATATTTGTTTTAAAAACTCTTTTATGTCAATTTTGATACTATTTGGTATTTTGTTTTTGGTAAATTAATAACAGCATTATTACTTCGAAAAAAATTCATCTAACCAACCCTAATATGTTATATTAACCTATAAAAGTACTGTAATTCATAAAAATTCTGAAATTGCATTTATTTTGGTGATTATAATATCAATTATGTTAATATTTCATTAATAAGGTAATTATTGCAACATCATTGTGTCATAAATAAATTAAATTATTTAATGTCTAAAAATTATAAATAAAATAACATTGTGTATGAAATATTTTTATCATTCTAATAAATATTTATAGTCAAATTTATCCAATTTATAACCCTATATTAAAATTATTTTACTTATTAAAAATTGATTTTAATTCTTTTAACTCTTCTTTGAATTAAATAATAATAAATGTCCTAATCTATTCCAAGTGGACCTAAATGGTAATATTTTTTTCCTAATGTTTTTTTGGTTGAATTACACTTATCCAATAGAATTAGGACATGTTTTAGGGTAACAGTAATATCATTTTTACCCTTAATTACTCTATTTACTTTTAACAATGGTAATAAAAGTAAAAAGTTACTATTCACAAAGATATATTTTAATCTTATTGAACAAAATTTTACTTACTGATATCATCCATGTCTCTCGGATTTTTGATATTCAAGTCACAGATGTGGTAAAATTATTTCTTATGTAAATTTGCAAATTCTCCTAGGACGTGGGTAAATAACGGTAAAAAGATCAATAAAATTTTTATATATCTAAAATTATAATAAAATGAATCCAATGAATTACATTGAAGATATATAGGTATTATGTATCTATTTTTACCTAAAAAAATTTAAATAAAATAAATAATTATTTAAATAAAAATTAGGTTTTAAACAATAACTTACTGTTTTTCACTATTCATTAAAAATTTAATGTTTTCAGAAAAATACCAAAAATTCACCCTAAGCTAATATCGATATTACAAATCCAAAAATGAAGTCCATTTTGAAAGTTAAACTTTATAATATTTCAAAAAGTGTTAATTACAATTCATAATGGCTAGTTTATATAATATTTTAATAACATATCGTGGTTTAGTGAAACTCAGTATTGCGTACAACGCAAGCTATCGAGGAAGGTTGCTCTTGCGTGTAACGCAAGCCAAGACAGTTTTGTGTGTATTGAAATATTTATTTGGTGTTTCATATAATATAATACATAAAAAAAATATTTCTCATAAAATCACAGGGTGTTACATTCCACCCCCCATAAATAGAATTTCTCCCTTGAAATCGTCACTTCGTAACAAACAGATGAGGATACCTATCCCTCATCATATCTTCAAGTTCCCCTATAGATTCTTCTAATTGTTGGTTCCTCCATTAAACATTAACCAAGAGAGTGTTCTTGATTTGTAGAAATTTTTATGTAGGATCCAAAATCTCTATAGGTTGTTCTTCATAAGAAATATCTTACTGTAGTGGTACAACTTCTGAGCTTAGTACCTATGAAGTATCAAGTATGTAATTTCTCATGATAGATACATTAAAGACATCATGAACTTGAGAGAGATTCAGTGGAAGCACCAATAGGTAAGCTACCTTCCCAACAGGATCCAGTATTTCAAAAGGACCAATATACCTAGGGCTAAGCTTGCCCTTCTTTCCAAATCTCATTACTCTCTTCCAAGGAGATATTCATAAGAACAATTTATCACCCACTTCAAACTCTAGGTTTTTT
Source organism: Viscum album (assembly GCA_963277665.1). NCBI lineage: Eukaryota > Viridiplantae > Streptophyta > Magnoliopsida > Santalales > Viscaceae > Viscum > Viscum album. The sequence continues at coordinate 852,658,176 of OY728159.1, forward strand.
CTTTGGTTGTCGACATAAATTTTAGGTCGACTCTGAGCTGCTCTTATGTGTTGTTGAATTGATATTACATTTTCTATCATCTCATCTACAAGATCAGGTCCTAATAGCTTTCTTTCCCAAACGTCATCCCAACAAGTTGGAGTTCTGCATTTCTTTCCATAGAGAGCTTCATAAGGAGCCATCTGAATATTGTAGTGAAAGCGATTATTATAAGAAAATTCCACCATAGGTAGGTTTTGGTCCCAACCACCTTTTAAATCCATAGAGTAAGCTCTCAACATGTCTTCTAGAGTTTGAATTGTCCTCTCAGACTGACCATCTGTCTAAGGATGATAAGCAGTGCTGAATCTCAACTCTTTATCTAGAGTATGCTGAAGAGTTCTCCAAAACATCGAGGAAAACCTCGGATCTCGATAAGATATAATGGAATGTGGTACTCCATGCAATCTTAACCCTTCCTTCAGATATATCCTGACAAGCTAATAAAGAGAGAAATCTTCACTAATAGCAATGAAGTGTGACGACTTCGTATGATGATCAAATATAACCCAAATAGCATCATTTACTTTTAATTTTTTAGGAATTCCAGTGACAATGTCCATAGATATTTTTTCCCATTTCCATTCGGGAATGGGTAATGGTTGTAACATCCCCATATACTTCTGTCTCTCAACTTTAACTTGATGACAAACCAAGCATCAAGAGATATATTCAGCAATACCCCTTTTCATTCCATCCCACCAGAAGTACTCTTTTAGGTCCGTATACATCTTTGTGCTTCCAGAGTGAATAGAGAATGAAGAACTGTGAGCTTCATCTAATATTTCATTCTTTAATTGTTGGATGTTAGGAACACATACCGGATTCCTGAACATTATTATTTCATCACAATCAATGTGAAATTCAGGAACATTTCTAACCTTCTTTTGTAACTCTACATCCTTTTCTGTGCCTCTTTAATCTTCACATGTATATATTTTTGAACCTTCATTAGAGAAAGATAAGATTTCTCTCCTTCCATTATAATTCCCTGATCCATCCTTTGTAAATCCATAAATATTTGATCTTTTGTGATCATCGTCATGGATAAGCTAGCATGGTTTTGTCGACATAATGCATATGCCACCTTGTTTGCATTCCCTAGGTGGTAATCAATTGAGCAGTCATAATCCTTAATCATCTCCAACCATCTTCTTTGGCGCATATTCAGCTTCTTTTTTGTAAAAATATACTTTTAAATTTTATGATCAGTATAAATATCACACCTTTCATAATAAATATAATGCGTCCAAATCTTTAATGAAAATATTACCATAGCTAATTCCAAATCATTAGTTGGGTAATTTATCTCATGGATTTTCAGCTATCATGAGGCATAATCTATCACCATATTGTTTTTCATGAGAACATAACCAAACCACTTCTTGGATGCATCACTGTAGATCAAAAACCATTCTCCACTACAAGGTAGTGTGAGCACAGGTGCGTTGGATAACCTTCTTTCTACCTCCTTGAAATTCTCTTCACACCCCTCCGTCCAAATGAACCTAAATTCTTTTTGAGTCAACCTATTGAGTGGATTAGATAATAATTAAAAATCTTTCACTAAACGTCAATAATATCCAGACAACCCAAGAAAAATTCGAATCTCAGTTACTATTGTTGGTCTCGACCATCATTTGATAACCTCTTTTTTTTCTGGATCCATAGGTACCTATGGAATTTATGGTTTTCGAGGCGGGGGACTTATAGCGGCCGCCATTTGGCAGCGCTAATATTATCAACAGCAGCCGCCAAAGGGCGGCCGCAGCACTTTAATTCCCAATAAATCATAACATAAAACATGAAACATGTGGCATACACACATAATCATAGAAATTCATTTCATATTAGTCAAGACTCATTGCCAATACTATCATAGCGGACAAAGTCTATATCTAAACCGAGTTTACTCCTCTTTCCAGTCCTATATCACTGAACCAGATTAACTTTCCATTCCATCCATGTTTATATCATTAGATATAAATCGTTACCCAATGCATTATAGGGAGATATAGGTCCAACAAATCTCATAATGATACCATTATTATGTGTTCCACAAAATCATAAATCATATATCATAGCATAACCCATGTAATAAAAATGGGATTCTTAAACATCATGCCATCATAACATAATCCTTATAAGATAAAAGGACTTAATAAAAATTATTCCATCATAACATAATAAAATCAATGTAAAAATAATGATAGAAACAGAATCCAATATTATCATAGATGGAAAATAATTTTGATAAAACACTTGAACTTCATTCTTGAGGAAAATATCCTTTCTACTTCAAAAATATTTTTCCTTTCTTAACATGTCATAAAATTTTAAACTAAAATAATTTAATTAAACATAAACATGAAAACTTGTAAAGGAAGTTTAATGTAAATAATGTTCTATGAAATCATAAAAATACATTCATGTCGTATAAGTTAAAGAACATTATTCTCGTACTTTGGCAGAAAAAGTCAAAATGTATCTCGTACTGAAAATGACAAAAGATTCCTTTCATATCATTTATTAAAAACTAACCAATAGGTAAAATTGGATTTAAACAATTTTAGGAGGATAAAAATAATATTTCATATTGAGGAAACATGTTTGTGGATGATAAATATCCCCCATTAAAATTTGAATTATAAACAATCTCATATAAAAATGAGATTGTGAGATTTTCCCATACCTTTGGTCTAATATGTTTCGTATGTATTTGAACCTCCTTTATAATGATTTAAATAATGTGATTGACTTATTAAAGAATAATATTCATTGTTATTATATCATATATGGTCATATTCTTATCTTCTTATTAATAGTATTTCATTGCTACTAGTTATTCGAGTGTTCGTTGCTTTATGTTCTTATGCATGTTTTGTTGAATAAATTATTATTCCTCTTTTTAGGATATAGATACCTCATTTAAATAATTGTATTAGTGTAATATATATCATATTTATTCATTCAATTAATTTATATAATCATTATTCAATGAAGATCATGTAGAACGAGTCGCATCACATCATGGAGACGGTAGGCCGTACGTACGCATGAGCGATGATATAATTATTTTAATATTAAAATAATAAATAATTGGATGGTATATCATATATTAAAAATCATAATAATGTTATATTTATTATTTATATCATTTATTCTCATTATCATACCCATCTAAATGAGGAAATGTTTGAATAACAAACTACACCAAGATGTGGAGACGAAAAGCCATATGTAAGCACGTGTGGTGAATTTTTAATTCATAGGATGAATAAAATAAAATATTTGGTGGTAAAAGTTTTATAATAACATAACAGTATATAGAAGATACATGAGTTATTATTTTAGAATGTAAATAACAAATAAGGTGGATGTGGAAGAATAAAGGAACTTGAAATGGGTGGTGAGATATTTACCTCTTTCAAGGTTCTTCCTTTTGATTTGATCAAAAGGGATACCTAGGATGAATTTATAACTAATGGATGGCCTCTAGGATAAAGGGAGGAAATTTTAGAGGGTATTTGGGCAGGTCTTTGCCAAGCCAAATGTCTTTGGATGTGTGGATTAGAGAGAAGGGGAAGTGCACTTTTAGAAGAGGGGTGAGGGGCACCTTAGGAAAAACATAAAATATTATTTTATAATTAATTCATATTCAGTTTATAATGGCTCCAAAGTGACTTATTTTGGGGCTAGAGTGGGTAGGGGTCTAACTATTTTCAACCAATATGTTTTAGATCAGTTTAGGTTAACATTTATCCTTATCATTTAGATTCAACTCTAAGTTAAATAATTTAACTTTTACCGTGTCTTCTTGAATTGATATAGTATATGGTTAATAAAATTACTATAAACTGCCAATAGAACCCAAATTGGTTAATTTATGTCATATATATTATTATATAAGTCTTTTGGAAGAACCATAGATTTATATGAATAGAATATCAATTAATAATTTAATATTTGTTATAAAAACTCTTTTATGTCAATTTTAACACTATTTGGTATTTTGTTTTTTCTAAACTGTTAACAGCATTATTACTTCGAAAAAAATTCATCTAACCAACACTAATATGTTATATTAACCTATAAAATTAGTTTAATAGATAAAAAGTATCAAATTACATTTATTTGGGTATTTATGATATCAATTATGTTAATATTTCATTAATACGGTAATTACTGTATCATCATTGTGTCATCAAAAAATTAAATTATTTAATGTATAAAAATTATAAATAAAATACCATTATGTAGGAAATAATTATGTCTTTATAATAAATATTTATAGTCGATTTTATCTTATGTATAACCCTATATTAAAAATGTTTCACTCATTTAGCTTTGATTTTAATTCTTTTAACTCTTCTTTGAATTTAATAATAATAAATATCATAATCTACTCCAAGTGGACCTAAATGGTCATATTTTATTACTATGGTTCTTTTTGGTAGAATTAAACTTATCCAATTGAATTAGGAAATGTTTTATGGTAACAATAATAGCATTTTTACCCTTAATTAACCTATTTACTTTTAACCGTGGCAAATACAAGTAAAAAAGTTATTATCCACCAAAAATTATTTTTATCGTATTGAACCACATTTTACTTACTGATATCAACCGTGTCACTTGTATTTTTTAAATTCCACTCACAGAAGCGATAAAATTATGTTTTATGCAAATTTGCTAATTCTCCTAGGAGGTGGGTAAAAGACGGTAAAAAGTTCAAAAAAAATTATATATCTAAATTTTTTATAAAACGAATCCAATGATTTACATTAAACTTATATAGGTATTATGTATCTATTTTGACCTAAAATAAATTTAAATAAAATAAATAATTATTTAAATAAAAATTTTGGTTTAAATTATAACTCAGTGTTTTTCACCATTCATAAAAAATTGAATGTTTTCAGAAAAATACCAAAAAATCATCCTAACCTAATTTTGATATTCCGAATCCAAAAAATAAGTCCATTTTGAAAGATAAATTTTAAAAAATTTAAAAAATTCGGTAGTAATATTCATAAATTCTAGATTATATAATATTTTAATAACATATTGTGGATTAGTGAAACTCGGTATCGCATACAATGCAAGAAATCGAGGAAGGCTTCTCTTTTGTGTTACGTAAGCCAAGACAGTGTTTTCTGTAGTGAAATATTACTTTGGTGTTGCGTATAACATAATAATAAAAACAAAATATTTCTAATAAAATCCTAGGGTGTTACATTAACCGTGTCTCTCGGATTTTCAAAATTCAACTCACAGAAGAGGTAAAATTATGTTTTATGTGAATTTACAAATTCTCCTGGGAGGTGGGTAAAAGACGGTGAAATGTTTAATAATATTTTATATATATAATATTATTAAAAAATGACTCCAATGAATTAAATTGAACATATATGGGTTTTATGTATCTACTTTTAAATATAATAAATTGAAATAAAAATTCAGTTTTAAACTATAACTCAGTGCTTTTCACTATTCATAAAAAATTAAAAGTTTTCAGAAACATACCAAAAATTCACCCTTTGCTAATTTTGACATTCTTAATTCAAAAATGAAGTCTATTTTACACAATTAAAAACAAATAAATTGCATTTATTAGTTTAATATTAATTTCCGTTGTCAAAATCAAAAGGCGTATTTTTGAGAAATAAAAACTACCAAAAGATTGTCACTTGTTTATGTACAATTTTAAAGTGATATTACTTCCAATGACAAAAAATGTATTAAATGGTAAAAATATAATCTAATTATACATCTAAACCATTCATATGTATAATTTAACAATAAAAATTATTTTTATTAAAAAAGTTGTTTTCAGTTGAAATATATTATTTTCACTATTCACCAAAATATAAAAGTTATCAGAAAAACCGAAAAAATTTATTGAAACTAAATTATTATCTCCCAATCCCAAATAATAAGTTTATTTTGTCAAATTTAATATATAAATGTTTCAAATATTGGATTTAAAAAGGGTTCCCTATTAAAAGGTTGCAAAATTGCATTTTTTGAAAAGAACTTCTATTATCTGAAAAAATGAATTTATCCTTACATTATGTCTATGAAACTCATAATATGTATTCTAAAATTATAATGGTTATATAAAGTTCAATATTCTATTAATACTATTCATAACCACTTTTGAACAGCTAGTTTCGTACGTCGTGGTGCACTTGAACCCGATGTTGCGTGTAGTGTAAGTTATTGAATTAATTTGAACAACTAAAGTACTATGAAATCATGGGGTGTTACATTCATCACACATTCAATAATTTGGCTCCTCACGGTTGTTAAAATTGGGCTTTAGAATATAATGGAAAGTCCCACATCGGAAGAAGAGCCAATAAAACTATCACTTTGAAAAAAAGAAATAGAAGTACAAAGGTCACCGAAGATAACCCATACTAGGATTCTATATAGGAAAACATGGATATAGAAGATAAAATAAGTGTTAAGTTATGAAGTAGAGGGATATAAAACATGATCAGGAGAAATATAACAACAAGAAAACCACAAACATGTGATGGGAAAAATAGTCATTAGTTTCCCAGTATGAAAAGTAAACAAAAATCATTTTTTTAAGTTACATTACATAAATATGAGGAATTTATTTATGAGATTGACTAATAACATAAAGAGATATAATTACTTTTTAAGTAGAGTTTCATTCTTTAATAAATTTCTACCACTAACTAATTTTATTTAAATGATGAGTATTCAAGAATACTTGGAAAAACCAGAAGTGCTAGAATAAACATCTAGAGAATCACACAATCCACAAAGGATAAACTATATATTTACATTGTCTTTAGAGATTAATCAAAACCAAAATGTTTAGTACAAGTTCTAATGATCCCCCAAAAGTATATTCCTTTTTATAAAGAAACACTAATCTTAATTTATAAAATTAAACCAACAATACCCCAATGTTTAATAAATACCACTCAAAAAACAATGGTCCTTTAAATCATTCAATATAATCCAAACTAATTTTAAAACCTAAAACATAGATAAATTTGATTATGTAGTCTTCCATGTTAAATTGTATCTCCAAATGACATCAACTACTCTTAAAGTCACATGCTTAAATGTAAATAAACTAGTAACATATCCTCTATTATAGGTTAATCATTTATATAAATAACTCAAAAAACTATAAATCTACAATAAAAACATAGATAAAAATCCACCATTACTCCTCAAATGAAATTCTATAGTATTCTATTTTTCTTGGGCATATAGTTTTCCCATCAAAGCAAACATCTTCCAAAATAACATTTATCAATTAATCACAAAATCATTTTTCCTATTCTAAGGGTATTCATTTGATAATACATAAGATCCCAAATCAACATATTATTGATCAATAAAATTATTTAACTAAATGTAATTAGTCATACTAACCAGGGACATCACATAGTCCAGTGGTAGGAGATAAATCAAAATCACACTCTGGTTATGTGTTCAATTCCCATAGCTTTGTCTAACGTGACAGGTTGTCACACGGTTTTCATGTTGTCCTTTTTCAAAAATTATATTTTATAACATTACCAAAATGAGATAAATTAGTCAAAATAAGCATAACATAATTTAACCACAAATGTTATCTCATAGCTTGCATTTTCATCCCAAAATATAATAACTTGTAATTTCCTCAATCCCATTGATCATATAAAACCAAATGGTTATTTATAAATATATCAACAAGAGAAAAGTTAATTCTTCCATAAATATAATTTTCAGATGACAACTGTTGGGTTACAAATACAAGAGAAAATTATTCCAAAGTAATCCCATCAACAAGGATAACTAATAAATTTAAACATTTCTCCAATAATTTATTTCCACATAGCTCCTTCTATGACCAATAAAATATCCTATATAATAGGTAATTCACTCGGGTAATGGGCAAGTCCCCAACATTTACAGAAACTGACTGAAAATGGATTCTTGGGACAATGTTTATTTTCTTCCATAGTACTCTTCATTTTTCCTCGGTAATTCTTCACTTCATGTCCATCTTTCCCACACATAAAGCCTTTCTTTGTTCCATTGATACGCTTTTCCCGGGTGTCTCCTTCCACATTTCCTTCAAGATGGAAATTGAGGATTATTTTCTCCATGGTCTCCAATACTAGAGATCTTATCATTCCTCACCTTTATCTTCTTTGTTGAGTATGGGAGTTGGTTAATATATATGTTGTTGATCATATTTTTGGAAAACTGATTTGTCATGAACACGATATCTTTTACGACTATCAACATTCAATTTTGTTTCTCATTTCCACCATCGTTCCCACCATGTACATCATTCTCAAAGTTACTATGACATCCTTGGAATCCATCCATTGATTAAAACCAGAAATCATTGTGTGAGTAATAGTAGTCATAAATCATATAGAGAATATTATGAAAACATATTTTCAATTTGGAAAACCTTAGGATTAACAAAGGTCATGTATTCTCATATATTATTAAAATAATTCAATTCTATTTGTAATGAAAATGTAAATTATCTTAAGAATATCCTCCGGGAGTGTCGTAATCAATAGTACAGCAAAGCCCATTTCCGTGCACCAGTTCCTGTTTGAGTCTAGCTCAAAGCAATGTTTTTGGGTTTTAACCCTAGGTACATCTGCTCCAGAGTCGTCTCTACCAGCTCGTATCCATACATGGATGTATTTCTTGGAAAACTTACAAAATCACTACAATACCAATATATTATCAAGTTCCTCTATACTAATCATCAATCTCTATCATAGGGCTATGTGCTCTATTCAGAGTTTATCGAAATATAGTTTCCAATGTTTGTACTAAACTTCCTCTGATACCGATTGTAACTCCCCAAACCTAGTTACCCAGAGTCAGTGCATTATTACATAACATTGGCGTGATCACAAATTATCAATTCTCAAAAGACTGATTATATTAGTATCCTTCGAAGTACTATATACATTCATAATTTTTACATTAAATCATAAGATGAAAAACTACAACAACATTTTTTCCATAGACCACACTCATATCCTCTATGACTATATCTGCAGGTCAGTCATAAAATACTTTTTCAAATATTGGGAAAAATAAAACATAGAAAGGGGTGAGCTCAAATGATCAGTAAGGATAAAAATATAGTAGAAATATTCAAAAATAAGAATAAACATTGAAGGCAATGTTTAACTAAAACAAAAGCCTTTTAAACATTAGCTTCAGCGTAATATAAAAAAATAAAATTAAATAATGTCATTTAATTATTCACATGGATATTCTACTAGTCGACTAATCACATTAAATATCAATAACCACTTTCATAATGATGGAATACATAATTCCAGACTATCATAACCACATAGTCAAGGCCTTGTGCCAAGACTACAAATAAGATTTTTTCAAGGCCTTGTGCCAAGACACTAGTTTGTCTAATGAAACCTACCGATAATTAATAACAGATTAACCTCAATCTATAATAATGAAGGATATTGACATAGATGAAAATAATCATCAAAACTATTTTAGAGAAATATCCCCCTTTTTTGAAAACATTTAAAAGTCACATTATTCGTCAAGAACCCATTTAAAAAATGATTTTTTAATCTAAGTGTCCCATACCACATTGAAACTTTTAAATGGAATTTTAATTTAAAAAAACTAATTTCCATTTAAATAAATCCTTATAAACATTTTTAAAACATGGACATTAATGAGAAATATTTAGAATAATAAATCTTTAAAACATTTTAAAATGATATTTTAGTTTGAGTTATTAACAAAAAGAGAGACACTTGAATACAAATAATTGAGTTAATTAATAATTTTTAATATCATGAGAATAAATGTATTCCTGATATACTATGTCAATGTACATTATATACACCATATAAAAGTGATTTGGTGTATAATAATAAATATGTATCACTGGAATGTAAATTGATGTGAAATCTATTATAAAGACAGTATCCTTTTATTAATGATAATTCAACGATTTAATTATTTGTGAAATATATAAATACACTAAATATTATTGAATATTCAGTGTAAATAAATCAGAGGACATTCACACATATTCTTGTAAAAACAATACAAATGAATTGGATATTTAACTCAACAAATGGAGATTGAGTTAAAATTAATCTTATCAAGTTCATATCGATGAATTGAGAGTTTATCAACGGAGTGATTATGAGTATCAAAAGCAAATCCATGAAAAGGGGAGTGGAAATTATGACATAAGCAAATGAATAGTGATTCCACACATAATCATGGAGTAAAATAATCAATGAAGTATGCGTAAAGCCGAATGAGTGGATATTGAAATTTCAAATTCCCTTATAGATTTAGTAACTTACGAAACATACAACCCTGAAAGAAGGATCATCAAATGATGATGTAAATATCGATTAATTAAATTATATTACACAATGAATACAATCATGGGCAGTACAGACACCACATGCAATAAATATGTAGTGAACAATGGAAATCTCAAGGAATTAAAAGTGAGATAAGAAACCCCTTACTTTGTACTTTTTCCTTGGTTAAGGGTAGGTTAACCTAATTTTAATGGAAAAATAATACTTTTTGAATTATACAAGAATCATATAGATTAATATGATATCATATATGATCTTTTAACATTGATTTGTTAATAATATCATTGTATTATTGTCATTTCGGGTGTTAACAGATTTGTTTTCCTTTATATTCTTTGTTGTGTGAGCCATATTTGTTATGGATGGGATGTATCATATTAATATCCAGAATTATATCATGTATCTCAAAATTATTTTTAATCATAAATTGAAATTTAGTCTTGAATGGATACGATGGGTAATTAATCTCTTCGCGTTTGTGGAGACAGAAATCTGTACGTATGCACGAGTGACAATATAATTATTTTGATATTAAAATAATATATAATTGGATGGTATATCATATATAAAGGCTAATTATCATGTTATATTTATTATTTAAATGAATTAAACATCATTATTATACCCACCCAAATAATAATGTATTTAATAACAATTAAAGCACGACGTAGAGACGGCAATCCGTACATACGCACGTACGGTAACATGTCATTCAATGGATGGATTGAATAATGAATATAGTTGTACCATATTTATAATAACATCAAATTATATAGAAGATACTGGAGTTATAATTTTAGAATGAAAATAACAAAGAAATAAGAAGTGGGAGAAGAAAAAAACATGAATGAGGGTGGTGAAATTATTACCTCTTCTTCGGGTTCATCCTATTGATTTGATCAAAAGGGCTTCTTATGATGGATTTATGACCAAAGGATGGCCTCTAGGATGATGTGATTGAAGTTTAGAGAATATTTGGGTAGAGTTTGTCCAAACCAAAAGGCATAGATGTTGTGAATTTGAGAGAAGGGGAAGTGCCCTTTTATAAGAGGGGTGAAAGGTACCTTAGGAAAAACATAATATATTATTTCATAATAAATTATTTTTCGTTTTATAATTTATCTAGAGTATATAATTTAACGAATAAGGTGGGGAGGGGTAAAAAACACTCAACCAATTGGTTTTATAGAGGTTTGGGTCACTATATTAACCATAAATTTTAGATTTTACTCATAGTTAAATAGTTTGACATTTACCATGTCTCTTTGTATTTTTATATTATATGGTTAATAAACATAATATATACATCCAAGAGAAACCCAACTAGTTGATTAATGATTCACATATCAGTATATTATTCTTTTGGACAAACCTTGGATTTTTAGGAATATAATTTCAATTAATAATAAAATATTTGTTTTAAAAAACTCTTTTATGTCAATTTTGACACTATTAGGTATTTCATTTTTTCTAAATTCCTATCGGCATTATTACTGAAAAAAAATCATTTAAACAAAAATAATATGTCATAATAACCTAGAAAATTAGTGGAATTCATAAAAAGTCTCAAATTACATTTATTTGGATATTTATAATATAAATTAATTTAATATTTCATTAATTACTTAATTATTTCATCACCATTGTGTCATAAATAAATTAAATTATTTAATGTCTAAAAAATATAAATTAAATACCATTATGTATGAAATCCATTCCAAATTCTAATGAATATTTATAATAGAATTTATCTTATGTATAACCATATATTAAAAATGTTTTAGTTATTTATCTTTGATTTTAACTCTTTTAACTCTTCTTTAAATTATATAATAATAAATTTCCAAATCTGACCCAAGTGGACCAAATAGGTTCATATTTTATTCCTAAGGTTTTTTCGGTCGAATTATTCTTATCCAATAGAATTAGAACATGTGTTAGGGTAATAATAATATTATTTTTACCCTTAATTACCCAATTTACTTTTAACCATGGTAAATACAAGTAAAAAGATATTATTCACCAAAAATTATTTTTATCTTATCAAACCACATTTTACACCTTGATATTAACCGTGTCTCTCAGATTTTCTAAATTCAACTCACAGAAGCAGTAAAATTTAGTTTTTGTAAATATAAAAATTCTCCTAAGAGGTGGGTAAAAGATGGTGAAAAGTTCAATAAAATTTTATATATATAATTTAATTAAAAAATGACTCTAATTAATTACATTTAACATATATGGGTATTATGTATCTATTTTAACCTAAAATAAATTTAAATAAAATAAATAATTGTTTAAAAAAATTCTGTTTTAAACTATTACTCAATGTTTTTCACTATTCATAAAAAATTAAAAGTTTTCAGAAACATACCAAAAATTCACCCTAAGCTAATTTTGATATTATGAATTCAAAAATTAATCCTATTTTACCAAATTCAAAACATAGATATTTAATTTATTAGTTTAAAATTAATTCCAGTTGTCAAAACCAAAAAGCGTATTTTTTAAATAATAACTACCAAAAGAATGACATTTGTTTATGTCCAATTTCTAAGTGTTATTAATTCCAATGACAAACATTTTATTAAATGGTAAAATTATAATCTAATTATACATCAAACCATTCATATGTATATTTTAACACTATAAATTATTTTGATTAAAAAATTTGTTTCAGTTAAAATATATTATTTTCCACTATTCACCAAAATATGAAAGTTATCAGAAAAAAAACAAAAATTTATTGAAACTAAATTATTATATCCGGCTCCCAATGAAAAATTTTATTTTGTTAAATTGAATATATAAATGTTTCAAATATTGGATTTAAAAAATGGTTCACCATTAAAAGGCTGCAAAATTTCATTTTTTGAAAAATACTTCTTTTATCTGAAAAAAAGGATTTTGTCCTTACATTATTTCTATAAAACTCTTATATAGATTCTAAATTTATGAGGGTTATATAAATTTCAAAATTCTATTAATTCTATTCATAACTGCTTTTGAATAGCTAGTTCGATAAGTCGTGGTGTGCTTGAACCCGATGTTTCGTGTAGTGTAAGTTATTTAATTACATTGAAGAACAAACATACTATGAAATATTTGGGTGTTTCAAATAGTAACATGACCATTAGAATAAAAATTTGAACCTTATAAATAGTAAACCCTCCAAATGTAATTTTATCCTCATCAATGAGAGTATAAATCGAATTTAACCATCTAATAGGTTTCAATATAATATAATTATGTCATAATATGTGTTAACAATTATTTTAATAATTATTTATTTTGTGATTTTATTTTTGTAGGTCATGTATATTTAACTACAAATTTATGATTAATTTAATAATTTAAATGAATATTTATTTTCATAAAATTTAATCACATATGAATATTTTGATGAATTATGACTAAAAAGTCATTTTATTATGTCATTATTAATTTTTCAAGTTGTTTCAATATACGTTTTAATTCTAAAAATTATTTTTTTCAAGTAAATTATTATTTTAATTAAATTTAAATTTCAAATATTAAGAAAATTATTTTATTCATATGGAGTTAATTTTTTAATTCTACATGTTGAAAATTTGTTAGGGATGATATTTGGGAATTTAATGAAATACTTTAATTTTTTATGTAATTTGGATACAATAATTTATCATGTATGTACATTATGAGTTAAAAAATATACTCCTGGAAGCATGGCTAAGGTAAGAACCCTTTTTTTCAAAATCACATGATAAAATTAATATTTTGGGTCACATGAATCTAGACCATTAATATTAATGAGAAAAAATATTGATCTAATTTTTATGAAATAAGAAACACTTCCTCCCAACTATTCTAAATACATCCCCTTTTTCCTATTTTCATCTCTCCTATATAGTCTTGTGTGTAGTCCAGATTATGTTCAAATCTCTCCCAAATCCCCTCTCCCACATCCATAATCCCTTGGTCTCTTAAGATGTTCAAATCCATCACCTAAAGATTCTCTCAAGGAATATATATTCAAGAGGACATTAACATCAATTGAAGGACACCTCCAGACATAAGGAATGATATTCTACTTGTACCACCATTATTCCATTAGGGTTTTTCTATATTTCAATTATACCAAATTATTTTCTATAATATTTTTGTTCACATCATATACAATATTATTACATTCTACAAAGTCATATGCCAAGATCCATTCATCATTCGCATTCGTGGATATTTATTTTTTTAAGTGGTTCTCTATGAAATACTTCTCGAAAAGTAGACTCGTTTAATGGGAACACCATGAATTTTTACCCATTTTCCTATAAATTATATAATCTCTTTTTAATACACAATAATCTTTTTAAAACCACACTTTATATTATGAAAACTTTTTTTTGTCAACTATTCATTTTATTTAAAATATTGTTCCCTTTTTTGTTTAAATTTTCCGTTCATATTTTCCTTCAACAACAATAAAATTTCTTTATTATAATGTTTTTTAAGTACACATTTAACATTTTATTAATTAATGTTGACCTCACGTTCAATAATATATTCTAATTCCACCCTTTTATATTCCATTACACCAATCCAACGGCCCGAAGGCCTTAAAATTTTTTTTTTATTTAAAGGAAGGCCCTCCTTTTAAGGGAAGAAGGGGAGGAAACCCAAATAAACATCATCGACTTAGGACAAATCACAACCTGATGTTTTAGCGAGACACTCCAAATTGGCATCATGGAACAACCCCATCCTAGCAATTGATAATGAAAAAGCTCTCCATCAGTGCAGGGTTGAACGGAAAGAAAATGACCTACGTCAAAGTACAAGCCCGATCCGATGACAAATGTCATATCCTCTCAACAACCAAATCAATAAAGCTCTACAATAAATAACATCTAGCTATGGAACCTCCTCTGGGGCCTGATCTTCCTGGTGGAGTCTGAGTGCATCACCATACCAAAAGACCTCATAAACCCATTCACAATTCCTAGAAAACAAATCTAGATAACTTCCAACAATCAATCATTATGGACCAACCTCATCGACCTCCACCCCGCCATCGCAGCCACAAATCCCGGATGAAAATCCAAAGAACATGATATCAAGCCATCGTTGCCATGACTGGATGGCCCAACCCCGCACCAAGGAACTGCCACCAAGGAGTGAAATTGGGTCATCCTGAAAGAGAAACACCACTCTGGGCATGGATCTACTCTGAACGTAACCTTGGTTGCACCATCATCAGATTCCAGCACAAGCCTAATGATAACAAGTGAGAAAGACCATCGACGTCGAACCAGAACAACCAAAACCAGAACCAGAGAACAACTTCACAGCTGGAACCAAATTATATTCTTGTGAAAACTCACTGCATCTGAAGACCGAAGACCTCCCCCCTCTAAAGCACCGATATCAAGCCCTGAGCCTCATCAAGAGATGGAATCAAGCCCCGATCCAGCCAAGAACCAGTCTTCTTTTTGACTTGTTCTCCTCTCTATGAAATTAGAATTGACTCATGCTAAAGTCATGTTTTATGTTGCTTCCACATTATCATGTCCCCATGTTTATCTGATCTTATGTTTATATGTTATGATTCCATATGATCTATTTGTTGACTTCTAACCTATTTCCTATAGCATTATTCTAATATTTATTCCCTTACTATGAATTTTTGATCTTCTCTTTTATCTTGTAATTCCTAGGATATCCTATAAACTTGAATGATAAAAATGGATGTTAGGATATATTTTTGAATATTAAATAATGATATGTTTTATTTAGCCCCATGTTATCTATTTTACGTACTTAGCCTCTCAAGACATTAGAATTTACGATCCTTTTACTGTAATATGATGATTTATTATGCTTAAATTAATGTAATGATATGTGAAATGGCAAGGGTCTCTATATCATACCACATGACCATCATATTTATTATAAGGAATATATAATATGTTTTATGGATTGAAAACTAATTGTTCTACAAAATAAGAGAACTCCCTTGGTGACCATTCTTTAGTGATATCAGTAACTTGAAAAATCTATATGGGGACATGATGATGTAATGAGGCCTAATGATCCAAATTTTTTTGAACTACGATGTTGAATTTTTTTTGTTAATTCATTTTCATGGTGGAATAATTTTACACTGTGTGAGTTTTTGATATTTTGGAACTAATTAAAATATTATATATTTTATGACATATAGCATTGTGAATACCATCAATTAAAAAAAATATTGTCTTTTTCTTCATTATACACAACACCTTGTCTAGATTGTGTGAAATGGAACACCATGTTTTAGATAACCATGATAAAAAATTAATATTAATATCAAAAAATGTCTGTAATTATTTATTTAATGAATTTATGTCATAATAATTGATACCAAGGTTTTGAATATTACTTATAATTTTTTCATTTAAAAAGAACACATCGATAAAAATGTAATTAATTATTCAAATATTACGATATATTTTTAGAATACCCTATTTTCTCAAAAATAATATTTATTTATTTTTTGTTACATTGTTTAATTTATTTTAAAAACATTTAGGAATATAATTAGATAAAATAAAACATTTGTTTTAATCTATTGGTGCCAAAATATGTGATGAATAAAAAGACTCAAAGAGAATACCACTTCCGAAGAGGCGGTCTCGCAAATCCCACTTGTGGAGCCCCAATACACCGTGGAATTCGCGGAACCCCGCAACACCAAAACTAACATGAAGATGAATCCCCCTCTATGGTCGCAGAGGAGTAAAGAAGTGGGAGGCTCCACAGTTATGACATAATTGACCGGAAGAATCACGCTTTGGAGGGAACCAAATGGACCTCTATTTTCCCGTCGAACTTGATTGAAACCTCCATGAGAGCCGCACATAGGAGCTAGGTTATATCTACATTGAGGATGGGATGAATGTCGAATCTGCAGTTACAATGAACTTGACGCACGCTGTAGATGATTGTGGAGTGCCACGTGGCTTTTCCCTGAGTAGTCCCTCCTTTGTTTCGTTGATCGCCTATAAATATCGAGATCCCTTTGATCCCAAAGGATGGATACCCGACAATTCTCTTTCTCTTCTCTCAAATCATGAAGCTCCTTCTCCTCTATGAAACCTTGAAAAAATTACCTCTTCCAGGAACTTCATCATAGCGATGTACCCATCCCTTAGCTCAAATATAACCCCTCTTCAAATAGGTATTCCCTTCGTAGAGCCCACGGTCCATCACAAAGGATGGAGATCCTAAAGGGGACTCGAGTCTTCACCAATAACTCATGCATCACGAAGTACCCTCTATACACATGGTAACCATATGTTAACATAAGATCATTGTGCTTCATAAAGCACATTTCTTATTTTTTCTATTCTTTTCAAGATACCCTTGCTTCGTGAGGTCATAATCTGCGAAGAGCATTCCACTTCACAAAGTACCCTTTATATGCACCTATAGCCTATGCCTAAGATAGGCCACCCCAAATAAAAAATCATACCCATTCACAATGTCCCTCCACTACATGGAGCACCAGAGTTTTAGAATATACTTTCCTATGAACCCAATTGTTTCGCAAATCATTCTCCTATATGACCCTCTAGGCTTGTACAAAGTGATTTCATGGTCCCTTAGGTGGTGATTTATGTTTTTTACATAGAATTATTCTTCTCCGCATAGGCAAGCATAAAAATATTGATTACTCACATAACCACACTAATGTGTTCCCCTCATTTGAACAATCCACAACACCCCAACACCACAAAATTGCTGATGCCTTCCCATTCACAAGGATTGGTGGGTATTTGTTATGTATGTTCTAGGGGTGCAGAGTGAAACCTCATAATCTAAGATATAGGACATTAAAATTCTAAGCATCATCATCCTCATCACATGATGTTAAACTACAGCATCCACCCATTCAATACACGTGGGGTGCCTTGTCTCGAACATTCTCCATGCCCACTCATCTTCACGGGAGTGAAATCATTCCCACATAGAATGAGATCCTATTTGTTAGAGCAGAATCTACATGTAGGTAGGGGATACCAGCATGGTTTAATCCCTTTTATTTTCATGAAGGAGGTAGAACCCCTCCTCAAACTATAATCTTCCATGCGAAATACTAGAGGATAGAAGGGTATAAGGACATTCTATACCCTATCCCTCTCCCTGTGGGATTTGTTTCTATTGGGAATCTATCCTAGATGTAATTACCAATCTCTTTCGGTCAGGACTTCTAACCATGCATAAGCCCATGTTTCCTATATGGTCTATTAACCATGTAAATGACCGTGTTTCAAATTTGGGCTGCTAACCATGGGTAAGCCCCAATCCATATTCTATGGATTCACCTTTCACAATGTGATCATCAGGTCTCTGATGCCTCTTGTTTCTCACACTGAGCATGAATCACGTGGGATTTGAGTAATCATTGACCATGTTATTCTTCCGGGTCCTCTATGTTATGTAAGCCCTAAACTCATCCAAACTACATGGAATTTGATCCTTGTCTCAGAGGCAAGGTTTGTAGGAAACCTTCCACTGGTTTAAGTGAAACAATTTCCTATCCCGACACCTTCATGTCATTTCACCTTTGTCCCACATGATGTTAAAATTATTCCCTCATCCAAACTATGTGGACTCTAATACTTTTCTCCTTGGAATGGTACATAAGAAACCTCATTGAGGTTCAATCCCAAAACCTACTTGTCCCAACCACTTCACATCCTCTCACCTTCATCTCGCATGATGTTAAACTAAATCACTCATAAAAAATTTGTAGACTTTGATCCTTATCTCCAAGGAATGTTACATAGAATGCCTACCTAAGGATAAATCCCAAAACCTATATGTCCCGACCCCTTTACATCGGTTCACCTTTATCCTTTATGACATTAAATTTCATCCTTCATCTAAACTACGTGGGCTTTAATCTTTCTCTCTTAGGCATGGTATATAGGAAGATTCCCTTAGGATCAATCCCAACATGTACTTGTCCCAACCAATACACGCCGGTTCAACTTTGACTGACATAATGTTAAACTGCATCACTAATCCAAACTACATATACTTTGATCCTTTTCTTCTAGGAAAGTTATTTATGAGGCCACCCTAAGGATCAATACCAACACCTACTTGTCCAAACCACTTCACATAAGTTCAGCCTCATCCCACATGAAGTTAAACTGAATGCCCCATTCATCCCGAATGAAATTAAAATGTACCAGTTCCAATTTTTTGGTCTATGATCCTTGACTTCAAGGTAGGGTACGTTGGAAACCTCTATGAGTTCTGACATCAATTGATGGTAAGCAGTTTTGAACCCCAGTAAGTTGTAAGTCATTATCAACCCCAATCGATCATTAGTCATTGTGATCCCCTATCGATGGTAATACATTGAAATCTATCTAGTGTTATTTTTTTATTCCCCATAAAATGTTAGTCCATTGAATTCTCCTTTACTATGGCCCAAATTACTATTCATCCCCTATGGTGTCAGGTCAACCTGGGCTACTAACCATGCGTAAGCCCCAACATGTCATTGGGTTGATGTCCTTTGTGCATACCATGATTCAATGCCCCATTATAAAATATGTGGACATTTATTCCCTTATTCTAGGATATGTAGAAATCCCATCTACTATTGAAGCCCCCCACTCATGTCCCATTATTGTATCTACCAAGAGCCTATGTGTTTTGTGAAGTTCATACACCAACCACGATGTTCGGCCCCCTCCAGATCTCATCCATGCATCCATTCTCATGGGTAGCCTCCTCAGGTGTCCCATCACCCCATCGAACAATGTTTACAATGATTCCCTACCACATGGATACATAGGAATCCTCTCTGAGGTTCAATTCCAACATAATCGTTGTCATCACATCGGGTATATCTCATTATCCATATTAATTATTACATGTATTCCACATCCCATTGTGATCATGTCACCAAAATTCACATTGCTCCTAGTAGTAATCGGGTGACTAAAAATGCATTAACTCCAGCATCAGTGTTCCCTCCTGGTGTTACAAATATCTGATCCACTATTATCAGTGTTTTGATTTGTTCGATCTATCTTTTAAAGACAATATACTGATGGCATATCCTATGTTAAACATGGAAAGATGAGAAAACCCTCAGAGACATGCCTATGGGATATTATTCCCCACATTAGATGTGAGATTTCTTGGGCTTCTAGGCCCTCAAGAATCCATATGATAAGGGCATGAAAACCAAACACATCAATGTTCCAAAATCCAGACATGCCATCGATGTGAAACATGACTACTACCCTGACCGAAGTTTTCTTGCACTGAATTCTCTCCTTGTAAATTCTTCATAGAAGTAGTGTAATTAAACAGTGTCAATGAATATATGGATCATGGTTCCAATGGATCTAGTTAATCGGCACCTGTTACTTCCAAGAAAATAGTGGAACTACTGTGAAGCACACTAGAATTTGGGGTAGTTGAACGTTGGATATCCCGGTCAGCAATGTTGTCAACATGGATCCTTCATACCAACCATTTAAGATGAAATGGCATTGGTGAACAGGAGTTCGCTTTCATTCCTTCGCCACTAATGGTTAAATATCCATTCATTCCAGGACCCAAAATCTTATTATAGTAAACCAATCACCCCCTTCCCACTGATGCATGGGTAGGGGCATTGTCCACATAGTTATCCCATGCAGACTCATCTCTCCCATGAGAGCCTCCATGTCCATGGCTATTTGGAACCCACACCCCATCACACTATATAAATTCATTAATACAATGTAATTAATGATATCAGTTACGTTATGATGTGTAAGGGAATATCATATCCCAGGATATGGACCAAAAAGATATAGAGGTTTTTGTGCCTCACAATCTCCGAGACATCTAAGGGCCTTGTATGGATCCACTATTCCCCGATCCTATGGATAACCATTTCGGGAGACTCTCCTTAGAATGCTTCAAGGACTCCCTCCCCTACATTGATGGGGTGAGGGATTTCTCGGCCAGACCAGCTATAATTTCATCCCTGGAATACAAAGGAGGGATCCCACTAGGCCATGTTAGGGCCATCTCCCGATATCATAGGTTGTGGAGCAGGTGTGTTATTTACCTGCACCCATGTCCCTAGTCTGTTTAACCTGATGCCAACATCTGGTAAAAGCTAAGGAGGATTCTCGGTAGGGGGTTCATCATCAATGACTCATGTGGCCCATGCCATCACTGACACTTACCGCCACTCTCTTATTTATGATGATAAGGGGCATTCATAATCCAGGCATAGATCGAGGACCCAACCACCACACGGGAAGGTTGGGATGACTCTCCCGGTCGCTGACACAGGCAGAGTCTGTCATAGGCCATCTTGCGACAATAAAACCCTATACAGAGGCCCTCCCCATATCGTTGCCAATGAGAGCGTGGGTCCACCAATCTTTAAAATTCATTGTGGAGGTTGACCCCAGGACACCATTATTCCATGAAATGGTCCTCCCTACTACATTGACACCTAGAATGGAAGCCTATTCCGAACCAATGACCATAGGTATGGAGTCATTCCTCCTATCACAGGTCATCGATGTGATGATGCCACTCATCCAGTAAACCATCAATGTGGTGGTCTTCCCCATTTCATTACATAAATCTAAGAAGCTCCTCCTAATACCATCAATCAATGAATCATATATTTGCCTTACATCATGGGCACCCAACACAGAGGTCCTACCCGTGTTCTACTTGACCAGTATGAGGACCCTCCTCGTACTGACACTGCCAGAGGAAATAATCATTAAGGAACTCCCCATGCTCTTATTATCTCTCGAACATCTAGAGGACACTCCCTCTGCACATTAGCTAGTGGAAAATGAGGTCTTTCCCATGTTCCAATTCACATTTCACCAGATGATCCTCTTACCCTAGCTTCTCCAGGTGGAAGTTCTATTTTCCCACATATCATTTTGGCCAAAGGCCCTCCCCAAGCCAAAAAACTACACTTTCCCGGAGTTCTATCCTTTGGCAGGTGGGAGGGTCACTGACACCATAAAAGGAATGCCAAAAAGATTTACACTGTAATTAATCTCATATTCTTCTCAGATTCTAAAGCAGAATGTGATTGAGTAATGGAACCCCCACCTCTATCCTCTTTGTTGATAGAATGGTCATGGATGAGGCATATTAGCCTCATACTTCCAGAATGTTATGTCCACCAGAATACTACATTCAATTGTAGATATATCTCTGAGGAGGACGATTTGGACCCTTCCTTGGTCCTGGCCATGCAGTCCTCTCTATCAACAAGAGTGTAACTCTCTAACTCTAACAAATTTCATGGATAGTAATTCTAGGGACTGAAAAAGGATGAACATCAACCTGACCCACCACCCATAAATTTAGTCCCTCCATCAGAAGTCATGGTCTCCAGTACGTCTTACTGGGTTTTGGTGGCTCAGTCCTTTCATTCATCGTAGGATATCATGAGATGTGGCAGCATGTCATCTTTTACTATGTATTCTCTTTCAGCTGGACTTCCATATTAGTGGTCTACTTAAGTGTCGATACTGATCCCACATCATCACCCAGTCGATGAGTGGGGAAACCCAAGGAAAGATCGTGAGTCTAAACCAAAGATCATTGGGGACATCCATATAGTAGAACATTTCCCCAAGATGTTCTGGGAAACTACAACAATGAACTTCAATGTGACAGAATCACATAACCATGAGGAAGTCTACTGCAATCGACAAACCCTTTGGGCGATGAATGTCCTTGTCCTTTATCAGTGAGTGGCTTACCCCAATATTTATAAAAAGATCAAATATATTGACCAGAAATTTCGTATGGTAAAATTGGTTGTGATTAGTATGGCTCAGTGCCCTGAGTCACCCGGTCTCCACCAGAACCTAAAAAAACAATGTGTTCTAGGGTTTATAGTACTCTGTAGAATTATCATGGAGGCTTCCCCCCACATTTTGATTTATGTTTGGAGGAAGTATGCTACCCTCCATTTTAGTTCTATTTTGAACTAGCCAGATTTTCTAGGTGACATTAAAGATATTCCTCCTATTTGAATCACAGTTAACAAGGATGTTCTATTAGAGGAATAGATAGAGATAGAGATCATTGGATAGATCTTACTTCCCCCCACCTATGACAGTGCCAAACCTAATGAATCGATTGGGAAGGGTTACTCACCAGTAGATAAATCTATCGGGTCTTCCCATGTCCACCGAGTTAATAGTCCCCAACTGGAATCCCAAAAAGGAAAAATAACATCATGGGGCCATCAAAACCATTTACCCATATGGCTTAGTGCAGATGATGGAGGAAGATCCCAAAAAATCCATGTTCTATCAACAACCCCCAGAGCACATGAAGATGGTTGATTACATCGTTTCTTAACATGCTACTGAGTGGTGACTAGGGAACGATTATCCTCGACTGTGGTAGAAGGGGTAGGTACAACATTCCCCTGGAGAGATTCCCTAAGGCAACTCAGACCATTCTTCTCTCATAGATATAGAATCCATAGCTTATGTCAAGAGGGCACAATATGGGTCACCAAATCCACCAGAGTAGCATGATATTCCTTGGGTCCTAGCTCGGGTAACCTCAACTGCTTTGCTAGTCACCCCACTAGCCGCTCCACGAGACGTTAGCCATTCTTATCATGTTGAAGAACGTGCCAAGGCACTAGTGGTTAGGGCCATCCATGAATAAAAGAATTCTCACCCAGATGATCTTATGGTGGTTCTCCTTTCTCGCCTCAAGGCATTGGAAACTTGATAGGTGGAAATTCCACCTAATGGAAAGCCATATCTGGCTTGGGTGGATGATTTGATATCACACCATGGTTTTGGAAATCTAGAATTCTCCCCCTTTAATAAGAATGGTGACCCACTGCATCATCGGGTCAAATTCATCTCTAGGAGCTGACCCATGTTTGGACTCCCAGAGTAACAAGAGGCTTCTAGACTCCAGTGTTTCGTATAGACATTGGAAGGTCATGAATTTTTGGGGTACATCTAGTTACCCATTAGGTCGGTCACTGGAAAGGATGATCTTTATAGATATTTCCATTACCATTTCAGCTATAACACCTAGAAGAAGAGTATTTCAGTATTCTTCACGTGAAAAAAGAGGCTTGATGAGCTCATCTCATACACTGTAGATCATTGGAATGGTCTCACCTACTCCCTGGATATGTCGCTAACTCAAGAACAACTATTGAAAATGTTTGTAGGGAATGTCAAAACCAAAATGATACCCGCTATCATTACTCATAAATACCCTAGGGTATTTTGAGACATCTCAAATAAGGCCCAGAGTCTAGAGGAATACTTATAGTAGGTGAGGTAGGCACATCTGTTGACTCTTTCAATAACCACAAGAAGAGCTACTAAGGCTGATCCCACCGCCATGGCCCAAATAGAGACCCCCATAAAACTGTAGTTATTAACAGTGTATCTGACTCTACATCCTTGAAGAGTCTCACCTCTTCAAGTGCAACCTCCATCCTATTAGTGTCGACATCAAAATTTGTAGGCACCCTCGCATAATCTACCACCACCACCTAAGAGAGATTACTAAATTCCACCTCCTCAATAGGATATTTCATCCCCCCATGAGAGACAGAATCCTATAGCCCCATTCACAGACGAGAGAAACTGGAAATAATCATTCATTTAGTCTAAAGTCCCCGGTTATTTCATATGTGCATTGAATTATGGAATTATATAGTTTCCCAAAGGCTGGAGACCCGGTGAGGGGGATCTCACTAATCTCCACAATTACTTCCCCTACCACTGAATCCAAGAGAACACCCTAAAATAGTGATATGTGTTTAAAGACAGGCTCCTAGATCAGGTTGATCACAACATAGGATGGTTAGGCACACCTCCTGCACATGTGGCATGTGTATTTTTGTTGCCAGACAGTGGGAGTGATAGGGAAGGTTAGTGGAATCAAGTTCATAATAACGGGTCCCAATAGTATGATTATTGGATGGCTTGTAAGGGTTTTTTTTCATTCCCCTGGAATTATCTATGCCCATCTAAATCAACCCGAGCATTCAAGAGTTTCCATGTCACCTAAAACAACTACTTTTGTGTCAATGTCTCAGCCTCCCTCTTCCCTGAAGAGCAGGCCTCAGTGCCGCTAGTGGAAAAATCCCCACACTAATGCCATTATAATATTGTACTCTAGGTGAAATCATGCCCTTAGAGACGGTAATTAGTCCCAGAATTCAACTACTAGTGGAGGATTCTTCCATTGATTGTCACATGTCTACTTCGGTTAACATTATAGAGTCGGTATAGCCCCTTTATGATTGTTGACTATGAGGTGAACCAGATGGATCCTCCCAACATCCCCAACTGTTGGTAGAATCGATGACACCATATCTATAGGGGTTGTCCATTCTTCTTGGTCAGTACTTTCATCTTGGTTGTGCATGCCACCAAAACCAAATAGCTAGCTTAGAGTACAACTCAACATGTGCATCCTTATCATCTAGTTTCGTCAGGTCTGTCTTCACCACTATTTGTGTTACATGATCTGGAAGAGCCTACTCGACCATGCCGTGATTATCCATTATCTATTATTGACTGAATTATGTCATCTATCCCAATACTAGTAGTCAATCCACAAGTTTCGACAAGTAAAAATCATGACATTTTCATCACCAATCAGCCATTTGTTCAGCCGGAGGGGCCCGTCATACCCCTTTCCGCTGAACGTATTCTTATAAGCATATGTTCACACATGGAATGGATGTATGAGATCCTTAATCATCATTCTAGTATTAATTCAAGTCTCTCTATCCTTGACACCTTTTTCCTGTCAGTGAATATGCCTGAAGCACATGACAAGGATTTATGAAGTCCCATCATGTTTGAGATGGAGGTAGAATTCGCAGAATCCTTCCATGTCAAGGAATTCAAGCATGGTTAATGTCAGGACATTATCTCTTTATATGGATAAGATTAAGGCTCTCCCATACAGGGGAACATCCTCCAACTTTACATTAATTTCCACTTCAATAGCATGGAGAATTGGTGCAGTCTTATTGACATATTCTCTAGAATTTACCTAATACCTACCGAAACACTATGAAAGATGAGACTTTCAAACGATGAGCTGATCCCCTATGACCAAAAAAGTATAGCTTATAATGAGACGGAAAAGAAACTAGTTGAAAAGATAGGTATGATGACACATTTATGTGGCATGGTGGTCAAAACCAAGTTCGTGGTTAACACACATGGCACATCTTAAAATGCATTGATGGGTAGTCTAGGGCTTCAGTTGTATGTGGAGGTCCCTTCATTGTATCATCAATGCCTTATTTACTCACTTAATGGTCGAGTGGGTGTGTACTATGTTGATGTGTCTTTCTTCGCCTCTTGAGAACCCTAGTACCTAGATTCCTACTATTAGAAGAGTAAGGACAAGTACATTAATACTAATGAGGTCGAACATGCTAGGGATACGACCGACCCATGGAAAGACCTAAATGATGCCTACATTTATATGATTCAATGATTAGATTCTACGACACTAGATATGGGAAAATTATTTGTTGTTTCTGGAACAAGGGGGAATCACATTCCCATGTCTATGGGATGATAGATGATAACCTCATATTCATACAACAATCAAGATCATGTAATCCCATATCCCCCTACTCTTATAAGGTATCAGGATATCCATCCCATGGAAACAAAAATACGACATACTTGTTGTTACACTAGGATTGCATAAACAAGCTCAAGTCGACACACCAATATTTCATTGATATCATCATGCATGGATCCTTCAGATGAAGACCCGATTTGATCGAGTTGATAGCCTTCATTGCTATGGATTCGACAACACAGGTGTCCCCCAATGGAGTTTATACCACCGTTCAAGCTAGCACCAGCTTCCCATCATGATATTTTGATTCAGAGAAGTTACCTCCCACTAAGGGTCCCTCCACCAAATGTGAAAATGAGGGTTTGGAAGATGCACCTCTTGGATTTAAAGAGGTTGTCTCCATCATGGTCAATAAATTGGTGAACCTCGTTAGTGGGATAGATCTGAAACCCACATTTATTAGTTCCACTGTGACATTCATTGAGAAAGAACAGTACATGGACATTCTGAAGTTTCATCATGATGTTTTTTCCTAGAGTTAGAACAAGATGTCGGGACTGGATCCTTAGGTCTTCGTCCACTACCACAACCTTCTAGAAAACCATCATGGGTTCATACACCCTCAAAGAACGATTCACCCTTACCATGGTTCCATGGCCGAGGCTGAAGTTGTTAAGATCATTAGAAAAAACATTTTCAACGAGGTCCAATAACCCAGATAGTTGGCCTACATTGTGCACATCAAGAAGAAAAACAGACAGATTAGGGTCTTAATTTACTTTCGGGATATTAACCGTCATTGTCCAAAGGATGATTTTCCCATTCCCATTACAGAATTTTTGAATTATTCCAATGTTGTGTTCCATGATATATCCATCATCGATTGATATTTTGGGAATAATCAAATTTGAATAGCCCCTGAGGATGAGGTGTCTATAGCCATCAGGGCACCTCATGGTATATTCATCTACTTGGAAATTTCCATCAATGTAAAGAATTTAGGTTCCACCAATCAAAGTTCCATAAATCATAATCATATGAGGATCCTGGGGAAATTGGTGTAATGCTGGATGGATGATCTAGTTGTCAAATCTAACTAGCGCCAGGACCTTCTCAAAGACCATGAGAATGTGTTCAGCTTCCTCTGGACCCGCATGTGCTGATGAACCCAATGAATTTTTCCTTTTGGGTCACCTATGGAATTTTATTCTCTTATTTAATAGATATAAAGACATCGAGCTAGATATTGAGAAGATTTAGGCTATCTGTTAGATGTATCCTCTGAGCATCATTCAGGAGCATCAAGGCTTTCATGGCCACAAGGCCTATATACACCGATTCATTGAAACTTTTGTTGGAAAGTGTATTACCTTTTCTTGAATCATAATGAAAGTCCCTGACTATCAGTGGGATGAGGAATTTTAGAATTCTTTTGAGGAAAAATAATAATTTCGATTACAACCTCTGATCTTGATGCCAACCAATTCGTGAACGCTACTAGTCCTTTATATGACTGCCCTTGAACAATATTTCGGTGCCCTTATCTCACAAAGAACAACTAGGGAACTTAGAGAAGTCTATACTATCTCAGCTGCATGCTCCTCGATACAGAGACCAGATACTCCTCCATCAAGAAGAGTATTCTTGCGCTAGTCTTCGCAGTGAAGAAATTGCAACATTACTTGCAGCACCATGATATAATGTTATTGTATCGAATGGATTATATGAAGTATATCCTATATTTACACTTTTACACAAAATATCTATCTATTTGGGAAGAAATCCTAAAGTATTTTTACATCAGGTTTTTCTCCAAAAAGGATATTATTTGGTAGGAATTGGAAGACTTCTTACCGGCCATCACGCTTTCATGGACCAATCCCTATATCCTAATATTCATGATTAGGCATTCCTCTTGGTTGAACAAACCATTTCGTGTTGGAAATTTCACTTTTAGGGAAATTCTCGAAGCCCGTCTACCAGAACCCTCAATGAACCCAGACTCAACAGAGTGGTCCTGGGTATCTTCTTCATCACTTCAGCACAAACTATTATCATGTATTCGTTCTTGTTTCCATAAGGTTGTACCAATAATGAGGTAGTATATCAGGCTCTCATTACTGGCCTCGATCTATCCCCCAAGATTTATGTTCCCCACTTGAACGTTAATGGGGACTCTGGGCTAGTCATCAAAAATATAAAAAATGACTCTCTCTTTAGAAAGCCAGAGCACATACCACCATTGGAATGTAGCTTCCAGTTGATGGACCAGTTCCCATCCTATCCAAAAGTTACAATTTTCCCTCGATCCTAGAATAATTGAGCTGACACCTTGGATACCCTAACTATATATCTTGAATAGCCTGAACAAGATTATTTCACCATCCACATGTCACACCAGAGAGTCATCACCCCAATCACTCTTAATGACATGGATAACATGTAAGTAAGCAACCTTACCTCTGGTTTCTCCATGTTGGGATCCCCATGTCCCCCTGACATTGTATTGGAAGTGTGTCGTGACAGGGGGACCCCCTTTATCGAGTACCTCCTATATAGTATTCTCCTTATAGAATGAGCTGAGCGAGAGTGGGTCTGATGCCTTGCATTACCATTCACACTCTAGAGTGAACCCGGTCTCAAGAAGATACTCAAAAAATGTGGTTTTGATAGAGTCCTCCTCCATTTTATTGATGGAGGTGAAACATTAGAGGTCGTGTAGGAGGTTCATTCTGGTTCCTACAAGGCTCATCAGACAGGGCCAAAGCTATCTCACCAGATCAGAAGACTAGGGTATTTTTTCATCTCCAAGTTTGGTGACTATATTGAGTTTTCAAAGATGATGCATGAATTATAAATCAGTCCTAATTTTGTGTATCGGATTCGAGAACCTCTCCACACAACCATGTAGTGTTGGACATTTGTGGTCTGGGGACTCGATGCTGTGGGACCATATCCACCAGCAATAACTCACCGGTGCAGGTTCATCATGGCCGCTACATATTTCTTTTCCACATGGGGGAGGAAATTCCACACAAGGATGTCAAGGCCCATATTATCATTGAATTTGTGAGCTCCAATATAATCTACCAATTAGGATTCCCTCATGTCTTCCTCAATGATAATGAGACTACCTTCTATGCAGCTAAACTATATAGATTGTATGCCTTGTACAACGTCTTCTCTAGACATACCTCATGCTATCATGTGCAAGGAAATGGATAGATAGATGATTTCAATAAATCCTTCTTTAGAATAATGTATAGGATGGTTGGTCAGAACAAGAAAATATGGCCATAATACTCCCCAACGACCTCTAGAACTATAAGAAAATGGCTTGTAATTCCTCCTAGGTGACCCCTAACTCACGAGTATACAGAAAAAAGGTCGTCCTTCCCATTGATATTCAATTTCTTTCATTACGCACAACTATCTACGATCAGCAAGAACTAAAAAATTATGTAGAAATCCATCTGAAAAAACTTGAATAGCTTGATGAGAACAGGTTGAGTGCCCTGCACAATATAGAAAGGCATCAGAAAAGATAGATAAAGCTTTCAACATGAATTTTCACCTCTTCTCTTTCTTGTTAGGTGACATGGTGTTGGCCCGTAGGATGCTAATGATACTAGGTAGGAAAATTCGAAAATTGAATCCTATGTGGGATGGACCATACAACATTTATAAGGATTACCCCAATGGTGAACACTCTCTAGTTACCATGGATTGAAAGAATATAACTTCTCCCACAAATACCAAATTCCTCATGCAGTACTTTTCCAGAGTAAGTCATGGTCTTACATGACCTTAAACTATTAGGTATTGTATGACATTAAACTACTTTGTAGTCCCACATGATGATAAACTGCAAAAATTTATGAGATCTATGTCCATAAACTGAGATATATATATTCCCTCATGTCCTTAATCTATTTCTTCTTCACCACATGGTGTTAAAATGTGTGATTCATTCGAATTGAATGACATTGAACTACTCAAAATTTGTCCTGAATGGCATTATACTACAGGTGATAGACATTCCCTTATGGTCGGAGCTCTTCAACCATAATTTAAGATCACTTCTTATCCACTTCCTCATAGAAAGACGTTAAATTTCATGGCACTTTAGAACTTTGTGTGGATTGATTCCCACCCTCATGGGATATGTAGGAATGCTCGGACACCTCGTCTTAGAGTCAAATACCCAAACTCTTCTTTTTGACTATCCCCCTGGATGTCGTTCTCTTAGAGGATCCAGCAAGGTGTACTGTAGGCTTCTTTTTCCCCACACATGTCATGATTTACAAGATAGCGCCATTTCCCCCACCTCATTCTTCTATACTCCCACATCCTCACCACACGATTTTAAACTGCATGGCCCTTTCAAAATTACGTATGTATTGATTCCCATCATCATGGGATACATATAAAGACCATGACATTTTATCGATAGGCCTGATATCAAAATTCAGGATCTCTCCATGGTTCGAAACACAAGGTGTGGTGTAGGCTTTTTTACACTTTCACATTGAGTTATCAGGACCACACTATATATCCCTCTCCATGGAGATCTTCACCACATTCCTCATCTTTCATGTCTTTAAACTACATAGTCACATTCATGATTCACACATTCCCTTTATTCGGGTATGCATCAAATTTTTCATCTGAATAGACCACCGAACGACATGGATGCAAGGCCCTGAGGCTCTGTTACCTTTTCTGGCAAATGCCATCTAGGATTTCAAATGAAAAATTGATACGAGTCTCATGTGGAGAATATGGTTAGGTGTCGGCACTCATTTTTTAGTCCGATTCCAGGTCACACGATGTGGATGTTGTGTCTCGAAAGCGATCAGCTATCATCCTCCATCCTTTTCATCACCCCTATATGACCCAAATATTGGGTGCAGTGATTCATTTTGTCATGTTATTCCTTCAAAAAATTGTTTTCCTCAGGAAGTAGTGTCACTAGGGTCGGGTTCAACCCTGTCTGATCTCATTCTCACATTACCATACCATTATATGTGGGGGAGAGCCTGATACTATTCCTAGTTTCCCACACTGAGCATTTCTAATGTTGGTTTAGGAGCATTGGTAAGGAAAAAACTGCATAAAATATCACATATCTATGGTCTGATCCCAATGAACATAATCATGGGTCTCCACCATCCTCACCACAAGATGTTAGATAGAAAATTTGTAGGAACTTACCATCTAAGGACCCTTGACCATTTCAATCCCTTGGCCCTTGTTCTAACCTATGATAGTGTCATGCGGTCTGTAACCTTAGCCATCGTTCACATTGGGCTATTTTTTCCATGCAACTTAGAATCCCTTGAGACACCCCTCCATCCATAGTCCTAGACACATGATGTTAAACTTCACAGGTCCCGCCACACTTCGTGCATCCCATCATTTGGGTTTCCATCATCGTTCACATCCAAAAGAACCCCTGAATGGCAATGATGTTGGGACCCAGGTCCCTCCCACCTTTTCAGACCATTATCCTTGTGGTGTTTGGATAAAAATTTAATTCATATTTCGTGTAGTGAATATAGTCAACACTTGATGCTTAATTGATTTCCACTTTCCCTAGTTAGACAATATATATATAGTCCTGCGAAAATTTTCAGTTGTTATCCTCGATAGTTGTTAAAATTCAATATTATCCCACATTGAAGGTGTGATGATTCATCATTTCCACCCGTCTTCCCCTTGAACGTGAAATTAAATTTTCCATCAATGGTCTAATCCCTATGACCATAAAGTAAGATCACCATCGTCCTCACCGCAAGTTGTTAAGAAATGAACTAGCCAGGACTTCCAATTTTAGATCCATTGATCTTTTCAGTCCCCTAGCTGAAGTCCTCATTTAGAATAGTACATTGTGGTATGGGATTATGTCCTCATTCATGTTGGGTTACACATCAAGTCATACAAATTCCTCAACGAGAAACAATTCCCCTATCTGTGGCCTTGGCTCATGATTCCAAAATGGGAAACATCTTCCAAAATGAAGTGTGGATTGATTCCCATATGCATGGGATATGTAAGACAACATAGAAGTTTAGACTTTGGGTCCAGCCCTATTTCATAGAAACCTCCTCATCTTTCTAGCTCATTGGTCTAAGTTCCATAGGAGGATGTATGTGATGTGGTGTGGGATTACATACTCATACACGTTGGGTTTGGTAACACCCACACCACACACATTTCCCTCAAGATAGCTCTTCCTCCCCCTGTTCTCAACTCACCCTTGTGAGTCGACAACTCTTAAATTCGGCCCCTTGACCCTCATTGATAGTACAACACTGTGACTAGGAGAACTCTAGATTAGGGCCTAGGGTGTTGAATTCTACATACACAAGTTATCACACATATTCTCGCATCATGTTCCCCTTCATCTGGGTTTTCAATAACTTTCACATCCAAAAGGACCCCTGAATAGTATGAATGCTCGGACTAAGGGATCTATTACCTTTTTGGGTCCTTGAGGATCTTCAAAAAAAATTGATACACATCATATGTTGCGAATATGTTCAATGATTGATGTTCATTTGTTTTTACAATTTCATGTCACACGATATGGATGCAGTGTATAGAACATGGTCAACGGTTATCCCCCATCGTCACACCATCCAATCAAACACTTAATGTTGGTTGCATGATTCACATCATTTTCCAATATATCATGCCCAAGTAAAATTTTGACACTCTTGGTGCTATCCCTCAGTGTGCATTTTCATTTTAGGAGGACAACTCCACGATGAGGCATTATTCAGGGCTCTACACCGATTTCCACTATGCATGTATTTCATGAGTTGCAATGACCTTCTCTGTCCTTGTTTCCCACATTGAGCATAGCTTACGTGCGCTTAGGGATTTGGTTAAGGTATGATTCCATTTGGAAGACTCTCACTTCTCTATGGTCTAAGATATAATACCTTAAAACTATGATCTCTCAACATCCATGCCACACAATTTAAAACTATACGACACTCCTAGATTTACTTATAGATTGATTCCCATTCTCATGGGATTCATAGGAATACCAGGACATCCTGTCTTCTAGTCAATATCTGTCTCCACTAATTACTTCTTCTTATTGGCCTTTTGGTTATGAATTTCATAGGATTGTGTGGTGTGGCATGTTGTGGGCTTATGTCCTCATTCTGGTCAGGTTTTCAATAGTCGTACCATGTACTCCCCTTTTAGGTGATAGTATCTCATGCATCTTGTCGCGCATGAAATTAAAATGCTCCTTCAGAACTACAAATGGCTTGATTCCCATCCTCATGTGATACGTAGGAAGGCCAAGATGCTTTGTAAATTGGTCCATCCCCATATTATTTGACCTTTTCTAGCCCCTCTCCAAAAATTTTCTTCCCTAGAATTGCATATGGTGTGCTATTAACCTCGTCCTCATTCACATCAGGTATGCATTATTACGCCATGTGAATACCCCTATACAACCAAATCTCCTCTGTATGTGTCCATGACATATGACCTTAAACTATGAAATCAAGTCCCTCATGACATTAATTTGTTATGTATTTATTGAAAGACATTAAAATTCATTGGTCAGTCATCTCATACAACCATAAACTATGAAATTATTTTCTTATCCACAAGACGAAAAATGACATTGCATTGTGATGTCCTCACTCAAGAGGAAATCATGTTTGGTATCAGTCATCCACTATACCATTTTTCAATGTCTATATGAGGCTTGATTCTTGTAGCATTTACTAGATTCTCTGTACTAGTTTTATCGCTTCCCAAAAAAACAAGAATTCATCCTAAAGGACAAACAAGATCTATTAAATGTTGTTTCCTTTGGTTCATCGGTCAAACCCATATGACAATATTGTACCCGGTATCGTTTCCCTACTGTATCATTTTCATAAAAATGTATGTCTTTATCTCCGCCATCATGGGGTACGTATGTATGTCCACACACATTTCCTGGGGCTCATCATAACAGTCATTTTTTTCCATCGACCTAAAAACTCCATAGGATGAATATGGTGATATGGACTCATAAAATCCTCATTTTTATCTGGTTTTATAATTACAGCCCCACATGTCTCCATCATTTCATTCCATCTATGGTCTGAGCTCTGAGACCTTAAAAAGAAGATCTAATAATTCTTGTTGCAGGAAACTAAACTACATGACATTTTCCAGAACTATGTCTGGCATGATTCCCATCTTCAAGAGATATGATGGAATTCCTAGACATTACTTCTGCAGTTTCATCCCCAAGAAATATAAATCCTTCCCTTTTTTCAGCCACTTGTCTTGAACTCCTTTGGAAACATGTGGTGTGGAGAGCACCTCTTTGGTTCCCATTCATGATAGGTTTTGAGACAATCACACCATTATTCTTCCTTGTCTCTTCCAATCATGGTCCAAGTTATATGTCCCATAAATAATATCTCCCTATTGGAACTATGCATCGGCTATGACTAGTTCACCACCCATGAGAGTTTCATTAAATTAGTTTTCATGTTAATGGTCCACTCCCTGACCTTATGAAAGGATCGTGTGACCGTGAAACCATGTCCTTGTAAATGGATTCGACTCCTTCTATTAGACACAACCTATTGGCATACTTGAGTGTGTTGTGGAAATGAACCAAAAGTGTGGACTTTTTATATGGGAATTCAATCATTTCGTGTCCATGCTTTTTTCCACTTTATTTGGATCATCATCCTATTTCACATCTGTAGGGATCTCATTAACGACTCACTCTCATGCCACATTGGCTCACATGCCATCTTGGGAAAATTCCGTAAAAGACCATAGACCACATTTTGCAACAGGTCTCGTGTTTCGATCATGGTTGGTGGTCGACGCTCATTTTTTTAACCCCTTACATGGATAACGTGAAACATAGGCTATGTTTCAAAAAATTTCAATAGCTATCCCTTATCTCCAAACCACAATATTTATGATTCAAATCTCTGGTTCCATGAATCACATCCTTCCACTACCTTATGTTCAAGTGTAATTCTATCACACTCAACGCCACACCTCAGTGCTTCTATGTTTGTTATGCCAGAAGATCGATAATTTTGGTATATCATTATCATATCATTCCATTACCCCTAATGTATTCCTACCTATACTAGAAAACTCCCACCACTACTCCTTGTTTCCCACATCAAGTATGACTCATGTGGTCATAGTGGTTTTGGAATGATTTGTACTGGAGTAGTTGTGCCATGGAGGATTTTCGTCCCATATGACGTTAATCATTAATCCCAGAGCTACGTGGAGTTGTATTCCCATCCTAATGGGATACATATGATCACTTGACCACTTTTCCATGGGAAAAACCTGACATTCACTTTTTTTATCATGACCTAAAAAACACCCCCTAAGGATTTTTGGTGTGGTTCAGACTCCTTATGTAATCATTCACGTCATGTTTATAACTACCACATCATGTACTCTCTTTTTGGGTCTTCCCTTTCACTCTCTATCCACACTATATGACATTAATCTACGTGTCTATCATCTTTATAGATATTACATAAAACTGTAATGCACTCTTAGTCCTCACCAGAGAGGCCCTATCTGAAATTATGTTTGATTCCTTAATCAGACTGATGTGCCCACCTAACAAGTTTTCATCACAGTGGTGTAATTTCAAGAGTGTTGGTCTCTATTTGAAAAACCCATCACTTCCCCCATCACACCTTGTGTTCCCTTATTTGTACCATCTTATTTTTTACCATATAAAGTAATACCCTTATAGTACAGAATCTCATACTATGGCTCCCCTACTATCATAGACTAACATTTTGGAAGACTGAAGGATGTCATTTTAAGGTTGGCCATGTTTTTCGATCATGGTAAGCGGTCGGCCATCATTTGTTACCCCCAATATAGGATAATGCTATAGGGATACTATGTTTCTAACGAAATCCATAGTTAACCTTCATTTCCATGTTTCCCCCCAAAGAGTTTTGAATTTTCGATATCATGATTAATGCTTTCCACTCCTTTCGGTTATGATTGATTCAAATTCCACTGGCGTTACCCCACTCACACAAAAGATCACATAGGGAAAATGGAAATTCTACCCTTCTGAGAGTTTCACTCTCTAGCCAGGCCTCCCACATTCTTCCTTGAAATCCGGATCGGGTTTTCAATACCTTTAAGACTAAAGATTTATTGGCATTTTCATATTCAGGTGGAAAAACAATGTGTTCATCCTTTATTTCTCAAATTGGACTTTACCAACCTGAGAATATGGACTGATTACAGAATATTTCACAAATATGATAGATGTGTGGTAAAAAAACAAATAATGTAACTCTTGCATACAACCAGTATAAATAATCATGAAAGTACCTTAGGGAGTTTAAACACATTACAGTACATAAGGATTGGCACCTCCCATGGATGTGTTGACCTCTTCAATTGATAGTTCCAGCTCTGGAACTCTATGTATTGTGGCGTCAAGGATCTGTTGTCACATTGTTAGCTCTACCTCCTCTTCGGAAGGGATGGGGTGTAATTCATCATCCTCGATCTAGACCTCCTGCTCTTCAACTCAGATAGTAGACCTCTCCTCGAAGGCTTGCTTCATTCATTCTTCAGTTTCTACCGGTTAGGCCTTTAGGCGTGATATAAGGCCTAATTGCATGACAAGGTAGACATAGTGCTCATTCACCCACACCCACAACTGTTGGATCTAATTTTCGGCTTCCTGGAGAATCTTGATGTCCACTAATTTCCTCTACATCCAACATACACCAAGGCCATGATCATGCTCCCGAATCTCGTTTTTTTTATGAAGACTCGAATGAGAATTTGAGGATGTTGGGAATCCACTCCCCCAGTGCAATGCTCGAGCAAGAGGGACTGAATCCTCCCCATATGATCTATCCTTTTCATTTGGGGTGTCTCCCTGATGAATAACTTGACTGGCTTATATGACTTGTGACAGGAGATATTGCTATCTTCTTCACTATAACTCACCTTGTCCTAGTCTATTGGATCGGCTTTTTCATATGCAAGGAACACCTTCAGTAACATGTCATCTGGGTCTAAATCTAGTGTTTAATCGGGTAGTATAAGACCCATTTTATAGCATCCCTCCTTTTTATAACATAAACTTTCATTACATTACACAACACTAAGGATCTTTAAGGTTTAGTGTCTTGGAAACCAGGAACATAATACATGAAAACAACATAAAACATTCTTCTTAAACACTTGAAAGGCTTCTCTTTAAGTTCATCCTAGGTTCATTACTGCATCTCATAACCTGGGGACATACATCAAAATAAGGGGTGAGCAGAAGGCCCAGTAAGGGAAATAAGAGAAACATTTTACATGTGAACTTGAGATACTTCAATAAGGTCAAGAAAAGAACTTTAAGGCATGAGAAAGGAATCATGAGGCATTTCATAATAAAAAAAATATTTTTCATAACTTGAATATGTGTATACATCATTTCACATAGACAATCATGAACATATCACCAAGGTCTATCCCCAAGGTGTCATTTGAAAATTACCAAGGTTATTCACCAAGGTATCGTGAAAATTGTAATCTCTAGTGGTTACATCATTACCCAATGTATTGGAGTGCTATTAGGGAGCACCCTTAAATTTTCCTTTATTTTCATGTGAGACACATATATCATCATCAAAAATTTCATAAATAACCCATATAGCATAAAATAAATGGGTTTCAATTCATAATCATAATGTTTTAAAAACTGCTTTAAAGACATGATCTTAATGTCACTTTAAACCCACAGAAAGGGAAAAAAAGTCTCATGTATGTAAATACCAGAATTTAAAATAGAACATTTTGATATATATGTGAATACCCTTGTAGAAATAATATCTTTGAGTATTCACTTTATAACATAAAATAATTTTGAGAAAAGAGAGAGGCATTTTGAGACGAAAATTCTGCAGCATAACGGCTATGTTACACGGTTTTAGAAAACATTGAAAAGAGAGGGGACATGGGTCACCGACTCATAAATGATCCATAAAACAGTAGGGGACATAATATAATGGATTTAAGAACATGGTAGTGAAATTTGAAAGATATACCATATGAAATGAAAAACCTGGAAGTGAGACAAAAAATAAGATTTCTCTTATGAAAATTCGGCAGCCTAACGACATCACATAAACTTCAATAAAAATGATTTGACAAGATAAAATAGGGCCTATCATCATATGATCATAAGAGATCAGTATGATAGATATAGAGATCATACCCCAACATAATAAAAAGTAACTTGAAATACTTGACATGAAAATCAAACTTAAAAAATGAGAAGGGTGAAAGAATCCCTTAAAAATTCGGCAGCTTAACAGCGTCACTTAAACATTCATAAAACGAAATGATGAGAGTAAGAGGGGATATATCCTCATATAAACATGAAAAGGTCATTAAGAGGGATATCAAAAAACATCCTATCACATAAGAACATGGAGCATAAAAGGAATGACATAAAAGAGATTACATGAAAAGAAAAAGAGAGGTCGGATCTCTTACCTTAAAACGTAACTATTAAAACTCAAAGGATTGGACCATGAGGGCTTGGGGGCACCTTGGGAGGACTCTTTGGGATGTAATAAGACCATAAATTTGTTGGGGGAGAGTTGTGAGTGAAAACTAAAGGAGGAAAGGGTGGGTATTTATAGGGAAAGTGAGGGGACAAGGCATTAATGGCCAAGGGACACCTCACAAGTGTTTTTCTCAAAACCATGTGCTCTCCCATGGCTTTTACCATGGAGTTAGGCCACATGGGGCCCCCGAAACGATAATTCATCACCTTTGGCCGGCCAACCCTTAAAATATCTCATGAAATAATCATGACACAGTTATGATGTCATTAAACATACCGAAACCCTAAAACTGCATTTTTACTATTCACTGAAAAATTCATCTTTCTCAGAAATATCCCAAAATTTCACCTAAACCAAATATCGATGCTCTAATTACATTTATGAATTCTATTTTATAAAAATAATTTTCTAAATATTTTTAATTTGATTTTTAAATAAAAACACTATTCATCGAGAATTCATTTTTTCCAGAAAAAACCCCAAAAATTACCATAACATAATATCGATGCTATGAGTTCAAAAATAAAGTCCTTTTTATAAAAATAAGTTTCTAATTATTTTTAATTAAATTTTTAATTAAAAAAATCTATTCACCCGAAAAAACTATTATTTGACTAATAATTTATGAAGCTGTTATTCACCCATTTTATTGAATCACATAACTTAATCTAGGTGTCTAAATTATATTAAAACTTTCTTTGAGTGAAATTACTAATCCATTTGGTCACATTACTAATCCTAAGCGTAAAATCACTATTCATAATTTACTATTCATCAAAAATTAAGTTGATCTTATTAGACTCCAAATTCTTTACTTAACACTTTTGTAGAAGACCATTTTTTGAAAATCATTACACATCATTAATTATTTAGGGTTTACATAAATATTTTAAAATATCCTTTTTTTTCAAAATTCATCAACAAAATACATCCTAAAATTATTCGGACATTTGAAGTTTCACAAACAACACTAAAGGAAGAAATCATAATTCATTCATCCCAAAGTATTACACAATGAAGCTAGGGTCTCATCACATAGCCCCTTATAACACCGGCATATGACCTAAGTGTAAGGTGTGATATGGTAAGAGAATCTGAGGGAGGATCAGATAACATTTCCCTAGTAGTAATCTCTACTATCTTTAACTTCTCCCGTAGGCGTTTCCGTTCAAGCTTGACACACTGGAGTTCGGCTTGGGCTTGGTCCAAAGCGAAGCCCACAGATGCTACCTCCTTCCCAAGCTCTGATAAGTGGGCTTCATAAGGTTCGAGTCTACTGGATGAAGACATTGACTCCTCTTTATGCATTAACCATTAACATCTCTATTAAATCATTAATAGTAAGTTAATATACAATTTAAAAAGTTTGGGTCGTTACATTCTTCCCCCCTTAAGAAATTTTGTCCCCGAAATTTTATACTTGAGGCCTTGTCGAAATGGTGAGGGTACTTTTGCTTCATTGTTTCCTCAGCCTCCCAAGTCGCTTCTTCATATTTATGATTCCTCCACAACACTTTCACAAGGTGGGTAGTCTTGTTTCGTAGAACCTTTTCTCTACGGTCCAAGATCTCCACTGGCTGCTGCTCATAAGAGAGGTCATGTTCCAGTTGTACCACCTCTGGGTTCAGTACACGCGAAGGGGCGGGTATGCACTTCCTCAATAGAGATACATGGAAGACATCATGAACTTGAGCTAGATTCGGTGGAAGTGCTAGATGATAGGCCACTGCTCTTATGCGATCAAGGATTTCATAGGGTCCAATGTACCTAGGGCTGAGCTTCCCTTTCTTCCCAAACCGCATGACTCTCTTCCATGGAGAAATTCGAAGGAAGACTTTGTCGCCAACACCAAACACCAAGTCCCTTCGACGGTTGTTAGCATAACTCTTCTGCCAACTCTAAGCATCCTTTTTGTGTTGTTGGACGGCATGAACCTGTTCTGTCATCTCTTGCGCAAGATCAGGCCCAAGAAGCTTTCTCTCACCAGCTTCACTGTAACAACCCGAGATTTTATAAGATACATTCTTTTTAATTTAATTCATATATTCTATTGTACGACACACCAAGATTATCTTGCGCTATACGCAACACTGTATTAGCTTGCAGTATACGCAACACTTTTCTTGCCTCTTGTTACACACAATTTCAAGTTCGTTTGATAGAAGTTATTCTATGCAACATTGAGTGTATATATATATATATATATTAAATGTATAAATAAAATATGGTTGGATTCTGTTATACGCAACAACAAAGGAGTTGTGCACTACACACAACCCTGACTTGGCTTGCATTACACGCAATCACGACCTTCCTCGATAGCGTGTGTTGTA
This sequence comes from Viscum album, assembly GCA_963277665.1. Taxonomy (NCBI): domain Eukaryota; kingdom Viridiplantae; phylum Streptophyta; class Magnoliopsida; order Santalales; family Viscaceae; genus Viscum; species Viscum album. The sequence goes on from OY728159.1 coordinate 852,700,164, forward strand.
CGCAATAGCGGGTTTTACTAAACAACGATATATTATTATAATATTGTTATGAACTAGCCGTTATGAATAGTGTTAACTAAATTTTGAATTTTATAACATTATTATTCATCTTACACATTTCTAGAACATGGTATAAGAACAAAATAATTTTTTTGGGTAAAATAAGTATTTTTCAAAAAATGCAGTTTTGCCGCCTTTTGAGGGAGAACCCACTTTAAATCTAGTTTTTGACATGTTTATAAGTTCAATTTGACAAAATAAAATTCTTCTTTTGAATCAAGATTTAAAAATTTACATTAGATAAGGTTTTGATATTTTTCTGATAACTTTCATATATTAATGAATAGTAAAAACACGCTATATTTTAATTAAAAACAACTTTTTTCATCGTAATATCTTATGTGGTTAAATTATAATATTGAATGGTTTTAAAGTATAAATAGAATATATTTTTACCATTTAATATAATGTATGTTATTAGAATTTATTTTACCTTGAATTTGTAGGTTAAATCAATTCAATCCTTTGCAATGTTTTAAAGAAAAACCCGTTTTCTTTCGACAACAGGATTAATTTTAACTTAATTTCTGCATCTTTTTTGTATTGAATTTGGAAAAATGGATTCTATATTTGGAATCAGTGGGTCCAAATTTTTTTAATAAGCTACTTTTTTATATTTTGGCATTGTGATTAGTATCTACGGTAAAAAAAATTTACTATAGTTAAAGGTAAATCGGGTAATAAAGGTAAATATAAGATTATAAAATTACCCTAACACTTGGAAAAATCCTCTTGGATGGATGAAAGTAGACCCATACAACCTAAGGGTCAGATTAGATTCATTTTATGGACTTTTTGCCATGAAAATAATTTAATTATTATTAAAACCAAAGAATGTGACAACATGTCACTTTCTTAAATCTTATAAGTATAATAATTTTAATTTAGTGATAAACATCTTGAAACTTAGAGAATTAATAGTCTCCATAAATCTAATACAATTATCTACATCATAGGAATTTATTTATAATTTTTAGGAATTAAATAATTATAATTTATTATGACACAATGATGATGCATTAATTGTCTTATTAATGAAATATTGACATAATTGATGTTATAAATGCCCAAATAAATGTAATTTGAGACTTTTTATGACTTAAATAAATTTCTTAAGTTAATATGACATGTTATTGTTGATATAAGTAACTTGGTTCGAACTTATCATTCTGTTATAAATTTCATAAAAATCATGTACCAAATATTGTCAAAATTGACATAAATTAGTTTTTAAAAAAATATTATATTATTAATTGTTATTTAATTACTAAAAATCTAAGGTTCTGCCAAATGACTTAGATAAGGATATATATATTAATTACAAACAACATGGGGTTCTTTTGGCTTGTTATGGTAAGTTTATTAACCATATAGTGTAAGAAATCAAAAAGACACGGTAAAAGTTAAATTATTTAACTTAGACTTAAATCTAATTGATAAGGTTCAAATAATAACCTAAACTTGTCTAAATACTATTGGATGAGATGATTTCGACCCATCCACACTTTAACTTCTAAATAAGACCCTTTGTAACCATTATAAACCTAATTTGACCTTAATGTAAAATAATATTTTGAGATTTTCCTAAGGTGCCCCTCTCCTCCCTTATAAAAGGGCACCTCCTCCCTCTCTTCCTCACACCACATTGAGCATTAAAGCTCGGCCAAACCCTGAACAATTCCCTTCTCCACTTCCCTAGAAACATCCTAGAGGTTCTTGTCTTCATCAAAGACCAATTTTAGTGCCCTAAAAGGAGATCTCAAAGAGGCGCGTCAAAAAGAGGTAATATCCATTATCGATCTTTTTCAATTTATTTCTTCTTCAACTTCTTATTATTTAGTTGTTTCATGATAAATTAATAAAATCATTATTTATTATATACAGATATGTTATTATAAATATGAAACAACTCTAATTAACCTTCTATCCATCCTACGGAAAAAGGGAATCACCGCGCGTGCGTACGTACGGAATACCGTCTCCACGCCGTGGTGTAATCTATTTTCTGCCACCACCTTAATTGGATGGGTATAAGGGTGTAATGAGTAACTATATATGATTATTATAAAGAGATATTGATACTTAAATAGTATATATACACTTCAATACAATTCCACGATCATAGGAATGATATCATCACTCGTGCGTATGTACGGAATACCGTCTCCACGATGTGATGCGACTCGTTCTACATGATCTTCATTTCATAATGATTATATAAATGAATTGAATGAATTAATATGATATATATTACACTAATACCATTCTGGAAATGAGGTATCTATAACCTAAAGAGAATAATAAGAATTTATTCGAAAAAACACGCATAAGAACAAAAAGTAATAAATACCCGAATAACAAGAAGTAATGAAATATTACTAATAATAAGCTAAGAATATGACCATATATGATATCATAAAAATAATTATGATTCTTTAATAAGTCAATAACATTATTTAAATCATTATACAGGAGGTTCAGACACGTACAAAGCATATCGGACCAAAGGTAAGGGAAATATCACAATCTCATTTTTATCCGAGATTGTTTATACCTTGGTATTTACTGAGGTGTATTTTATCATCCACATCCATGTTTCCACAAAATGTAATATTATTTACATCCACCTACAATTGTTTAAATCCAATTTTACCCTTAGGTGAGTTTTTAGTAAAAGATATGAAAGGAATCTTTTGTCGTTTTTCATACGACGTACTTTTTGACTTTTCCGACAAAAGTACGTGAAGAAAGTTTTTTTAACTTATACGGCAAGAATGGATTTTTAAAACATTATTTCGAAGAAGCTTCCCTTATAAGTTTTCAAGTTTATTTTTAATCAACTTCTTTTAGTTATAATTTTATGACATGTTAAGAAATAAAAAGTGTTTTTGAAGTAGAAAGGATATTTTCTTCAAGAATGGAGTTCAAGTGTTTTATCAAAATTATTTTCCATCTAAGATAATAAAGGGTTCTGTTTTTATACTTATTATTACATTTATTTGATTATGTTGTGATGGAATTTGTTTTATGAATTCCTTTATCTTATATGAATTGTTTTATGATGTCACAATGTTTAAGAATCCCATTTTTATTACATGGGTTATGCAATGATGTATGATTTATGATTTTTTGGAACACATAATAATGGTATAATTATGAGATGTGTGGGACCTATATCTCCCTCCAATGCATTGGGTAAATATTTGATATCTCATGAGATAGACATGGCTGGAATGGTAGGTTATACCGGTTCAGTGAAACAGGACTGAAACGAGGGTGACTCGGTTCAGAAATGGACTTTGTCCACTAAGATATTCTTGGAAATGAGTCTTGACTAATAAGATATGATTCTCTATGATTTTGTGTGTATGCCACAAAGTTTCATGTTTTATGTTATGATTATTGGTATTTCATTTCACTACTATGATTTATCCCATGTTATGAAATTATGATCTCTTTTGCAGGTTAAGATTTCCAAAATGTTATGTTCTTATGAATATGATGTGATTGATATTTTTTTGTTTATCCTTACTGAGCATTTGAGCTCACCCTTTTATGTTTTCTTTTCCCCAGGATATAAAGAAAGGTTTTAGGTAAAAAAAAGGGATGATCTTTATGGGAGATGTTGAAGATCTTTCACCACGATTAGAAGATTTTATTCCGAGTTTCCAAAGACACTAAACTATTACAATCCTTGTGCGTGTGTTTTTGTTATGTACTAAGTATTCCGCAAAAGTAATGTAATGTCCATGTACGTTAAGCATCGGGTCTCTACAGTTGGTATTAGAGGAAAAGTTTAGTCAACCTTTAGAAACTAGGATCCGAAAACGTTAGTGAGATCCCTAGAAATATTTATAAGGTATGTCTAGGGATGTACCTAAGGATTAGTATACGTATAGGATATAGTCCTAGACCTATGCTAACGATATTAGATTAAACCAAAGATGTTAGATATTGAAGTTACTCCCCCTTTATTATGATTTTTGCCTCTCACACTATTCTTTTTGGGTTTTAGAAAATGGCTGGAAACAGGATGATTCACGATAATGGAGGATATGATGGACAATGGAATGATATTATTCATGAGCAACCAAATGAAATGGGATTTGGAAGTCCAAACATCATTATTATGCCGAATCATCAATCTCATAATATGATCAATAAAGTAAAATTTGGTATGTTTCCTGACTCAGCAAATAAGAGAAAGATGGATTTTCATGATGATCATAGAGGAAAGAACGTTCAATTTCCCCTATGTAAATCATGTGGGAAGAGGCATCAAGGAGAATGTTTCAAAGGAGCTGGAAGATGCTTTGGGTGTGGAAAAGAAGGACACAAATCCATTAAGAGCAAAGGAAAAGGTTCAGTTAACACCAGGGCTAAGGATAATGGTATTGCTACGACATCAACAATGGTTAAATGTTTTAAATGTGGAATGTACGGGAATTATGCAAACCAATGCCCTAAGGGAAAGTCTCATGAATAGAATTAGTATAGTCGTATGGGTAGTATTTATGTGGATGATGATGAAGAGACTACAAATTATATGTGAGATGAAATAATTGTTGAAGCCCGGTCAATGGTTTAAGAATGTGGTGGAACGATTACATGTTTATCATGTGTAATATCATGGTACTATGGAATAAAGAGACATATAAGGATTGTTACACTGTTGTCTTTCCTTTAATTTTGAAAGTGTATGATTACTGTTACCAATATCCATGAAAGGTTATTCAGATATTTTTGGAATGTTGATGATATTCACATAATGAAGGGATAAGGAGAAAATTAAATGTTTGATAGTATTCATGAGATCATGACTGATATAAGGAGAAGGTCATATCATGGTTTGAGTATATAAATTTTTTGGATTTTGGTATGTGGAAAGAGTTAACTTTTGACAGCATTCATGTTTTCACTAATGTTTAATGGGTATTCATTTTTCAAGAGAATACATCATTAAGGAATTCACATGATTGGAATGTGACCAACAAGATATATGGGGGATAAATGATGGTATTCACATGCTTGGTTGACGACATTTCATGTTATCATTTTCTTTATACTATGAGCTTGGACCGAAGTATTTTAGATAAGCCTAAAGATTGGAATGGATTATGTAAACCATAAGTTAGTATTGTTTAAGGATATAATTTTTTTTGATATTATTTATGTGATGTTATAGTAATTTAGTTTTAGAAAAAGGAAAATCTGCAGGACGGGCGACAGCCCATCGCGTCGGACAAGGCTGTGGGAATCGAACCCACAACCGAAGTGCGACTTGCCTTTATCGCCTACCACTGGCCTACAGGATGTCCTTGTTTAGTAGAAACTAGTTTTATTATATTAAGAAATATGATATATGAAGTATAAGTGCATTTTAGGAACTATATATGGTTAATCTCACTATAGATGGACTTATGTATTTTTTTGATAACTTTTCTAACCTTTTGTTTGAGACAGATGGAATGACCCATCATTTAATCACATGATCTTCTAACACATCACGAATGAAAAATTCAACTTCATTTCTTTAAGAGATGAAGTGGAAATTGTCCAAAGAACGACAAACTGTGAGACTATACCAAAATCACGAAAGTATTTCTTCTAATTTCATCAACTTTAGCGAAATGATCTTGAAAACCAAAAATGTTGTCCTAGTGCTCTTATATCTGATGAATCATAGAGTACCTTAGATCGTCACAAATTTATGGCTTTGTTCTCTACCACTCTCCATCAGAACATGATGGTTATATTTCTCTTCCATATCCATATTTTCACCTATGTGGAAACCCAGTGATTAGTTTATTTGGGTAATCGTTACATTTCATACTTCAGTTTTTAAATCCATGTTTTGGTATTCCTTTTTACGATGTGGGTTTCTATTAAAGAAACTTTTGAGTAGTAAACCATTTATAACCCCGACGAATTTCGAGAGCGAAATTCATTTTAAGGGGGGTAGAATGTAACAACCCGAGATTTTATAAGATACATTCTTTTTAATTTAATTCATATCTTCTATTGTACGACACACCAAGATTATCTTGCGCTATACGCAACTCTGTATTAGCTTGTAGTATACGCAACACTTTTCTTGGCTCTTGTTACACACAATTTCAAGTTCGTTTGATAGAAGTTACTCTATGAATCATTGAGTGTATATATATATATTCAATGTATAAATAAAATATGGTTGGATTCTGTTATATGCAACAACAAAGGAGTTGTGCACTACATGCACCCCTGACATGGCTTGCATTACACGCAATCGCGACCTTCCTCGATAGCGTGTGTTGTATGCAATACCGGGTTTTACTAAACAACGATATATTATTATAATATTGTTATGAACTAGACGTTATGAATAGTGTTAACTAAATTTTGAATTTTATTACATTATTATTCATCTTACACATTTCTAGAACATGGTATAAGAACAAAATAATTTTTTCGGGTAAAATAAGTATTTTTCAAAAAAATGCAGCTTTTCCGCCTTTTGATGGCGCACCCACATTAAATCAAGTTCTTGACATGTTTATAAGTTCAATTTGATAAAATAAAACTCTTTTTTTGAATCAGAATATAAAAATTTACATTAGATAAGGTTTTGATATTTTTCCGATAACTTTCATATTTTAAAAAATAGTAAAAACAGGCTATATTTTAATTAAAAACAACTTTTTTCATCGTAATATCTTATGTGGTTAAATTATAATATTGAATTGTTTTAAAGTATAAATAGAATATATTTTTACAATTTAATATAATGTATGTTATTAGCATTGATTTTACCTTGAATTCGTAGGTTAAATCAATTCAATCTTTTGCAATGTTTTAAAGAAAAACCTGTTTTCTTGCGACAACGGGATTGATTTTAATTTAATTTCTGCATCTTTTTTGTATTGAATTTGGAAAAATGGATTCCATATTTGGAATCATTGGGTCCAAATTATGTTAATAAGATACTTTTTATTTTTGGGCATTGTGAATAGTAACTACGGTAAATTTTATTTACTATAGTTAAAGGTAAATCGGGTAATAAGGGTAAATATAAGATTATAAAATTACCCTAACACTTGGAAAAATCCTATTGGATGGCTGAAAGTAGACCCATATAACCTAAGGGTCGTATTAGATTCATTTTATGGACTTTTGTCCATGAAAATAATTTAATTATTATTAAAACCAAAGAATGTGATAACATGTCACTTTCTTAAATCGTATAAGTATAATAATTTTAATTTAGTGATAAAGTTCTTGAAACTTCGAACATGAATAGTCTCCAGAAATCTAATACAATTATCTACATCATAGGAATTTATTTATAATTTTTAGGGATTAAATAATTATCATTTATTATGACACAATGATGATGCAGTAATTGTCTTATTAATGAAATATTGACATAATTGATGTTATAAATGCCCAAATAAATGTAATTTGAGACTTTTTATGACTTAAATTAATTTTATAGGTTACTATGACATGTTATTGTTGATATAAGTAACTTGGTTTGAACTTATCAATCTGTTATAAATTTCATAAAAATCATGTACCAAATAGTGTCAAAATTGACATAAATTAGTTTTTAAAACAAATATTATATTTGTAATTGTTATTTAATTCCTGAAAATCTAAGGTTCTGACAAATGACTTAGATAAGGATATATATATTAATAATAAACAACTTGGGTTTCGTTTGGCTTGATATAGTATGTTTATTAACCATATAGTGTAAGAAAACAAAAAGACACGGTAAAAGTTAAATTATTTAACTTAGAGTTAAATCTAATTGATAAGGTTAAAATAATAACCTAAACTTGTCTAAATCCTATTGGATGAGAGGATATCGACCCATCCCCACTTTAGCTTCTAAAGAAGACCCTTTGGAACCATTATATACCTAATTTGACCTTAATGTAAAATAATATTTTGAGATTTTCCTATGGTGCCCCTCTCTTCCCTTATAAAAGAAAACCTCCTCCCTCTCTTCCTCACACCACATTGAGCCTTCAATCTCAGACAACCCCTGCCAAATTCCCTTCTCCACTTCCCTATCAACATTCTAGATGTTCTGGTAATCATCAAAGAACAATTTTAGTGCCCTAAAAAGATATCTCAAAGAGGCGCGTCAAAAAGAGGTAATATCCATTACCGATCTTTTTCAATTTATTTCTTCTTCAACTTCTTCTTATTTAGTTGTTTCATGATAAACTAATAACATCAGTATTTTTTATATACTTATATGTTGTTATAAATATGAAACAACTCTAATTAACCTTCTATCCATCCTATGGAAAAAGGAAATCACCGCGCGTGCGTACGTACGGAATACCGTCTCCACGCCGTGGTGTAATCTATTTTCCGCCACCACCTTAATTGGATGGGTATAATGGTGTAATGAGTAACTATATATGATTATTATAATGTGATATTGATACTGAAATAGTATACATACACTTCAATACAATTCCACGATCATACGAATGATATCATCACTCGTGCGTACGTACGGAATACCGTCTCCACCATGTGATGTGACTCGTTCTACATGATCTTCATTTAATAATGATTATATAAATGAATTGAATGAATTAATATGATATATATTACACTAATAACATTCTGGAAATGACTTATCTATAACCTAAAGAGAAGAATAAGAATTTATTCGACAAAACACGCATAAGAACAAAAAGTAATAAACACCTGAATAACAAGTAGTAATGAAATATTACTAATAATAAGCTAGGAATATGACCATATATGATATCATAAAAATAATTATGATTCTATAATAAGACAATAACATTATTTAAATCATTATACAGGAGGTTCGGACGTACAAAGCATATCAGACCAATGGAAAAAGAAATATCACAATCTCATTTTTATCCAAGATTGTTTATACTTTGGTATTTACTGGGGTGTATTTTATCATCGACATAAATGTTTCCCCAATATGTAATATTATTTCCATCCACCTACATTTGTTTAAATCCAATTTTACCCTTTGGTGAGTTTTTAGTAAAAGATATGAAAGGAATCTTTTGTCGTTTTTCATACAAGGTACTTTTTGACTTTTCCTACAAAAGTACCAGAAGAATGTTTTTTTAACTTATACGGCATGAATGGATTTTTAAAACATTATTTCCAAGAATATTCCCTTATAAGTTTTCAATTTTATTTTTAATAAACTTCTTTTAGTTATAATTTTATGACATGTTAATAAATAAAAAGTGTTTTTGAAGTAGAAAGGATATTTTATTCAAGAATGGAGTTCAAGTGTTTTATCAAAATTATTTTCCATTTAAGATAATAAAGGGTTCTGTTTTTATACCTATTATTACATTGATTTGATTATGTTGTGATGGAATTATTTTTATGAATTCCATTATCTTATATGAATTGTTTTATGATGTCACAATGTTTAAGAATCCCATTTGTATTACATGGGTTATGCAATGATGTATGATTTATGATTTTGTGGCACAAATAAGAATGGTATCATTATGAGATGGGTGGGACCTATATCTCCCCCCAATGCATTGGGTAAAGATTTGATATCTCATGAGATAGACATGGCTGGAATGGTAGGTTATACCGGTTCAGTGAAACAGGACAGAAACGAGGGTAACTCGGTTCAAAAATGGACTTTGTCCACCAAGATAGTCTTGGAAATAAGTCTTGACTAATAAGATATGATTCTCTATGATTATGTGTGTATGACACAATGTTTCATGTTTTAAGTTATGATTATTGTGATTTCATTTCACTACTATGATTTATCCCATGTTATGAAATTATGATCTCTTTTGTAGGTTAAGATTTCCAAAATGTTATGTTCTTATGAATATGATGTGATTGATATTTCTTTCGTTTACCCTTACTGAGCATTTGAGCTCACCCTTTTATGTTTTATTTTCCCCAGGATATAAAGAAATGTTTTAGTAAAAAAAGGGAAGATCTTTATGGGAGATGTTGAAGATCTTTAACCACGATTAGAAGATTTTATTCTGAGTTTCCAAAGACACTAAACTATTACGATCCTTGTGTGTGTGTTTTTGTTATGTACTAAGTATTCCGCAAAAGTAATGTAATGTCCATGTACATTAAGCATCGGGTCTCTACATTCATCCCAACAAGTAGGAGTTCTACATCGCTTTCCATATAGAGCTTCATAGGGTTCCATCTGACTACTCGAATGGAAGCTATTGTTATAGGAGAACTCAACTAATGGGAGGTGTTGATCCCATCCACCTTTAAATTCCTTTGAGCATAATCTCAGCATGTCTTCGAGTGGCTGAATAGTCCTTTCAGATTGGCCATCATTTTGAGGATGATAGGTTGTACTAAAATTCAATTCAGTATTCAGATCATGTTGAAGACTTCTCCAGAATTTTGATTTGAATCTTGGATCACGATCAGACACGATGGGTAGTGGTACCCCATGCAGCCTCACCACTTCCTTTACGTATATCTTGGAACGTTGATCTAGAGAGAAATCTTCCCGAATAGAGATAAAATGGGTGGTCTTTGTGAGACCGTCCACAGTAACCCATATCGCATTATTTCCTTTGGATGCTTTCGGGAGACCAGCTACAAAGTCCATGGTGATATTATCCCACTTCCATACTAGTATGGGTAGAGTTTGTAATACCCCCCTTGGGAAGTTGTTGTTCTGCCTTTACTTGATGACACACCAGGCACCTTTTAGTGAAATCAGCAATCTCCCTCTTCATTTTATCCCACCAATAATGATCACGAAGATCTCTATACATTTTAGTACTTCCCAAATGTATAGAGAAGGTAGATCTATGAGCTTCAACCATCAATTCTTTCTTTATCTCTGGAATAGATGGAACACATAGTCTTGTACGAAATTTCAATACACCTTCTTGATCAATATTGAAATCTGGGAACTTCCCATCCTTTACAGCCTCAAACTTCTCCTGCAGCAAAGGAAATTCTTTTTGAACCTTCTTGATCTTCTCTAGTAATGAAGGTTGAGAAATCATTTGGGATAAGGTTGATAATGTCCCTTCCCTTACAATTCCCATGTCCAGTTTTACAAGATCTTTAATCAAGGAATCTCCTAGGATCCTCATTGTTTCCAGAACAACAGGATCTCTCCTGCTTAACGCATCCGCGACTTTGTTTTCTCTTCCATGGTGATAATGAATTGAAAAATAATAGTCTTTAATAAGCTCCAACCATCTCCTTTGTCTCATGATAAATTATTTCTACATGAAAATATACTTTAAACTTTGGTGGTCGGTGTATATATCGCATTTCTCCCCATAAAGATAGTTCATCCATATCTTTAGAGAAAAAACAACTGCCGCAAGCTCTAGATCGTGCGTAGGATTATTTTGCTCAGGAATCTTCAACTGTCGAGATGCATAAGCAATTACCTTGTCATTTTGCATGAGGATGCACCCACGCCCTTTCAGATATGCATCGCTAAAAATAACGAATCCTTCTCCGATAGAGGGTAGTGTTAACACAGGTGCAGTAACCAATCTCTTCTTCAGCTCTTGGAAACTTTCCTCGCATTCCTTTGTCCAGATGAACTTAACCCTTTTTCGAGTCAACTTGGTTAGCGGATTAGAAATCCGTGAAAAGTTTTTCACAAACCTCCTATAATATCCTGATAAATCCAGGAAACTACGAATCTCAGTTACTGTTGTGGGTTGAGGCCAATCCTCCACAACCATTGTCTTTGCAGGGTAAACCAAGATTCCTTCATTGGTTATGATGTGCCCCAAGAAATCCACTTGTTGTAACCAAAACTCACACTTGCTGAACTTTCCAAAGAGCCTCTCCTTCCGTAGAGTATTCAAAATAACCCTCAGATGATTTTCATGCTCCTCACGAGTTTTTGAATATATCAATATATCATCAATAAAAACTACCACAAAGTTATCAAGGTAGTCCTTAAAGACTCTATTCATCAAATCCATGAAAATAGCAGGAGCATTAGTCAAGCCGAAGGGCATAACAGTAAACTCACAATGCCCATATCTTTATCATAAGGTTGTCTTTGGAATATCTTCCTTCTTCACCCTCAATTGATGATAACCAGATCGAAGGTCAATCTTGAAGAAGAATTGAGCCCCACGAAGTTGGCCAAATATTCATCAATTCATGGAAGAGGTTATTTGTTCTTCACTGTGATCCCATTTAGTTCTCTATAATCAATGCATAGCCGCATTGATCCATCCTTCTTCTTCACAAAGAGAACTAGTGCTCCCCAAGGGGACACACTCGGATAGATAAACCCCTTATCCAACAAGTCTTGGAGTTATTTCTTTAACTCTTCTAGCTCCACATTTTCCATTCTGTATGGAGTCTTTGATATCGGTTGAGACCCATGTACGAGTTCAATGGATAACTCTACCTCTCTTTCTGGGGGAGGTCCAGGTAACTCCTCAGGAAATACATCCATGTATTCCTGAACAATCAGAACATCTTCTATTTTTATTCTCCCTTTTCCTTCTTCATCATCACCGATTAACTCCATAAATAAATCTATAGGAGGTGCTTATAGATAGGGATCAGTTCGGGATATCTCTCCTTGGAAGATAACTGTAGGTCGTTCATTCAAGACTACTGAGATTTCCTTACTTATGCATTTGATATTAGCATTATACTTTGAGAGCCAGTCCATCCCTAGTATAATGTCAAATTCCATCATGGGAATGACTACTAGATTTGTGATAAGATTGTGCTCACCAAAGTAAACCCTAGAGTCTCTAAATCCTGTTGATGCAAGGATAATCCCACTTGGAGTCTTGACTGAAAAATCTACCTCTAGCAGATCGGGGAATGATTCAATATTCCATGAAAACTTGGAGGAAATAAAGGAATGCGTAGAACCAGAATCAAATAAAGTACTTGCTAGTTTTGAGAGGACGACAAGAGTACCTGCTACCACATCGTTCGAAACTTCAACTTCAGTTGTTGTGATAGAGAATGCACGGCCTTGCTCCCTTGGCCTCTGCTGAGGTTGATGGTGATTCCCATCCACCACCCTCGGATTTGGACATTGATTAGAAAAGTGCCCAAACTGTCCACACATGAAGCATGTGACTTCGGGTAGGGCCAGAACCATATTTCCTCTGTCGTTAGTGTTGGGAAGTTGAGGCTTCACATCACTGCGAAGATTCTGAGAAATATGGCCCTCTCTTCCACACCTGTATCACTTACCACTTCTGATCAAGTAGTTCCCCGAATGCTTCTTCCCACATTTATTGCATGTGGCATGTTGCATATTCTTTCCACCTCTTTCCTGATCAAAACTTCTTCCCAGGCTTGGTTCTAGAGTTCTCTTCTTCTCATTATATTTGTGAGACCACTGTGTCTCCCCAAACTCTAGTTCAACTTTCATATCACTTCGAACTATTTCTTCATAGCTATCATAGTCCATGTTGGATAGATTCTTCCGCATATGAGGTCGTAGTCCACCAAATAATCTATCAACCTTCCCATTAGGGTCCATGACGAAGCTTGAGGTATAACGGGAAAGCCTTGTGAAGTTCATATCATAGGTTCCAACTGATTCATTCTTCTTTTGCTTCAGCTTGAGAAATTCTTTCTCTATTCTCGTCCTCATCAAACGAGGGAAATACTTATTAAAGAATATTCCCCAGAACTCTTCCCACTCCATAGCATCCATCTCTCCTCGTGGCTTCGTGTTTTTGATCAGTGACCACCACTGATCAGCTTCTCCCTCTAGGCGGTAACAGCAAGGGTGACTTTTTCTTGTTCCGAACAATGAAGTACAGAAAAGATATTTTCAATGGAGCTTATCCATTGTTCCGCAACCAATGGGTCAGTATATCCACTGAATGTTGGTGTTCGTTGACGCATGAAGGACTCAACAGAATGTTGTTCCCTTCGTGGTGAGATCGGCCTCTCAGCTAGATTCAAGTTATTACTCATAACTTGAGTTAGTTGGTTCATCATTCTCATGAATGTTTCCATTCCAGCTTCCATCGGAGGGTTGTCAGCACATGGTGCATTGTGGTCACCATCTGCACGGTTCCTCCTATTGCCCACCATTTTCTAAAAGAATAAAACCTTAGTGAGAAACTTATCTCATTTATGAATCTTTTAACAAAGACATCATGCTTAGACAATTACACTTCTCTATAATTCCTTCATAATGATTCATAAAAATCTTGTGATTAACCAAACATATCCCCCGGGAGTGTCGTAACCAAGAGTGTAGCAAGGCCCGTTATCGTGCACCAGTTCCCATTCGAGTCTAGCTCAATGCTGTGTTTTTGGGTTTTACCCCTATGTACATCTATGCCAGAGTCGCCTCTACATGCTCGTATCAAGACAGGGATGTATTTTTTTGATAAACCACTTACTAAGTACTTACCAAAATACAAGGAATTTTTCCTATATTTAAACTTTTCTAAAGGGTTCATCATAATGTTTTTATATCCTAATTTCCACAAATAACTAAACCTCCCTTTGATACCAACTATAGCAACCCGCCTTTTTATAACATAAACATTCATTACATTACACAACACTGAGGATCTTTAAGGTTTAGTGTCTTGGAAACCATGAACATAATACATGAAAACAACATAAAACATTCATCTTAAACACTTGAAAGGCTTCTCCTTAAGTTAATCCTAGGTTTATTACTACATCTCATAACCTGGGGACATACATCAAAATAAGGGGTGAGCAGAAGGCCCAGTAAGGGAAACAAGAGAAACATTTTACATGTGAACTTGAGATACTTTAATAAGGTCAAGAAAAGAACTTTAAGGCATGAGAAAGGAATCATGAGGCATTTCATAATAAAAATAACATTTTTCATAACTTGAAGATGTGGCTACATCATTTAAAATAGACAATCATGAACATATCACCAAGGTCCATCCCCAAGGTGTCATTTGAAAATTACTAAAATTATTCACCAAGGTATCGTGAAAATTGTAATCTCTAGTGGTTACATCATTACCCAATGCATTGAGCGCTATCAGGGTGCACCCCTAAATTTACCTTTATTTTCATGTCAGCAACATATATCATCATAAAACATTTCATAAATAACCCATATATCATAGAATAAATGGGTTTCAATTCATAATCATAATGTTTTAAAAACTGCTTTAAAGACATGATCTTAATGTCACTTTAAACCCACAGAAAGGGAAAGAGGGTCTCATGTATGTAAATACCAGAATTTAAAATAGAAAATTTTGATATATATGTGAATACCCTTGTAGAAATAATAGCTTTGAGTATTCACTTTATAACATTAAATAATTTTGAGAAAAGAGTGAGTCATTTTGAGATGAAAATTCTGCAGCATAACGGCTATGTTATACGGTTTTAGAAAACATTGAAAAGAGAGGGTACATAGTTCACCCACTCATAAATGATCCATAAAACAGTAGGGGGACAGAATATAAGGGATTTAAGAACATGGTAATGAAATTTGAACGATATACCATATGAAATAAAAAACATGGAAGTGAGAGAAAAATAATATTTCTCTTATGAAAATTCGGCAGCCTAACGGCGAAACTTAAACTTGAATAAAAATGATTTGAAAAGATCAAATAGGGTCTCTCATCATATGATCATAAGAGATAAGAATGATAGATATAGAGATAATACCCCAAAATAATAAAAAGTAACTTGAAAGACTTGACATGAAAATCAAACTTAAAAAATGAGAAGGGTGAAAGAATCCCTTTAAAATTCGGCAGCCTAACGTCGTCACTTAAACTTTCTTAAAACGAAATGATGAGAGTAAGAGGGGATATCTCATCATATAAACATGAAAAGGTCAGTAATAGGAATATAAAAGATCATCCTCTCACATAAAAACATGAAGCATTAAAGGAATGACATAAAAGAGATTACATGAAAATAAAAAGAGAGGTCAGATCCCTTACCTTAAAACCTAACTCTTAAAACTCAATGGTTTGGACCTTGAGGGTTTGGGGACACCTTGGGAGGACTCCTTGGGAGGTAAGGAGACCATAATTTCGTTGGGGGAGAGTTGGGAGTGAAAAATAAAGGAGGAAAGGGTGGGTATTTATAGGGAAAGTGGGGGGACAATGCATTAATGGCCAAGGGACACCTCACAAGTGCTTTTCTCAAAACCATGTGCTCTCCAATGGCTTTTACCATGGAGTTAGGCCACATGGGGGCCCCAAAACAACAATTCATCACCTTTGGCTGGAAAACCCTTAAAATATCTCGTGACATCATCATGACAAAGTTATGATGTCATTAAACATACCAAAACTCTAAAACTGCATTTTTACTATTCACTGAAAAATTCATCTTTCTCAGAAAAATCCCAAAAATTCACCTTAACCAAATATCGATCCTCTAATTACATTTATGAACTCCATATTATAAAAATAATTTTCTAAATATTTTTAATTTGTTTTTTAAATAAAAACACTATTCATCGAGAATTCATTTTTCCAGAAAAAAACCCCAAAAATTACCATAACATAATATCGATGCTCTGAGTTCAAAAATAACGACCTTTTTATAAAACTAATTTTATAATTATTTTTAATTAAATTTTTAATTAAAAAACACTATTCACCTGAAAAAACTATTAATTGACTAATAATTTATGAAACCGTTATTCACCCATTTTATTAAATCACATTACTTAATCTAGGTGTCTAAATTATATTAAAACTGTCTTTGAGTGAAATTACTAATCCATTTGTTCAAATTACTAATCCTAAGCGTAAAATCACTATTCATAATTTACTATTCATCAAAAATTAAGTAGATCTTATTAGACTCCAAATTCTTACTGAACACTTTTGTATAAGACCATTTTTTTGAAAATCATTACACATCATTAAATATTTAGGGTTTACATAAATATTTTAAAATATTCTTTTTTCAAAATTCATCAATAAAATACATCCTAAAATTATCCGGACATTTGAAGTTTCACAAACAACAATAAAGGAAGAAATCTTAATTCATTCATCCCAATGTATTACACAAAGAATCTAGGGTCTCATCGCATAGCCCCTTATAACCCCGGCATATGACCTAAGTTTAAGGTGTGCTATGGTGAGAGAATCTGAGGGAGGCTCAGATAACATTTCCCTAGTAGTAATGTCTACTAACTTGAGCATGTCCCGTAGGCGTTTCCATTCAAGCTTGACACGCTGGAGTTCGGCTTGGGCTTGGTCCAAAGCGAAGCCCACAGATGTTACCTCCTTCCCAAGCTCTGATTAGTGGGCTTTATAAGGTTCGAGTCTACTGGATGAAGCCATCGACTCCTCTTTCTACATTAACCATTAACATCTTTATTAAATCGTTAAGAGTAAGTTAATATACTATTTAAAAGTTTGGGTCGTTACACATGTCATCTGACTAATTCTCGTCATCGGATTGCACCTCAATATTGTAGGGATCAGTCCTGCCGACAGTCCCACTGGCAATCATAAGTGATGCAGTTTGTTTATCTCAGGTGTCCTCTTCCATGACCACTTCTATTCTCCTAGGAAAGGTAGCGCTAGGAGCTCTAAAAAACCTCACAATGGTGGCCCACACAATCTGGAGTGCTATGCATAGAAAAGCGCACTAAAATTAATTTAACATGATCAATCGATGATAGTAACAAATTCTGTGAAGAATAATTATAGAGATCAAATAGTTGGTCTCACTATTGATTTGATGCCATTGTGACCCAGATTCATGGCCCTTTATATATTTTTTTATGTCTGAGGACTTTGGGGGAACCACCATGGGTGTCGCTGCCATGCTGGATAGGATGATCATCGTTGTCAAGGGGGAAGAACCCAATGTTCCCACAACTACATCTAGTACCGAGCAGGAGCGGGTTTTCTGTATGAGGTCCTCCTTTATAGGCCATATTTTAGTTGGGATGTCTTGAGTATCCCGGAAGAAGTTTATGAGGTAGTGGTTAAGGGTTTTACCTCAAGGGAATTTGAAATCTCATCCATCTTGGGGACTGAGTTGGCGACCACACCTTCTTCCATAGGGCTCCCTCTACCGGCCTCCTCCTCTAGAAGGAGTCACCTAATTATTTCGTTATAGGGAAATAGTATCTCAATTCGGTAGCTGAAAACTATGGAGGGGTCTTTCTATTGAGATGAACCTTCACTCAATCAATCACTGGGTCAGAGAACCTCGATAGTGCACAATCTACTCCATCTCAGCAAGGTAATTCTCCCCCTTTTCCTCATATACGAAAAAGTCAGCACTGATAGGACCGATCTCCAAAATATCAATCCTAATATGATTCAGATGTTACTACAACTCTGATGGGTTGAGTAATTGTCTGTTGACATCCTATATGTCCCATGCCTCTATGGAGAAATCATTCTCAGGCTTATATATGTGGCTCAACTGATTCCCTGAATCCTGGGAGGGTATATAACCAATTCCCCTAGGATGTCTACCCTCTAGATATATTGGCTCATCTAGGACCATTGGGTCTGCCGCTGCCACCTGCCTATTGATGTTCATGGGTCTAGCCACTATTGTACCCCCACCACAATGGGATGTCCTCACCACCTTCTGGCCCTGACCTCGAGGTTGATGGGGACCCTATCACGAGCACAAATTGACTGCTGCTTCAGCAGTCATCAGTGAACACACCTATTGGCATTTGGAAAAAGTGGAAGCTGAACTAGTCCACCTTCCAGACCCAGTTCAACACAAATTGGAGGCTCATCATGGTCGGGAAACCCCACTCTACATTCAATATAGGTTTTCAGATGCCCGAACCTAGAATATAAATAGGGTTAAGATATTTATATATAGACCTAATATGGACCGCTATACACCCGTACATAAGAAGGAATGACCCAAATATCCTCAGTGTCTTTTACCCTTCACTGATGAGCTACAACACCTTATACAGCTTAGTAAGCTTTGGGATTTCCATGTTTACTCACTCCCCTGACGCCATTATGGACACCATGATAAATTTTCTCAGACACATGCCCATTTTTGTGTCCCTCACTGACAGCATCATGCCGATGATAAGCACCCAAATGAATGCTTCCAACTGTACTAATGGTTTTTTCTTAGTATTGGATCGGAATCCCCATGCCTTCCACTGGTTATCATCCATGAATCACCAATATGACTTACGCATGCCACATTGATCCCCCTTTGGGAGGGTCCAAGGCCTCATGGAGAATTTTCCATCTTTAGGGGAACTGAAGAAATGCTTGAAAACCCGTTTAAATTGTACATCCATTACCGACTATTTTTCCTCCACATCACAATGTTCATTTTTTCCTTTTCTAGCAGCAGCATTTTCTCTGGGTCCTCCCATGATTTTGTGGTAGGAAAGAAACTCATCATACAGTTACCCTAGTATCAGGACCCCCAGATTTCCTACATGTCCCATAGGCTAATGCCAACCTCCCCATGGTGCGAGTCGAATGTATTGGTTCTCAAAAACCAACTACTCAATAACTCTGAAATTATTTTGTTTGGTAAGTAGATGATAAAATAGGAATCCAAGGCTACCTCATACTGGCCGACTCGCCTCAACTCTACCCTTAACTCATCATACGTGGAATATACCAAGTATACCCACACCCAGTCATTTGTGAAGTTTTTTCCTTGGAAGAAATCCACTCCTCACTCCACCCCTTATATGGGTTTCGTTAGGGCCGCCCTAAGAATGGTGTGGTATAGTGGGTTGGGGGGATACCACTAGTTTCAATGCCTTCCCATAGATGTCATTCACATGGTTATACATGAAATCCGCATTTTCGGGTGTGAAATCCTCCCATGTATGGATGTTAGTCACCCAGAACCATTGTCACTGGCATAGAATGCTCTTGAATGACTAAGCTAGATCATCCCTCCATGATTTAGGAATGTAAATGTCATCCAACAGACTGAATCCATACATAGGCATCCTTTTCACAATGTGTAGATCTTATGACATTCTTACAGAATCTCCCCTAGCAACTCATGGTCCTAATGGCTTCATACGTGTCCCTCTATACCCATGTTATTAGACATTTCTTCCCTCAGGGAAGCATAATCAATTACCACCCTAGCTACTTCCTACTAATCCATTCAGTATTCAATATTTTTGATTTTTTGTTTTTTTTTTCTAATAATTATTCTAGAAGATAGTTTTTGGAGCTCAATCACAACAATAGGTCACATTTCCATGCCACATACCTAGCAGATAGAAGCTGCAAAGCGCACCCATGCATATTCGATGGACTTGTTGTCTGCCGTGGAGCAAAAAGGCACGATACCCAAAGAAAAATCATAGAGCGTGCAGATCATCACGAATCTATTGAAAATCACCATAAATTGAAGATGAGAAATGAAAAATAAGAGGTCAGCCACCCCTTTTATAGGCGTTGACCCCCTTACTTTTTGACAGTTCTATCCATGGAGAGCTTCATGGTGCTCTCAACCCATATGTCGCCTCTCTGCATCACGACCTTACTTCTCTATCTTGCATTGAATTTAACAGAAATTGTTTTCGGCGATTGACCCTCATACATAGGCCCTCTTTTTCTCCTCGACTCCATGTATAGGGGGGATTTGTTTGCACCAAAACATGTGAAAAAGAGGAATGTCACAAAAAGAATACCACATCCGAAGAGGAAGCCTCACAAAGCCCATTCATAGAGCACCATTACAGTGCATCCGTCATGAATCCCTATAGAATCGTAGATGACATGATGTAGAAGCCCCCAATGTGATCACCGGGAAGTAAAGATGAATTTGGATTTTTGGTTATGACACAATTGACCGTATGCTTCATGCCATGGAGGTAACACAATATTACTTCGCAAGCCCATCAAACATGACAAAATCCACTGATACCACTGTGTAGAGGACTCAGGAGAGCTACACGCTGATGAGGTGATGACATTCGACTCCATGGTAACGAATAAATTGATGCAACCCATGGTCAATCGTGGAGAACCATGTAGCATCACATTGATATTTCTATATGTCACGTTGCCTCTTGCCTATAAATATCAGGCATCCCTCAAGCCCAAAGGAAGAATACCCTGGCCTTTTACCTTCTCAGCTCTCAAATCACGATGAACCTCCTTCTATATGAAACAATGACAAAAATGAGATATTCATGGTACTTGAGCATTTTGAAGAACCATTCCCTTAGTTCAATTAAAAACCCTATTCAAACGAGGATTCCCTTCACAAAGACCATGGGAAATGTCCAAGGAAGATGATCCTCAAGGGGACTCAGGTCTTTTCCATAGAAATTCTACATCTCTAAGTACCCTCCAAAAACATGTGAACCATATGCTGAGACAGGATAAATGTGATTCATTAAGCACATTGCTTCATAGTGCAATACTTTTCATGGTACCCTTCATTCATGAGGTCTTACTCCGTGAATACCTTTCAACTTCACGAAGCGCCCTTTATATGAACCTATACCCTATGCCTAGGCTAAACCACCCCTACATGGTGATGCA
Organism: Viscum album; assembly: GCA_963277665.1. Classification (NCBI taxonomy): domain Eukaryota; kingdom Viridiplantae; phylum Streptophyta; class Magnoliopsida; order Santalales; family Viscaceae; genus Viscum; species Viscum album. The sequence continues at coordinate 852,721,700 of OY728159.1, forward strand.
TACCCCCTCACATAGTCCCTCAACTACATGGAGCTCTATAGATTCACAAGATCCATTACTATGAACCCATTTTCATCACAAACCCTTCTCCCATATGATTTCTAGGCTTGTATGAAATGATTTTGAGGTTCCTTGGGAGGTGTTTTATGTTATGTTTCTTAGACTTGTTATTTCGTACATAGGTACACTAATAAAAATTACTTCATTTTATAGCCACGCTATCATGGTCCTATAAGTGGATCACAAAAAAACACCCCAACACAATGGCATTGATGATGCCTTCCCTTCCTCATGGGTGGGTGAGTATCAGTTATGTATGTCATAGGGTTACGGAGTGAAACTGCCTCATCTAAGCTGTAGGACATTAAACAACCAAGCATCATCATCCTCAGCACATGAAGTTAAAATTTAGCCTCTCCCCATTCAATAAATGTGGGGCTCCAAGTCTCATACATTATACATGCCCAATCATCTTCATAGGAGTGAAATATTCCTCACATGGGCTGAGATCGTATTTGCTGGGGCGGCATCCATCTGTAGGGAAAGAAAACCATCTTGGGGTAATCCTTTATCCATTCTTTTGGGAGGTTTCACCCCAACACCCCCCTCTTCTTCCTTTACAAACACCAAAGTAAAGATGGTTACAGGGAATTTTGTTACCTCATCCCACACCCTCTAGGCTTTTTCGCCATCGAGCATCCCTCTTGGTAGTAAGTTCCAATCTCAATCTCTCTAGGAAGATAAACAGGCATAAGCCCCTATTTTATCTTTGGGCTAATTTCCAAACATAAGCCCATGTTTACTCTTTAGATCACTAACAATGTGTAATCACCACTTCACCTCCCCCAGATGATCTTTTCATGACGTGATCGTCAGGTCAATTTTGCCTATTGTTTCTCACATTGAGCATGATTCACTTGGGCATAAATTAATCATTGAGAATGGAATCCATCTTGGGCTGCTTTAGCATGTAATCCCAAATCCCATATGAACTACATATACTTTATTACATGTCTCAATGGAACGTTAAATAGGAATACTTCCCGAGGATCAAACCCAAAACAAACTTTTCTAGACCCCTTCACATCGGTTCTCCTTCATCATACATGATGTTAAACTACAATTGTCAACTGAACTATATGGACATTGATCCTTTTCTCATAGAAATGATACGTAAAAAGCCTCCATGAGTTTAAATCCCAAAATATACTTATCCCAACCCCTTTACTTTGGTTCACCATCATCCCAAACAACAATCAACTTCACCCCTCATCCAAACAATGTGGACATTGATCCTTGTCTCTTAGGCAAGGTACGTAGGAAGCCTCTCTGAGGTTCTAGCCAACACCTACTTCTCTCTACAATTTCATGTATATTCACCTTCATCCCGCAGGAAATGAAACTGCATCCCTCATCCGAACTACATGTACTTTGATTCCTTTCTCTTCGGCAAGGTATGTAGGAAGACTTTCTAAGGTACATGACCAACAATATCAAGTCTCGACCTCTTCACGTCGGTTCACCATCACCCATCATGATGTTAAACTAAATAAATCATCTGAACTCCGTGGAATTTGAACCTTGACTCCTAGTAAATGTATGTAGGAAGCCTCTTTGAGGATCAATCCCAACACCTACTTATCCCGACCAGTTCACGTTAATTCACCCTCATCCCACATGATGTTAAACTGAATGCCCCTTTCATAAATCATGATGTTAAACTATACTGATTAAAACTATGTGGGATTTTATTCATGTCTAAAAAGTTGGGTACACTAGAAGCCTCTATGAGGACCAGCCCCAATCAACGGTAATCTATTTTAAACCCCAGTTTGCGGTAAGCTGTTTTCAACCCCAATCAATTGTAAGACATTGTGATCCCTAGTTGATAGTAATATATTATACCGCATGTAGTGGTAATTTGTTATACCCCATTCTATGGTAAGTCATTATAGTCCTCATTGATGGGACCCACGTTTCTATTATGTCGTTGTGGAATTAGACCAATCCGGGGTGTAAACCATGCGTAATCCCCAACATGTTATCAGGTCGTTATTTTCTGTGCACACCTTGATTCCATTACCCATCCTAAACAATGTGGACATTGATTCCCTACCTCAGGGATATGTTGGAAGCCTCCCTAAGGTTCTATCACGTCAATCATGTCCCATCATGGTCCCTCCCTTGAGACTATGGGTTTCAGGATATTCATGTCCCAACCTGGATGCTCTACTCCCTTCGGATCCCATCCATGTGTCCATTATCATAGATCAACTCCTCATGTGTCCCATCACCCCGTTGAAATATGTGAACATTGATTCCCTACCACAAGGATACACAGGAAGCCTCTATGAGTTCATTCCCAACATCATTTCCAGTCTAATGTTGGTCCCATCTTGTTATCCATCTAGATTCTTACAAAAGATGGCACATCCTAGTGAGATCGTTGTCAACAATTCCTCATGGATCCTAGAAAAAATCATGTGAATAACCATGTGTTAACCATGTATAGCTATGGAAAACCATAGGGAAATTCATATTTCATATAATTCCTTGCATTCGACGTCAGATGAAACAAGCTTTCATGCCCTTAATATTCCTTACCATAAGGGGAAGAAAACTAGATACATCAATGTTCCTGCATCTAGCCATTCGAGCGGTGTCCAACATGACTGCTCCCCCGACCAAAGGTTGCTGCCCTAACATGACCCCTTGGATTGTCCTGAAAAAATAAGTTTAATTAACAAGAGCTCAGGAATACATGGCACTTGAATGATTTTTACAAACAATGTCTTATGTCTATGATAGAGACCTGAACTAGTTAACATGTTCCAAAGTGGAATCCATGTAAGGGGGAACCGACATCTCATCATCTTGGATTGTTCATGATTCTTTTCATGGGTGAGGCACGAATCCGTGGGTGATATCCTACTCAATTAGAAAATGCAAGGACCTTATGAGCAACAACGTCAGGGTAACTCAAACTTGGCAGGTAGGGAATAATGTAGCGGATTATTTTTCATCTATTACGGTTCCTGGGGATCCTATGATCTGGGTGGATAATTTGTCTTTTATTAGACCTGAGGGGGTGAATTTGATTATGGGAGATTCCCTTGGGTTTCATCATTTTCCCCCCTTAGGTGGGCTATCTTTTTTTGTAGTTAAGTAGCTTCTCTAACAAAAATAATAATGTTGGATGGATGGGTTATGTAAAAAATGGTTCTATAGTAGGTTAAACTAAAAAGATACAAGTCAAAAATTACATATAACATTTCAATAAAGGAATTTTTAGCCATATTTATACCTTTAACTTCTAAAATATGTACTAATCTATTTTAGATCATTTTTTCATGATAAAAACATTGGTACAACCATTTTACTGTCAAATAATTTCATGTGTTCCACTAACCTCACATATAATAGTTCATCACTTCTCATATCCACATCAACAAATCAAACCAATTTTTTGGAAAATACCTTTCCAAATAACTTCAAAAAATATCTAAAATCATCAATGAATCCTTAGTTGGACATAAAGTCAACCTAATATGGATTGTTTTGAATTCATATGTAGTATAATTGAAGCATAGGTTACATCCATTAATGAGGGTTTTTATTTTATTTATTAAAACAACTCATTCAATTTTTATTCTACCACAATGAAATAATAACCTCAATATATTATATTTAATGGTATTTTTTATGTTTAGATAGTGTGTTATTACTGGTCCCAATTGAAAACACATATAACATTTCTTAACATGGTTTTCAGGTCCTAGACCGCCAGGTACCGCCACTATCCCCGAAGAGTTGCCGTCCCCTACCTGGGTTACACCCGTATACCATAATGGTTCATCTTACTAATAAATTCCCCCACATTCCAACCGATGTTCTTTCCTATGTTTTAAAAGTTGGTACATGTTTTTTATTTCAAATAATTACGTGTTTTACACTCACCTCCAATATAAATGACCACCCTTCTCTTATCCAATTCAACCATAAAACCTATTTATTCATCCATGAACTACCCAAAAAACATGTCAACATATCGAAAATCATCATAGAATCCTTATTAAAAAAAGACTTATTATTATTGTTGTTTGTGTAATCCATATGAGGATACATGAATATTAAGTAACAATCATCCACAATTGTGTTTTTTTTCATTCTACACCTCCATCAAATATTAGTATTCCATTATTTTATAAAAAACATAATATATTAAATTAAATGAGATTTTTTATATCTAGATAATGGAAAAAATGGGGAACTACTGACAATACAAAAACATGCCTTAACATGGTCATCGAGTCCTGGTCCATTAGGTAAAATAATTTCCCTCACATAAAAATGTTCTCCTACCTATGGAGAACCTTATGTCCCAATGGGTTTTCTGACTAATGACTATCCCAAGAATCCACAACATGTTATTTCCATTGATCTTTTTACTCACTCAAGTACACCTTATAAAATTTACCTAATGGTCATCCATCAAGATAACCACTCCAGGACAGACACACCTAATTGTGGAGTTATAATCAGGTAGGATCTCAAAAACAAAGGTGCACTACATTGTCATGAGTTGTATCATTATTCATTTAAACCATTATAATTATGTTGTTTTATATTAACCCCCACCCCACCACCCCCCTTGATCAATACATCCTCATTGTGGAACCTGTATATCAATAAATGTGGTGCACTAGAATTAAGGATGGGTTCCCGCACTAATACTCATATAACAACTGGGCACCACTGATAACACAAACAACCCTACTAAACATCATCATTGAGTCAATACCATATATGTTCCACCATTTTCAATATAGCCCAGTTGTCCCCTCCCTGAGGCATACACTTGTTCTCAAACATATCGTGTACGTAATTAATCTCCTCATTGGCCAACACATGATCTTTCTCATGTTCTTTTTCCTCACTCACACACAACATGGGAATCTTCCAGGAAGTTCACCCATCGTGATCACTAATCCAGGACAAAGATTATTAACTATGATGTTATAATAAGGTATAATCCCTAAAAAAAATTCACTTTATTGACATGAGTCATTCATTATTTTATTTAAAACATTATCATTCATGTTTGTGCTATAATGACTTACTACCATCTCTGCTTCCATCAAATGGTTTACAAAATCATAATTTGTGTGTGGTGAACTAATACCTCACAAACCAATGTCAATCATTTATACATTACAACCTATCATAGATGTACATAATTATAGATTTATTTTTTATTATATATGATATTTATTAAATAAATATGATTTTGAAATTACTATATCATACATTCAATCATGATTTACATTTTATGTGCATATGATATCGTCGCTCGTGTTTACAGTGGACTAACACCTCACAAAGTGATGTGATTAGTTCACCATTTTAATAGAAGATAATAAGTATGAATTTGATGAAAATATGTGATATATATGAAATGAAAATTATGTTTTAAGGATAATATATAATTTACATTAATATATTACAATTGATTGATAAAATGGAAACAATTTTAATGCTTAAGCATGACCTACCATCTCTATTAATGGGGAATTTCATTTTATATCTCAATAATTTAAAGAATATTATTAGTTTATATATAATAAATATATATTATATTCATATCATTTTTAACATTTTAGATAATGTTTAATCATAATCAATGTAAGAGGAAAAAATTTGCAAACCAAAACATTCATGAGAAACAAAGCAGGTTTTTCCTAAAACGTGAATTTAACATGTATTTGTTAACTGACATGTAACAACTGTTCAAAAGTAAATCATATGTGGTATGATATATTTATGTATTTTTTTATTGTATATGTACCATAAAATAATTTTATGAATACATGATGTTCTAATGTGTATAAAATAAATTGAGACTTTTGTTAGGGTTTTTCATCTCACATTTCTCTTTGGTGAGACATATTCCATTATCACCACCTATTTGATTTATGTGTTATATATTCTACCCATGAATATATTTTTTGATGGTTATTATTAATGATATTTTTATTAACATATTAATTAAATGTTACCACTATCATGACCATTATTTCTATTGATGTTTTCAATATATGATTTTAATTTTTTTCCAACAGAAGTATTTTTATAGTGTTTTATTTTATAATTTTTATTCATTGTTAAAATTTTATTTTCATAATGAAATATTTTCAATTAATTGTGAGAATAATTTATATATTTTTCACTTTTATTTTCATAAAAATTGATTTTCAGTTATTTTTCATTTTAGAATTTTATTTTTAATGAAATGTGGTCTTCCTAAAAAATGTTACATGTTATTTATCTTACAAAACCATTCTCCATAAAAAATTAAATCATTTTATATTCCTTATATTTGTTTTCGTATGTGAACCAAGGATTCAATTCTTATTATCTCTATCAAATTTTTATAATGAATGGTTTTATATGAAACCTATAGATCTTCCACAAGTTATGCCATGATAAACATATTAGGAAACCTTCATTTTTCCATGGATTATGATATTATTAAATAATGAAATGATTATTAATATTGTTTCTTATCCTTAGTTTTTGATGTGATAATATTTTTTAAACCCATTTATTTTCATTATTTCATATGTTGTACCTTTATCTCTCTCTAATTCATTAGTTAATCAATTATATAAATTTAGATAATAGTGGGAAATAAGTTTATTTGCTTGATTAACTATAAGAAACAAGTGTGTCATCATCAATAATGGGAATCATGTTTATCCAGATCCACTATGGGAAAAATTATATCACATTCGAGAATGGAAAGTTGGTGTGTCCAGATCCAAAATGGAAAACATGTGTTTAATAATCATCTATGGGAAATAGTTGTTTCTTGATTTACTATGTGGAATAGGTGATGAGTATTTATCCACTATATTTATGTTCATTGTAGTTAAACATGAAGTATAAAATAGATTTAAATATTTATAATGGTGCCACACATTTAAAATATTATCTTATGACTCATTAGTGATCTAGGATGATTGATATCTCATGTGGGCTATTTTTTGTAAATTGTAATTTATTATCAGATGACTATTGTTTATGGTTTATGAAAGGCTGTGTATGAACATTCAAATTTTTTCAGGATCACATACAAAAATAATTAACTAATGATTTCATTATATTCAAGATAGATATGTGAAATGTTATCAAATTGTAATAATCTTATCTCAAGATTTCATATGATTCCTTCCAAAGGTTAGGATGCAATTTTTTATGCGGGAATATTTGTGATGATAAAAAAAGGGGTAGATTCGTATGCATGTCATTGATGATTTTTCATGAGTTTATAATATATCGTTCCATGTTTCTAAAGATCCTAAATTGTTTTAGTCTTCATGGTTATTTTTAAAATTTATTTAATATCCATATCAAAATATATAATATTTAGGTATTAATTTCTCTAGTATCTATATGTAAATTACCCACTACTTCGTGAACTTTTTCTAGAAGAAGAGAACATGGAATGAGAATTTGTTTCCATGAAAACAACAATATCATATACTGGATGAAATAATTTTGATAATTTTGATTAATAGTCCTCAAACTATGATATATCACTCTAAAAGTACTATGTAAATTTATTTAGAGTCACTAAAAATAGAGGCATTTCATAGAAATAGACATTTCGCATCCATAATATTGAATAAACATTAGGTGGAATTATGGTCTATAAAATAGATGAAAGTGAAATATCATAATAATTATAGTATTTTAACATATATAAATTTAAATGTTAAGGATAGTGATAATATTTATTATAAACAAAAAATGTTGTACTTTATTTACAATGGAAATGAATATTTTAGATATCTTTTATGTGATAATTAATGAAAAAATATCATCAAAAGAATATTTTTTTTAAATGAAATATTTAGGATAAATAAATCGAACATGATTGGAATTATTATAATAAATATAAAATTATAAATTACTGTCTTAATAGTGGAATAAAAAGTTAAGAAACATTACCAATCAGATAATAGTATTGTTGAAACTAGTAGCCTATGTTTAAGGACATTTTAAAGACTAAAAATTTCATGGTAATATTATTCTTATGTGGGAGCAATAAAAATTCATGAAATGGATTTTAGTTCAATAAAATGTTGTCTGTGGGTGTGAAATCATATCAATTAAATGATATATATCTTATTAATTTTAGGATATCAACATGTCACGACCCCCTCCCATTAAATATTCCCCTCCTAAGATGGAAATGGTGAAATGGGGATAATGACCCCCGTGTGCCGCCTCCAGTAGGTCCTGGGGTGACGACTAGCACCAAGGGTATGAGTGTTCACAAATATGGGAGGCATTACCATTTTATTATTATAGATCAGGAAATAGGACAAGTCAACCAGGAAAAGAACAAGTGTATTGAAATAAACCCAAACCAATCCCACATGCATGTTTAAATAGTTCTGAAACAAGGTACAAGTACAAGAAAGCTAAAAAGTACAATACCAAAAGAAACAAGTACAACAAACTGCTGAAACTCCAACTTTCCCGATAAGTAGGGTCCCGCATGGCCCTGGTAGTCCTCCTAGAAACCTGAAAGTAAATGTAGGGTGAGCACACAAGTACACTTAGTAGGGAAAACTAAAGCTCTTGTGCATAATTGGGGAGACATCCTAATGTCCCATGAGAACCACAGAAGAAACCTACCAAGTAATTCTATCCACCCAACATCACCAACCACACTCACCAAAATATAATCACAACATGTAGCAGTATATAAGAACAAGAGTATAAGGTACCCCACACCATTTTCCCCCACTAGATAGCTGCTCTTCCTAATGGTGAACGTCCCGGTGCTACCACACTCTTCCCACCCACACACACCTGGGCCTCATCCCGAAGGTTCTTAGGAAAAAATAGTAAAACCTGCCCGAGGTGTCTTGGGATAAACCACCCCAATCGAAACCTACCGAAAAGTCTTGGGTCTAAGGTCTTCTCAACCCATCATATCCTAGGGAAGAAGGAGCAGAAAGGAGGTAGTAACTAAGAGGAAAACACCCTCTCCCATGAAATGGGAGTGTTCGTCACTAAGTGCTCAACATGGGTGGTGTGTGATAAAACACAATGATACATACACACACACACATATATATATATATATATCAAACACTCAGCCCAACCTATGGCTTCTAATTAGAGAATTGAGCAGCTGCCTCGGCACTGCTACTACGAAGCATGCATACAAGAAGTAATCCTGAAACCCCATTTATGTTTTCATGTTTCAACAGAATCTGTTTATTAGTTCCTTAACTGTTGGGAAACTATCCACAACCAACCACATTGATCGTTCATAAAGCATATCCCTGCAATCCACAAATCAATTTAGGAAAACAGAAGCAGCACAACACGTCCCTTTTTAATAACCAACCAACCCAATTATTAACATTCTCGTTCCATTATCATTCCCCACAATTTTTTAACAATTCCACTTTTTATTTATTATTTAAAACCCATAGTTTGTTCACATTCAAACCCAACCCTGTAGCCCCGCTACCAACCACCATAACCACAACCATACCGTACATCATCACCCCTTTAATAACATTTATCGCAGCCCCACTGCCCATCATCAACATAGCATTCACACCAACCCAAAACCAAGCCAACTGCAGCCCCTCTTCTCACCTAATCCACAACAACCCAAAAAAACACCCCCATCACATGCCACGTATCCAAGCCAACAACCACATGTTCATTATTCCATTTTGTTCAACCGGGGTGATCACACAAGGGTTTCATATTTTAAATCATCCATCTTTACCTGATTATCCAAATTTCACATTCAATAAAGTTCCATTCACAAAAATGGTCTATAAAGATAGGGAAACATTTAATTGCACACGCAAAGGCCCCCAATGACCGTGATTTTCAGAAGGCATAAGCCTATTCAATTAACAACATAATATCACAGGATATAAAATAATGTACATGCATTCGCAACTTCCCATACCCGTTATATAATCCAGTTATTATCTTCGTTAAACTGGTTCAATTTTGTTTCACGTAAACAATAGGAAACCCGCCCCGCATGATGCACAATTTAGAGAGATGAAGGTAATATCCCTACCTCAATAGGTTCTGATCAAAACACCCCCCCATATCAACTTTAGAAGATGTCTGTCGGTATCCGTCACTTTTGTCGAATTGCGGAAAAACCTTCTCGGGTGGAAGTTAGGGTGAAAAGGACAACATATCCAAGCTCAGAAGTTCTGCCTCGTCGTTACGATCCCATGGCTGTTGACGGATCGTAAATCGGAGATCGAACAAAGAAGTTATGAAAGGAAAAGGATCCTTCGAGTCACTTGGGAGATCTCTGCTCAGAGGAAAGAAGAGGAGAGGGGTATGTTGAAAAGGTGGAGGGGACCCCTCCTTTTATAGGTGTGAAAAATAAAAGTACACAGAGTGTACTTTATGGTACATGGCGTGTACTTGGCTATTTCACGTGGCCACCACATGGCTTCCAACACGGCCTTCAACGCGGTATGCATCCCTTGACTAGACAACACATGGTTTGAGGGTAATGCGTATGCGAGGAGGGACTACACGGCATGTAGTATAGGCTACACGGTGTGTACTCATTTATATCACACGGTAAGGACACGACTCCCATATGGAACACGACTGTTGACTATTCAACACACGGTTTGAGGGTAACACGTACGCGGGGAGGGACTACACGACATGTAGTTTGGGGTCCATGGCGTGTACCAAATTATTTCACATGGTAAGGACACATAATTCAACATGGGGTATACCCAGAAAGGGGGTACACATCGTGTACTCACACTACACGGCGTGTAGATTCAAAATTCTGAATAGTGTCGGAAAAGTTCATTTTACCCTCCAAAACCCTTCAAGACCCTCTTTTTGACAAAGGAATGGGCAGGAGAGGTCCGAGCCATTACATCAGATACCTCTTAAAACATTATCATCCCCGAGAATTCAAAATCCAACCCAGAAGAACCCAACAAGATACCTCTTAGGGACCTCATTATAACAGGAACCCAACCATCAACCCTAATTATAGGTGTTAGGAATTCCATATCATATGTCGAGATATTATCCGCTTTAGGCAGCACTGACTCGCCTGCACGGGTTTAATCGCATCCTCATTAATGTGTCTCGATTAAGAATATGGTCTTTCCACTTCCATACATTAGGATTTTTCAACTCAAACTGCCCCCAAAATTGCACAACCCACACATTGCCCGAACACGTGGTTTGGGGAAAATTCCTTTTCCTATGTTGAGATATTATCTGCTTTAGGTGGCACTGACTCACCTGCACGGTTTCAATTGCATCCACATTAATTTTTCTTGATTAAGGATCATGTTTTTCCCTTCCCCACACACACAGATATTTTACACACTTCCATATAACAAGGAAAAAAAGGTCTCATAACCGACAATCCAAGCATTCCATATATCAAAGGTATAAGGTATAACATCAAAACAAGGCTCATAAGAACAATGAAATCATAAGTCAAAAAAAAATTGGGTACTGAGCGTGCATCTGGGTCTCCCTCTCCCAAGTGCTCTCCTTGAGGCCGCCATGCCTCTACAACACACGAACCAAGGGAATGGTTCGTCCACAGAGCACCTTCTCTTTACGATCTTCGATTCTGACTGGTCGTTCCTTGAAGGTCGTGTTGCCTCCCATATCTAACTCTCCCCAGTCGATAATGTGAGAGTCTTCGTGTAAGTACTGATGAAGCTAGGAGATGTGGAAGACTTCATGAACCTTCTCCAACTGAGGTGGCAGGGCTAGCTGATATGCCACCTCTCCGACTCACCTTAGCACCTCAAAAGGTCCAATGAAACTAGGTGAGAGATTGCTCCCTTTCCCAAACCTCTGTTGCCCCCGTCAAGGGGAAACCTTAAAGAACACATTATCTCACACCTCAAACTCCATGGTCCTCCTCTGAAAACCAGAATAAGACTTATGTCAGTCCTGATCTTCCTTCATCCTCTCATGCACAAGCTGGACTTTCTTTGTGGTGCTCTGCACTACCTCTAGCCCAAGAGCACCTGTCTCACCAATCTCTGCCCAGAAAATGGGTGAACAACATATTCTTCCATACAAATCATCAAACAGTTCCATGACAATAGTAGATTGGAAGCTTTTGTTGTAGGAAAACTCTACTAAATGCAAGTGTCATACCCATGATCCTCCTAAATCCAGAAGGCATGCTGGCATCATGTCCTCCAACGTCTGGATAGTCTGCTCAATCTGCCTGTCGGTCTGGGGGTCGAAAGGAGTGTTAAGGCATAGCTGGGTGCCAAAAGCATGTTGTAACCCCCTCCAGACTCGTGAGGTAAACCGAGTATCCCAATCTAAGATGATAGTTTTTGGAACTCCATGAAAACGCACCACCCTGTCTACGTACCTCTGTGCTAAGGTACTCACTGGGCTGGACTCCTTAATTGCTAATAAGTGGGCTAATTTCGTCAGACAATCCACCACCACCCATATAGCATCATAACCACCCTGAGCTATGGGTAGTCCTGTGACGAAGTCCATCGATATTTCATCCCACTTCCACTCGGGGACATCTAATGGATGCAACAAACCACTGGGAACACGGTGTTCTCCTTTACCTGCTGACACACAAGGCACTTAGCCGCAATCTCTGCCACTGCCCATTTCACCATGGCCCACCAAAACTGTTCCATCAGGCCTTGGTACATTTTTGAAACTCCAGGATGTACCTCTATGTCTGAGCTATGGAACTCACAGAGAACTCCCTCACGCATTGCCTCCAGAACAAACAACCCTCCATGGAAAATCATTCGATGTCGGCTGTCCTCTGACGATCTCTCTGGAGGGTTTACCTGATCGACATGATCCCACATTACATCCGCCTCGGAGTCCCCCCATTGAGACTCTTACACCTGTTGCAACAAGGAGGATTGCACCGTCATCTGAAACAAACTGCCTCTAACACCTTCTACCCTATGATCCAAGTACAAGGCATCTAACTCTCCCATCGCTTTCCAAGCATCAGTGGATTCCCGAACCACTTCCTTATGTGACTTCCTTTTCAGGGCATCAGCCACAACGTTTCCCTTACCGTCATTGTAAGATATCTTGATGTCATAGTCTTGGAGGAACTCCACCCATCTACGCTGCCATAAGTTCAGGTCACACTGAGAGAAGATATAACACAGGCTCTTGTGATCTGAGAAGACCAAAAATCACTCCCCAATGAGGTAATGTCACCAAAACTTTAGTGAAAATACTACTACTGCAAGCTCCAGGTCATGGGTGGAATAGTTATGCTCGTGAGGGAGAAACTTCCTAGACCCCTAACAGATCACACCCTTCTTCTGCATCAGTACGCACCCCATACCAAGGCCAGAAGCATCACAAAACACCTCATACAACAACCCTTCCTCTGGAAACCGGAGTACGGGATCACTGACCAACTTCTCTTTCATGTAGTCGAAAGCCTTCTGGCACTGCTCGCTCCATAAGAAGACATGGTTCTTCCTAGTCAAAGATGTCAATGGAGTAACAACTCGAGAGAAGTCCGAAATGAACCTACGATAGTAACCTTCCAATCCCACGAAACTACGAACTTCATCCATGCTCTTGGTTGCTGCCCAAGAAACAATGCCTCCACCTTTTACGGGTCCACTGACACTCCATGCTGAGACACCATGTGCCCATGGAAGTGAACTTCTTTTGCAAGAACTTACACTTCGACAATTTCCCATAAAGCTGGTGGTTTCGAAGGACTTCCAAGACTGCCCTGAGATGCTCAACGTGCTCCTCCTTTGATCTTGAGTAGATCAGTATTTCATCGATAAACAAAATGATGAACCGGTCCAGAAACTCTCAAAATACAATTTTCATATGTCCCATGAACACAGCTGGTGCATTCGTAAATCCAAACGGCATCACTAAAAACTCGAAGTGCCCATACCTCCACCTAAAAGTCGTCTTCGAGATTTCACTGTCCTTCACCCTCAGCTGATGACATCCAGATCGTAGATCAATCTTAGAACACCAACATGCTCTCCTCAGTTGGTCAAAGAGATCATCTATCCTTGGAAGGGGGTAACAGTTGTTGACCGTTACCTGATTCAACCTTCAGTAGTCTATGCATAACCTGAGACCACCGTCTTCCTTCTTCACGAACAAAACTGGAGAACCCCATGGTGACACGCTGGGTCAAACAAAACCCTCCTATATTAGGTCGTCAATCTGAATCCGCAACTCCCACAACTCCAAAGGTTCCATCCGATAAGGGGCCATCGAAATCGGTTGGGCACCAGGTTGTACGTCTATCCCGAACTCAACGTCATGTCAGGGGCGTAGAGTCACAACCTCCTTGAGAAAAACATCAAGGAAATCCCCAACAACGTCTGGGACATCCATCATATCTGTATCAGCTGGATCCACTGATAACCCACCTAACCAAGAAATGAGAGGATCCACATATCGGCTTCCCACCAGATAGCTCCCCTCTCCAACGAAATCTACTCGCTGCCCGTCCACGTCGGAGAAAATGACTCTTCTCCGGAACCATTCGATAACGGAACTAATAGAAAACAACCAGCTGATGCCTAGGATGACATCATATGGATACATCTGTAACAGAAGAAGATCCCCACTAGATCGATGTGGGCCCAACATCAGCCCACATCCCCGGCAAACACAAGATACGCTGGTCTGTCCTCCAACTGGTGTACTCAGCACCAGTGGTACGGAAAGTCTCTCTAATTCTAGTCCCAAAGCATGGACTAGACAAGGTGAAACAAAGGATTGTGAAGCTCCTAAATCGAACAAAGAAAAAAAGATAGTGCTGAACAAAAAAATCATACCTCGCACTACCTCTAGTACCATTGGAGCTTCCAACTCTACTACGTGAAACTGTCCACGCCCAACTCCTCTGCCTCTCTGATGTCCTCCACCTCCCCGACCACTCTTTGGTCGAGGTCCTTGAGGAGCACCATGAGGTTGGCCTCCTCCCGCAAGGTCTGCCCTTGGAGGAGCATGGTCCTACTACTATTGGAAGGGCCTCACCAGCAACTGGTGCTACTGAGGTGGGCACTGAACCTGCCCACCTCCACTGTACTGAGCTCGGGTCGGGCACTGACTCTGAATGTGCCCGAAAACTCCACAAGAAAAACACTTTGGTCCGGGGATCGTGGAAAAGAGATGAGGACTTGATGATCTGAACTGTAACTGCTAGGGCCTGCTCCCCACTGGCCTGAACCTGGAAGGTCCCGTCGCAGGTGACCTGCTGCTGACTGCCTTCCCCTTAGATGAACCTGGATGAAACCCCTCACGTGGAGCACCTCCCGGCGAGTGAATCCCCTCTACAACCTCTGCCTTCTTCTGTACTGCCAAGTACGTCGGAAGGGTGAAGGGGGTGACAACATACATGAGCGAAGGACGAAGTGCCTCCTCCAAACGTCTCGCCCAAGACTCCTCAACCAAAAAGAGATCCAGAGTAAAGCGCAAAATATCCTTGAACTTGATCCCCAACTCTCTTACTGACATAATACCCTACTGAAGGGAGAGTAACTCCTGCCGCTTCTCTGCCTTGATCATGGAAGAAAGGAATTCCTCTTCGAATTCCTTCTCAAAGTCAGCCCACAGAACCTCTGCCTCTATCCTCTCTCCGAGGTAGAGCGTCCACCACTGTCGCGCCTTACCTCTCAGCTGATTGACTTCTAGGGAAACCTAGTACTCCCTCATAGCACAGATCAATGTAAAAGCGATCCCTAGCTCCTCAAGCCACCCCTTTGTCTCCGTATCTGAAGTAATACCCTCGTACTTCTTTAGGTTCTATCGCTAGAAAGAACGGAGAGTCTTCTGCCACTGGCTATCTTCCTCCTCTCAGTAAATCCTCAACTGATCGACCAGCTGGATCTGCTGGGCCCCAGCCGTTTGAGTCACCCGGGGAAAACATCTAGGTGTCATAGCTATATGGTAAGCAAAGATCGCCTAAGCCCAAGTAGTAAGGAAACTTTAAAGGGTTTCATTTTATCATTTTATTCAATTTCTTTCCCAGAACGCCCAAATCAAGTAAAACACAATCATGATGATGCATGTACCTTCCCTAGGGTCTCTACCCTGAAATCATTGTAGTCTCACTTGGTCGTTCGGTAGGCTCAGAGTCCTTGCATCGGATCACGGGGGGGCCCTAAAATCCTGTGTCCTAGCCGGTCTTCCCTGGCCTATGTCACGCACCAAGATTAACCATCTCTGTTGTCGTACCATCCCATGAAATCCTCACTATGCCTAAATCCAAACTCCATCCTATCTCTCAACCATCACCTATGATACCATTCTGTCACGACCCCCTCCCACAAAAGATTCCACTCCTGAGCTGGTAATGGTGAAAGGGAGATAATGACCCCTGAGTTCCACCTCCAGTAGGTCCCGGGGTGGCGACTAGCACCAAGGGTATGAGTTTTCACAAATATGGGAGGCATTACCCTTTTATTATTTAAGATCGGGAAATAAGAAAAGTCAACCATGAAAAGAACAAGTGTATAGAAATAAACCCAAACCAATCCCACATGCATGTTTAAATAGTTATGAAACAAGGTACAAGTATAAGAAATCTAAAAAGTACAATACCAAAAGAAATAAGTACAGAGAACTACAGCAACTCCAACTGTCCAGATTAGTAGGGTCCCGCATAGCCCTGGTAGTCCTCCTGGAAACCTGAAAGTAAATGTAGGGTGAGAATACAAGTATACTCAGTAGGGAAACCTAAAGCTCTCGTGCACAAGTTGGGAGACATCCTAATGTCTCCTGAGAACCACAGAAGAAACCTAGAAAGGAAATCTATCCACCCAACCTCACCGGCCACACTCACCAAAACATAATCACAACAGGTAGTAGTATATAAGAACAAGATTATTGGGTACCCTGCACCATTTCCCCCCACTAGCTAACTGATCTTCCTAAAGGAGAACATCCTGACACTACCACACTCTTCCCACCCACACACACCTAGGCCTCATCCCGAAGGTTCTTCGCGAAAAATAGTAAATCCTGACCGAAGAGTCTTGGGCTAAACCACCCCAATCGAAACCTACCCGAAGAGTCTTGGGTGTAAGGTCTCCTCAAGCCATCACAACTTAAGGAAGAAGGAGCAGGAAAGATCTAGTAACTAAGGGGAAAACACCCTCTCATATGAAATGGGAGTGTTCATCACTAAGTGCTCAACATGGGTGGGGTGTGATAAAGCACAAAGATACAGATATATATATATATATACCAAACACTCATCCCAACCCATGGCTTCTAATTATAGAACTGAGCAAATGCCTCGGCACTGCTACTATGAAGCATGCATAAAAAAAACAATCCTGAAACCCCATTTAAGTTTTCATGTTTCAACCGAATCAGTTTATTAGTTCCTTAACTATTGGGAAACTATCCACAACCAACCACATCGATCGTTCGCAAAGCATATCCTTGCCATCCACAAATCAAGTTAGGAAAACAGAAGCAGCACAACAAGTCCCTTTTTAATAACCAAACATCCCATTGATTAACATTCTCGTTACATTACCATTCCCCACCATTTATTAACTCTTCCACTTTTTATTTATTATTTACAAACCATAGTTCGTTCACATTCAAACCCAACCCTGCAGCCTCGATGCCAACCACCATAACCACAACCACACCGTACATCATAACCTCTTTAATAACATTTATCGCATCCCTGTTTCCCATCGCCAACATAGCATTCACACCAACCCACAACCAAGACAACTGCAACCCCACTGCTCACCCGATCCACAACAACCCACAAAAACACCCCCTGCACATGCCACATATCCAAGGCAACACCCACATGTTCATTATTCCATTTTTTTCAACTGGGGTGATCACACAAGGGTTTCAGATTTTAAATCACCCAACTTTACGTGATTATCCAAATTCCACATTCAATAAAGTTCCATTCACAAAAATGGTCAAGAAACATAGGGAAACATTTAATTGCACAAGCAAAGGCCCCCAACGACCGTGATTTTCAGTATGCATAAGCCTATTCAATTCACAACATAATATCACAGGATATAAAATAAAGTAACTGCAGTCACAACTTCCCATCCCCGTTATATAAGCTAGTTATTATCTTCATTAAACAGGTTCAAATGTGTTTCAAGTAAACAAGAAGAAACCCACCCCGCATGATGCACAATTTAGAGAGATGAAGGTATGATGCCTACATCAACAGGTTCTGATCACAATGCTCCCCCGTATCAACTTTAGAAGACGTCCGTCGGCGTCCGTCACTATTGTCAAATCCCAGAAAAACCTCCTTGGGTGAATTCTATGAAGGAAAGGGCAACAGATCCATTCTTAGAAGTTCTGCCCTGTAGTTACGATCTTGTGGCCATTTACGAATTGTAAATTGGAGCTCGAACGAAGAAGTTATGGAAGGAAAAGGAGCCTTCGAGTCTCTTGGGAGAGCTCTGCTCAGAGGAAAGGGGAGGAGAGGGGTGTGTTGAAAAGGATGAGGGGACCCCTCCTTTTATAGGAGTGAAAAACAAAAGTACACGGTGTGTACTTTATGGTACATGGCGTGTACTTGGCCATTTCACGCGGCCACCACGCGGCTTACAACATGGCCTTCAACGCGGTACGCGGCTGTTGACAGGTCAACAAATGGTTTGAGGGTAACGCATACGCAGGGAGGGACTACACAGCGTGTTGTATTGGCTACACGGCGTGTAATCATTTATTTCACACTGTAAGGAAACGACTCCCACACGGCACACGGTCATTGACTGGACAACACACGGTTTGAGGGTAACACGTACGCGGGGAGGGACTACACGACATGTAATTTGGGGTACATGGTGTGTACCCAATTATTTCACACAGTAAGGACACGGCCTTCAACACGGGGTATACCCAGCGAGGGGGTACATGACGTGTACTCACACTACACGGTGTGTAGTTTCAAAATTTAGAAAAGTGTGGGAAAAGTTCATTTTACCCTCCCGAACACTTAAAGACCCTCTTTTTGAAAAAGGAATGGGACGGAGTGGTCTGTGCCATTACACAACATGATTAAGAATATCAGTTCAATAGTCTGGCACATGCATGCATTTTGTCTCCAAATGGATATGAGAGAAAATGAAAATCTAGAGGATGAATAATTACACTATGACTCCAAAAAGTGGGAGTTATCCAAGAATGAGTAAATGTAGTCATTAGAGTTAAATATAACATGTGGAATGATTGAAATTATTGAGTGTAAGATGGTAAATAAAAACCACTAATTGTAAAAATTTGTGGAAGAAGTTCAGAAATATGAAGTTCAATATGTGGTTGGTAGTGAACAGTTTTCAACATAAGGAATGTATAAATTTCTCAAAAATATTATCACTTATAGAGAAGAATTATATAATTCTTAATATTGTATGAATTATTGATTTGTAAACTGTTTATTTGGAGTTGATGGTTGTTAAGGTAGCTATCAATCTTATTGACATAAAGGAAGATAATTACATGAAGTAGAAAATAAGTGTTCTGAAGGATTCAAGTCAAAATATTATATTTTGATTGATGAAATTATTATATATAATAAAATAAGAACCATGATATTAGAATTCCATGATCATTTATTTAATATTGGAACAATATATTGGGGAATGTAGTACTGATCATTTTTATTACTTAATGAAATCGTATGGTGAGTCATTAATTATTTTTATTCATTATATTAATGACATCTTACTATTTGGATAGTATTAGAGAATCAATATAAAATTGAATAATGTGTTGTAGGATTGATTCAAGACAAATTATTTAGGGAAAACTATAAATATATTTTATATAAGGATAAAGATAGGCAATAATAAATAAATGCATATAATATCTCATATAGTGTTTATGAATAAAATCAATTAATGATTTTCAATTGACAGATTTATTCCTACCACCTATACTCTAACTTAAAACTATAAATATTTCATGTCAATGTCACCTAAAATATATAATGAGCATTGATACATGGAAAATGTACATTTTTACATATGACGTTAAATTTTTAATGTATGTGATGAGATGTAATTGAATGGAATTTTCAATCATAGTTGATGTTTTAAGAAAAAATATAACATTGGATATTAATATTTGAAATTTTTTATGTGGATCCTACATATTTTAAAGTTATAGAATATCATGCTATCATTTTTGTGGTATAATATCCAATATATGAATTTTTTACTAATGAATTAACTACATACTCACATAGTCAAAATAAAATAAGTATTTATTATTAAAATATTGAAGAATAGTAGTATGATGAATTTTATGAAAAAAGGAAATCATTTAATTTGTTATAATGTTGTCTTATTATCAAGTATTAATGAATGTAATGACAGAGATGGTTTTTTTGTTGTAATTTTTGCTTGAATTGGGACATTACATAAGAAGGTTGTAGTATTTTCATTGATGTAACATATGTAATTCTCTGGGAAATAAATTATCAATATATAGAAGGATGAAACATATAATCCTATGGTACCCATTAATTTTTGAAATTATAGAAGAAAAGTGTTTTATTGTTAGAAATATTTTCAATCAAAAATCGGGGGACATTTTTATTATTACATTAGTAAAAGATTGTGTGACGAATCAATGGGAATTAGTGGGTTCTGGGTAAATATATATATATATATATACACACACTAATAATAAGATAACAGAATGGAAAGATCTTTTAATTAGTAATAATTTGTATTTTTTCACAAAATACTCATTTATGTAGGAGATAATTAAGTTATGATACCTAGTTTTAGAGAATATGTATTTTATGCATAGGAAATATGTTAAGTACAATTTTTTTCATTGATCGATATATAATATTTTTTTGAATGTGGAAATACTTATACTCTTCAATGATATAATGATCATTTGTATATTTTATCGTCCAATAAAATCATGGGTTCTATGGAATAATTTAGAACACTATAAATATATATAACATTCATTAACATATAATCTATAGGTTCTTATCAATGATATCAATTGAGGGAATATTATTTTGGATGATCAATAGTGAAAATTACTTAGGGGTCCCTCCATAAAAACCAGAGAGATTTTTGACTATTATAATCTACTTGATAATCACACAAAAGAAAAAGAGGAATATCCCTAAATAGTGAATCCTAATCCTGAATATTGCTCATGAAAATTACAGAGTGACTGAATGGATTATATTTTTTAAATAATATTTTAATATATTTCTTATATATTGTTTCTTTTATTTTATGATAATTTTTTTACTTTCATTTATATAGTAATATCATTGTTTTTCAATCAAATAGTTTAGGATATCATTAATTAAAAAAATCAATATCAACATTTCAATTACTTTCTAATATAATAACATTACATGAATATCTGATAAATTAACAATTTTATTTGAGTTGAGTAAAATGTTGACATAGAATTATTGGTATAATATAGTTATTTCATACATCATGTACCCTTTTTTAATGGGATGAGATATTTTAGTAGTTCAGTAAACTGATGTCTTAGTGGTCTTATAGGTAACATAGGTGATCAGATTTGTTTCCTTTCAGAAATAATATTATTTCACAAAATTATATGTATTCCATTAATTTTATAAAAAAAATAAGAAAATAACCTTATATTTCAATGTATTATTACTTAATTATACATATCAGTCATTTTTAAGAAGATTATTCTCATTGGGATTCTTATGGTTTTTATTTTTATTAGTGACCATGTGCAATGTGATTTCTATATTTTACTCATGTTATTAATTTTTATTTCAATTTTTATTTATTTTTATTATTGCTAATATATTCATGAAATTTAAAATTTTTATTTTAATGAATAATTATAAATATATATATTCTTATTTTTCTATTATTTCCTTTCAATAAAATTTAATCCATTTTTAAATTCATGATAATGTAGGTAAAACATTACATAGTTTTAGAAATCATTTAGGTGATTAAAAAATTTCTAGTGCATTAAATATATCTAAAATTTTCTTCTAAATATATATATATTTTGAAATTATGGGAATCTATTCCAATATGATTCTATTTCTATTATTTTAATTTATTAGTATCCAAAATATTATAGAATATGATAAAATATATTTAAATATATTGGAATTAATATTTTCTCTATTATAATTCTTAGAGATCTTATTTTTTTATATAATGTGTCCAACATAATAAAATAATATTAAACTAAAATTTATATCAATACTACAATAAAAACATTATCCTGGAATTTATTTAAAATAATGTGGTTGAGTTATATGAGTTTTGAAATATTTAAATGATATATTTTATATATTATTTAATATTTATGAAATTAATTCTAAAATAAAATAATCAATGTAAATAATTCTATGAAATGAATTTAAAAATATTAATTTATCTTTCTCTTGAATGTATAAATATATTCAATAATATATTTTTTTAATTTATAAATTCTTTGAGATCCATTTCTGAGTACAATATTAATATTATAATTTTCAATTATGTGTTAGGATGGTTACCCCTATCCAAAAAATGAGATTTGGTGATTGTGATAATATTCACAAATAATTCTTTCTTTAATTTATACTAGGTTTTGATGTATAATATTGAATGAGATAAAATAAATTATTCATTTAAGATTATCATTTAAATATATAAAGAATAAATGGATTAAATATGGCATTGAAGAGATATGTTACGACTTAATGTAATTTCATGTTAATAGAATAAGGAATGATAATGTTGTATCAATGGAAAACTTATTCATTTCATTTTTAGGTGAATAAAAGGACATTCAAAATATGAGAAAAATACCCGATAGTAGATGCAGCTATATAATAGAAATTAAAATTCATATAATGATTTAATATTCTAATGGTTCCAAAATGTATTAAAGGGGTTTTTTTATTTTTGAAAATATTTTAACGAATTATATTGATATCATAGTGTATGAATATGATAATAATCATATATATAATAATAATAATGGATTAAATATTATCACATAAATATAGTAGTTGTTGATTAAAAATGAATTATTATATAAAATATTCTAAAATAATTGTATATATTATGAAGATTATTTTTTATGTCTATGTTAAAACATATAATTTTATATAAGTATGTGATATAAAAATACAGTAATTTTTTCTTCAAAAAAGATTCTAATTATTATATTCCTATTATATAAGATGAAAAAACTGTATTTAATAATTTAGATAAAAAACTACTTCTAATGACTAAATGTTTCTTATAAATTAACTTTTTGAAGAATCAATTTTTTAAAAAAATTTATTAATATTTACAAATGAATTTTGAATAAAATTTGAGATTATTGAAGTAGAATAACTTCTAAAACATAAAAATTATGAGTAAAATAAAATATTTAATAAATTAATCGATAATAACTTTATAAATCATCTTATAAATCATCAAAAAATAGGAATATATTTAAATAGATAGGTAGTTTTGTATATCTATGAGGAAAAGATTTCCTTGGAATTGTTAAGATTGTGTATTTTTGTAATCTTGATGTTTCTATTTCATATATAGTTATTAGAACTAAATTAAAATATTTTTGGATGAAATAATTTTTATGTGTATCATATTAAAATGAAATATAATTCTTAACATGGTTAATTTTAAACTGGTATGATGGATAGATTTTTAAAAATATTTTTATTATTTAATGAAACCATATGGTTTAATTTGACATAAATCGACTTAATTAAATGAAAGTATAATGTATTACTAAATAAATAAATATTAAAATAAATAATATTCTAATATGTCGTATTTGGATTTTTGTATTAAGTGGTGCATTTTTCAAAAAAAATTATATAAGGGGATATTATTTTTATTTATTTTAGACATAATGTAACACCCCAGGTAAATAAGGAATATGACATTTTCATATTTATCCATATTTGTGAATAAAATATTAATATGACTTTAAAGGGGACGCTATGCTCGATTGCGTACCCAACACGCAACAACGAGTTTCTTGGGAATCCTACGTTGCACTCTAACAATAAAATAATATTATTTTAAATGGTAGTTAACATGTAGCCGTTGTAATGGCGAGAATGGATAGAAATAACTAAAATATGATTATATATGTTCTTAAATATTTTTACATTTATACAATAAAAGATAAAGGCTTAAAATACGGAAAGAATTCAATTTTAGGCTTATATGCCCTAGTTTTCACTAAAGCATTAAATATAGTTTTTTTCACTCTTAAACATTATTTTGGACCAAATAAAACTCTTATTAAGAATCGGGACATCAAAATTTACTTTGTGTAAATTTTTGGTATCTTTCCAATAAAGTTCATTTTTTAATGAATAGTGTAAAATGTTGTATTTTAATTCAAAACCACTTTTTAATCTAATTTATTTATATGATTAGATTATATTTTGAATTGGTTTTAAAGTGAAATTATAAAATATTTTTACCATTAAATCCAATAGTGGTCGTTGGAATCAATTTCACTTTGAAATCAGACTTAAACTAGTGTCAATCTTTTGATACTTATTGTTTCATAAAACACGCTATTTGTCATGACAGCGGTAATTAATTATTAAAATAATTAATGTGGCTTATATGTTTTGAATTTTGTAAAACGAACTTCATTTTTGAATTCAGAATATCAAATATAGGTTAGGGTGAATTTTTGGGATTTTTCTGAAAAACTTCAATTTTTGATGAATAGTGAAACCACTAAGTGGTACTTATAAAAACTGATTTTCCATTTAAATGAAATTTTTCCATCATTGTGTTTTGATTTTAAAAAATCCGACATACATGGTTGTCATTAAGAAGTAAAATGTGGTTCAATGAGATTAAAATAATTTTTTGGTGAATAGTAACTTATTAAGTTTTTAATCGCGATTAGAGGTAATTAGTGTAGTTTAAGGTAAAAATGATATTATAAGAATGTGAAAACACCATGACACTTGTCCTACACCTATTGGTTGTATCATGGCCGACCAAGAAAAGCCATGGGTCAACTTGGGGACCCCATGGATCCACTTTGGTTGGGAAATGACTTAAATAACATTTTATTTAATGTAAAAGTAAAATTGACACAAACATGATATGTTTTACTAAAACAATTTTTAAGTGGGGTTATACAAGTCATTTTTTTGATTATAAATATTAATTGGAAATATAAAAAGATTTCCTACATCATAGTATTTTTTGTATAATTTTTAGACATTAAATAAATTAAATTATTTATGACATAATAATGATGCAGCGATGACATCATTATTTGATGATTTAAATAAAATGGAAAGATAATGTAAAATATATGAACTACACATGTCCAAAACTTATTGTATGAGTGGATTTCGAAGACGTATCACCTTATCCACGAATTATATCAATGTGGGACCTTTTGAAACCGAAACACATTTTCAAATAAAGTAATATTTCTTTACTTTCCAAAAGTGCCCCTCCTCTCCTCTTATAAAAGGCCCCCACCTCTACCTCATTTAACACACTCCTAAAGCCTTTGGCTCGGCCAAACCCTGCCCATTTACTCTCTCCACATCCCTATTCTAACCCTAGAGTATTCCCTTTGGGCAGAATCGTTTCAAAGGAAGCCTTTAGGCTCAAATCAAAAGGAGTTACACTTTTAAAGGCAATTCATTCTCTCAATTTCATTTGTTTTATTTTGCTTCTCCAACCCCCTAAACTCTTTTTATTTACTTCTTTTGTAACAACAACTGTATCTTCAATATACTAGGATGTTGTTATAATATTTATTCGAGCTACACTCTCACACAACTACATCAAATGGTTAAAGAACATACGGTTTCCGTGGATGGTGAAATTCTGCCTCCCGAAACGATGATTGTTCAATACTCATTTAACACCTTCAAAGGTGGCCATTATGATGTTGCTATTTTTATATATGATATATAATATGTTTATTTTTTATTTATGCTTCTGTATTTTTCATTTTTGTCTTACCTTTATGGCTTCCATTATGGGTATACGCGATATCTTCATTTAAGGATGTGCGGACTACCGCCCTCTCAAAGTGATTTGATTCGTTAAATACCATATGTGGGATGTATAAAGGATACAAATATGATATTATATATGATATTATACTGGAATTATAATATACCCTTATATCATTATTATTCCATTCTATAAAATACGAAATAGAAATGAAAGTAGCGTTCATGCGTACGTACGGCTTACCGTCTCCATGAACGGTGCATTTCATTTCTTACCTCTAAATGATTATGTAATGTTATAAATTCATGCATGTACTGGATATATATGACATATATTATATCTACATAATGAATACAATTCTGGATATAATAAACATTTGGCCACACGAACAACATGTAATTGTAAGAAGTCCACTTTCGACTTAAGAACCAAATATCGGCAAAACAAATATTATTAACTTAAATGATTACATAATGTTTATGACATGGTAATAAGTAGTATAAAAGTAATAATGAACTTGAAAAAGGTTCTTAAGGAATTAGAAATTAACTCAAGTTTATTATTCAGGAGATTAAAGAACGATCGAGTCAAATCGGACCCGAGGTAAGGGATCCTACAACTCTCTTTCTTTTTAAGTACACTCTTTTATGTCATTTATTTTAAGCTCATCTTTATTATGATTGGGGTGTTCTTTTATATTACTCTTACTGTAATTTTTATGTTCATGTGATGAGAGACCATATTCTCTCTCATCAATCCATTTTGGAAGTTTTGAGTGGCGCCGTTAGGGTGCCGAACTTTCGTAAGAGATCTAACCTCTCTCTTTCTTTTTAAGTACTCTCCTTTATGTCACTTCTTTTAGGCTCATCTTTGTAATGTTGGGGGATGTTCTTTTATATTCCTCTTTCTATACATTTTATTTTAATGTGATGAGATACCCTATTTGATCTCATCAATCCATATTCGGAAGTTTTTTGTCGCGCCGTTAGGCTGCCGAGTTTTCATAAGGGATTTTTCATCTCACTTTTATTCCCGTGAGATTTATGCTACATTCGCCACAAATTCCATTGAGTGGTGTATTTACTGCCCATTTTTCTACTCTTTGTGAAATATACTTTCGTTTATGAGTATTTACATCAATGACCTATTGTCTTTCTTTCATGGGGTGTATGTTTTGAAAGATACCCAAGTCGGTAAGGGAACCTTTCACCCTCCTCTTTTTTAAAAGACTTCTTTTATTGGGTATTTTAATTTACATATTTTTATGTTGGGATATGTTCTCATACATCCTTATTGATGTAAATTTTATGTCCAAGTGACGAGATACACTTTTTATCTCTCATCAACTCATTTTGATGTGATGTCGTTAGGCTGTCAAGGGAACTTTTTAACCCAATTTCGATTTCTTTGGGTTCATCTTGTAGTCATTGAATATGTCATCCATTGAATATGTGTGATTGAACTTTTATTGTTTTACACTTAATATACACTTATATTTGGTGTATATATATTTTTCACACATATTTTTGAGATTTATTTGTCCTTAATTTAAGGATACCTTCTTTATAAGGGATTTCATCACATTTGACATTTCTATTGAGGGTTCATTGTTGTTATGAACCAATTCACTCTTATATGGTGTATATACATTCCTTTGGAGTATTATATCATGAATACTTTTATTTTCATGATATTATAAAGTTCTTACTAAATGTTATTCCTCGATTATTGTATTCAAGTGTCTCTAATTTTGGTAAAACCCCTTTAACCAAAATATCGTTTTAAATGTTTTAATTATTTGTTCTTATTAATATCCATGTTTTCAAAATGGTTTTAAGGATTTATTTATATGGATATTAATGGTTTAAAATGTTAAAATCTTAAAGGTGGTATGGGACACTTTGATTCAAAAATCTCTTTATTAAATGTTTTAAATGGTTTTGGAAATGGTTTCTTTTTGAATGGATTCATTATTTCAATATCCTAAAATGTTATATTGTGATTGAAATGTGGAAATGTTATGTTTCCTTTATTCATGTTTATGTGATACGATTATGTTATGGTTCTTGGGCATTGTTATGAAGAACGGGTGGTTCCGTGATAAACTAAGGGCGGGTGAGCCCGATATAGCTCTCCAATGCATTGCGTAACACGAAGGAGTGAAATGTTAAGGTTTCTCCGAAGAGATTTAGGGAATATACTATGATGGGTATTCCAAACGTAACCAAGAGGGTTACTCCCTATTTAAGAATGTTATGAATGCCTCAAGTTACCTTTATGTCTTATGTTTTCTATGATTTATTCATGGTTTGATGAGGTATGTTAAAGTGCCTATGTTTTATGGGTAAAGTATGATTTCATTCTCATGTATATATGAACTCATGTTTCCTTTCCATATTTTTTGTAACCCTTACTGAGCTTTTTATGCTCATCCCAAGTTTTTGAAATGTTTTTCACAGGTCAAGGAAAAGGTACATGATGTGATGATAGTGTCAAGGATGTGTCAAGAAAGAATTCGTGTTATATTTTAAATATGTTTCCGTTGATGGGAAGAATGAATACTGTATTTTATGTAACCACATTGTTTAAATGTGGAATGTAATGAAAGTTTCATGATCTAATTCTCTAATACTCTAAACCTAAAAAGATC
Source organism: Viscum album (assembly GCA_963277665.1). Taxonomy (NCBI): domain Eukaryota; kingdom Viridiplantae; phylum Streptophyta; class Magnoliopsida; order Santalales; family Viscaceae; genus Viscum; species Viscum album. The sequence continues at coordinate 852,750,389 of OY728159.1, forward strand.
CTCAATGTGTAATCTTGTAATAACTCAAGATTAAGTAAGGTTTAAGGCTGGGGCCTTATAGTTGGTATCAAAGGTCGGTTTAGATAACTTTAGAGGTTAGGGTATTCTTTAAGCATAATTGACAATTACCATAATGGTTAGGATTTCAGAAAGAGTCTTAGTTTTAGATAAAGTGAATGAGTAAGTATATCTTATTGTCTATCTTACTCATTAGTACATGATGGTTTTTTTGATATACTCACACTGACCTTTTTGGTTTTAGTAAATGGATGGATCTAGCAGGCACCAAAGTAACAGTGGATGTGAAGGAAACTGTGACAGTTTTTTGAGCAAGCAACTGAATGATATGGGAGCTGCAATGACAACTCTTTTGATTATCCTCAACCAACTATCTGGAGTCATGATTGACCACCTAAACCTTGGACATTTCTCTAAGGCATCATATTTGCAAGAAACAAATCCCTACGGAATTACAGGTAATAATCATAAAGGTAAGTGTGTTAAAAAACCTATGTGTCAAAGATGTGGAAAGAAACACGTAGGAAAATGTTTCAAAGGGACATAAATATGCTATAGTTGTGGAAATGAAGGTCATAAAGCAAGAACCTGGCATGGAAAAAGGAAGCATCCAGTTGACTCGAGGAAAGGGAAAGAAGTTCTTTCTGAGGGATCAATTGAATGTTTTAAATGTGGTGTGCATGGTCATTATGCAAACACATGTCCTATGAAGAAGTTTCGTGAATGAGGTCACCAAGAGCGTACCAATATTCGTTTACCAATACCTAATGCCATTCCGATTGAGGATGAAGAAACTGAAAATGACCAATCAAAGGTATGTACTATTTCATGACTATTGTTTTATTATTTTGGAATCTTAGGATATGATTCATGATTTTGTTTGTAGGAAAGAGGTATTTCGGAATAAGTTGGAAAGGAATGGATAATGGATCATGAAGAATGTTGAATGAGTAAGATGTCAACATATAAGGGCTTCAAGAATTAGGGTGAAATTCTTATGAGTATTAAGTCTCTTTTGATGATGGGGTTACATTAGAAGACTTTTTATATTATGTGTAAACCTGATGTTTAATATAGGAAAATTTTATTCAAGTAATAGTTATCTTTTCTTTTGTGGACATAGTTATAAAGAACCATTTGGGTTTATATGATCCTTACTTTTGAGGTAATTATGGGTTACCATATGTTATGATTGAAGTGAAAGGCATGAGATAAAATTGAGGTTAAATTATGTTATGGTTATTTTTGATGATTTTATCCCTTTTTGGGTAATGATTTGAGAATTATAATGTTTTGGAAAAAGGACAACACGCAGACCGTGTGACAACCCGTCGCGTCGGACAATGCTGTGGGAATCGAACCCACAACCAAAGTGCGACTGGTATTTATCGCTACCACTGGACTATGTGAAGTCCCTGGTTAGTTTGACTGATTCTTTTTAGTTATATGATTTTATGAATTAAGAGTATGTTGATTTTGGAGGATATGTGATTAGGATAATTACTTTTCAATGTGAGACTTTAGGAGCAACTGATGTTGTTTGGAGATAAATGTTACGATTTATCTTGGAAGACTATGTGACTAAATCCTTCAAATATTTGGGTTTCAATCTTATATTGGTTTACTTTGAAGAATTTTATGGACAAATTGTTTATCGGATGGTCCTCGTTGAACTTTGGGTTTTGTTGGACAAATTTTTGAGATTAAGAATAGATTTTCTTTTTATAAGGGGTTATCCTTTTCTGGATTATCTGATCTTGTACTAACCTTTTTGGTTTTGGTTTTGGTTAAATCCTAAATACATGGAATGTATATAGTTCCCTTTTGGGGATTAGGTGATTCTCTAGAAGTTGATTATAGTACTCTTAATGCGAAAAAGTCTCCCTAAATACTCGTTATTTGGAAAAAATATGAGTTTGACTAAAAAATCTAGAAAAAGTTGAAAGTCAACATGATAAGTGATTATGCTTCCTTATGAATAAATTCCTCAAAAAAAAGTAACTTAATACAAAAATGTTGTCTATTAACTTTTCCTACTGGGGAACCCAACGCCGTTTAACCCATCACAAGTTTGTGATTTTCTTATTGTTAACTTTCTCCTAAACATGTTTTCTATCACTCTCCATCGGAACATGACCCTATGTTTTCTCCTCCATGTCCATATTTTCATACTTAGATTCCTAGTATGGGTTAACTCGGGTGACCTCTGTGCTTATCTTTCTTTATTATAAAGTGATTGTTTTACCGACTCTTGTTCCGATGTGGGACGTTCAAGGATGTTTCCAAGCGCAATTTTAAAATTGCGAGGACGCAATTCCAAAAAGGGGGGAAGGATGTAACACCCCAGGTAAATAAGGAATATGACATTTTCATATTTATCCATATTTGTGAATAAAATATTAATATGACTTTAAAGGGGACGCTGTGCTCGATTGCGTACCCAACACGCAACAACGAGTTTCTTGGGAATCTTACGTTGCACTCTAATAATAAAATAATATTATTTTAAATGGTAGTTAACATGTAGCCATTGTAATGGCGGGAATGGATAGAAGTAACTAAAATATGATTATATATGTTCTTAAATATTTTTACATTTATACAATAAAAGATAAAGGCTTAAAATATGGAAAGAATTCAATTTTAGGCGTATATGCCCTAGTTTTCACTAAAGGTTCACTTATCACCATTTGATGGAGAATCGTCATTAAATATAATTTTGTTCACTATTAAACATTATTTTGGACCAAATAAAACTCTTATTAAGAATCGGGACATCATAATTTACTTTGTGTAAATTTTTGGTATCTTTCTAATAAAGTTCATTTTTTTAATGAATAGTGTAAAATGTTGTATTTTATTCAAAACCACTTTTTAATCTAATTTATTTATATGATTAGATTATATTTTGAATTGGTTTTAAAATGAAATTAGAAAATATTTTTACCATTAAATCCAATAGTGGTCGTTGGAATCAATTTCACTTTGAAATCAGACTTAAAGTAGTGTCAATCTTTTGATACTTATTGTTTCATAAAACACGCTATTTGTCATGACAACAGGAATTAATTATTAAATTAATTAATTTGACTTATATGTTTTGAATTTTGTAAAACGGACTTCATTTTTGAATTCAGAATATAAAATATAGGTTAGGGTGAATTTTTGGGATTTTTCTGAAAAACTTCAATTTTTGATGAATAGTGAAACCACTAAGTGGTACTTATAAAAACTGATTTTCCGTTTAAATGAAATTTTGCCATCATTGTGTTTTGATTTTAAAAAATCCAACATACATGGTTTTCATTAAGAAGTAAAATGTGGTTCAATGAGATTAAAATAATTTTTTGGTTAATAGTAACTTATTAAGTTTTTAATCGCGATTAGAGGTAATTAGTGTAGTTTAAGGTAAAAATGATATTATAAGAATGTGAAAACACCATGACACTTGTCCTACACATATTGGTTGTATCATGGCCGACCAAGAAAAGCCATGGGTCAACATGGGGACCCCATGGATCCACTTTGGTTGGGAAATGACATAAATAACATTTTATTTAATGTAAAAGTAAAATTGACACAAACATGATATGTTTTACTAAAACAATTTTTAAGTGGGGTTATACAAGTCATATTTTTGATTATAAATATTAATTGGAAAGATAAAAAGATATCCTACATCATAGTATTTTTTGTATAATTTTTAGACATTAAATAAATTAAATTATTTATGACATAATAATGATGCAGTGATGACATCATTATTTGACGATTTAAATAAAATGGAAAGATAATGTAAAATCTATGAACTACACATGTCCAAAACTTATTGGATGAGTGGAGTTCGAAGCCTTATCACCTTATCCCCGAATTATATCAATGTGGGACCTTTTGAAACCGAAAAACATTTTCAAATAAAGTAATATTTCTTTACTTTCCAAAAGTGCCCCTCCTCTCCTCTTATAAAAGGCCCCCACCTCTACCTCATTTAGCACACTCCTCAAGCCTTTGGATCGGCCAAACCCTGCCCATGTACTCTCTACACATCCCTCTCATAACCCTAGAGGATTCCCTTTGGGCAGAAGCCTTTCAAAGGAATCCTTTAGGCTCAAATCAAAAGGAGTTACACTTTTAAAGGTAATTCATTCTCTCATGCTCATTTGTTTTATTTTTCTTCTACAACCCCCTAAACTCTTTTTATTTACTTCTTTTGTAACAACACAAGTATATTCAATATACTAGGATGTTGTTATAAGATTTATTCGACCTACACACTCACACAACTACATTAAATGGTTAAAGAACATACGGTTTCCGTGGATGGTGAAATTCTGCCTCCCGAAACGATGATTGTTCAATACTCATTTAACACCTTCAAAGGTGGCCATTATGATGTCACTATTTTTATATATGATATATACTATGTTTATGTTTTATTTATGCATCTGTATTTTTCATTTTTGTCTTACCTTTATGGCTTCCATTATAGGTATACGCGATATCTTCATTTAAGGAAGTGCGGACTACCGCCCCCTCAAAGTGATTTGATTCGTTAAATACCATATGTGGGATGTATAAAGGATGGAAATATGATATTATATATGATATTATACTGGAATTATAATATACCCTTATATAATTATTATTACATTCTATAAAATACGAAATAGAAATGAAAGTAGCGTTCATGCATACGTACGGCCTACCGTCTCCATGAACGGTGCATTTCATTTCTTACCTCTAAATGATTATGTAATGTTATAAATGCATGCATGTACTGGATATATATGAAATATATGATATCTACATAATTAATACAATTCTGGATATAATAAACATTTTGCCACACGAACAACATGTAATTGTAAGAAGTCCACTTTCGACTTAAGAACCAAATATCGGCAAAACAAATATTATTAACTTAAATGATTACATAATGTTTATGACATGGTAATATGTGGTATAAAAGTAATAATGAACTTGAAAAAGGTTCTTAAGGAATTATAAATTAACTCAATTTTATTATTCAGGAGATTAAAGAACGATCGAGTCAAGTCGGACCCGAGGTAAGGGATCCTACAACTCTCTTTCTTTTTAAGTACACTCTTTTATGTCATTTATTTTAAGATCATCTTTCTTATGATTGGGATGTTATTTTATATTACTCTTACTGTAATTTTTATGTTCATGTGATGAGAGACCATATTCTCTCTCATCAATCCATTTTTGAAGTTTTGAGTGGCGCCGTTAGGCTGCCGAACTTTCGTAAGAGATCTAACCTCTCTCTTTCTTTTTAAGTACTCTCCTTTATGTCACTTCTTTTAGGCTCATCTTTGTAATGTTGGGGGATGTTCTTTTATATTCCTCTTTCTGTACATTTTATTGTAATGTGATGAGATACCATATTTGATCTCATCAATCCATATTCGGAAGTTTTATGTCGCGCCGTTAGGCTGCCGAGTTTTTATAAGGGATTTTTCATCTCACTTTTATTCCCGTGAGATTTATGCTACGTTCGCCACAAATTCCATTGAGTGGTGTATGTACTGCCCATTTTTCTACTCTTTGTGAAATATACTTTCTTTTATGAGTATTTACATCAATTACCTATTGTTTTTCTTTCATGGGGTGTATGTTTTGAAAGATACCCAAGTCAGTAAGGGAACCTTTCACCCTCCTATTTTTTAAAAGACTTCTTTTATTGGGTCTTTTAATTTACATATTTTTATGTTGGGATATGTTCTCATACATCCTTATTGATGTAAATTTTATGTCCAAGTGATGAGATACACTTTTTATCTCTCATCAACTCATTTTGATGTGATGTCGTTAGGCTGTCAAGCGAACTTTTTAACCCAATTTCGATTTCTTTGGGTTCAACTTGTAGTCATTGAATATGTCATCCATTGAATATGTGTGATTGACCTTTTATTGTTTTACACTTAATATCCACTTATATTGGGTGTATATATATTTTTCACACATATTTTTGAGATTTATTTGTCCTTAATTTAAGGATACCTTCTTTATAAGGGATTTCATCACATTTGACATTTCTATTGAGGGTTCATTGTTGTTATGCACCAATTCACTCTTATATGGTGTATATAATGTCCTTTGGAGTATTATATCATGAATCCTTTTATTCTTATGATATTATAAAGTTCTGACTAAATGTTATTCCTCGATTATTGTATTCAAGTGTCTCTAATTTTGGTAAAACCCCTTTAACCAAAATATCGTTTTAAATGTTTTAATTATTTGTTCTTATTAATATCCATGTTTTCAAAATTGTTTTAAGGATTTATTAATATGGATTGTAATGGTTTAAAGTGTTAAAAGCTTCAAGGTGGTATTGGACACTTTGATTCAAAAATCTCTTTATTAAATGTTTTAAATGGTTTTGGAAATGGTTTCTTTTTGAATGGATTTATTATTTCAATATCCTAAAATGTTATATTGTGATTGAAATGTGGAAATGTTATGTTTCTTTATTCATGTTTATCTGATACGATTATGTTATGGTTCTTGGGCATTTTTATGAAGAACGGGTGGTTCCGTGATAAACTAAGGGCGGGTGAGCCCGATCTAGCTCTCCAATGCATTGGGTAACGCGAAGGAGTGAAACGTTAAGGTTTCTCCGAAGAGATTTGGGGAATATACTGTGATGGGTATTCCAAACGTAACCAAGAGGGTTACTCCCTACGTAAGAATGTTATGAATGCCTCAAGTTACCTTTATGTCTTATGTTTTCTATGATTTATTCATGGTTTGATGAGGTATGTTAAAGTGCCTATGTTTTATGGGTAAATTATGATTTCATTATCATGTATATATGAACTCATGTTTCCTTTCCATATTTTTTGTAACCCTTACTGAGCTTTTTATGCTCATCCCAAGTTTATGAAATGTTTTTCACAGGTCAAGGGAAAGGTACATGGTGTGATGATAGTGTCAAGGATGTGTCAAGAAAGAATCCGTGTTATATTTTAAATATGTTTCCGTTGATGGGAAGAATGAATACTGTCTTTTATGTAACCACTTTGTTTAAATGTGGAATGTAATGCAAGTTTCATGATCTAATTCTCTAAAACTCTAAACCTGAAAAGATCCTCAATGTGTAATCTTGTAATAACTCAAGATTAAGTAAGGTTTAAGGCTGGGGCCTTATACATAATATATGGACATAGAAAAGAAAATAAAAATGGTTGTATAAAATAGTTAATGAAGAAGACACACATCCTAATAAGCACAAAATGAACACAATAATATAACGTCAAAAATTATAAATTTAATATTAATTCCAATTTTTTTAAAGAATGATGATTCTATTAATTCTATAATTTATTTTTAAGTATAAAAACATTATCTGATATTTTATAATATATATTATATAGAGAAAAATGAATCTATATTTTTAAATTTCGATAAATTATGATTAAATATTTTAGATAAAATGACAACTGGATACGTTATAATAGTTTTCATACCATATGTCTGAGAATATGATTCATAAATAGGTCATGATTATTAGTGTAAATTTTTATATGATATTTATAAATGAAGATTCCAATAATATAAGGGTTGTTGAATTTGAATTTACTTTTAAAATAACTTGATATATGTCCCATAACTCTATACTACCAATGATTGTGACCTTTATTTTTCATATAAATATTTATTAGTATTTTTTTAAATAAATGACCACATTTATGGGTAACGAGAGAAGAATTATAAAAGAGATAATATAATAGAAAAACTAAGCTCTTTCCAAAGAAGGAAAACATAATAAACATATAACAAATTAAATAATGTCTTGTACTTCAAAAGTATTTCTCGAAGTCATGTTCTAAATAAATAAAATGGTAAAAACCTACAGAAAAAAATAGAGGGTATAGTCCATATAAGTACACTACCATCAATGATGTCACCCAATGATATCCTAGATCTATATCCCTATACATACCATAATGTGTTAATGGAATTCAAATTTTATAATTGTTTCTATTGTTATCACATCATTAAATAGAATATAAAATTGTTACCATATGTTTTAGATTATGAAATTTTATAAATGTCATGTATTTTTTTAGTAAATTTAATCATTTGGATGAATTTTTCATTTATTAATAAAATCTACTGAAATCCTCTGTCTAATTTAACTTCATTTAATTTTTTATTTTCAAATGTAAATAATTTTTAATTAAATTATTTTAAAAATTTATTAGCATCTGTCATATGGTTTTTTAAGAATGAATTATTATGGAGAAAAAGATATATATTATTAAGAGATTTTCAAGGCCAATGTCAAATACAAAATAAATATGAGTATTATGTAGTGCGAATTTTGTTATTGGAATTTTTTCATAGAATTTTTTCATGGTTTAATGGTGTAAATAAATCATGGTTTTGATTTTCATAAATCATTCAACCTAGATACATTAATTAATTAACATTCATTTAACTTTATAATTTTTTTGATTTATATATATCTGGAAAAAATAGATTATGTGGGGGATGAAAAATAGAACACTATATAATGAGCATTGGATCTTTAATGATTTTCAATCATAATGAAATTAATTTTTTTATTCAAGATTAAAATATTTCTAAAATCACATTTTAATAAATATTGAATTTTTTTCTTTTATAATGACTATATAATTATTAAAAATATGAAATAAATATTATGGTGGAAAATTTAAATAATCTATGTTAAATATGACATTGATTGAATACATTTTATATAATGATATTAGAATTGATTATGATATTTTTTATGGAGTATTATGGATTGAAATTCGGAAATTTTTTAAATAGAATATTTGAAATTAATGTGAAAAAATATTATATGGATATAAAATTGTTCCTTATGATTTTGGTGGATTAATGGTAAAATTGATATTATAATAAAAAACCATTGAAAATGTAATTTCATTTTGTTATGAATATCATGGAATATTTCTTGTTAATTTATTGTTTAATAATATTGGAACTATTTTATATGTCACTTTTATTTATATTAATATATGGGCCCATGTATGATGTACATGTACATTTCAATAGGTTTTTAGAATACTTAAACCATTAGAAAAACACATTCCAAAATAAAGTATTAGTTATGTGACTTTGGAAACCTAAATCCCATTCAAATAATTTGGTAAAAGAGCTTCAACATCCCCCATAATGATCTTCCCCTTTAGAACCCCTACCTAAAACCACTCATCATAACTCGAGGAAAAGGAACCATATAAAGGGGTGATCACAAATTCTTATTAAGGGTATGAAGACAAAATATGTAGGCATATCATGATAATGAGCATATGAGAACATGATCGTGAAAATAAAAGGTCATACCCTACATACCAAGAATCAGGGAATAAATTATTGTAGTTTAGAATAAATTAATTAGAAGGAAATCAAAGAACATAATCCATGAGATCATAACAATAACATAATATGGTAAATTGTGGCATACACATATACTTATAACATTGTTAACATCTATAAATAGTAACAGGATCACTCATTAAATTAAAAACATGAAATCATGCCTTTTCATAAACATATGGACATGGATACCTCACCCACTCATTATATTATGTACAAGAAAGCTAGGTCCATACAAAGCATTGCCAATATGAAATCAAGTACACACATAACATATATATCTCATGAGCTATCAATCATTACCCAATGTATTTGATAGATATATAGGTCCCACCTATCTCATAATGAAATAATATATACATGTTCCACAAGATCATAAACAATCATATCATAACCCCTAAAAATAATGATATATGTAAAAATTTAATCATTTAATAACCTATTGAAAAGATACATATTTCACAGTTAATTATAAAAATAAAAACACATGATAAGTACAAATTTTGGAAATCATATAACTGGTTAAAAAGAAAAAAGTTTCATAAAAATCAATCCATCAAAACAGAACTCATGAATGTAAACATGAATTGTTAAAAAAAGGCATGAGTTACACTACCAGGTTTCAGATTATATGAGAAATAATTTTTAATTATTTCATGAAATCAATTCTTATGAAAAATAATATTTTTCTTTAATTAAATTTTATTAACATCCATGAAATTATGAAAGAAATAATTTTCATATTAATATAAAGTTTTACAATAGTAAAAAAAGATTCAAATCCTAAGGGAACCATGATGGTGGAATGTTACTTTCTTTTAATTTAATTTAATTGAAAAAAATCGTACCTTCATTGAATATTGAAAAAGTAATTTGTTTGGAAAATAACAAAAAATAGTCTTTTGAAACCATGTTATGAAAATTAAAAAATTTGTAACAATATCTTTAGATATTCATATAATAACAATAAAACATTTATTTGATATAATTTTTGGATAACAATGACATGGATGATAAATATTCCCCAATAGAGACATAAAATGAAACTACCATAAATATTGAAGAGTTTTTGAAATAAAAACTTATCAATTGAGATTAGTTAAAACATATGCCCTATAAAGGAAATAAAATTATAATTATATGTTAATTTCAAAATCATCATGATAATACTCATAAAAGTAATTTATGGGAAATAGACACACCACCTAGAAGAAACATGTAATGTATAAAGCATGTGACCTATATGAATAAAGGTTAGGCAAAAGTAAATTACCATAGGTATGAGTTCCTTACTATGTGTATGAACCTATTGTATAAGAGTTAAAATAATGTTATTAATTTATTATAGTATTATATTAATTTTTTTGATATCATATGTTATCATACTATTCCATGTTGAATAATAACATTATTACTCATATTTTGGGTGTTAACGACTTCTTGATCTTATAGATTTTTTGTTGTATATTATTTTTTTCATGCACTTAAGATATAGTTATTTAAATTATATAAATATATTATTATAGTAAATATCATATCTAATAATTTTATTAATTTATATAATCATTACGGAATGATCACTATGAAAAATGAATAACATCGCATCATGGAGAATGTAGTTCGTACACACGCTCTGTGATGGTATCATTACTAGTAAAAGAGTGAGATACTATATGACATATATTTTTTTTGTAAAAGAAAATATATTTTTATAATTAATATATATATATTTATATAAATATATCTATTTCCATCATTACACCCACCCAAATAATGTTTTCATGAAAAACAGATTACACCACAGTGTCGAGATGATAAGTTGTAGGTACACAGTGATAGTGATTTTATTTTGTGTAAGATAGGTAGAATATATAATATGAGTGTTTCATTATCATAATCAAATCTATCCATATATGTGATTCATTTTTTTACATTATTATGGAAACAACACATGAAGTGGAAGTATATGAATAAATAAATTTGAACAAATCGATAGAGGAGACTTCATATTCCTCAACTATCTCCTTATAGATCTCCTCTTAAAGGAACTAGAGTTATTCAATTGAGAGGATGAGAACCAGTAGAATATAAATAGGGAAGTTGGAAAAGAGAAATGGTATGTGTATTTCTGATCTTGAAGGCTTATAGTGAAGTGATGTTATGAGGGAGGATGTGCACATTTATTATTGAGGCGAGGGGCACATTTGGAATCTCTAAAAATATAAATTTATAAAAAAATAACCCCACCCAAAAACCTAAAAAATGACATATTTTAGAGTTTTAGAGGATATAATGTTTTAATTTCATAAAAAAATAATTATTTAAAATGTCTTTTATAAATTTGTCATATATGAGTTTAATTAACCCTAGGTTATTCTATTCTAGTATTAATTAAGGTCAAAAATTATTCAAAATTAAAATATTGTAGTTTTTTAATTATTTGATGTCATCAAACCATTAATAAAGAATTTATGAACATTTTACACAATATCATAATTATGTTTTTTAAAATGTTTTATGGTTTTTAAATAAGTTAATAAAACAACATTTTAAAAAAATATCAATACTAACAATTTTGAAACTATTCATTTTATTTATTATTAAAAATATCAAGATATGATTTTGTCATAAATGTTTTTATTGTATCCCTATGGGGTCAAGGAAATTTGTGAAATTCAATGGATATATTAATTCACCCATATTATATTTTTTTTAATATTTTTAATAACCTTAATTTGATATTTGAATTAATAAAATATTATCTATATAAGTTTTATATAAATAATTAATATAAATATTTCATGAATAAAATTTAAAAATAAAATAAATAAAGAATATAAATAATCTTTAACTTGTTCATGTAGTTGAATAAATCGTCTAGAAAATCCAATATTTAAAATTTTATATATATTAAAACATTAACGTGACAACAATAACATCACTCTAAATAAAATATTTTATGTGTCATAATGAGTAACGTATTTCACAAAATGTTAAATAACTCAACTTTTGGATTATTATTCGATTCAGATACCTAAAAAATGGTAATTTGTCTAGATTTGTTGTCTTTTAATGGTTATTATCTTTTTAATAAAAATAATTTTCTTATATGTCATCAAATAAATATTTTATACACCATAAATGTATAACTATTATAAAAAATTATTTATTTCTTAAAAATTAAAAATAAATTCCAATGACAAATAAAAATAGTTTAATTTTTAAATGAGTATTTATAGTTAAATGTATATCTTGAATAACTTGATATGATAAATCATATTTTTATTAATATATGATTACAGCATATTTTACGTTTTTTTAAATAAGATAAATTCAATGTATTAATCTCATAAAAGTTGGTTTGAAAGGATATAATTTCTACCGAAAGATGATATGGGTCAAAAAACTTCTTCCAAGTATATTAGAACAAGTTTTGTGTATTTTTATAATATTATTTTCATCTTTATGTACACGGTTTACCTTTTTTACTATGGTAGATAAACATTTACCGAAGTTACCATTCATATTTCAAAAAAAGAACAATATTTACATAATTTATACACACTTATTCCTATTATTGAATCAATTTTTCAATATTAAAAACACATATTTGGCAGTAATTAATTAAATATTAATCATGTTTTCATAATGAAATAACATGTTCTAAAAGATGAAACACAAAAATGATTGAACATTTTTTCATCTAAATTCAATGTGAAATTAATTCCAATGAATTATATTATATTAAATTATAAAAATAAAATATATTTATTTTTTAAAAAAAATATAACATGACTAAACAAATTATTTTGATGAATTAAGTTCTTTTCAAATGAAATTTAATATATTTTTCACTATTCACAAAAACATGAATTTTTTTCCCAAATTATAATTTTATATCTATCATGAAATGAAGATCTTTTATAAAATATATTTTAAAAATTATTCTTTATTAAAAGGAAAGAATAAAGTATTTTTTAGAAATACATCATTCATCCAAAAAAATGAATTCCTTTTTATATCATATATAGAAACCATATGATTTCAAATTTAAGAATTTAATTTAGAATTTTACATATACATTTCATTATAAAATACATCAAACGTGAATTTATTTTTTTTATAAACACGCTTATTTCTATTTAAGTATTTCTTTAGAATAACTTTTCCTTTTATTTTAAAAGGATTTTATTCTCATTTATAATTATTTTATCACCAAAAATATAATTATATACACATATGTACTGTATATTTTTATTATTTAGATAATACTATTCGTTCCATCCATTTAATGTCTCAGTTATAAGGTAATAGAAAAATATTTAGTAATTATATTAAACTTGGTCTAGCATAAAAATAAATCAATAAAAAACCTGAAATTGTGTTTGACACATGCCAAGCGTAGTTTTGTTTATACCACAAGATAATCTGGTTTTTCTTATAGAGAATTATTTTCGTAGTGTATCATTAAAAATAATACATCAATTAAATTAAAAAGAATCTATCTTATAAATATTTTTGTCCGTCACATTCTACCCCACTTAAAAGGAATTTCACCCTCAAAATTTATCTACGTTATAAAATTATTAATACATGAAATATTATTTCATTCAAACCCAAATCATAAAAAATGACTTAAACATAAATTAAAAAATAATAATTGGAACATAATAGTTACCCAAAGTAAATCACAACTATATCTCTATGTAGGAGAACATATGTGATGAATTGGGCATGGATGAAAAGAAAAAATATTTATAGAGATTGATAAAATATCCTTGATCATAGAATATGGATGATCTAGAGAAACTTAATAATAACAAAACCATAAAATAAATTTGTTTTTAAGAGTTCATTAATATAATAAAATTTTTTGATAATAAGACACCTTGTCACATCGTGATCCCATTTCCTAGTGGTGATGAAATTTCATGAGAAGATATACATACATGATTTAAGTACAATATCACCATTGGTCATGCCTTAAAAAATTATTACTTCATATATTATTTAATGAAATGATGATGATTTTTTTAGTCAAGAAGTGTTAGCAGATAATCTGATCCAAAATTATAATGATAGGTCCTTCCATATGTCTTTATCAGAACAAATAAGAATATAACACTACAAGAAAATAGGCATTTCGCGGCGGTTTTTAAAACCGCCGCGAATTGTGTAAAAAAAATTAATTTTTTTGTAATATTTTTTTTAATTTGATCAATGATTAGCATTGGTTTTTTAAGAAACTAATGTGAAATAGCAGCGGTTTGGGTAAAACCACCGTGAAATGAAATGAAAAAAACATAAAAAACATGAGAAACCGTGAAATCACTAAAACGACCATAACTTTTGATTCGGGCATCCGTTGGAGTGCCACAACCAGTCAAATCGAAGCACATGAAGAGATATAGAAGCAAGTATAATCCAAACCATGAGAAAATATATGGTGCAGAAGATATGAGAGTTTTAAGAAAGTTGAAAAAAGTTCTCCAACTTCAAATGGACTAACTTTCGATCCGCGTGTCACTTAGGAATCCTCTACCTGCCAGATCGTATGTCATTCCATGAGCTTCGGTTTGACTGGTCGGGGTTCCCACATGGACTCCTGGATCATATGTTATGGACTTGTAGTGGGTATTAGTTTTGTTATGTTTTTTGATGCCTCGTTTCTATCACCTGTTCCCCGTCATCTTTTTTTAAATAGTCATAACTTCCGATCTGTCAGTCCATTCGGTATCTTTCACCTATCAGCTCGAAGATCATTTTAGGATCTTTGATTTGACTGGTCGCGGATCTAGAATGGACTCTCGGATCATAAGTTATCTTCGTTAATGTGAGTCCAATGTTTTTGTTACTTTATAACCATTTTATGGGTTTTAACGGTTGCTCTATTTATTACTGTTTATTTGGGTTTCCATGACTTTTTATCTTTATAAATGTTTTTTGTGGGTTATTATGATGATTGTGTTGAATTATTAAGGGGTTTTCCAGAGTTGTCATGAGTTTTCATGCTTTCTCATTCCATCTTAATGCCTCATTTTTCATGCTTCTCCATCCGTTTTCATGCGTTTTCATGATTTTTCATCCCTTATCATGTCTTTTCATACTTTTTCATGTGTTTCATTTATTATGTATTATGTATTATGTATTATGTATTATGTATTATTTATTATTTATTATTTATAATAAACTTTTATTTATTTGTTATCTATTATTTGTTACTGGTTATTTATTATTTATATTCATTTATTATTTATTATTTCTATTCATTTATTATTTATTATATATTATTTATTATTAATTATTAATAATAATATAATATTATTATATCTTAAAATATGAATCATACAAAATTTATTTATTATTAATAATATAATATTATTTATATTCATTTATTATTTATTATATATTATATATTATTTATTATTAATAATAATATATTTCTTAAAATATGAATCATGTCTTATGGTTCCTCAACCTTAAACTATCCATGATTGTTAGTTTTAATGAAAAAAAGGTAATTCTAGAACATCCCATTCATTTCACATATCGTTTATGATCTCTTTGTCTGTATAAATATAACCAATATTATACCTACATTAGTATTCTATTCCTCATTTATTCACATACGAAATTTTCATTCATAATTACCATACATTTGACTTCTGAAGAATTCATTTTTAACAATGTTATTTCTAGTTCCTTTTTCTGACTAAGACTTGAAAAAAAGTTTTAGAAATAACTATTATAGATGAAATTAAATAAACCAATGGAAATTATATATAATATTTCAATCTATGAAACATTATTTTTAATCATAGTTTATTCAATATTGTTACCAAAATTTTCGGATTGTAACCTATAGTTATAATAATCCATTAAAAACACTTAGAAATATATTTAAAAATATATATATGGATCTCACTAATGTTTTTGATTTCTAGTTTACAATGGATAAATAATAATTCACTCTCATAAAAATTGGAACGACCCATGCTTGATGTACATGTAAAATTTAATACTTTTGTGGAAGAATAAAAATATTATACAAACAAAATATGAATGATCATATTATTTTATTGTATTTGGAATGTTGGAACATGTTCTTTTAATTTGGTGAAATATGATCAACATATCCCATAAATATAATTCCCTTTATTACCCCTACCTAAATCCATTCTTTATAACCTATGTCAAAGATAATATATAATGCATATGCCAAGATGATCCTTATGGGTATAAAAAGGAACTATATAGAAATATCATGGGAATAAGGGTATAAAAACATCATTTTTTAAATAAATTTTCATAAATTGCATATCTAAAATCACCAATTAAAGTTGGGAGTTTTTAAAACATGAATCATAAGGGAACTGAAGAACATAATCCATGAGATCATAAAATTAACGTAATTCATGAAATAGTTGAATACACAAAATCATGTAACTTTGTGCACATTTATAAATAGTAAAAGGGCCACTCATTAAATTATAGACCTAAAATTATCCCATGGAATAAATATATAGACATGGAAACCCGGTCCACACATTAAATTATATACATGAAAACTGGGTCCATGCATAACAATGTGAACATGGAATCAAGTTCACGCATAACATATATACCTCATGAGTTATCCATATTTACCCAATACATAAGAGAGAGATATAGGTCCCACAAATATTATAATTAATTATATTCCAAAAGATCATATAAAATCATATCATAACCAAAGAAAATAAATGGGGAATATAAACATGTAATCGTGTCATAACCTGTAAAAAAGATACAGGTTTCACAGTCATTCATCAAATGAATAACCGATGAAAATTAGAGTTCTTAAAAAAATATAACCAGTAATAGAAAATTAGGGTTTACAAAAATAATTCTATAAAACTATAAAATATGATTGGAAACATGAATAATTTACCAAAAAGTAATTGGTCAAACTATTGGATGTCATCATAGATTTGAAATAGTAATTAAATATTACATCAAAATAATTCTTGTGGAAAATTTCAAATTTCATTGATTTTTTTTTAAATTCAGTGAAATTTTAATTAAAACATTTTATTTGTAAAAAACATCAAGAAAAAAAGGAAAAATCAAATCATTAAATCACATTGATCGACTCAAATATCATTCATTCAGTACATGTTAAAAGAAACAATCTTTTCATTCTTTTATAGATTAGTCAAAATGTTACTTGTTTAGAAAAATAACAAAATATTTCATTCAAACTACATAGTGAAAATTCAAAAATTGTTAAAAATGAATATAAAAATAAATAGGATATTATTAAAAAAATTAATTTTTGAAAATATGTTTGAAAAAAATTGATATGGATAATAAATATTCCTCAATGCAGACTTAAATTGAAACAATCTAAAATATTGATGAGGTTGTGAAATAAATAATTTTCATTTCATATTAGTAAAATCATATTTCTAATAAAAGAAAGAATATTATAAGGATATGATAATATACTAATAAACGAGATAATAATCATAAATATAATTCATGGTAAGTACATTCACCACATAGAATAAACATGTAGTATATATGGAATTTGTCTCATAGAAATATAGGTGATAAATAATTCCATTACCATTGTTCTAGGATCCATCAAATGTGCCTGAATAAAATATATAAGGGTTCAAATAATGTTATTAACACATTATGGAATCATATTCACTATTATGATGTCATATGTGATAATTTTATTACAAGTTTGTTAATAACATTAGTACTCATATTTTATGTGTTACCTACATCATGATCTTATTCATGTTTTGTCCTATAATTTTCATTTAATGAAAATAAGATAAAGTAATTTTATTTTTAGAATGATATTATGATATAAAATATCTTATTTATTCATTATTTTAATTGATATAATAATTATTTAATGGTTAATATGGAGAATGGATTTAATCATGTCATGGAGATGGAAGGTTTTAAGCACACACGAGTGATGATATCATTAATAGTAAAAAATAGATTGTTTAAGGTTTATATGTTTTTTTTATTATAAATATCATGTTAGAATAAATATATATGTATATTACAATCATTATACCTGTCCAAACAATGTGGTGATGAATTAACAATTACACCATGGTGTAGAGACTGTAAGTCGAATATATACACATATGGTAGTTTCATTTTTCATAGGATGGGTACAAAAATTAATATGGTAGTTCCAAAATAATAACATCATATTATAATATTATTGATGTTGGATTCATTACTTTATAATGGAAAGAACTCATAGTTGGGAATTAAATGATGAAGTAAATTTTAATGAATCGTTATAGGATATTTAATTTTTTTCAACAAGCTCCCTCTATATCTCTTCATACGGGCACTAGACACTACAACAAAAAAGGAATTTAGCGGCGGTTTGATTTTACGTTTCGCGGTGGTTTAAACCGCCGCAAAATAGATTGGCGGTGATTTGAAAAACCGCCGTGAAATCGTGCGTCGGGAAACTATTTGCAGCGGTTTTCAAAACCGTCATAGAACGTTTCACAGCGGTTTTTTAGCGGTGGTTTAAACCGCCTCTAAATGATTTAGTGGCAGTTTTTTAATTTTTTTTAATTTATTTTAAGTTTTTATTTTTAATTTTTTTTATTATTTTTTTAATTATTTTAATTAATTAATTATTTATTTATTTATTTTATTTTATTTATTTATTTATTTATTTTATTTATTTATTTATTTATTTAGTTTATTTTATTTATTTATTTATTTTATTTTGTTATATTTATTTTATTTATTTTATTTATTTTATTTATTTTATTTCGTATTTAAAATATATTTTATTTATTTCGTATTTATTTTATTTATTTATTTATTTCCTTTATTTATTTATTTCGTATTTATATTTTATTTCATTTATTTCATATTTATTTTATTTATTTACTTTATTTACTTTATTTATTTATTTATTTATTTTGTATTTATTTATTTTATTTCGTATTACATTATTTACTTTATTTACTTTATTTATCCATGCATGCACATACCATGCACATGCAAATGCACATGCCCATGCAATATAAAGAAATATTGTGTTTGGTGAGATTTGAACCCCTAACCTCTTGAATATTTTCCAAAGACTTTACCACTCCAGCAAACTCGCCATGTGGTTAATAAACAGAATTTAATACACTTATATATATTAATTGAAGAAACAAATAATACATAACTAATAGATATAATAAATAATAATAATAATAATAAATAATAATAAACAAATAATAATAAATAATAATAATAAATATTAAATAATAAGAAATAATAATAAACAAATAAGAAATAATAAATAATAAATAATAAATACTAAATAATAATAAACAAATAATAAATAATAAATAATAAATAATAAATAATAAATAATAAATAATAAATAATAAATAATAAATAATAAATAATAAATAATAAATAATAAATAATAAATAATAAATAATAAATAATAAATGATAAATAATAATAAATCAGAAATAATAAACAATAAACAATAATAAATAATAAATAATAAATAATAAATAATAAATAATAAATAATATATAATAAATAATAATAATTAATAAATAATAAATAATAATAAATAATAAATAATAAAAATAAATAATAATTAATAATAAATAATAATTAATAATTAATAATAAATAATAATTAATAATTAATAATTAATAATAAGTATTAAATACTAATAAACAAATAATAAATATTAATAAATAAATAAGAAATAATAATTAACAAATAATAAATAATAATTAACAAATAATAAATAATAAATAATAAATTTTTTTGGGTAATGCCTCGGTCAAAGACCGAAGCACCATTTATTAATTAATGAAACAATAGTTTACATGAGTCGAAAGGATGAGATTTTGTTACAATCTCTTTCAAAGAGGTGAAGTAAATCAGCTAACAGCGCATCCAGCCAAATCATGCTCTGGTGGATACCTTTGTTGGCAAGGGCATCAGTAATAGTATTCGATTCACGGAAGACATGTGTGGAAATGTAGTCAATCTCCTGAAGTGAATTCAGGAAATTCGTCCAACGCGTAGTTAGCGGCCTGGCGAGATGAATAACTCTATTCCAAATGGCTTGAACAATGGTGGTAGAATCACTTTCAATCCACAGTTTTCGCCATCCTCTTTGGTGAGAAAAATCAACAGCATGGATGACTCCAAGCATCTCTGCTTCAATGGATGACGCAATCCCACACCCACTGTAGAAGCATCCTTGGCAATGGTCAGCAGAATCTCTAAAAATGGCCCCACAGCTGGCAGGTCCAGGATTGCATTTTGAGGCACCGTCGACATTCACTTTAATCCAACCCGACATCGGAGGTAGCCAGAATACTTCAAAGGGGTGCTTGGTCTTCGGGAAAATACCCAGGACACGGATACGTCTGAGGATCTCGAAGTCTCCAGTATAATTGCTGCAACAATCTTTTTGAATTGAGGCAGCTTCATGTATCGCAATGAGAATTCGAGCTTTTCCTGCATTGAGACTGAAAGAGTGATTAATATGGATATGATCGTTTCTTACATAACAGATTTCATGTAGTAGTTCCGCCACTACCGCAAGCAACAAATTTTTGACTTGCTGAGAGGCTTCATGTTTAGTACATTTCTTCAAAAGTAAACAAATCGGGTCAGATAAGGACCATGAACAATTAAAAGGCTCAAAGATGTAGTTCCATAGAGCCGAGGTCTTATCACAAGACAAGAAAAGATGATCAGAATCCTCCCTGTGCTGATTACATAAATGAAATTTTAATAATAAATAATAAATAACAAATAACAAATAATAATAATAAATAATAATAAATAATCATAAATTATAATAAATAATAAATACGAAATAAAAAAAATATTTAATAATAAATAACACATAATAAATAAAATATTATTATTAATAAATAAGAAATAATAAATAATAAATAATAAATAATAAATAATAAATAAGAAATAAGAAATAAGAAATAAGAAATAAGAAATAAGAAATAAGAAATAAGAAATCAGAAATCAGAAATAAGAAATAAGAAATAAGAAATAAGAAATAAGAAATAAGAAATAAGAAATAAGAAATAAGAAATAATAAACAATAAAAAATAAATAAGAAATAAGAAATAAGAAATAAGAAATAAGAAATTAGAAATAAGAAATTGAAAATAATAAATAATAAATAATAAATAAATAATAAATAAATAATAAATAATAATAAATAATAAATAATAAGTAATAAGT
This sequence comes from Viscum album, assembly GCA_963277665.1. NCBI lineage: Eukaryota > Viridiplantae > Streptophyta > Magnoliopsida > Santalales > Viscaceae > Viscum > Viscum album. Next base: position 852,772,064 of record OY728159.1, read on the forward strand.
AATAAGTAATTAATAATAATAAACAATAAACAATAAAAATAAATAATAAACAATAAATTATAATAAACAAATAATAAATAATAATTAACAAATAATAAAGATAAATAATAAATATAGATAATAAATAATAAATAATAAATAATAAATAATAAATAATAAATAATAAATAAAAATAATAAATAATAAATAACAAATAATAAATAACAAATAATAAATAATAAGTAATAAGTAGTAAATAATAAATAAATATAAATATAAATAATAAATAACCAGAAACAAATATTAATAATAATAATATTATTATTATATTATTATTAATAATAAATAATAAATAATATATAATAAAAAATAAATAAATATAAATAATAAATAATAAATGAATATAAATAATAAATAACCAGTAACAAATAATAGATAAAAAATAAATTAAAGTATCTTATAAATAATAAATAATAAATAATAAATAATAAATGAAACACATGAAAAAGTATGAAAAGACGTGATAAGGGATGAAAAATTATGAAAACGCATGAAAACGGATGGAGAAGCATGAAGAATGAGGCATTAGAAAGAATGAGAAAGCATGAAAACTCATGAAAACTCTGGAAAACCCCTTAAGAATTCAACACAATAATCATAATAACCCACAAAAAAACATTGATAAAGATAACAAGTCATGGAAACCCAAATAAACAGTAATAAATGGAGGAAACGTTAAAACCCATCAAAACGGTTATAAAGTAACAAAAACATTTGACTCACATTAACGAAGATAACTTATTATCCGAGAGTCCGTTCCAGATCCACGAAAAGTCAAATCAAAGATCCTAAAACGATCTTTGAGCTGATAGGTGAAATAGACCGAATGGATTGACAGATCGGAAGTTACGACGGTTTAAAAATAACTGACGGGGAAAGGGTGCTAGAAACGAGGCATCGAAAAACATAACAAACCTGATACCCACTAAAAAGACCATAACTTATGATCCAGGAGTCCATGTGGGCACCGCGACCAGTCAAACCAAAGCTTATGGAATGCCCTACGATCTGGAAGGTGGAGGATTCCGAACTGACACGCGGATCGAAAGTTAGGTCTGTTTGAATATAAGTTTGACGGGACACCGGTGACGGAAATGGTGTTTTGGGGGCCTTCTGATGGGATTTTGGGGTTGAATAAAAGATAGAATTATTCTTGTGTCGATATAGTGCGTATCTCTCTTCGTTGGCTTTGATTTGATATGTGGTAGAACCCAAACGGACACCCAGAGCGAAAGTTATGGCAGTTTGAAGTTGGAGAACTTTTTTCAACTTTTTTGCAACTCTCATATATTCCACACCTTAGATCATATCATGGTTCTGATTATACTTGCTTCCATATCTGTTCATGAGCTTCGATTTGACTGGTCGTGGCGCTCCAACGGACGCCCGAATCAAAAGTTATGGTCATTTTAGTGATTTCGCGGTTTCTCATGTTTTTTTTTATTTTTTTCATTTCATTTCGCGGTGGTTTTACCCAAACCGCCGCAATTTCGCAGAGGTGTCTAAAAATACCTCCACTAATCCTCGAAAAAATTAAAAAAATATTTAAAAAAAATTAAAAAAAATTTCACATTTTGCGGTGGTTTTAAAAACCGCCGCGAAAAAACCGCCGTGAAACGCCTGTTTTCTTGTAGTGAGAGATGGTCAGTTGAGAAGACAATAACCTCTAGAATATATCTAATGAATTTGATCAGTGAATTTTTTATGGGATATCTTAGTATGAAGGCTCATGGTGATGTAACATTGTGTGGGGGGATTTCCCCTTTTATAATTTATGTGAGTTGGAAATTTTGAATCTACAGAAATATTTATTTATAATAAAATAAAAAACCCATCTAAAAATAAAAAAAATAAATATTTTTGAATATAAGATGAGATAAGGTTGTAATATAATTTAAAAATATATTTTATTCACGTTTTTCTATCAATGTATACCTTTTCATTTTAATTATCCTTTTGTTTTTCTCTTTTAATTTTAACTTAGAAACAAATTATTCAATATTAAAATTGTTTAATTTTTGATGTATTGGATTTTAATTAGATCATAAAAGAAAAAATAATAACATTTTAGACCATATAATTTTTTTATATTATTAAAATTTTATTATGATTTTTAATTTATTTAATAAACCATTAATTTTACAAAATGCGGATTGCAGTAATTTTGACACGATACATTTCATGTATTTTTTCAAATATCATGAAATAATTTTATCCTACAAAAAACTAATATATTTAATTATTCTGGTGTCAAAATAATATATAAAATAAAATGGATATATAAATTATAAAAAATTATATTTATTTCAATATCTATGATAACATTAATTAGATATTTCAATTAATAAAATTATTACTACATCAGTTTTCAGTAATTATTTAATACTCATATCTTTTAATAAAAATTAGAAATAAAATAATATTAAGGACAGAAAATCAATAGATTTTATAATAGTACATATAGGAAAAAATATCTTATAGACAATCCTATATTAAAAATTTTATATGAATTAAAACAAGAATGTAACAACATTAACATCACATTACACAAAATTTAATAGGTGTCATAATCATTTTAATATGGCTCCAATTGTTAAATATGTTGACCCATGTATGACTAATTTATAGATATTATATACCATTATGATTTAGTCATGTTTTATTTTCTTTTAAAGGTTATTATAATTTTAATTAAAAAATTAATTGTTCAAAATTAAACAAAAAATTATTCTTCATCAAGGTATAAGACTTTAACATCATTATTCATTCTATAAAAAAACAAATAAATTAACTTGATAAATAAATAATAATAATTTTGAAGTAATTATTTTTGGCACAAAATTGATTCTCTATAACCATTGAGGAAAAATGTTTTAGTTATTAAAATTTGAGTTAGATATATTTAACATTCCTTAAGAAAAAGATATAAAATTTCGAAATTTCATCTATGTGGCCTCCAAATTTACCATTTCGACCCAATGGTTATTTAGTTGGAAAAACCCACACCCATTGATATTAGATCAAGTGTTATGTTAATTGTATATAATAATATTTTTATTTAATTATCTGATTTAAAATTTTACAATGGTAAATAGACATTTACTAAAGTTACCAATAATATAATGAAAAAATACAAGATTCATATTAACAGTATTTGGATCTAATGATTAAAATTATCGAATCCATTTTTAGAACTTCAAAAATCTTAACTTGAAGAAATTAAAATAAAATAAATCTCATTGTTAAAATGCGAGAATTGGTTTTAAACGTTTAAACATGCATGAAGATTGAAATGATTTTAAATCTAAATTCAGTATAAAATTAATTTCAAATACGTAAATTAAATAAAAAGATAAAAATATAATCTAATTAAATTTTAGAAAAACAATAATATATGTTATCAATGTCAATTATTTCGGTGAAAAAAATTGTTTTCAATTAAAAGATATTATGTTTGTATTATTAATCAAAACATGATTCTTATTAGAAAATATCAAAAGTTCATCCAAAGTTAATTTTTTTATCCCGAATCCAAAAATGATTTTTATTTTGTAAAATATAAAATAAATAGTTTTTACAAACTATATTTAAAATATGATCAACATCAAATGGCCTAAAAAATTCATTTCTTTGATAAAATATTGTTTTTATCAGATAAATTAAATTTGTTCTTGTATGAGTTTTATAAAACATATAATTTTAATTTTAAAAATATATTGAGTATATTAAATATATATTTAATTAAATAAATTAATAAATTGTGAATTTTAATATTATAATTCCATATATTAAAATTTAAATTGTATTTTAGAAAAAATTTCCCTTTCATTTACAAAGGGTTCTATTCTCATTTATAATTAATTAAACTACATATATTTTATTTATATATACATTTTTAATGAATATTTCCATAATTTATTTAATATTATCCATACCCACCATTATAATGGATAGGATATGTGGTAACATTACAATATATTGTTTTTCTTCTAAACAAGGTCATGCGTGAAATAAATTCTTTCCAAAGAACATAAAATTATGTGTAACACATGACAAACATAGTTTTCTGTATATCATAAGATAAGCTAGTGTTGTGTATAGTGAAATCTTATCTTGGTTTAGCATACAACATAAGTCATCCAATAAAGTAAAAAAGAATCTCTCACATAAAAATACAAGGGTGTTAAAATTAATTCCTACATAATTTTATATAATGAAATATGCTCTATGTAGTGTGACTGTTATTTTAAAATAATTAGGGAAAAAACTAATTAGATCATTGGTCATGACAGTTATGGGATGTATCCATGAGCGATGATAACATGGTTGGAGAAAATTCATATTTTGTTATACCGGGGTTGAGACACATAAATATAAGGGCACACCAAATTCTGCTTAAGGAGAACAATATTGTCCTTGTTACAATTCTATGTTTGTATTTTGGAATAAACTCTATATGAGGTAAACCCCATTGACTATAAATGGTTAATGATTAAATATAAGTACATGGATGGAAATGTAAATACCTATAAATAATTACTGATTGTGAAGGGTAATATGAAATTTTAAGTCATGGACTATGATGTAACGATATCACTAATAGCACTATTTAAATCCAGAAGAAAAATACTAGAATTTTTTTTAATGATTATAAAGATTTAAAAATGGATTTAAAAACGTAATTTCTAAATGGGAATTTTGTTTAATGTTTCAATGTGACTCATCATGAAATTTTTGTTATGTAAATGAGTTCCAATAATATATGCAAAATAAAATGATCCATTTTTTAGTTGAATGAGAAACATGATACTTGAATGTTATCTTTTATGATTCCATAAGATAATATAGTTTTTATAATAAATAACGTAATCTATGTGAGTATATATTGGATATTAGGAACAAATTTTTTCAAAATATTGTTTTTTGATAACATATTAATTTTAGGAAATATGGTAACATTATTACATTCATTTCAGACATGGTTAATGGAATACATCTCCATGATTCAATTTGGTGAAGTTACCTACATCATAGGGATTATGATCCATTGATACTAATCATTAAACTTTTGATTATTTTCATATTAAAACCAATCATTCTTATTGCATACACAATATTTATAATATATGAGTTTTTACAAATTTTATGAGTGGAATTTGGAAAAATGGGTACCATAGTTGGAATCAGAATAACATGTAATATGAAATATGGTCAATTGTTTTTTGAAAAGATGGATAGTTAAAATAGAAATATTATTTACCAGAGATAAAGTATAAATAGGTTTATCAGGGGTTAATCTCTAAAGAGAAAAGTCATAATGAATTAAAACTTGTCCAAAACCCATTTTCAAAAAAAACTTATTCCTTCAACATTCTAGGATCTAATGGGGTATAATACTTGATCCTTGTGACATGAAAAGATGATGGAGTAATTCTTTTAAGAATCTACATGTGTTCCACATACATCACATATAAAACGACACCCCTCATTTTAGACTCGTCACACTTTAAACCCTTTTGTATCAGCAAATACCTAACAAAATAAAAGATAAACATCAATAATATCATCATAAAATCCATAGTTTTGATATTATGACATCTTTAGTCTAATTTTTGTGAAAACATAAAAAGGATACGTGAAAAAGAGTTGACATTCATGAACAGTTGTTAACTACTTATTCTTTGACCCAAAAAAATAATTATTATAATATAAAGACATATTAACCAAATTAAAATCTATATACTACTATATTTCATTATGGTAATTATCATCATGAATATCAACTTCAGTCATGTGGGTTATGAAATCACTATTCCTGTATATATCAAATAACACCCTTGTGGACCGATGTCATTCATCTTTCCATTACCACCTCTCATGGTTAGTCATAATGATAGATTTATTTTTAATATATGTAATTTATTATATTATTATTATTAATTAATCATTATATAACACATAACTTTTCATTTTCATGTTTTTTACTATGATAAAATTACTCATCTGTATGTTGGACTACCACCTTGAAATGTGATGTGATTCGTTCACTTTTCACTTGGTTGGTTATAATTATAGATTTAAGGATAATATGTTTAATTTATGAAATAAAAATTATTCATTATTGATGATATATAATTTACTTTTTTTATATTTAATATGTCTTGAAAATGAGACAACATTTTAATTTAGGTACGACATACCATCTCAATGAAAAATTTATTTAGTTTTGTTACTTTTTATTTTAAAAATTTCTATTATTACATATCACATGAATATATATTACATTTATATAATTCTTAAAATATTGAATTCATTGAAGCATGATCAATGTAAGAGTAACAATAGTAAAAAATAAAAACATACACAAAAAACAAAGTGATTATTACATGTAACATAACATTAACATGGAATTGTAAATAAATAGTTAATGAAATATCATAAGAAAATCATATATTGTATTATATATATTATCACTTCATGTAATATATTTATAATAAATACAAATATATTATATAATATGTTTGAACATGTTAAAAGTAGTTTCAAACTTATAGTAAGGGATTTGTATCCTCTCATTTATTTCTAGAACACATATAAATATTCACTTACTTTTTATAGTGGGGGTTTTTGTCATGACCTGTCCTCGGGACCCGTTCCGTGACTACCCCAAGCCCGCCTTGCATAGGCCAGGGGATGGCGACTAGCACCAAAGGCGTAAATCCTGATAAAAAGGGAACTCATTGACTTTATAAAGAAAACAAACACCACAGAGTACGCAAGCTGAGTAAACACTAAATAAACTAAGTACAAAAGTATGTGATGGAAAGTAAATGGGCTAGAATACAAACCCAACTGAATGTATAGTACAACTAAAAAGGGAGTACAGAAATAGTAAAGTAAAGCAGTGAGTCTGAGCGGTCCTCTGGAAATCCCAACTGAAGGGTGGGTACAGATAGCCTCATCTGCTCCTCGGTTCCATCCGTCCGCTCCGAGTAAGTCTCGTCCAATGATCCACCTCCATGTACCGTCCAGCTCCACAAGCTCCCACCTGGATCAACACTGTCCGTCGTCTGCATCCAATACAATGTAGTGCGGGCATAACCCGTGCAGGGGTGAGTATACGCTAATCAGTAGGGACCCCGAGTCCCCCGAAGGTCTCCCCGAATCCATGAAGGATAAACCACAAAGGAAATTTACAATCAAGAAGTAACCACCAACCCTACTTAGGTATATGCCCATACATATACCTAAGTCATCAATTCCAGTTCGGCTCCAACATCCGAGCCCAAGTTCGATCTAGTCCACACAGGATAGCACAATCCATTACACACAGGATAACATAACCCAATCCACACATGATAGAAAAACAATCATATTGAAGATAATGATTGAAATTCAAGACTCAGCTCACACAGGTATACTTCTTCGTAAGGCGGTAGAGATAATCACATGTAGCCACTGATTCATCTAATCTGTCGGACCCACATAGGATACAAGACCAGCTAATCTATCGGACCCACGAAGGATACAAGACCAGCTACTCTACCTGACCCACATAGGATACAAGTACAGAGTCAAATACTGCCAGACCCACGTAGGATACAAGAACATTAGTCAAGTACTGTTGGACCCACATAGGATACAAGAACATTAGTCATCTTCGTCGAACCCACAGAGGATTCCTATACATTTTTCACCGTCGTTGCAGTCGGAGCCTGCTCTAGGGTTCCCGTACAAAGCATGCTCGATTCCGGGAGGGTCCGCTCCACGAGACAATGGGTTCAATAAATCAAATGACACGTAGTCCAGATTTGATGTATCCCAAAGTTCCTTCTTTTCAAAAGGAACTAAACGTGAAAGACGACTCGTCAATCGGACGCCCGGTCTGAGAGTTATTTGCTTCTTCGTCCTAGGGCCCTGGTTGTTTTTGAAGTCAAAACCAACCCAACCATACTCCAACTACATCCAAACCTCGAGCGGAATAAACCAAAATAACCATCTAACTAAGAGGAATTCAACAAAGTCGACGGCACGTCAATCAGACGTCCAGAAGTCTAGTTATAAGTGTTTCCGCTCCGAGGGCCCGCTTCATTTCGTGTTCGAACCAACCAAGCCATACAAAAAGATCTCCAAAACCTTGAGTGTAATATAACAAAACGACCGTCTTGATCCAAATATCTCTACGCAACTGACGGTGCGTCGATCAGAGGTCCGTAGCCCATGTTATGGGCGTTTGAACGGATCTGTCTAAAAACAGGGGGTTTGGGCCCAGTCCGACCCGGCCCAATACCCCCGGGGTCAGCCTGAACCGGGTTGACCCAACCAGGGTCTGGATCTGGCCCGCTTGGGCGTGGCCCGACCTGTTCGGCCCGTTGCGAGCACCCGTGTGCTGAGCAGACACGGAATGGAGGAAGACCGCCGCCCCGTTTGAACCGAACGGGAGACCCGCGGTGGTCCGCCCTTGCTACGCTGGTCGGGGGTTCAAACCCCCAGTTTCTTTGGGTAACAGCCGTCCATTAAGGTCAAATGGTGTTACTGCCACGAGACAGGGAGGCGGGACCGGTTGGTCCCGCGGCAGCAACACTGGCCGACCGTTACCCAAAGAAACCAGGGGTTTGAACCCCCGGCCAGCGCAGTAAGGGAAGACCCTCGTGGGTCTGCTGTTTGGTTCGAAGGTGGCGGCAACCTTCCTCCCTTCCACGTCCGCTCAGCACGCAGGTGCCTACACCGGGTCGGACCGCCCGCGCCTGGCCAGGCCACCCGCGCCGGGCCGGATCCCCGCGCCGGGCCGGGAAGCACCGGTTGGGTCGGGTCGCGCCAGCCAGGCCGGGCCGGGCTCAAGCGGGCCAGACCCGGTCCCAGGTCGGGTCAACCCGGTTTGGGCCGACCCAGGGGGTATTGGGCCGGGTCGGACCGGGCCCAAACCCCCCGTTTTTAGACAAATCTGTTAAAACACCCATAACATGGGCTACGAACCTCCGATCGACGCACCATCAGTTGCATAGCGATCCATGGATCAAGACGGTCGTTTCGGTATATTAAAAACAAAATTTTGTAGAACTTTGGGTACGTCTGGGTTGGTTTGAACACGAAACCAACCGGGCCCTCGAAGCAGAAACACTTATAACTTGAGATCCAGACATTTGATTGACGTGTCGTAGACTTTGTTGAATTCATCATAGTGAGACGGTTTTTTTGGATTACTCTGCTCAAGGTTTGGATGTAGTTGGAGTACGGTCAGGTTGGTTTTGACTTAAAAACCAACCGGGCCCCTGGGATGAAAAAACCAATAACTCTTAAACCGGGTGTCCGATTGACACGCTGTCTGTCACGTTGAGTTCTTTTTGACGAGACGGAACTTTGGGATACATCAACTCTGGACTACGTTTCAGCTGATGTATCGACCCCCTTGACTCGGGGAGCGGACCCTCTCGGAATCGAGAATGCTGTGTGCGGGAACCCTAGAGCTGGCTGCGACTGTGATGACGATGATGACTGTACTGGAATCCTCTGTGGGTTCGACAGAGATGACTAATGTTCTTGTATCCTATGTGTGTCGGGCAGTACTTGACTACTGTTCTTTTATCCTACATGGGTCTGGCAGTATTTGACTTTGTACTTGTATCCCACATGGGTCCGGAAGAGTAGCTGGTCTTGGATACTTCGTGGGTCCGACAGCTTAGCTGGTTTTGTATCCTATGTGGGTGCGACAATTTAGATAAATCAGTGGCTACATCGAATCATCTCTATCGCCTTACGATGAAGTATTCCTCTGTGAGCTGAGTCTTTACTTTCAATCATTATCTCTGATATGATTGTTTTATTATCCTGTGTGGATTGGGTTGTGTTATCCTGTGTGGAATGGATTGTGATACCCTGTGTGGACTAGATCGAACTTGGGCTCGGATGTTGGAGCTGAACTGGAATTGATGACTTAGGTATATGTATGGGCATTTACCTAAGTAGGGTTGGTTGTTACATCGTTATTGTAACTTTCTTTTGTTTTTTTTCTTTCGTGGATTCTGGGAGACCTTCAGGGGTCTCGGGGTCCCTACTGAGTAGTGTATACTCACCCCTGCACTGGTTATTCCCGCACTACGTTGTGTTGGATGCAGATGATGGATAATGCTGATCGAGGTGGGTGCTCGTGGAGCTGGACGGTACCTACAGTTGGATCATTGGACGGGACTTACTCGGAGCGGACGGCTGGAGCTGAGGAGCAGAGAAGGCTATCTGTACCCACCCTTCAGGTGGGATTTCCATAGGGTGGCTCATACTCGCTGTTTTACTTTACTATTGTTGTACTCCCTTTTCAGTTGTACTTTACTTTCAGTTGGGTTTGTATTCTGGCCCATTTACTTTCTAGCACTAACTTTTGTACTCAGTTTACTTAGTGTTTACTTAGCTTGCATACTCTGTGGAGTTTGTTTTATTTATAAAGGCAATGCCTTCTCTTTTTATCTGGATTTAAGCATTTGGTGCTAGTCTCCAGCCCCTGGCCTATGGAAGGCGGTCTTGGGATAGTCACGGAACGGGTCCCGAGGATGGGTCTTGACAAATTTGTATCAGAGGAGTTTGGTTCTACCGCAAAACTCAGGAATCTGATCATTCTTCTATGTGAAGAAATAGTGTTAAGGGTATTGAGTGTGGTTATTAGTACAGGGAGTCTAGTGTTGGTGCGGCAGTCGGCATATCTATACATCAGGACCCTGACTTCTGATTTCTGACTCAGTTCATGGAAACATTGATTGCATGTGTGTTTCAAAAGTTTACTTTGGGATTAATTTGTGTCAACTCACCAGGTATACTGTATTGATCGTGGCGCACCTGTCTTTTTCAGGATGGCCCCCCTGACGGCAACCAGCTAGGGTTCTGAGCATTGTACGAGACGACATCCCACCGAGCGACGAGGCCTTGGTGCAAGGCCCTATTACAACAGAGGCACTGATAGTACCTATACCCACCGAGCCACAGATGCCACCAGCCCCGGCCGCTGAGAGTGCACATCGCCTTAGTGCACTGCATGAGTTTCAGTGTCAAAGACTATCCGGGTTCCACGGGGAGATAACCCTCATGAAGTCGAGGATTGGATGGAGGCTATTGAATGAATTTTCAGTTTAGTGGGGACACCAGCTGACCTCATGGTGATCCTTGCTGCCAGTCTTATGCACGCATCAGCAGGTACATGGTGGAACCTGAAGCTCCAGGTGAACGAAGAGGCATCCCCCCTTTGGACAGACTTTGAGAGCCTCTTCCGCTCAGAGTTCGTTCCAGCCACCCTCCATACGGTGTGCATTCAGGAGCTACTATAGCTGCAGCATGGCAGCATGACGGTAGCCCATTACTCGACCAGATTTACCAATCACTCGCACTATTCCACGAACATGGTACAAGACCCATTATTCCGGGCCCGAACCTTCGAGCAGGGAATGAGGCATGAGATCAAGGCATCGATGATCTCCCTCAGCATTCTGACGCAGGCAGGAGTAATGAAGGGAGCCCTTCTCATAAAGAACATTCTTGCTGATCCTACACCAGCAGCGAGACCTACCACAGGGTGGCATGTAGCTGAGTCTTCTGCAGCTGACAGTCAACAGAGGTCACAGGGGTCCAAGCGGACCAGACCATCAGGAAGAAAACCTCAGGATACTAGCTCAGAGGTGTGGGGCACACGGTGGAGAGCCATCCTTCCAAGGAGCAGAAAGTGCTATGCGTGCGGCAGGCAGGGCCACATGGCTCATGACAGCCTGACCCGCCATGCATCGGAGCAGCAGATGGTTGAGGCACCACCCAGGCAGAAGTAGAGGATCGACCATGGCGGTCCGCAGGGAGAAGGCAGATGAGGCAGAGGAGCTGGCCGAGCAGCAGGTGGTGGGAGATGCTTTGAGGCTCCACCACCACCACCACCAGAAGGTCCATCCCGACCACATGGAGCTGGCGGGTAGAGGCATGCTCAGCTTCAGGTAGCGGAGGCCTACGACCACAGTGCAACAGAGATGATTCGAGGTACTACTTGTGTCTACTCCACCATTGCTGCATTTCATATAGACCCAGAAGCAATTCATTATTTCATTCCCACTGCCCCTGTTCGGAGCTCAGAGATTCTGACGGAGCCGTTGGCTCGATCCTTACAGCTAGAGACTCTTACGGGAGCAGACTCGATGATTACGCACTGGTGCCGGAAGTGTGAGCTTACTCTAGGAGGTGATAGCTTCTGAAAGTATCTTCTTGTAGCGATGTCGAGGCCTTACAACGTCATCATAGGCATGGATTGGTTATCTATAGTCCATGCTCAGATCGACTGTATTAGGCGCAAGGTGCGGTCTGTTTGCACCGATGAGAGCAGGTTCACCTTCACCGGCAAGAAGGGAGCCTTTGCAGCACAATATGGACTCACGCAGCAGAGAGCATAGCCGATCACTCATCATTTGTCTAGCCTCATCCTAGGAGTAGTTGATGTGCGGAGTCTGAGTTTTCCTGTAAGGGTGGATCAGTATGCGGACATTTTTCCTAACGACGTTCCAAGACTACCTCATCGCAGATAGGTAATCTTCTATATTGACTTGTACCCTAGGAAAACACTGATATCTACTCCAGCAATTTGGATGGATCCGTATGAGATTCGAGAGCTACAGGTACAGCTGGAAACTTGCAGGGCAAGGGATTAATCCGACCCAGTGTTTCACCCTGGGATTCCCCGATTTTGTTCGCCAAGAAGGCAGACGGGTGCTTGCGACTGTGTGTCGATTACCGTCGCCCGAACCGGGTGACCTTGAGGAACAAGTATCCACTACCGAGGATTGAAAACCTCTTCGATCAGATCAAGGTAGCACTATGGTTCTCAAAGATAGACCTCAGGTCCGGCTATCATCAACTCAGAGTTCGATACGAGGATGTGCAGAAGACGGACTTCAGATGTCGGTATGGCCAATATGAGTTCTTGGTTATTACTTTTGGCATAACCAATGCTCCAGCAGTGTTCATGTGTCTCATGAACAAGATCTTTCAGCCTTACCTCGATTGATTTTTCATGGTCTTCATCAACGACTTATTAATATACTCGACCAATGAGGAGGATCACGCCTACCATTTGCGGGTTGTATTGGATACACTCCGATAACACCAGCTTTATGGTAAGCTCTCGAAGTGTTAGTTCTGCAAATGTGAGGTCCACTTCTTGGGACACATCATCTCTGAGATGGGATTTGTGGTGGATCCTGAGAAGATCGATGAAGTGCTATCTTGGGAGCCACCCATGAGCGTGATAGAGGTGCGGAGTTTCCTAGGATTGGCTGGGTACTACCGGAGATTTATGGCTGACTTCTCCAGAATTGCAGCACCACATTTAGCTTTGACGAAGAAGGGGAGACCCTTCGTGTGGTCAGATAGATGTCAGCAGATCTTCCAGGATCTGAGATATAGATTGACCAATGCACCCATCTTGAGGCTACCGGAGGAGGAAGTAGGGTACGTAGTCTATTACGATGCATCAGGGACCGGACACGGGTGTTTCATGATGCAGAAACGGACAGTGATCGCATATGGATCATGACAGTTGAGGCATCATGAGCAGAACTACGCTACCCATGACCTGGAGTTAGCAGTAGTGGTCTTCACTCTGAAGATGTGGTGGCACTATCTAATGGGCGAGCGCTTTACAGTCTACCCTGACCACCAGAGTCTTAGGTACATCTTCTCGCAGAAGGACTTGAACCTGAGACAACATCGATGGCTAGAATTCCTCCAGGACTGTGGCTTTGAGGTAGTCTATACTCCTGGGAAGGGGAACATAGTTGTTGATGCTCTTTGTAGGGGGACGGGCATTCATCTACTTGGATAGGCGACAGAGAAGCTAGCCGCTTGGCAAATATCCTTCGTGGATAGAGATGGAGCAGCCTTTCTTCAGTCGCTCATAGTCACACCTCCACTTCTTCAGCGGGTTAGAGAGGCACAATGTGGGGACGTTGACTATGAGACGTGGCATGCACAGATTTCCACAGGACAATCACCTGATGGTTTCTCTATATGAGGAGAGCACATCGTCCTTTTCAGATGACATACAATGGTACCGGCTAAGTTACAAGAGGAGGTGCTAAGAGAGTTTCACACTTCCCATTTAGCGGTACATCCAGGTGTAGCGAAGATGTACCAGGATCTCAGACGACAACACTAGTGGTTGGGTATTAAGAAGGTTTTGGTAGTGTTCGTTTCTCGATGCCTCACCTGTCAGCAGGTGAAGGAAGAGCACCAGGTACCAGCAGGCTTGGTACAACCCTTGGAGGTCCCGAAGAGGAAGTGGGATGGGATATCGATGGATTTAATTACTGGACATCCACATACTTCTAGAGGACACGACTACATTTTGGTGATCGTCGACCGACTCACCAAGTCATCCCCCTTTCTACCAATCAGAGAGCAGGGATCAGTAGAGAGCTTGGGAAGCCTCTATGTTCAGGAGATTGTATGGATTCATGGTGTGACATCATCTATCATCTCCGATAGATATTCTCTCTTTACATCCCAGATTTGGAAGGGGTTACAGGAGGCATTCGGGACACAGCTATGCCTGAGCACCGCTTTTCACCCTCAGACGGATGGTCAGACGAAGAAGACCATTCAAACTCTCGAGGTCATGATCTGTGCATGTTTCCTCGACTTTGGTCACAATTGGGAGGATCACCTACCTTTGGTGGAGTTTGAATATAAAAATAGCTACCACTCCCCATCGGGATTGCACCATACGAGGCATTGTACGGCCGACCTTGCAGGTCACCTCTGTGCTGGATAGACCTTGGGGTAGTCCCATCACGGGTCGTCATAGTTTGCCTTAGTGGTAAGAACCCCATAATCCTACATGAAAAATGGTCATTCAAAACCCATTGAGAGATGGGTACAGTAGCGGCACTGTAGCGTACTGTAGCATTGGTGACACTGTAGCAACGACGGGCACTGTAGCGGCAGCAGGGCATTATAGCAGAGGCGGGTACTGTGTGGTACGGTAGTAGTATTATTCACAGAATGGGCTTTGGGCCAAAAAATTGGGCCTACGGGCCATGTAATTGGAAAAAATCCTACAGGGCCTTCGGGCTATTTAATGGGTCTCCCTCTACCGAGTTAAAAAGCAGTCATTGCTTTACTTTAATAATAAATGAGGCTTCCGCCCAAACCGTAAAAAAATTCCCTAACTATTTATTTTTTGTGGCCTATATAATTTACCTTTTACATGTTATATAATTAATTTAATTATTTTTGTATAATTTATTTATTTTATATTATTATTAATTGAGTCTTATAATTAAAAATATCACATAATCATTGTGGAATTCCAGTCTCACTTTTTACTTTTATGGTACAAATACCATATTCACCACTTTTTTTTGTGGTGTGTATATTTCCATTGATTTTATATAATAATTATTTTCTTAAAATTATTTTCATTCTCATATCAATTTCACGATTTATTTTTTATGGGGTTTACAGATCGAAATTTTTTATAGTATTGGATTTTTCTCTAATTCACATTATTTGAGACATATGGTTATGTTATGTGTTAATATTATATTAAAATGTCAAAAAATATCATTTCTATTTCATAATAATAATTTATTTATAATAACGATATTTTAGTTTTCATTTAATGATTATGTTTCATAGGGATTTCATTTAAATTTTATCATAGTGGAATGTATTATATATATATATTATGATTATTTATTAGAATAATTTATGATTATGTTTCTAATGATAAAATATTATGAATAATCTCTCAACTGATTCATGACTTCTATTATCATCATGTTATTTACATAGAATAAATTTCTTCTAATCATTTCCCTATATCTATTTACTGATGAGATAAAAAAGATAATTTTTATCTGAAATCACAATTTCGGTCGAAAGCCCTTTTTCTTCCAAAACAATGATTTCTAAAATTGTTTCCAAAAATGTATTCAATATGATATAAATAATTTATAAATAAAATTTTTCCATTGGTTGAATTTTTTTTAAACAATTAATGAAATTTTAATTTTCTTTTCCTAAAAATCACATTTGGATATTTTCTAAAATGAGAAAAGAATCATTATTTTAACATGTTTGGCACAAATAAAGCATGAAAATTTCATTACCATTATTATTTTTTGAATATTAATTTATACATTTTCAAGATATTTCTCAATGATAATTATTCTAATATATTTTAAAAAAATTGGTTTTCAATGTGAGAATGGGAATTTTATCATGATATTTTTTAAATGATTTTTAAATAATTATTTATAAGTATTAAAATTTATCTTAAAATATAGGATTCTAGAGATTTTCCATGTTTTAAAAAGAAATTCTCATTGAATGATTACATTCCTTGAGAATTTATCCTTATGAACATCCCAAATAACATTCAATCTAATATATCATCATTTTTTGTAAAATATGATTTACTAGGGACATGATCCATGGATACTATTATTATTATATCATTTAATGGATTATTTTGATGATGAAACAATGTTTTTAATAACCTTTTCTATTACTTTGTTTATAAAATTATTGTAATAATAGGAAACATACATATTTTACATGGGTTTTCATATGCAGAAAAGATGAAATGATTATGAAACATGTATTTTTTTCATGTAAGGACAACTTAAAATGTGTTGGAAACCCTTTCCATTTCAAATTTTATGATACAATGATTTTTTTTGATCTTCTATCATGAAAGTGTATTATTTTCATTATTTGTTGGGTAGAAACTGTATTTACCAAAAATTAATTGGGTAATAATAAATTTTCTTTTGGAATAAGGGGTAAAAGTGTTTTTTCATGATACAATAATATGTGGAACATTGGCGGTTCTCTAAAGCCCGAAAAATATTGTAAACAAGTGATTAACCCATGAATAAATAAAAAACATGGTTGGTTTTTTATAGCATAAAAGGTTATTAATTTTTTGGGGTATCCATGAAATTAGATTTTATATGATTTTTTATAATAAACAAATATATGACTTATGTCACTATTATGCACTTATAGATCATATTGTTAGAGTTACTTTTGATTCATATCTTTTAATGTTAAAATAATTATTTCATTACCAAATATTATGAAATTTGATATGAAATGTATAGTTTTAAATGGTTATTCGCATATTTATATTCCTTTATGTTTATGTTATGATTTCATATCAACCTTTTTTAGACTCATTTGGAATCTAAGCTTATACTTTCTTTTGATTTCATTACATGTATATTGAAAAATGTTTTCAAGTAAAGTATGATTGTGATTTTGAATAAAGGAGATGATCATGACAGGTAATGTATAATATATTTTTCAATATTAGAATATAGTGATGCATGATTCCAATGTAAATAAATAATTTCGTTTCTCATGTGAGTTTTTTGTAATGTAAGGAATATTCATCTAAAAATATGCAATATCATTGTAATAATTGTATGGGTGTCTATAGTTGTTATATGAGGATAATATTACTTAAAAATTGTAAACTATAATGGTAAATCCTTATTGATACCCCTAGAGAAACATATAAAATATATGTCTAGGGATCTATGCATAACCATTAATATGTTTTAATCTATAAGAAAATATTCTAGAATGATGGTAAATGATATAGAAATATTATTCCAAGAAATTAAATACATGTGTGTTTACTAAAAGTGGATATGGATTTGGAATATAAAAACATAGGGGTAATAAATCTAAAATGGTTTTTTGATATAGACTTGATCATTATCTAGTGCATGACTACATGATAAGAGTCAAAGATGGCTAGACACTAGAGGGGGATATTCTTTGGAAATTCATAAAATAATTGAAGAAAATAATAATGGATTTAAATATATGATTATCATGGATGAACTAGGATAAAAATAAGGTTTCATATATTGAAGCGAAGATAACTTTATGTACACCACCTATAAAATATATTTCAAACTATGTGGTCTTCTATTATGATTAGAATTTATCACACTACGATTTTAGTTTTATTCAAAGGTTGAAACCAAAATTAACTTGTTTAACAATGAATGTGATGGAAAATATAATGTTGACTAGAAAAATGGGATGATGACAAGAGTAAATGATTTTTTATTATTCATAAACAGTTTTCAATAAAATTGATTAACTATATACTTCGTAAACAACACTTCAACTGTAAGTCCCCATCCTTAAACATTACATAATCATGAATTCAGATAATAATTCACAATCGGGATATTTTCAGGTTTAGTAAATTAGATAATTATGTCATAACAACTTGAATATTACATGTAGACAGTTCTACACACTATCCATTTTATTCATAAAACAAAAACTCTTAATAAAAAAACATGTCTTCATCCATGTTTTACACATCTTGACTTCTCATTGATCCCATCCTTAACCCTATTCATCTTTATGTCATGTGAAAAAAATATTTCAAAACATAAAAATAACATAAAAAGCATAGTAATGGATACATAAATAAGGAAAACTATTAGTGTTTAAATAAAACATGTAAATAATGAATACATAGTCCTAATGTAATACTTTTCACCATAGAGAAGTATAAAAAATACTTCACTAAATATAATCTCATTTCTTACCCTTTTTATAACTGAAAGATTACAATAAAGCCCATAGAAAACAACATATAACATATGAAGATATCTTGGGACATAAAACTATTTAAATTGAATAACCATACTGTTGACTTCCACACATATCAATAAATGGAATATCCATAATTCTGACTGACATACCCAATGCATTAGAGGTTATAATGTAACAACCCATCCTTTGTTATTAATGGAACCACCTGTCATTTTGTTTATCACAAAACCACCCATCATTTGTTAGTAAGATAACCCCATATCAAATTACCAAGTAGCAATACACAATCATAATACAAAAAATATTTCAAATATCCATATTTCCAAAATAACATTTAATTTTCGATCACATGATATCATTTCATGATATTGAAATATGCAATCCAATTCGAAAAAACCCATATTCCAAACCAAAACACCCAAATAGGGAATAAGGGATTTCATTACCTTTTAAAAAAATTAAGACTTATAGAGGAATCCAAATAACTTTTATGGAAGAGGAGAGGCCATTTTCACTACATAAATTATAAAAATTCATTTATTTATTTAGTAAAATGCTTCATAGATAAAATATTCATGTTAAATGAAAGTAAATGTCATAGTGTTTTATTATACTCCATATAAAAGTAGGAGGTATATATTATCAAAATATTCCTCAATGAATGATATTAAGATGAAGTCTCTATAAGGCCCCTTCCTTAAGAATTACATAATCCTGAATTAATAAAATAATTTACATTGAGGATATTTTTGGGTTTAGAGCTTCACAAAATTATTTTATAACTTATAAATAACAACTTTAATATTAAAAGTTGACACTTCTTCTCACTATAAATTTTTATTCGTAAAACAAAAAATCTTATAGAAATAAACATTTATACTTTCATGTTTTAGACAACATGACTTTTCTTTGATCTCATCCATGACCCTATTAATCAATATTTACATAGAAGAAAATAATTAAAAACTTGGGATTAGCATAAAAATCTCCGTATCAGATACATAATGAAGGGGAACTGTTATTTATTCAAAACAACATGTACACCATAAATACATTATCCTAATGTAATATTATTAACCATAATGAAATAGAAAAAATACTTCACTAAAAATAAGATTCATGCATTCCCTTTATGTATCCTAAATATTACCATAAAATGAAAAGAAAACAATGTATAACATATAAGTGTATATTGGGATATAAATATACTTAAATGGAATGACCATTTTATCGCCTTCCATACATATCACTAAATGGAATAGTCATACGATCGAATTCCATACCCAAAACATTGGAGGTTATAATGTTACCACCAACTCTTGGATTTTCACAGAACCAATCGTTATCTGGTTTACCACGTAACCACCCATCATTGGAAAATCACATATAATTTTCAATCCCAAGAAAGAATTTTCAGATGTCCCTATACCATCACATAATCAAAACTCTTAAAATATTGAAAATATCAACCTTTCAGAAATAAAATATAATTTTCAATCCCAAGAAATAATTTCATGATATTTAATTAATTAACCCATTTCAAAAAACCATATTCAAAACCAAGATACAATAAAAGAGAATAATGGATTTATTATCCTTTTAAAAACATTAAGGCTTATAGGGGAAACCAAATAATGATTACGGCGGTGGAGAGGTCCCTGTCGAAACATATGTTAGAATCTTTCCATTTATCGATTAGTAAAATGATCCATAGAAAAAACATTCCCATGGAATGAATGTAAAAGTATAAGGGTTTTATTATGCACCGTATAAAATATGGAGGTATATATTATCGAAATATGCCTCAATGAAAGGAGATTGAGATGAAGTCCCTTATCTCATGTCTGACATGACTCGTTCAATATTTAATTTCTAGTCTAATAAAATTAAGTTACTTTCTAAATGCATATGAATATTTTTTATGATTATTATTCATTTTATATCACTAATGACCATGTTAAAAAAATTACATAATTATTTAAGTTAATATCTGGCGTTTTATCAATATTGGGTACATGAGTTAAAATTGATCTAGTAATAATTACAATTTGTCCATATACTCATACGTCCATTATAGAAAGAATATTATTCATATATATGTCATATATATCCATTATATATGTATTTATAATATTCCATTACATTTGGAGAAGATAAATTAAATGCACCATTCATGGAGATGGTAAGCTGTATGTACGCATGAACACTACTTTGATTTCTATTTCATATTTAATGGAATGAAAACATAATGATACATAGTTATATTATAATTCAAGTATAATATCTTATTGTATATATGTTAAATATATTTATTTACGACATCCTTTATACATTCCAGGTATAGCATTAAAAAGTTATATAACTTTGAGGGGGCGGTAGTCTGCGCTCCCTCAAAGGAAATTATCTTGATTACACTTTAAGAAAAGAATAAAGGTATATTTTAAATAAAAATTATAAAAGTATAAATACAATATATAAATAATATATATCATATAAATACATTTCATTATAATGGCCACTATGACAGGAAGTAAGTGATACTTGAACAATCATCATTTCGTAAGAATGTAGTTTGTCATCCACAGAAACAGTAAGTTTCAAATCCATTAAATGGAGGTGTGTGTAAGAGTTGTTAAAATAGTTCTCATAAAGAAATCCTAGTATATTGATGATACTTTTGTTCTTATTTATTCAAATAATAATAATAGAATAAAGAGTGAAAAAAGTAGAATATTGGAAAGGAACTTTAGAGAAGATGCTACCTCATAAAACATGTAACTCTCATTGATTTGAGCCAAAATGCTTTCTTTAATTTTCTTATTCCTATTTAATGATTCTATAAGGTAGAGAGGGATTTTTGGAGGTTATTGGGGTAGGTTTTGAATGATATATGGATCTTGAGCGGTGTGAATAAGGGGTTATAATTGGTGGCCTTTTATAAGTCGGAGGAGGGGTACTTTAGGAATCTTCTGAATGATTATTTTATTATAAAATGAATATCAATTTTCAAATTTCCAAAACACATTTAATTTGAATATAATATGATTATTTTTATATATATCACAAACAATGTGTTTTATACATGTTTTGGATTCTAATCTAACCTTATCATTTTGTTTTAACCCATTGTTAACGAATTTAACTATCACCATGTATTCAAGTTTATTCATACAATATGGGTAATATATTTATCATAAAGGCCAATTGAACCTCATGTTGTTCTTTCACGAACCAACCTGAGTCGACCCTGAACCGGTTAACTGAGATGACCCGCGACATGGCCCGAAGGGCGTTCCCGGTCCCCATGGGCTGGCAACCAGTGCCAGGCATCAAAATTTAATTGTTGGGAATGATTTGGGCCACGAAAAAAAATAAACAGATAAAAACTGATGATAAAGATAAGAACTGACAGTGGAAAGGTAATAAAGTCGAACATGCCTCCTTGTGACCTCCTAGGTCAGCACCCAAATGAAAACCATACTTCTCTGACATTGGGAAGCTAATCTAGGAGCCTGTACGAGAAATTGAACCTGCAACTAGAAAGATATAATAGGTGTGAGTACTGAGATGCTCCGTAGGGATGCCAAGAATAAACCACTAAATCCCTCAATTACCTTTTCCAAAACAGTCCACTGACACAAGATTCAAATATAGATATGAAAGTAGGGTTTTCACATTTTAAAATATGCAACATGTTGTTCTCATTTAAAAACTCAACACATGATACACACCATTTCCAAAATCATATTCCATTTTAAAGATGAAATCCAAAACAGGAAAATACCAAAGCTGGGCTAGAGTGAAACAAGTAAAAGTGAAACTGAAAATAAACCAATGCAATGAAAATTTAACAAACAATGTAAATAATTAAGCAACCTTGGGTGATCCTAGACATCCATAGAAGACCCCTGGACGTACTCGGTTTCATAACCACCTGTCGTCGTATGGTGAAGCTCCTAAGTTTATAACCAACTGGTCGCCCTAACTGACCAATCTAGTGGAAAACCCTTCCTATCCTAACAAAAAATCCAAGGGTACCAACCCGTCTAATTGGGGTTGATTAGAAACCATCACTCGATCATCTAAAAGGTTAGCAGTAACCCATGGTGGTTATAATAATACTGTTTAAGTAGGAATGCCCTCACACGCGTGACTTTTGTCACCGCACTTGCATACCCCAAACACGGACACTTCCTATATGTTTTCCCATGAAGGGTTAACCTAGATAGGAGTGTCCCATATGCTCATATATATTCATACATGTCAAATATACAAAGTTCCAACTAGGCAGTCACATCATTCGGTTATCAAAACCACTTTATTAAACACTAGGAGCTGTAAATCAGGCCTCTCATTTTACATAGTCAAATACATTTATGAAAATATTGCAAAAACTCATCTAAAGGGACTTTAAACACCACTTTTGTATTTAAAAATCCAAATGGGCATACACTCATGGTTTCCATTTCAAACCAATTTAAATAACTGCATGAAGAGGCCCACATCATTTAGAAAGACAACAACTTCTTATAAAACCAAGGCTCCGAGATACATACCAATTTAAATAGATACGCAATCATTTCTACAAAAACACTAAGTTCTATAAAACTAACCAAAACAGGACAAACCAGTTCCATAAATTGTTTTTACTTGAAAAAACCACCCAGGAAGTCCAACAGTACCATTTGCAAACAAAGGCAATTAGTTCCAACCAAGTTGGAAAGGTATAAACCTGTGTAAAAATAAAAGAGCATAAACAAAAAATCCATTTTTGATCAAGTATCTAAATAGGAAAACACGATCATAAGTTAACTATAAAAAAATAGAGGTGTGAGACATAATCTATGATTTAATTAACAGAACACAAACATTAAATGGATTAAAAATGGGAGCAAGGTCATGGAAACACCAACACATAACTATGGAACCATTTCAAAATAGTTTTTAACACTTTTAACCCTCAAATTAACACTACAATGAATAAACTATCTGGATGATAAGGGTGTGAATAAAATTTATAAATTATATGAAAACATGCAAGTGCCTTTGGAATTCTTCATAAAGAGAGAAAATATGGAAACACATACCTCAAGAGCAGGACCAACCAAAGCTTTCTAACTAAGGAAGAAACTCACTCGCACGCTTTCACTTCCATATATATATATATATATATATATCCTTAAATAGATTCATGTGTTCCACACGCCATGAGGGAGCACACACATAGAAGATACATATATCTATACATATCCAAACCTGGGAATATGCATGCGCGCCTTCGAAACCGATCACAACACCCTACGATAAACCCCCGGGACTCCAAAGACACCACAAATCCCTAAAATAAAATTTAGTTCATCCAAAACAATCAAAACACTATCTAAAAACCAATCCTACAAAAATCATGACGTTCAAAAGTAAAACCGAAACCACATTTTCCCCATTTTTATAAAACAAAGCTAAGGGCAACACCCTCAAAATCACATAAATTTACTTTAATATAAACATAATTAAATAGTCACACCAAAGACCAATTTAAAACCAATTCTATCAATTCCAAAACATTATAAAAATATAGAAGAGAGTAGCATAAGGATGTGAATTATATTTTTTTAAAAAAATTTATCAAAACAAGATTTGGCACCTAAAAGAACAAATCATCGCAGACACACGAAGACGAGAACCATGAACTCACTCCAAACATATTTTTATCAAATTAAAAAATATTCAAGAACATTATAACAAGCTAATTTAGGGTATAAAGAAGCTGCGAATAATGTTTAAAAACGAAAAGAGTGAGCGTAAGCATTAGAGGAATGTGCCGGAAATAAAAATACGTGAATTCACCTTCCTCAGAGGGGCGTGAATACAATCCCGCCTAAACGGAAGGGAGAAAAGAACATTGCGGAAGTTTCGCATACCTAAAAAAAAGAGGAACAGACACAAACAAAAAGCCCTCAGTTAGGGTTTGGCCAACTCAAAGAAAACCTGAAAAAAACATGAAACAAAATGATACCAGAGAGGGGAGGGGTAGTCACACCGGTTGAGGGTGGTGTGGCCAGAGCTGCTGAGGTCATCCGAAGCAGGCAGGGTCAGCCAGAGCAGGCGAGGTCGGCTAGAGGTCTGGGGGTCGGGGTGGTCGGACGACGCAGGGAGCAGGTACAGGTAGCGGCGAAGGGAGGAGTAGGCCCGGACGGGGCTGCGGCATAGAGAGGAGGAGGTCGGGAGGCGGGCCGTGGCTGGAGGGAGCTCCGGCGAGGGGGCGCACGAACAGGAACAGACAAGGGGGGCTGTGTGATTCTGAGGGGGCGGGGGCGGCACCTGGGTTGGGTAGATTAGGTTTCCAATTTTTTTCAATCTGAGTAATAATAATAATAATAATAAATTGATAATACAATTCATAATAATAATAATTTTAATAACATAATCATAATTATTATAATCATAATTTTATTCATTTTTTTAATAATTTTTTAATAACAACTAGATAATTATATGTACAACAATTTCATTGATAATATTATTAATAATTTTCAATAATGGAAATATTTTTTTATCTACATAATAATATTATTATTATTATTAAAATTTAAAAATTTAGCTTGTTTTATTTACATCAAATTTTGTTTATTTTAAACATTACACATTTGTGCGGCCACTGGTGTCGATTGCGCGGTCACCGCCAACCATGCAATCTCTGCGCACCGGCCCGACAACCACCAAAACTGCTAAACGATAAAAATTTTAGACCAGCACTCAACTTGGGCCTTGATGAAGCAATCCAAAGTCAAGAAATAATAAAATAAAATTATAATTAAAAGGGTCGGGGTGTGACAATTCTCCCCACCACAAAACTTTCTTCCCCCAAAAATTCACCAAGCCAACAATTAACATAACTCGAGTCCATGCCCAGACAAAACCGAGGAAAAAATGTCAATCTCGGGATGACCTTACTCTCAATAGGTAACACCCGACCAAATTAAGAGAAAACAGAAGCCCATGGTTAAGGGGAGAACATGGGAGGGTTCTCCCCACCACGATAATTCTCTAATACAAAGACCGTGAAACCCAAACACACCACCCCCAAGGGGGGTCAATGCGGGAACTACCAAACTGAACCTAGTTAATTTCTCCACATGGACCGAACAACACCTAGAGACATAAACGGAAAGCTAGCTACAAAATGACCCAACAACCCGAGGATAAGGAATTAACTCAGCCCTTCACACACCGACTAAATAAAATATCCACCGTAACCGGAGACTTTGGAATTCCTAGACCACACTAAGAAAGGACCCTGAAACTCCGCTCGTTAATTTCACGAAACCAAACATCCCCCTAACGAACACAATTGTGAAAAAACTCAAAATTTGAACGACCCATTCATTAGAGGTCCCAACACTATTCAAGGAAATCCGAACAATTTGAAAACACAATAAGAACAGATAAAACCACTTAGACTGCGGTAGAACAAGTTCATCACATCACCACACCTATGATGAGCTTAAAACAATGAAAATAAGAGAACCAGGAAGTATTCGATATTTCCCTCCCAAATCTGAAAACATTACTCAGACCGAGGTTCCACACACCCTCAGAAACTCTTAACTATGCACAAGCTTCACCCTGAGACCTGTGGCTGGGGCCCTAATGGCTGAAGCATCTCCTGCCTCACAGTCATATTTTTTCATCCTCTAGTCTCCAACTCCCTCCCGAACATCTCTCATTTCTGAACTCTCCTCGGCGACGTGAGCATTTGCACAGTTGTAAGACATTGGATTAATGCGACAAATCGGCTTAGAATGACTGAACTGGAAACACTAGTGGCATTCAAGAGAACAGTCTGACGAACTGGATGTCAGCACTGATGAACAAGATTTTTCAGAAATAGATTCCTCTGGTGCACCCCCTTTCCAAAGGGGGATCCTTCGCAAAAACAAACCACCACTACACCCTGAACTACAACGACAAAGAGACATATCATCCTTTCTACTATATAACTGGACCCTCAAATAAACTTGAGAACGTATGAACATTTATCACCATCGGGAGTTCCCCACAACCCAAAGACACACACTATATTCATGGACCATACAACTGCCTCTAACAGACTTCGACTACCTCGATAGACATGCAACATACAAAAAGAAACGAGAAATGGGTATAACTCATTAATAACATTTGGAGGCCTTATGGGAGGAATACTCATAACAACAAGAAAAAACACCAGTGAGATCGGCATCAATCCAAAACTCAATCAATGAAACACCAATGACAAGGGCAACGAGCCCGTAAGCCAAACATATACAACCAAGGAGAAATAACTTCTCCAAAACTATTATTTCTATGCAATTTTAAAAAATCACCTATGGAACCTTATGAACCATCACATGTGCGTTTATTCAATCTCGCTCACCTCATCTTCTAACAGGTTCCCCCATGCACTATCTATACATACCCATGCACGTGTGACCCTCTATAAAGAGTGACAAGGTTCAAATACTTTTTTTCTTCTCAAATCCAAACCATACCATGTTTTTCCAAACCAATACACCATCTCTTTAAAAACCCGTATTAGTAATTTAAAAAATAATTTGGAAGCAACACATTTCCATTTAAAAACCAATTTCACTTTCAACGCACACTCAAATCAACTAAGACTAAAAAAACACAAGCAGTAATAACCAACTGGAATGATGAACCAGTGAATATGTCTGACCAAACGACATGGTGGTGATCTTTTACCCAAGTAAAGAATAACACTCTGAGGACCTTAAACTGGTCACTTGGACTCCACATGGGTCACCACCCTACATGAGGCCGAAAAGTGAACTGATTCGCCTCCATTGTCATCCCTCAATCCGAAATGGCCAAGGAAAAGTGAGTCAATTCCCAGACTAACCCTAGTAACTCAGGTCTCCTCACGAGTGGTGGTGATCAGGCACTGACCCATAACCTACATCTTGAGCCCCGACAGTCTTAATCTCCTTCTACCAGACACCCAAATAACAAGAACCTCGCTCTGATACCATTTTTTCACGAACCAACCCGGGTCGACCCCGAACTGGTTACCTGAGCCAGCACGCGACATGGCCCGAAGGGTGTTCCCAATCCCCACGGGCTAGAAACCAGTGTTGGGAATCAAAATTTAACTGTTGGGAATGATTTGGCCCACTAAAAAAATAAAAAGATAAAAAAACTGAGGATAAAGAGAAGAACTAGCAGCAGAAAGACAATAAAGTCGAACATACCTCCTTATGACCTCCTAGGTCACCACCCAACTCAAAACCACACTGGTCTGATATTGAGCAGTTGATCTAGGAACCTGTACGAGAAACTAAACCTGCAACTGGAAATATATAATAGGTGTGAGCACCGAGATGCTCAGAAGGGATGCCAAGAATAACCCACTGAATCCAACAATTATCTTTTCCAAAATAGTCCACTGACAGATGTTTGAAATACAGATATGAAAGTAGGGTTTTCACATTTTAAAATATGCAACATGTTGTTCTCATTTAATAACTCAACACATGCTACACACCATTTCCAAATCATTTTCAATTTTATAGGTGAAATCCAAAATAGAAAAATACCAAAGCTGGGCTAGAGTGAAACAAGTCAAAGTGAAACTGAAAATAAACCAATGCAACGAAAAGTAAACAAACAATGTAAATAATTAAGCAACCATGGGTGATCCTAAACATCCCTATAAGACCCTTGTACGCACTCGATTTCAGAACCACCTGCCGGCGTATGGTGAAGCTCCTAAGTTTATAACTAACTGGCCGCCCTAACTGTCCAATCCAGTGGCAAGGCCCGCCTTGACTAACAAGAAATCTAGGGGTTACCAACCTTTCTAATCGAGGTTGATCATCAACCATCACTCGATCATCTAAAAGACTCCCAAGAACCCATGGTGGTTATAATAATACCATGTCAGTAAGAAGGCCCTCGCACGCGTGACTCATCTCACCACACTTGCTTACCCCAAACACATACGCTTCCTATACATTCTCCCATGAAGGGTTACCCGTGATAGGAGTGCCCCATATATTCACATATATTCATACATGTCAAATATACAAAGTGCCAACCGGGCCGTCACATCATTCGGTTATCAAATCCACTTTGTTAAACTCTTGGGGTTGTATATCGGGCCTCTCGTTTTACATATTTAAATTAATTTATGAAAACATTGCACAAAATCCTCTAAAATGACTCTAAACACCACTTTTGTATTTAAAAATCCAAAGGGCAATACACTCATGGTTTTCTTTTCAAACCAATTTAAAGAACCGAACACAGAGGCCCACATCATTTAGAAAAAAAGGAACCGTTTATAAAACCAAGGATTCGAGAAAAATACCAATTTAAATAGACGCGAAATAACTTCTACAACAACATTAAGTTCCATTAAACTAACAAACACAAGAAAAACCCGTTCTATAAAATGTTTCTACTAGAAAACACCACCGAAGATGTACAACAATACCATATCCAGACAGAGGCAATTAGTTCCAACCATGTCGGCAAGGTATAAACCTGGGCATAATTAAAAGAGAATCCAAAAATCCATTTTTGATCAAATCGTTCAATAGGAAAACACGGTAATAAGTAAACTATAAACAAAATAGAGTTGTGAGACATAATCTAAGATTTAATTAAGATAACACAAAAATTAAATGGATAAAAACTGGGAGCAAGGGCATGGAAACACCAACACATAACTAAGGAACCATTTCAATACAATTTTTTTACACTTTTAACCCTCGAATAAACACTACAATGAATAAACTATCAGAATAATAAGGGTTCGAATAACATTTATGAATTATATTAAAACATGCAAGTGCCTTTGGAATTCTTCAGAAAGAGAGAAAAGATGGAAAATGCCTACCTCAAGAGCAGGACGAACCAAAGCTTTCTAACTCAAGAAGCAACTTCCTCGCATGCACGCACATCCATATATATATATATATATATCCTTAAACTGATTCATGTGTTCCCCGCACCATGAAGGAACACACACATAGAATATTCATATATCTATATATATCCTTACCTGGGAATATGCATGCGCTCCTTTGAAACTGATCGCAACACCCTACGATAAACCCTTGGGACTCCAAAGACACCAAAAATCCCTAAAATAAAATTTAAGTGAACCAAAACAATAAAAAAAAATATAAAAACCAATTCTACAAAAATCACGAAGTTCAAAAGTAAAACCCAAACCACATTTTCACCATTTTTATAAAACAAAGCTAAGGGAAGCACCCTAAAAATCACATAAATTTACATTAATATAAACATAATTAAAGAGTCACAGCAAAGAAAAATTTCAAACCAATTCTATCAAATCCAAAACAATATAAAAAGATAAAAGAGGGTAGCATATGGATGGGAATTAAATTTTTTTAGAAAAAATATAAAAACCATATTTTTCACCTAAACGAAAAAATCGTCAGAGAAACACGAAGACATGAACCGGGAACTCACTCCAAACTTATTTTTATCAAATTAAAAAATATTCAAGAACATTATAACAAGATAATTAAGGGTATAACGAAGCTAAGAATAATGATTTAAATCTAAAAGAATGAGTTCAAGCATTAGCAAAATGCTCCAGAAATAAAAATACGCGAATTCACCTTCCTAGGAGGGGCGCGAATACAATCACGCCTCAATGGAAGGGAGAAAAGATCATTGCGGACCCTTCGCATACCTAAAAAAATATGAACACCCACAAACAAAAATACCTTAGTTAGGGTTTGGCTAACTCAAAGAAATCCCTAAAAAACATGAAAAATAAGGATACTGGAGAGGGGATGGGGAGTCACACCAGTTGAGGGTGGTGCGGCTAGAGCTGGCGATGTCGGCCGGAGCAAGCGGTGTCGGTCGGAGCAGGCGTGGTCGGCTGGAGGTCAGGGGTGCCAGGGTGGTCTGACGGCGTAGGGAGAAGGTGTGGGAAGCGGTGAAGGGAGGAGGAGTCTGGGAGGGGGCTGCGGATTAGAGAGGAGGAGGCCGGGAGGTGGGTTACGGCTAGAGGGAGCTCCGGTAAGGGAGCGTGCACGCATGAATCGACCAGGGGGGTGATGCATGATTCTGAGGGGGGGGGGGCACCGCCTGGGATGGGTAGATTAGGTTTCTAAATGTTTTTTATCTTAATAATAATAATAATAATAAATTGATAATACAATTCATAAAAATAAAAATTTTAATAACATAATAATAATAATTTTAATCATAATTTTAATCATTTTCTTTTAAATAATAACAATTTTAATAAAAAATAAATAATTATATGTACAAAAATTTAATTGATAATATTATTAACAATTCTTAATAATGGAAATATTTTTTTATCTATACAATAATAATAATTTTATTATTACAATTTAAGAATTTAGCTTCTTTTATTTACATAGAATTTTATTTATATTAAACATTACACATTTGTGTGGCCAAATGTGCTGATTGTGCAGTCACCGCCAACCATGCGATGTCCGCGCATCAGTCAGAAACCCACCAAAACTGCTAAATGATAAAAATTTTAGACCGGCGCTCAACATGCGCCTTGATGAAGCTAACTAAAGTCAAGAAATAATAAAATTAATTTACAATAAAAAGTTCTGGCGTGTGACATGTTCATTAATAACATTTAAATATTATCTAAGTAATTTTTTAAAATTATAGATTTTTAGGACTATTAAATCATTTAATAAAATAATATTTGTTTTAAAAACTCATTTTTATCAATGTTTTTACTATTCATGTCATGACATTTTAAAAAACCATAACAAGTTGCTACTTTAAAAAATATATATATATTATAAAATAACAAGTAATAATCATCCATAAAATCCATTTATTGCATAAAAAGTTTCAAAATAAATTTATTTTAATATTTATTATCTCATTTATTTAAATATTTCATTAATAAAGTAATCAATTCATCATCATTGTTTCATAAATTTATTTATATATTTGATGACTAAAAATTATAAATAAAATACCATGATGTATGAAATATTTTTATAATTACAATTAATAATTAGTGTCAAAAATATATCTTATATAACCCATATAAAAATTGTTTTTCTAAAAGATACATGTTTATGTTATATTTTCCTTAACATTATATTAAATGTAATTAAATGTCCTTTTTACACACAAATGGCTCCATGGGGTCCAAAAATCAACTAAATGATGAAAATAGTCAGAAATATCACATCTGATAGCTTTAGTACATGTGTTAGGGTAATTAAAAAATAATATAATATTTTTTACCCTTATTTACCATATTTACCCTTTCACCATGTTAAATAAAATATTTACTAAAGTTACTAATCATAATGTTTCCAAATATAAGTTACATATTTACTCAATTTATACCTCCTTATTCCAAATATGTAACCCATTTTTCTAAATTCAAAATACATAATTTGCAAAAATTAATTGAAAATTATTTCCCCTTATGAAAACCAAAAGTGGGTATTTATGAAATAAAAAATACAAAATGATTGAAATGCATTTATGTCCAATTTCAATATGAAATTACATGTATTGACCAACATTGGATTAACTGATAAAAATTTAATCCATTTACACTTTAAATCCAATTGAATGTACAATATTCCTATATAAATAAATTAGAATAAAATGCATTTTTTTTAAATGTAGTATTTTTTCACAATTCATTAAAAAATAAACTTTACCAAAAAAATACCTAAATATAATAAAATGTAAATTTTGATGTCCCTATAATAAAGAATAAGTTTATATTGAAAAATATAACATATAAAGTGTCAAAATATATTTTGAAAAAGAGTTCTCCATAAATTTTTTTGTAAAACTGCATTTTTAGAATAATACTTCATTTATCAAAAGAAAAAATGAATTTATTCTTATATCATATCTAGAAAACATATAAGATGAATTTAGAACATTATATTTAATATATATAATATATATTTACATCTAATAAAAATCCATAACGAGTGATATGAAAACACAATTATTCTCTTTTAAATATGTTTTCATAAAAACACATCTATTATATTCAATTTTTTTTTCAGTTTATAATAAATTGGGTAATCAATTATTAATAAATTAAACGTGTTTAACCCATATTAAAAAAAATCAGTTGATTCTGTTCATTCCCTCAATAAAAACAACAATTCATTAACTAACATTTAAAATAATAATAATATTATTGTGTTATTTTTCTGTGTAACTCATTATTGTGTGCAATGCATGGTTTCAGAGAAGCCCGCTGTTGTTTGTTGTGTAGGAAATAAAAAAAGAGTCACCTTTAAATTAAAATTAATATATTATTCATAAGTATTAATATAAATCAAATATAATTAATCAATAAATACATGGGTCGTTTCATCCTCCCCCCCTTTTGTAAATTTTGTTCTCAAAATTATAAAATTGGGTTCAGTAACTTCATTGTAAGTGTAACATCGAAAAAAGAGTTAATATTAATATCAAAATAAACGAAAAAATTAGAATCATAAAGGTCACATGAGATAACACATACTATGATTCTATAAAATCATGGATACAGAAGTGAAAAATAACCATCATGTTCTGATGAAGAGTGACTGAAAACATGATCAGGAGAATGTTAACCACCATAAATCCACAAACTTTTGATAGATTATGATGTATTTTATTCCACGGTAAGAAACAAAAATGAACATTTTTTGTTTTAAGTTCAATTTCATAATTTTGGATAATTTATTAATGTGATTGAATAAGAGAAAAATGAAATTTACTTACTTTTCAAGTAGAGTATATTCCTTTAGTATGTTTCTACTAAAAACATATCTTTTCTCCAAACTATGAGTATTCAAGATGACTTGTTCACTCCTGAAGTGATATAATCAATATCATGATCCAAATGAGATGAAACATATACTTCACCATTCATTAGACATTATCCAAAACATATTTTTTTTTGAAAAATACCAGATAATCCCCAAAAATTATAATCATTTAAAAAATTAAATAATACTCTTAATCTCCAAAATTGAACAAACAATACACAATGCTCAAAAAATACCATTTAATACCTAATTTACCTTAAAATAATTATAAATAATCCTAAATAAGTTTGAAACAAAAAAATTCAAAAGGATTTGTTTGCATATTCTTCTAAAAAAATATTAACATTTTTCTCCAAATAACATCAGCTACTCATAAAGTCTCATTATGAAATGTAATTAATATAATCCCATATTCTCTATGATAAGTTAGTAATTTCCATAAATAACCCAAATTTTTATATGTACACTATAAAAACATAGATTATTTGAATATAAAATTCCATCATTACTTCTCCATTGAAATCCAAAAGTATTCTATTTTCCTTAGGCATATATTGTTCCAGAAAGAGAAAGCATCTTCTAAAATTATTGTTAAAACTTAATCACCATATCATTTTCCAATATTAAGGATAACAATTTGATAAAATATAATATCCCAAATAAAATAATTATTTATCAAAATAATCTTATAAATAAAAATAATAAGTCCTAGAAACAATAGACATCACGCATGCCAGTGGTAGGCAATGCAGTCTTGTCGCCCTTTAATTTTGGGTTTGATTCCCATGTCCCTATCGGACGCAATGACTTGTCACCCATCCTATGGGTTTACATTTACCTAATACCATATCATTCTTATAAGAATCAAGAAATAAGTAAATATACTAAAAAATAACCATAATCTATTTTATCATCAAAGGTTATCTAATACATTTCATTTTGAATCTCAAAATGTAATTACCATTTTCACATAAAAAAAGATCATATAAACCCCTACAATTATACATTATGTCCACAAAAGAAAATATAATTCTTTCCTAAATAGAATTTACCAATATCAAACATCAAGGTTACACATAATATAAAAAGTCTTCTAATATAATCCCATCATTGAAAGAACCTTAATACTTTTAACCATTTCATCATCTGAAAAAATAACCTAGATCATGAATACCTTATATGTACACATATTACTCATTAAATTTCCTCCATGATACATTGAAAATTCTATTATAAATTATTATATAATACTTATTTTTTACAAAACAATCGTGAATCATATCCTCATGTTTAATAATCTCAAAACATCACCTATGAAATAATCCATACCTTTCGTTGGTCATTGTGAGTTCCATAATCCTCAATTTTAATGGAATTATGTATTGGTAGGAATATATTTGTATGGTCCTCTTGATCCCTTTTCATATACATATTTGTAAGAAATAAATTTGAATAATGACCATGCACACCACATTTAAAACATTTAATTGATACCTCGTAAAAAATTGCATTCCCTTTCCTATATTCAACTAGACACATCTTTTTTCCATGGAAGGTACGTTCGTTATGAACATCATTACAACATCTATAACATATTCCTTTCACATTGAATGATTTTACAAGCTATTTAATTCCACATCCATGAAACATAGGTTTTTGAATATACATACCTGTATAATCATTACCTGAACTTATATAGGTATTCATTTCTCACATATCGATGCCTTATAAAAATCACCAAGGCTCAGGTGGTCAATCCTGACTCCAAATAGTTTGTTGAGAATACCTAGAAGATTTATCATTGTATCTCCAATTTCATTTAGTTTCTTATTCTTAAAATTGTAACAATTTTCTGCACATCCATGAATACGTTGGTGCCTTCTAGATCCTTCCTTTTACTAAAACCAAAATGGTCAGTGTGAGTATACTAGTAAAATCATCATATAATATCTTATGAGTGTTATTAACAATAAAATATACTTATTCATGTAATATTAATCTCCTTCAATTTATCTAAAATAAATACGACTCTTTATAATATGATAACCATTATGGTTATGTCAGTTGTGATTCAATAACACCATACCCTTTAAAGTTATATAAACTGATCTCTGAAACCTATTATATGGCCCTAGCCTTAAAAATTAGATAATATTGAATTAATTTTTTAATTAACATTAAGGATATTTTCATGTTTATGGCTATAGATAATAATGTAATATCTTAAACATAATAGCTTGGATATTACAAGTGGAGTGTTCTACACAATACCCATATTTTTCAGAAAATAAAATCATAAAAAAAACATGTCAACTTCAATATATTAGGCAACATGACTTTTCCTTTAACACATACTTGACTATATTAATTTCATACATCCTCTGAAATTAACATTTCAAAACATTGTATGAGCATAAAAAGTTTAGTAAGGGATACATAATGAAGGAAAACATTTAGTTTTTCAAAACAACATGTAAACTATGAATACATTATAATAAAGAAATACTTTTCACCTTATTGATGATTAAAAAACCCTTTACTGAATATAAGATTATTGTTTACCATTTTTGTAACAAAAATATTATTATAAATCCCAAACAAAACAACATATAACATAAAAAATAAAATTGGTACATAAACATAATTGAATGAAATAACCATAAGTTTTACTTCCACATATATCACTGTATAAAATAGCCATACGACCAACAGCCATACCCAATGCATTGGAGGTTATAAGTTGACCAAAAATACTTGGATTATCATGGAACCACCCATCATTTGGTTTATCATCTATCCACCAACCATTGGTTTATCACGTAACTACCTGTTAAATTTACAACTACCATTACAAAATCATAAAACATAAAATATTCCAAATATCAACATTTTAGTAATAACATTTAATTTGAAATAACAAGATATCATTTCAATATATTGAAACAATCAATCCATTTAAAAAACCATTTTCAAAACCAAAACACCCAATAATTGAAGAAGGGATTTAAATTCCTTGTAAAAACATTAAGGCTTATAGAGGTGGCCAAATAACTATTACAATGGCAGAGAGGTCATTGTCACCGCATACCTTAAAACATAACTTTTGAAATTTAGTAAAATTATTCTTATATAAAAAAACCCCTTTTAATGAATTTAAATGTGAAAACGATCAATTATACACTGTAAAAGGAAGTAGGTATATATTAGTGAAATATACTACAAAAAATGGAGATTGAGACGAAGTCCCTTACCTCCTATCAAAATTGACTCATTCGGTATTAAATTTCTATAATAATAATCATAAGTTTATTTAAAATTTCTTCAGCACCTTATTCATATTTATTATTCCTTTTATATCAATTATTACCTTGTTATAGAAATTATATATTTATTTAAGACAATATCGGTCATGTTTCGATATTGGGTACTTGATTCAAAAATGATCTTTTATAATTACAATTATTCCATGTGGTAAAAATTTCATTATCTCCAGAATATTATTCATATATATATGATATAAATAATATGTATTTATTTATTTATAATATTCCATAACATTTGGAGATATGAAATGAAATGGACTATTCATGGATACGGTAAGCCGTACGTACGCAAGAACGCTACATTCATTTCAATTTAATAATTAATGGAATGAAAACATAATGATACATAGGTGTATTATAATTAAAGTATAATATAATATTTTATATATGATACATATGTTCATTAATTTATTTCTTTATATATTCCATGTATGTCATTAACGAGTTATATCACTTTGAGGGGCGGTAGTCAGTGCTTCCTCAAATTAAATTATTCGGTCTACACAACATGACAAGAATAAAGGAATGTTGTAAATAAAAATTACTAAATAATAAAGAAAATATAAACATAAAATATATCATATAAATACAGTTCCATTATAATGGACACTATGGGATGTGGTAGGAGATAATTGAACCATCATTGTTTCATGAGGTAGTAGTTCATCATCCATATAGACATTTTGTTCAAAGTCCACTTGATGTGGGTGTGTGTAAGAGTTGTTAGAATAATTATCATAATAACATAATAGTATATTAAGTATATTGGTGTTGTTATGTAATCAAATAATAATAATAGAATAGGGACTGAAGAAGTAGAATACCGGAAAGTAACTTTAGAGAAGATGTTACCTCTTCAAAAGAGTGACTCCCTTTGATTTGAGCCAAAAGGCTTTGTTTAATTTCCTTAAACCTAATGTAAGAATTATCAGAGTAATAGTGGGATTTTGGGAGGGTATTGGAGAAGAGGATGGATGATACATGGTTCTCTATTGGTGTGAGTAAGGGGTTTGAGGTGGTTGCCTTTTGTAAGAGGGAGGAGGTGTACTTTAGGAATGTCTTGAAATATTATTTTATTATAAATAGAAATTAAAATTTTCAAATGGTACAAAACTCAATTAATTCGAATATAAGATGATTATAATTTTAAATACTATCAACGAATTGGTTTTAGACAAGTTTTAGCTTTATGTTTAAAATTCACATTTTCCTTTAACCTGTAATAAACTAATTAAACTATTACCATGTCTTCTTCTATATTCATACTATGTGGTTAATATATTAATCATAAAATGACAATATAACTTAATGTGTCTCATTAATGACATTTAAAACATTATCTATGTCATTTGACCGAAAATTATATTTTTAGGACTGTTATATCATTTAATAAAAATGTATTTGTTTTTAAAACTCATTAATA
Source organism: Viscum album (assembly GCA_963277665.1). NCBI lineage: Eukaryota > Viridiplantae > Streptophyta > Magnoliopsida > Santalales > Viscaceae > Viscum > Viscum album. The sequence goes on from OY728159.1 coordinate 852,810,289, forward strand.
TCAATTTTATACTATTCATATCATGATCTTTTAAAAATCCATAAATACATGATTCAATGGAAAAACATAGTAAAATAAAATATAACAACTCATGATATTACCTAAAATTATTGTATGGAAAAAAATGTTTCCAAATAAATTTTTTAATATTTATAATCACATTTACTTAAATATTTCATTAATAAGGTAACCATTACATCACCATTGTGTCTTAATTATATTTATTTATTTGATGTCTAAAAATTATAAATAAAAAACCATGATTTAGTAATTGGTTTTATATTTTTAGTTAATATTTATAGTCAATAAAATAATATATATAAACCCATATAAAAATATATTTACTAAAAGATACATGTTTTGGTTAAATTTTCCGTAACATTAAATAAAAATTAATTAATTATCATTTTCACACACAAGTGCCTCCATGGGGTCCTAAAATAGACCATAGGATTCCTGTTGTCGTAAATATATCATCTAATAGGTTTGGTACATTCGATAGGGTAATTTAATATTATTATAATATTATCCATTACCCTTATTTAATGGATTTTCTTTTTAACCATATCAAATAAAATATTTATTGATGTTACTATTCATAATGTATAAAAATAAAATTTATCTTTTCACACAATTTGGATCTCATATTTCTAAATATGGAATCCATTTTTTTAAATTCAAAAAACTGACGTTGCAGAAATTAATTTAAAATTTATTCTAGTTGTCAAAATCAAAAGTGTGCTTTAATGAAATAAAAACTACAAAATGAATAACATGAATTTATGTCCAATTTCATAGTGAAATTACATCCAATGACCTTAATTGGAATATACGATAAAAATAAAATCCAATTACACTTTAAAACCAATTAAAAGTACAATCTATCTATATAAATAAATTATATTAAAAGATAGTTTTGAGTTAAAATGCAGTATTTTTTATTATTCATTAAAAAATGAACATTAGAAAAAAAACCAAAACTTTATCCTATGTAAATTATTATGCTCTTGATATAATTAAAGAGTTTATTTTTTCCAATAAAAAAAATAAACTTGTCAAAAACAATATTTAAAAAGGGTTCTCCATCAAAATGCAGTAAAATTGCATTTTTTGAAAAATACTTCTTTTGTCCGAAAAAAAGAATTTATTCTTATATCATATCTATAAAAAAAATATGAATAAAAAAATAAAATTGAATACATATCATATATTTTTCAAGAAATAATAATCCATATAGTGTGATATGAAAACACAATTATTCTCTTTTAAATAATTTTTCATAAAACTCCTCCATTATATTCTATTGGTTTTTATGTCAATTTAAATAAATTTGGTATTCAATGAATCATAATTTATACATGTGTAGAACATATTTAAAAAAATTTCTAATTCTATTCATTCATGTTATTCCAACAGTGAGGCATGAACTACCATTTAAAATAATAATAATATTATTGTATTATTTTTTAGTATAACTCAATGTCGTGTGCAATATATGATTTTGGGGAAGACCATTGTTGCATGTCGAGTACGCTATCATAAAAAGTTTCCACTTTAACTTAAACATAATGTATTATTCATAAGTATTAATAAAAATAAAAAAGTATTAATATATAAATTACATACTCATAACACATAATGTATTGAAAATTTCAACATTTTAATAATAACATTTAATTTGAAATCACAAGATATCATTTCTAGATATCGAATTTCTCAATACATTTACAAAAACCACTTTCTAAACCCAAAAAGGGAAAAGGATTACTTTTCCTTTTAAAACCATTAAGGTGTATAGAGGAAGCCAAATAATGATTACGGTGGTGGAGAGGACATTGTCACCGCTTATGTTAAAAACATTCCTTTTGTCATTCAGAAAAACATTTCACAGATAAAACATGCCCTTAAAAATAATGTAAAAGCCAATGGGTTTTATTAAACACCATATGAAAGAAATAGGTACTTATTATCAAAATATTCTTCAATGAATAGAAATTGAGAAGACTTTCATTACCTCATGTCAAACCTGACTCGTTCATTCCTTAATTTCATAAATAATAAACATAATTTAATATCTATTGGATTCATAACCGTTTTCATGTTTATTATTCAATTTAAATCACTTATTTCTAGGTTATAAAAATTAAATAATTATTTATGTTAATATCAATCGTTTTATAGATATTGGGTACTTGAGATGATAATTATATTGTTATAATTAAAATCTATCATTGTGTTCAAAATTCCATTATATATAGAATATTATTTACATATTTATCATATATTTCATGTATATATGTATTTATAATATTCCATAATAGTTGGCTATAAGAAATTAAACGCACCTTAATGGAGACGGTAATCCGTACGTATGCATGAACGATAATTTCATTTTTATTTCATATTAAATGGGATTAAAACATAATGATAAAAAGGTATATTATAATTCTAGTATAATATCATATTTTTTATACGTTAAATAAGTTCATTAACACCTTCATTTATACATTCCACGTATGGAATTAACATGTCGGATCACTTTTAGGGGGAGGTACTCTGCATTTCCTCAAAAGAAAGTATCGTTTTTACAAATCTCCAAAATCATAAATGTATGTTGTAAAGAAAAATTACACAAACATAAAGACAATTTAAATATAAATTAAATAATATAAATATAGTTACATCAAAAACACCACCATGCGATGTGGTATGATATAATTGAACAATCATCGTTTCATCAGATAGTGGTTCGTTGTCCACAGAAACAGTATGTTCTAAATCAATTAGATTGAGGTGAGTTTAAGTGTAGTTAAAAATATTTTCATAACAATATACTAGTATATTAGGGATAATGGTGTTGTTATGTAATTAGAGAATAAGATTAGAATAGAGAGTGAATAAGTAGAGTTTTGAAAATAAACTTTATAAAAGACGCTACCTCTTAAAATGGATAACTCCTTTTGATTTGAGGAAAAAGGATTTCTTGAATTATCTACACCTTATCGTAGGTATTATAGGAGAAACAGAGATATTCATGGAGATTATTAGGGAAGAGTATGGATGAGACATGGGGCTTTACATGTTTGAGTAAGGGGTTAGAGGTGGTGTCCTTTTATAATAAGTTGGAGGATACATTAAGAATGTCTTGAAATATTATTTTATAATAAATAGAATTATGATTTTAAAAAGGTCCAAAACTCATTTAGATCAAATTTATGATAATTATATCTCTAAATCCTCTAAAAAATATGTTTTAGACATGTTTTGGTATCATATTTAAACTTATAATTTATCTTTTTCAATTAGATACTGAATTTAACAATTACTATGTATAAATTTATATTCATACTATTTGGTTAGTAAATTTACCATAAAATGACAATAGAACCTCAAGTGGTTCATTACTGAAATTTCAGACATTATATCAGTCAGTTGACAAAATAATAGATTATTAGGACGATTATATCTTTTATTAAAATCATATTTCTTTTAAAAACACATTCATATCATTTTTATACTATTTATATCATGAATTTTTATAAACCATAACAACTTGATTATTTCAAAAAAATGTTCAAAAATTAAATGATAACAAGTCATAATCATCATTAAATATTTTTGGTGGAATAAATAGATTCATAATAAATTTATTTTAATATTTATAAAGTCATTTATTTGATTCATTCATTAATAAGATAATCACTAAATCATCATTTTTTTATAAATTTATTTATTTATTTGATGTATACAAATTATAAATAATTTAACATGGTGTAGGAAATTCTTTTTTATTTATAATTATTATTTATTGAAGAAATTATAACTGATATATCCCCATATAAAATTTGTTTGACTAAAATATACATGTTTAGGTTATATTTTCCAAATCATTAAATAAAAAGTAATTAAACAACATTATAACACACAAGTGGGTCTATAGGGTCCTAAAATTGATCCAAGAATGCCAATGGTTGGACATATCTCATCTGATAGTGTTAAGACATGGTTTAGGGTAATTTAATATTTTTAAAATAATTTTTTTTCTATAATTTAGTAGATTTACCCTTTAATTATTATAAAATAATATATTTACTATAGTTACTATTCATAATGTCTAAAAATAAAATTTAACTATTTATAGAATATAGACATCTTTATTCCAAATATTGAATCTTTTTTTCAAAATTCAAAACACAGATGTTTTGGAAATTAATTTAAAATTAATTCTCGTTGTCAACACTAAAAAGCGTGTTTTTATGAAATGAAAATAAATAAAAATATTAACATGTGTTTATGTCAAATTTAATATTTAAATTACGTACAATGACTAAAATAGGATTAAATAACAAAAAACAAGTCTAAATACACTTTAATACCAATTAAAATGATAATATAACCATAAAAATAAATCAGATGAGAAGACAATTTTTACTTAAAATGTTGTATTATTGACTATTCATTAAAATTGATCTTTATCTGAAAAATATAAAAGAATTACCCAAAGTAAATTTTGATTTCTTGATTCAATATAAAATGTTCATCTTGTGAAATTGGGCCTATAAAAGTGACAAAAACTAGATTTATAATTGATTCATTATTAAAAGGTGGTAAACTAACCTTTTAAAATTAATAGAGTATTTCATGCTCAAAATTGGATTATTTCTCATTTTATGCCACTAAAATTTATCGAATAAATGATAAAACATTTATCAAACATGTTCAATCATAATATAGATAGTTCTGTTCACTGTCTCTAGTACAATGACAAGGAGTTAACTACGATTTAAACTATTATTATTATTTTATTATTATCTCAGTATGACTCAGCATCGTGTGCAACATAAGATTTAGGAGAAACCCATTGTTGTAGGTTGGGTATGCCATGGAACATAGCATCCACTTAAATTTTAAATAATATTTAACTCAAAAATATTAATAACTATTAAAATTTCATACTCATTATTTACTTTGGTTGTTACATCCTCCCCTTTTTTGGAAATTTCATCCTCGCAATTTTATTCAGTTATCAAATAAGTGGGGGTATTTATTCTTCAAATAATTTTTAGATTCCCATGCTTCCAATTCAACTATATCTTATTTCCAAAAAAAACATTTATCTTATGAATTAACTTATTACTCTACAAATGATCTATCTAGTTAAGAATCATGACTGGTTGGTCCTCATAAAAAAAATTCTCTTCCTACTAAACAACCTATGGACTCAAAACATGAGATGGATCCAGTATATATTTTCACAGCATTGAAACAATGATAAAATTATGTAATTGGGATAAAAATGGAGGTAATAAAATCTGTGGGATATTGATCCAACTTTCTCTAGGATGTCATAGGTGTAACACCCCAAGCTTCCATGGTACGCTTCTCTTTGAATAATATAGCAGCGTGTGTTGTACGCAACCTTGAGTTCTAACACACCGCAACCAATCAAAGTTGCCGTTATGAATAGTAATACCCAACTTTTGAAATTATATAAATTTTATATCTAAAAATGGACTTCATTTTTGTAATCGGAATATCAAAATTATCCTAGGTTGAATTTTTTGTAATTTTCTGAGAACTTCCAATTTTCTTATGAATAGTGAAAAATAATTAAAAAAAACTTTTTTAATCAAAATAATTTATAGTGATAAATTATACTATTGAGTGGTTTTAAAGTATAATTAGAATTTATTTTTACCATTTTATCCAATGGTGTTCATTAGAATTAATTTCACTTTGAAATTGGATATAAACAATTTTCAAACTTTTGATATATATTGTTATTAAAAACACGCTATTTGTTGTGATAGTGGGAATTAATTATAAAATTAATTAACGAAACTTATATGTTTGGAATTTTTTAAAACAGAAATAATTTTTGAATTCATAATATCAATTATAGCTTAGGGTGAAATTTTGGCATTGTTCTGAAAAACTTCAATTTTTATGAATAGTGAAACCACTAAGTGGTAGTTAAAAAACCGATTTTTTGTTTAAATGAAACATTACCACTTCTGGGATTTGATTTTCAAAAATCCAAAATACATGGTTGTCATTAGGATTTAAAATTTGGTTCAATGGGATTAAAATAATTTATTTGTGAATAGTAACCTTTAAGTTTAATTAATCGCGATTAAAGGTAATTAGTGAAATTTAAGGTAAAAATGATACTATAAAAATATTAAAATACCCTTACACCTATCCTACCCTTATTTTATGAATCATGGCCGATCGAGACAATCCATGGGTCAACTTGGGGACCCCATGGATCCACTTGGGTAAGAAAATGACATAAATAACTTTTTATTTAAAGTAAAAATAAAATTGTCACAAACATGTGTAGTTTTACTGAAACAATTATTACATGGGGTTATATAAGTTAACTTTTCTACTATAAATATTCATTGGTAAGGTAAAAATATTTAAAAACATCATGATATTTTTTTATAATTTTTATACATTAAAAAAATTAAAATTTTTATGACACCATGATGATGCAGCGATTACCTCATTAATTAACGATTTAAATAAATGGAAAGATAATGTAAAATCTAAGGCTTAAACATGTCTAAAACATATTAGATGAGAATATTTAGAACCCTTATAACCTTAACCTAGAAATATATCATTGTTAGACCTTTATAATCCAAAAATCATTTCATAATAATGTAATATTTCATTACTTTTCAAGAGTGCCCCTCCTCTCCTCTTATAAAAGGCCCCCACCTCTACCACCTTATTCACACCTTCAAGCCATTTAGCTCAGCCAAAATCTGCAAAAATACTCTCCCAAATTCCCTCTATTAGTCCTAGAAGCCTCACTTTGGGTATAAGTCTTCCCAAGGAAGCCTTTGGCTCAAATCAAAAAGAGTTACCCGATTTTAAGGTAATGTCTTCTCTTATGTTGTTTTGTTTCATTTTGCTTCTCCAACCCCTTAAACTCTTTTTATTATTTTCTTTTGTAACAAAACCAGTATCCTATATATACAAGGATGTCTTTATGATAAGTATTTGATTTAAACATACACACACCTTCGTCTAACGGTTAAAGAACATACTGTCTCTGTTGGTGGAAAAATACTGCCTCATGAAACGATGATTGTTCAATATTCTTTTAAAAACTCTAATGGTGGCCATTTTTATGAAAATATTTTCATTTATCATATATATATTATGTTTATGTTTTCCTTATGCTTTTTTATTTCTCATTTATGGCATAATTTGTGATTTCCATTATGGGTAAACGTGATAATTTCATTTTTGGAAGTGCGGACTACCGCCCCCTCAAAGTGATTTAAATCGTTAATGCCATATTTGGGACGTATAAAGGATTGATTAAATGAAATTATATATGATATTATACTGAAATTATAATACACATTTATACCATTATGATTTCATTCCATTAAATATGAAATAGAAATGAAAGTAGCGTTCATGTGTACGTACGGCTTATCATCTCCATGAACGGTGCATTTTATTTAATACCTCTAAATGTTACCTAATATTATGAATGAATGTATATACTGGATATATATGATATATATTATATCTAAATCATGGATATAATTCTGGATATAATGTATATTTTACCACATGAACAACTTGTAATTATAAGGAGTTTATTTTTGACTCAAGTACCAAAGATCTACAAAACGACCGTTATTAACTTAAATAATCACAAAATGTTCATAACATTGTAATAAGTGATATAAATGGAATAATGAACTTGAAAAATTTTCTTAGTCAAATAGAAATTAACTATATTTTATTATTCAAGAGATTAAAGAATGTTCGGGTGAAGTCGGACACGAGGTAAGGGAACTTCTTAACCCAATTTCCATTCTTTGGGTTAATCTACTACATTCAAATTATGTCATGATATTATTATGTCATATCTTGTATTTTTACTTTCTTTATGTGTACTTATAGTAAATACACATAATAGATATATTTTATTTAAAAAAATGATCTTTGTAAGGGAACATCCTAACCCAATTTCTATTCTTTGGGTTAATCTCCTACTTTCAAATTATGTCATGATATTATTATGTCCTATCTTGTATTTGTACTTTATTTATGTGTACTTATAGTGAATAAACATAATAGATCTATTTTATTTCTAAAAAAATGATCTTTTTAAGGTACATCGTCTCAATCACCATTCAATGTGGCATATTTTGTTTTATACAAAAATTTCTTGTATATGGTGTATAAACCCCTTTGACTTTTACTTTTATTCAAAAGGAATATTTTTATACGAAGAGTTTTTACTAAACGAAAAAAGGAATGTTCTTTCTTAGGTATGAGGTGACAACGACTTCTCTATCGCCATGACCATTATTTGAGTTTCGGCTTCCTCTACAATCCATAACATTTTTTAAATGATTAAAAAAAGAGAGATATTTCTCTCAAATGTATGAAAATCCAGTGAAAATGTATACATATTTAATGCAAGCTTAAAAATGTTTTCAAAAAACCCGACTCTCGAGTGTGGTATATAGGAATGGATTGGGAGTGGACCCATCATGGCCTGTAATTAGTCAAGAAGTCTTAGAATTAGTTATTTTGTTTTCAGAAGCATGCATAATGTTTTCAAAAAAACTGGAGTATATTTGACCAATTTTAAACGTAATTATATTCTAAAAAAATTGCATCGGCAGGTCTCATGAGACAAACTAGTGTCTTGGCACGAGGCCTTGACAAAAAATTATTTGTAGTCTTGGCACGAGGCCTTGGCTACATGGTTATGATAGTCTGTCATTATAAATTCCATCATTATGAAAGTGGTTATTGCTATTGCATGTGATTATTCGACCAGTAGAATATCCATGTGAATAAGTAAATGGGATTATCTCATTTTACTATTTCCATATTATGTTGAAGTTCAAGCTTAAAAGGATTTTGTTTTAGTTATACATTTCCTTAAATGTTTTTGTTTATTTATGAAGGCTTCCGCTATATTTTTATCCTTACTGAACATCTGAGCTCACCCCTTTAAATGTTTTAATTTTTCCAGGATGTGATGAAGTATATTATGAATGACCTGCAGGGATAGTATAAGGGGATATGAAGACATGATGTTTTTTTTAGTTTTTTTTACTAATGATGTAATGTAGGACTTATGAATGTATCTAGTGTTTCCAAAGCTACTAAACTAATCGGTCTTTCGAGACTTGATATTTTGTGATCATGCCAATGTTACGCAATAATGCACAGACTCTGGGTAACTGGGTTCGGGGTGTTACAGTTGGTATCAGAGGTAGTTTAGTACTAACCTTGGAAGGTATATTTAGATAAACTCTTATTAGATCACATAGTCCTAAGATATACTTTATGTATTAGTATAGAAGAACTTCCTAGAATTCTGGTATTATAGATATTTTATGAGTTTTCCAAGCAATACATCACGATCTGGATACGAGAAGGTAGAGGCGGCTCTGGCACAGATGTACCTAGGGGTAAAACCTGAAAACACAGCTTTGAGCTAGACTCGAACGGGAACTGGTGTACGAAAACGGGTCTTGCTGCACTCTTGGTTACGACACTCATGGGGGATATGCTTATGATAATTCTCATTTTCTTTAAAAATCATTACGAAGGGTTTATGAGTATATACTCCCTCAAAGAAAACATTTCTTTTTATTAATATGGATTATATCCCTAAACTTTTCAATTTATGTTAAGTGTTTTACAAGTACAGAATTATGTATTTTTATTCATAAACTGATCTAGTTTATGCAATTATTTAGAAATGGCGCCTAGTGGAAGGAAAGGAAACCATATCAATGCACACACTCTATGTAGAGATTGCCCTCCTACTAAAGATAATTATAATGGAGATGGTGATACAACTGGTGCTGATCAGCTTATCACCATACTGGGACAACTCACTCAGGCTATGAATAACAACCTTGCTCTTATGGAGCACCCTGATCCACAACGTGGAGGATCAATGTTAGACCGCTTCATGAGGTAACAACCACCAAAATTCAATGGAATTACAAATCCCTTAGTAGCTGAGAAATGGATAAATTTCTTAGAGAAAATATTCAATGCCTTGGGGAGTAGTGAAAGGAAAAAGGTTATCATGGTAGTTTATCTCCTCACTGGAGATACTGATCAATGGTGGTCATTGATTCAAAATACAAAGGAAGTTGAAGAATTATCAAGTATGGAATCGAGAGAGTTCAAAGATCTTTTCTTAGAAAAATAATTTCCTCGTGACCATCGAGTAGATATGGAAAGGCAATTTCTGAGTCTGAGAAAAAAGGAGGATGAGAATGTCGCAAAGTATGAGGCCAACTTTACAAGGATAGCGAGGTATGCTGAAGATTATATACATAACCCAAGAAGTAAGATTGATCGTTTCATTGATGGGTTAAAACCATTTCTCCGTTGAGCTTTAGTATCGCAATCCTTCTCATCATACGAAGATATTGTCTCACGTGCTATCAAGACAGAAAAGGAGTTCTCTAAGTCTTATGACAACAAAGTAAAGCAAGAGAAGAAGAGAATGGTGGAACAAGAGACAGATAAAGGGATAAAGGGAAAGATGGATTTACCATTATGTGATAATTGTAAGAAGAATAACCCCGGTGATTGCCTAACAGGAATGGGAGTTTGTTATAAATGTGGAGAAAAAGGTCACCAGGATCGTGATTGCAAGGGAAAGAAAGAGGCTATCAATGTTGAATGCTACAATTGTAGGGAAATGGGGCATTATGAAAATGAATGTCCTAAGAGTCAGGGAAACTTACCTCAGAAAATGCCAAGGGATCAAGGAAAATCTTCTACTGTTACTACAGTTAAAGTGTAATAATTAATGTATTGGTGCTTTTGGACTCAAGGATTATATTCTTGTTATAAGAATAATGTGATATATATAAGGATTGTACTGCAGTACTTGTTGTTTTCATTAAGGTTTTAATATGATGGAGGAAATCATATTTTTAGTATGTGACAAGAACAGAAACTTTACTTTGGTGAATCTGATGTTACAATTGATTTTGGAATTTTGAGACCCTTTAGAAAAAGTCTGGATAGAGGTATTTTGGATAACTCTAAAGGTCGGAATGGATTAAGTTGAACATTGGATACTATTGTTTAAGGTTAAAATATTTTTGAAGAATATTTTTTGAATATTATAATACTATTGATTTAGGAAAAGGACAACCTGTAGGTTGGGGGATAACCCATCACGTCGGACAAAGCTGCATGAATCGAACCCACAACCATAGTGCGACAGGCCTTTATTACCTACCACTAGCCTACATGAAGTCCCTGGTTATTAAAAAATAGTTTTTCTCATCTAAATGGTATGTGTTAATATTTGGAACCTTCTAAAATTAGGATAAATATAATATTTTTGAGTTCTATTATATTTTTTAGGGACAGATGAGTTTGTGGTAGAAATTAGTTGAAGGTTGAAACTCTCCTTGTCAAGTATATATATGAATAAATTAATTCTTAAACTTTAGGAAAGGGATATTAAAAAAAATGTGTTATCCTAATACCTTATGTTTTGTTTGACTGATGATATTTTAAATCACCATAGATTGAAGGCTTGAGGCCCTCAATTTTACACTTCTTTGTGATTGATGACCTCAATCAATCCCTATAAATATTTACCTTTTTCCTCTAATTAGGTGTCTATAATTTCCACCAATGTTCTCCTATTAGAAACCCTAATTTGGTGGTGACTTTCTCATTTCTATTTCCCTCTTATTAAGACTAAATTTTATTAACCCTATTTCCAATGCGGGTTTTCCACAAAGGTATTTTCTATTTTCAACCATTTATTTTCGAAGGAAAATTTCAAATTGCGAGGACGAATTTATTAAAGGAGGGGAGAATGTAACACCCCAAGTTTCCGTTGTACGCTTCTCTTTGAATAATAGAGCAGCGTGTGTTGTACGCAACTCGAGTTTTAACACACCGCAACCAATCAAAGTAGCCATTATGAATAGTAATACCCACCTTTTGAAATTATATAAATTTTATATCTCAAAATGGACTTCATTTTTATAATCGGAATATCGAAATTATCCTAAGTTGAATTTTTTGTAATTTTCCGAGAACTTCCAATTTTTTATGAATAGTGAAAAATACATAAAAAACAACTTTTTTAATCAAAATAATTTATAGTGATTAATTATACTATTGAGTGGTTTTAAAGTATAATTAGAATATATTTTTACCATTTTATTCAATGGCGTTCATTAAAATTAATTTCACTTTGAAATTGGACATAAACAATTGTCAATCTTTTGATATATATTGTTATTAAAAACACGCTATTTGTTGTGACAGTGGGAATTAATTATAAAATTAATTAATGAAACTTATATTTTTGGAATTTTTTAAAATAGAAATCATTTTTGAATTCGGAATATCAATTATAGCTTAGGGTGAAATTTTGGCGTTGTTCTGAAAAACATCAATTTTTTATGAATAGTTAAACCACTATGTGGTAGTTAAAAACTGATTTTTTGTTTAAATGAAACATTACCACTTCTGTGATTTGATTTTAAAAAATCCAACATACATGGTTGTCATTAAGAAGTAAAATTTTATTCAATGGGATTAAAATAATATTTTGGTGAATAGTAACTTTTATGTGTAATTAATTGCGATTAAAGGTAATTAGTGAAATTTAATGTAAAAATGATATTATAAAAATATAAAAATACCCTTACAATTTTACTACCCTTATTGTATGAGACATGGCCGACCAAGACAATCCATGGGTCATCTTGGGGACCTCATGGAGCCACATGGGTAAGAAAATGACATTTATAACTTTTTATTTAGAGTAAAAATAAAATTGTCACAAACATATGTTGTTTTACTAAAACAATTAGTTTATGGAGTTATATAAGAAAACTTTTAGACTATAAATATTCATTGTAAAGATAAAATGTTTTACTACATCATGATATTTTTTTATGATTTTTATACATTAAATAAATTTAATTTTTATGACACCATGATGATGCAGTGATTACCTCATTAATTTATGATTTAAATAAAACGGAAGGATAATGTAAAATATAAGTCTTAAACTTGTCTAAAACATATTGTATGAGCATATTTAGAACCCTTATCACCTTATCCTAGAAATATATCATTTTTGGACCTTTAGAATCCGAAAATAATTTCATAATAATGTAATATTTCATTACTTTCCAAGAGTGCCCCTCCTCTCCTCTTATAAAAACCCCCCACCTCTACCACCTTATTCACACCTTCAAACCATTTGACTTAGCCAAACTCTGCTAAAATACTCTCCCAACTTCCCTCTCTTACTCTGAGAATCCTCACTTTGGGCATAAGGCTTCCCAAGGAAGCCTTTGGCTCAAATCAAAAAGAGTTTCCCGATTTTATGGTAATGTCTTCTCTTATGTTATTTTATTTCATTTTGCTTCTCCGACACCTTAAACTCTTTTTATTATTATCTATTGTAACAACAAAAGTATCCTCAATATACAAGGATGTTGTTATGATAATTATTTGATTTACACTTACACACACCTTCGTCTAATGGTTAAAGAACATATTGTTTCTGTGGGTGGTGAAATACTGCCTCACGAAACGATGATTGTTCAATATTCTTTTAACACCTCTAAGGGTGGCCATTTTTATGACACTATTTTCATATATGATATATATATTATGTTTATGTTTTCCTTATGCTTCTTTATTTCTTATTTATGGCATACTTTATGATTTCCATTATGGGTAAACGCGATAATTTCATTTTAGGAAGTGCGGACTACCGCCCCCACAAAGTGATTTGAATCGTTAATGCCATATGTGGGAGGTATAAAGGATGGAGTAAATGATATTATATATGATATTATACTGGAGTTATAATACAACTTCATACCATTATGATTTCATTCCATTAAATATGAAATATAAATGAAAGTAGCGTCCATGCGTACGTACGGCTTACCGTCTCCATGAACGGTGCATTTCATTTCTTACCTCTAAATGTTACTTAATATTATGAAAGAATGTATATAATGGATATATATGATATATCTGATATCTACATCATGAATATAATTATGGATATAATGGATATTTTACCACATGAACAACTTGTAATTATAAGAAGTTTATTTTTGACTCAAGTACCAAAGATCGACAAAACGACCGTTATTAACTTAAATAATTACATAATGTTCATAACATGGTAATAAGTGATATAAAAGGAATAGTGAAAGTGAAAAAGGTTCTTCATAAAATATAAATTAACTGTAGTTTATTATTCAGGAGATTAAAGAACGGTCAGGTGAAGTCAGACACAAGGTAAGGGAACTTCTTAACCCAATTTCCATTCTTTGGTTTAATCTACTACTTTCAAATTATGTCATGATATTACTATGTAATATCTTCTAGTTTTTACTTTATATATTTTTAATAATAGTAAATACACATAATATATCTAATTTATTTAAAAAAATGATCTTTGTAAGGGAACTTCCTAACCCAATTTCTATTCTTTGGGTTAATCTCCTACATTCAAATTATGTCATGATATTTATTATGTCCTATCTTGTATTTGTACATTCTTTATGTGTACTACAAGTAATAGATCTATTTTATTTATAAAAAAATGATCTTTTTAAGGGAATTCATCTCAATCAACATTCATTGGTGCATATTTTGTTTTATAAACAAATTTCTTGTATACGGTGAATAAAACCCTTTGACTTTTACTTTTATTCAAAAGGAATATTTTTATACGAAGCGTTTTTACTAAACGACAAAAGGAATGTTTTTTCTTACATATGCAGCAACAACGTCTTCTCTACCACCATGACCATTATTTGAGTTTTGGATTCCTCTACAAGCCATAACTCTTTTTAAATGATTTAAAAGAGAGAGAGAGAGATATTTATCTCAAATGTATGAAAATCCTGTGAAAATGGATACGTATTTAACGCAAGCTTAAAAATGTTTTCAGAAAACCCGACTCTCGAGTGTGGTAGACAGGAAGGGATTGGGCGTGGACCCATCATGGCTTGTAATTAGTCGAGAAGTCTCAGAATTAGTTATTTTGTTTTTATAAGCTTGCATAATGTTTTCAGAAAAACACTGGAGTATATTTAACCCATTTTAAACGTAATTATATTCTAAAAAAATTGCATCGGTAGGTCTCATGAGACAAACTAGTGTCTTGGCACGAGGCCTTGACCAAATCTTATTTGTAGTCTTGGCATGAGGCCTTGGATACGTGGTTATGATAGTCTGGCATTATGCATTCCATCATTATGAAAGTGGTTATTGATATTGCATGTGATTATTAGACCAGTAGAATATCCATGTGAGTAAGTAAATGGCATTATCTCATTTTACTTTTGCCATATTATGTTGAAGTTCAAGTTTAAAAGGCTTTTGTTTTAGTTATACATTGCCTTAAATGTTTATGTTTATTTATGAAATCTTCCTCTATATTTTTATCCTTACTGAGCATCTGATCTCACCCCTTTCAATGTTTTAATTTTTCCAGGATGTGATGAAGTATATTATGAATGAATTGCCGGGATAGTATGAGGGGATATGAAGACAGGATGTTTTTTTAGTTTTTTTTTTACTTTATGATGTAATGTAAGACTTAAGAATGTATCTAGTGTTTCCAAGGCTACTAAACTAATCGGTCTTTCGAGACTTCATCTTTTGTGATCATGCCAATGTTACGCAATAATGCACCGACTCTGGGTAACTGGGGTCAGGGTGTTACAATAGGGTCCAATGAACCTCAAACTCATCTTTCCCTTCTAACAAAAATGAACCTCACTCTTCTATGGGGAAACATCGAGAAAGACATGATCACATAGATAGAAATAATGGTCCTTCATCCAGTTGTCTCCATAACTTTTCTACCATCTCTAAGATGTTCTCATGTGATTTTGAATCAACTGAAAATTTTCTGCCATCTCTTCTACTAATTTTGGTCCCATCCACTTCCTTTCACCTTTATCATCACAAATTCTAGAGTTCGACACCGCATTTAATATAATGGATCACATGTTTCCATCTGTATACTGCAATGAAAACTGTTATTATAAGATAACTCAACAAAAATATGATGTTAGTCATAACATTCTAGGTAATCTATTGAAGATGAACATAGAATATATTCAAATGTCTAAAATTTTCGTTCTAACTACCCAACTTATTGAGGATGAAATGATGTACGAAAAATTCATTTTGTACCTAATGATATATGAAGGAACTTCAAAAATTTAGGAGTGAACCTAAGATCATGATCATATACAATTTAGAGGGGAACTCCATGTACCCTGACAATCTCATTAATACACAGTCAAGAGTTTTTATCTAGAGACGTAGTATCTCGAATATAATGAAAATTAGTAGATTTAGCCAATCGATCTACAATAACCAAGATTTAATTATTACCTTGAGAATTCCTTATTAATCCCCAATAAAATTGATAGACACATTTTACCATTTCCACTCTGGAATTGGAAAAGGATGAATAATCTCTTTTTGTAACTGCCATTGTGTTCTAACATGTTGACAAGTTAAACACTTCATAGTAAATTCATTAATATTTCTTTTCATTTTATCACACTAGTAATACTCCAAAGGATCTATGTACATAATAGTACTATAAGGATGAACTGAAAACGGAGAACTATGAGAATAACATAAAAAACATTATTTCTCTCTAAATCACATGGTGGACATAAACTCTTTGAAACCCTTAAAATATAATAATTATAAATGTTAAATTGAGGTAACTTACCATTCTGAACCAATTATACCTTTTCCAACAACTCTCTATCTTCTTTCTATGATTTATTTATTCTTTTTACAAGAGATGATTTCACATCCACAAAAAACAAAACACTGTAATATCTTACACAAACAACTTGTAATCCAAAATTCCTCAAATCAAAAACCAATGGATCTCTTTCCAAATATAGTATGGTTAATGTAGAATTTTTTTTTGACACAAATCATTAGCCACATTTTTTCCCTTCCGAGATGGTAATGGATCGTGCAATCATAATCCTTGATTAATTCCATCCATCTCCTCTGTCTCATGTTAAATTAAATCTATGTGAATATATACATTATACTTTTTTGGACAATATATATTTCACATTTTACTCTATAAAAATGATGACTCTAAATTTTTAATTCAAAAAAATAGTAGCCAATTCCAAATCATGTGTAGGGTAATTCAATTCATGATTTTCCACTTAACGTGAAGAATAAGAATTACCTAATCGTTATTCATTTGGACACAACAATTTACATTCACAAAACATCACATTAGAAATAAAATTAACCATTTAATGAAGCTAAGGCCAAAACTGTATCATTCACCAATATTATTTTCAATTCTTGAAAACAATCATCACATTCTTTTCTCTAGATATATTTTACAGTTATTTAGTTAACTTAGATAGTGGGCTAGATAACTCTGAAAAATTTTCAACAAACCTTCATTAATATCCATCCAAACTAAGAAAATTATAGATCTATGTGATATTGGTAGGTCATGGCCGCTCTTCAACATCTTTTGTTTTAGAAGGAACAATACTTATTCAATATTTAGAAACAATATGACCAAGGAATGAAATTTTTTTCCAACAAACACTAACACTTTCAAATTTCCCATAAAATTTCTTTTCCTTTAAGGATTGAAATAAAACACTTAAATGAATTTTATATTTCACTTTAAATTTTGAAATATACCAAAATATCATCAATAAACACAACCACAAAATTATCCATGAACTCGGGGAAAATTAAATTCATATGATCCATGAATACAGCATGTGAATTTGTTAACCAAAAATAAATAACTACAAATTCTTAATTGACATATCAAGTGCGAAACATGGTATTCCGAATGTCTACTTACATTACATTAAACCGATCTTACCCTGAATTCAAGCCAATCATCGAAAAATTCAGAGCTCCCAGGAGCTGATACCACTTCATTTGATGGTCCCACCTCAACCATAGTATTAGAAAATGATTTCGTGACCCCCTTATTATTTGGATCTATCTTTTTTCCACCTTGGGTAATAAACTTTGGACACACATTGGCATAATGCCTAATATCTTTGAAACTAAAACATCTTACCACTATATTTTCATTACCTTTTTTATCGTCATACTTATAGTAATGAGCAATATGATGAGTCTTACCCCTGTGGAACCACATTCCATATTTTGGGAGACATTCTCCAGGACTATTTTTACCACACTTCTCTCAAGATGGAAATTTAAATTTTTTACCTCCGGTCTTATTTGATGAATACATTTATTTTTCCTGCCAACTCGACCTTATCATTTTCTAGCTATCATGGTACACTTGATCATCAGAAAAAACCATTTATACTTTCATAGAATATCTAAAAAGATTCTAATGGATTTTGAATTAATAAGAGGCTAATGCCATTCTATATTTCAGCTTCAATCCTAAGTAAAAGTGACTTATCTTACTATCAATATATCAGATGAAATTTGGAGCATACTATGCCAGTCGAGTGAACTTTTCTACGTAGGCATCCACTGAATCACCCTCTTTCCATAACTCTATGAATTGTTTTCCATCCAATGTCAAACTACCTTAAGAAAATATATCTCAAGAAATGTACCAATGTGGTTCATCTGACTGATCTCATTCATTTATAACAACACCATTTATAGCCTAAGTCAATTGTTCCATAACTGCAAAAAACTCTGCAGTTCTGATTCCTACCATATCAGGTTGCTGATTTGGAAGGTCATTTTCCTCTTTATGTAGTCCCCCCAATGTTTCTTTATTTCCTATGTGGAAAACGTTTCTAATTAATGAAATATCCCAGGCAAAGAAACAGGGTAATATTTAAATTCTCTATCATTTCAATCTTACCATAATGTAAAAATAATTTGTGGATATAAATTTAATAATATCCCTACTTGTAATGTTTTCTAAATCGTCCACTAATAACAACTAAAAGGTCACATCATTAATGAATAAATAATCATTAATTATGATAATAATTCAAATTAATGAAATTTTATAGTTTGGAGATTTATAGAATTAGGGAATAAATTATTCATAACAACCTTAATATTTCAAGTAGAAACTGCTAATAACTATTCTTTTTTTCATAAAACAAAAACAATTAAAAAGAAACATGTTTACTTCCATATTTTACACATCATGACTTTCCCTTGATCCCATCCTTGACATAATTCATCTTTATGTCATATGAAAAAATATATTTCAATACATGGGATGAGCATAAAAATCTTAGTAAGGGAAACATAAAATAGAACACTATTAGTTTTTTATAACAACATGTAAACCATGAATATGTTACCATTAAGTAATATTTTTCATCTTAAATAAGTAGAAAAGACACTTCACTAAATATAATCTCATTTCTTACTTTATTTGTAACCAAAACATTACTATAATGCCTATATGAAACAAAGTAAAATATATAATGGTAACTTGGGACATAAGCATAATTAATTGGAAGAACCATACGGTTGACTTCCACACATATCACTAAATGGAATATGCATACGGCTGATATCCATATCCAATGCATTAGAGGTTGTAACGTAACCAACCATCCTGAGTTTATCATAAAACCACCTGTCAATTGGTTTATCAAGTAATCACTCATCATTGGCTAAACATGTAACAAGCTATCAAATTTTCATGAACCATTACATAATCATAACACATAAAATATTGAAAATATCAATATTTTAGTAATAACATTTAATTTTCAATCACTAAATATCATTTAATGATTTCGAAATACTCAATACCTTCCAAAAATACATATTCAAAACCAATAATCCCAAAAAGGTAACAATGGAGTTCGTTTCCTTTTAAAAACATTAAGGATTATAGAGGAATCCAAATAATGATTATGGCGGAAGAGTGGTCATTATCTTTGCATATGTTGAAAACATTCATTTTTTCATTTTTTAAAATGATTTATAGATAATAGATTCCATTGGAATGAATGTAAATGTAAAATGGTTTTATATTACACCGTATAAAAGAAAGAGGTATATATTATTGAAATATGCCTCAATGAATAGAGATTGAGATGAAGTATCATACCGCATGTACGACATTACTAATTCATTTTATAATTTCCTAAATAATAAACATAAGTTAATTTATACATGAATAAAAACCATTTTAATGTTTATTATTCCTTTTATATCTCATGTTACCATGTTAAAAATATTACATATTTATTTATGTTTATATCTATCGTTTTGTCGATATTGGGTAGTTGAGTAGAAAAATGTCCTTCTATAATTACAATTTGTACATGTTGTCAAAATTCCATTATCTCCATAATAGTAATCATATATATCATATATATCCAGTATATATTTATTTATAATATTATATAATATTTGAAGTTATGAATTGACATGCACCATTCATGGAGACGGAAAGCCATATGTACGCTTGAATGCTACTTTCAATTCAATTTCATATTTAATGGAATGAAAACATAATGATTCATATATATATATATATATTATAATTATATAATAATATAATATTATATATATGTTACATAATTTCATTAACACATTTCTTTATACATTCAATGGTGGGCATTAATGATTCATATCACTTTGAGGGGGTGGTAGTCTGCACTTCCTCAAATGAAATTATCATGATTACACATATTAGAAAGCATAAAGGTATGATGTAAATAAAAATTATAGAATAATAAAGACTATATAAACACAATATATATCATATATATATAGTTTAATTATAATGGACACCATTAGAGATGGTATAAAATAATTAAACAATCATCGTTTCATGAGGCAGTAGTTCACTGTCCATAAAAACAGAATGTTCTAAATATCTTAGATGGTGGTGTGCATAAGTGTAGTTGAAATAATTTTCTTCAGAACATCCTTTTATATTTAATATATTATTTTTGTTATGAAATCAAATAATAAAATATAATATGGATTGCTGAAGTAGATTATTGGAAATGAACTTTAGAGAAGGCACTACCTCTTAAAACAGTTAACTCCCTTTGATTTGAGCCATAAAGTCTTTCTTGAATTTCCTTATGTCTAAGTTATTGATTCTAAAAGGAAGAGAGGGATGTTGGGAGATTATTGGAGAAGTGTTTGGATGATACAATGGTCTTCAGAGGAGTGAGTAAGGGGTCATATGCGGTGGAATTTTATAAGAGGGAGGTGGGGTACTTTAAGAATGTCTTGAAAAATTATTATATTATAAACTGAATTTATATTTTCAAAAGGTCCAAAACTCTATTAATTTTAAGTTAAAAAGATGGTTTTTCTAAATACTGTCACAAAATATTTCTTTGAAATGTTTTAGTTTGAAATTCATCCTTATCATTTTTCTTTAACCCATAGATAAGTAGTTTAACTATTAACATGTCTTCTTGTATATTCATAATATATGGTTAATAATACTACCATAAAAATCCATTATAATATCATGTGGTTGATTAATGGCATTTCCAACATTATATAAGTCATTTGTCCAAATCTTGTATTTTGCAGACAATTATATCATATAATAAAAGATTATTTGTTTTTAAAACTCATTTATGTCAATTTTTTTATTATTCATATCATGACTTTTTAAAAATCCATATGAATTTTATTATTTCTGAAAAACATCATAAATTAAATTGTAACAAGTAATTTTCATCGATAATTTTTTTATCGCAAAAAATTTTTCAAAATGTATTTATTTTAATATTTATAATCTCATTTATGTAAATCCTCCATCAATAAGGTAATCACTACCTCAACATTGTTTCATAGATATATTTACTTATTTTATGTCTAAAATTTTTAAATAAATACAATGATGTAGGAAATATTTTATATTTTTAATGACTAGAATAACATATATAACACCGTACAAATTTGTTTTAGTAAAAAATACATGTTTAGGATGTATTTTACATAACATTAAATTAAAATTAATTAAATGTAATTTTCACACACAATTGTGTACATGGGGTCCTAAAATAATCCCATATATTACCATGGTCATACATATATCATCCAATATAGTTTAGACTTGTTTTATAGTAATTTAATATAATTATAATACTATATTTTTACACTTATTTACTGGATTTACCCATAAACCATGATAAATATAATATTAACTAAAGTAACTTTTTGTACTATATATAAATAAAAGATACCTATATACAAAATATGGACATTCTGATTCCAAATATGGAGTTCATTTTTTGAATTCAAAACATAAATGTTTCATAAATTAATTTAATATTAATTCCCATTTTCAAAAGCAAAAAAGCATGTTTTTAATAAATAAAAACTGCCAAAATATTGACATGTGTTTTTGTATAATATCAAAGTTAAATTACATACAATGGAAAACATTGGATTAAATGATGAAAACATAATATAACTACACTTTAAAAAAATTTAAAAAAATAATCTCTCCATATAAATAAATCAGATGGAAAGACAGTTTGGACTTAAAATGTAGTATTTTTCATTATTTATTAAAATGATCTTTATCTGAAAAATAACAAAAATTTACCCAATGTAAATATTTATGTCCCTATTTTAAATAGGAAGTTTATATTGATAAATGGATCATATAAAATTAAAAAAAATTAAAAATGGTCTACTATCAAAAGGGGGTAAACCGGCCATTTAAAATTATTATAATATTTCGTGCATAAAATTTTATTCATTCTCATTTAATGTATATTTGATGAATGTAAAAAAAATCACCAATATGTTTAATAAAAAATGGTTATTTCTATTCAATCTCTCATGTGCAATGGATAGTCACTAACCACTATTTAAAATTATAATATTATATTATTATTTTTCAGTATGACTCAGCATCGTGAGAAATATAAGATTTCAGAAGAAACCCATTGTTACGTTTCTAGTACGTTATCGTACATAACAACCCTTTCAAAAATAAATTAAGATTTAATTGAAATATATTAATAAATATAAAATTTTTATATTCTTTATTTACCTGGTATGTCCCCTCAACTCCCCCAAGATGACAAAGATAGATTTCACCGAGGGTTTGAGTAGTGTAGACAATGTGGAAATGAATAATAAATTTCCAATATATTAAGAATTTTGTGATAAACACTGAAGAAAATGTCTCTAAAGGAAAATAATCTGGTTTGATTATGGATAATATAGACACAAAAAATGGAATTTATATAGGAAAGTTAAATTTTGAATTAATGGAGTGGATGAGATTAATTACCCCTTTGTTATTATCAACGGATGAATATTTGATATTATGAAACTCATGAAATTATATAAATCGATGTCCTAAGGGGAATTCTCATATCAATAATATTGTATAAGTAATGGTTATGTTTCTAATGGAAAAGAAATTAAATTTTTAATATGTATGGAAATATTTAGAACACTAATACATTACCTTACATTAAATTTATAATTAATTTTTTTTTTTTTGATCACTTGAAAAACACAAAATATATTGTCACTTTTCAATGCACCCAACACACGTTTTAAATAAAACACACTTTAGTAAATAATTTCAATATTGATTAAATTATAATAATCTTATAGAATATATGTACTATATTTATATTTTATATTCAATCAAATTATATGAAATTCAATCAATGTGATTCATATGAATTAGATTAGAACAAATCAATAAAATATTTAAAAACTATATTTTTATTTGAAAAATATCAAAAAAAATTATAGATCAACTTTTTTAAACATTAATTTTCACACATTTATATATTTAATATATTAAAACAGATTTAATTTTTTATGAAAACAAATAAAAATTAGGGTGTGATGATTCTATTTATTTTTTAAGAGGTTTTTTTGATAAATAGTGAAAATTACTAAAAAATCAAAATTTATTATGTGTATAAATTATTTTTAATGTTGGTTTATATATTAAATGGTTTTTAAGGATAAATTATATATAATATACATAAATTAATTCATTAAAAGTAATATTAATCAATTTCAAAATGAAATAAGACATAAATCTTGGAATACATTTTAATGTTTTTTCATAAAAAAATCATATTGCCACCCCATCGACGAGATTGATTTGGAATTTATTTATAACACTTTTGTGATTTATATTTGTGAAATCTTGTTCCACATTATGTAATAATAATAATTTATAATTTCATATTTGTTCTACATCATTTTTATCAAAATTATAAGTTAATGTTATTAAATTTAAATACTATAATAAAGAAAAAAATAGCATGACAAGGGACTATTCCATAATATAAATGCCCAAAATGACATAGAATATGATAAAAAATACATTGGTTATTCATATAAATCTATATCATCTATTTTATCAAATTTTTTTGTTATTATAGAATCATTACATATAAAAATTATGGGTGTAATTCTATTTTAATTTTTTTTAAATAATGTAACTCCTCCTCTACTATAAATGAATATCAACCAATCCCCCAGTTTCAAACCTATAAATACCTTTTGATTTCTAAAACACTGATATAATAATTTAAATAAATTCCCAAAAAATAATATAAAAAAACAATTTGGTAATCCATCCCTCTAAGGAATCCCTTTGGTGAAAACCAAAATGTGTTACCCAAAGAAGAGATAAATTATTTCCACAATATCATTTGTTTTATTTTCATTCTCTACCCTATAAAATATTTTTATTACATTATTAAATAATAAACATAGTATAATGAATATATTGTTTTGTATTTATATTAATTTTTATTCCTATAGATATACTCATTTATATCAAATGTTTAGCATAGAGTCTATTAACGTATGATGAGTAATCTCCCTACAAAATGATGCTTGTTCATTTTTTCTTTACCACCTATCATGGAAGAAATTATGATGAAAACCATATTATTAATTTGATATATTCAATATCTAATATTTATTAAAACTTATTTATTTATTATATAGCACATAAATACAAGTGTTCCATTTTATAGGGATACCACATTGTCATTTGAAGACGAGTGGAGAAGAGCATCCTCAAGGCGATATGATATGTTCACACCATCCACGGGATGAATGAAGGTAAGGATTCAATTTAAATATGTGATATATATGACATAACTATGAAACTTTAATTATAATATATATATATATATCATTTATGATTCATTATTTCAAATGAGACAGTGAAATGGGTGTTGAGTTCATGTGTATGTATGGCCTACTGTCTCCATGAACGTTGCAGTACATTTTCTATCTCCAAATATTATGGATTAATATAAATACAAATATTTATAATATAAATAAAATTTACATCATGGACAACTTTTTTGAGATTAATAAATAATGATCCATGTAATAGAGAAAAAATACACGTCAAAACATAATAAAAAACAAGGCAATTAACACCCGAAATAGTGAATGTAATGAATGATTATTACAAAAAAGTAATAAAATTTTATAATATGATAATATATGATATTATTAATATATATATATAGTTCTGGTATATGTTTTCCCCATGTTTAAAGACCTTATACATAATTTTAAAATATGTTCATCCAAAAAATAAATACAAGATAAGTTGTTATTATTATATCACTTTTTATTTCATTGAGAAACACACCACATTCACAACATTCATATTTTGTGAGGAGTATCTAATACACCTATTTATATATTATATCATGACTCAATTTATCTTAATAATATTTATGTTTTCACTTTTAATTCTATAATTCAATGGATATAGTAATTTCAGAAACCATATACCATTTTTTATATATAGTGTTCACATTGACATTTATTTGATTAACTGGGGAATTATTGATAAATATATTTCATTTTTTCTGTATTTATTTTTAAGAGGTATGGTATTCATTTATTAAATTTATTATTAGATATATGGGTAAGGATTTTGATATCCAATATATATGGTGGAATTTATTTTCTACAAGATCAATGGGTCTGGGACTTACTAATGAAATACCCAATATATGTTGGTAGTCTCGTGAGATGATTCTGCTGGCCAATTTAGAATAGTATAAAATGTATTGATTAAAAATTTTATTTATAAAGATATAATTTTTAAATAAAACATTACTTCCGATAATTATGAATTTTATTTATTTCAATTAAAATTATTATTAATATCCATCGATGTTTTTATTTTACATATCTAGTGATGCATTTAATCATTTATTTATTGATAAAATGGAATTTTTTTCAGTTATCTAACATGACATAATGATTATGGATTATCCAATTATTTAGGTTTAACATGATCTTAGTTATCTACCATGAAATTAGTATTATTCTTATTTATTCAATATTTATTCTCTTGCGCATACCCTTCTTTAAAATTTGATCTCACCCTTGTTTTGGTTTGCTTCCCCATGAAAGGAAGAATAAAAAAGTTAACGATATTTCAAGGAATAAATTAATATCATTTCATTATATATTATTCTTTATTTTATATTAAATATATATTATGTTTATAATTTATTTAATATGGATTTCCAAAAAAAAATTAACTATTTGGTTCTTCATGATTTTGATCATTGTAATCTGGTTAAATAAAAACATGCACCGTATCTTGGTTTCTAAGGTTAGGGAATTGAATTTGGTATCAAAATAATATTAGTAAGAACCATGAAAACTAGATTTAGAAAACATTTATTACATAACATAACACAAAGATAATATTTGAGAATACATATAGAAAAACATCCAAGAATTTTGATAATGTAGAGATTATGTGGGTCTTCCTAGAAACACATAATTATCTGGATAGTACATGTCTATGTGGTTCTGTAAGAGATGTACCTAGGGGTAACATCTCTGACTAGGTTCATTGGTTATAACTCGAACAAAATATGGTTCACAATAATGGGCCTTACTACACAACTCATTTGACACTTCTGGGTGATATTATTTGGATAATTCACGTTCTCTATACCTATTATTATGTGAAAATTTAAATTTAATTATATCACCAAAGTATGAAGTGATTATTATCTATAATGAGTATCTTTTTAATTTTTTTTAGTGTTGTACCATATTAAAAATGTGTGATTTTATGACATAATCAATTATATAATGTTAATTCGAAAAAGAACCTAGGTGGAAAATTTTTATCAATACTCATTGACAATATAGAGATATCCCTCCTGAGAAAACCAATACAGTTGGTTTTGGAATGGATAAAATTATGTCTATACAAGAGAAAAATATTAAATTTATTCAAAATAATTTTCCCAGGATAGAAAAACCCTATTCCATAAAAATATTAACTAATTTTGGACAACCTTATTAGATAAAATCCCAATTCCTTTAGTTTGACAATGAATTCAATTGTAGCTGATAAATGGATTACGTTTCTAGAGAAAATATTTACAGTCAGAAGATACAATGAAATGGATAAGGTTACACTTGTGGTGAATTTTCTCCATGTAGATTCTGATTAATGGGTTTCCTTGATCCCGAATACTAGTGAGGAAGAAGAAATAGAACTCATGGAACATAAAACATTTAAGGAGACATTATTCAATATAAACATCCCTCATGATCATCAAATTGATATGATGATAATATTCCTTAGCATAATGAAAAATGAATAATTGAGTATTGCATATTATGATGAGTCATTTACAATTTTATCCTGGTATTATATGGATTACATATGCAACACATATAGTAATGTTGAAACCTTCATTTATGGTCTTTATCCAAAAATCAAAGGGGCACCAGTTTCTGATATTTTTTCACCATACAATGAGATTTTATTATGTAGAATATAAAAAGACTGAATTCCAAATATACTATGTACTAAAAGAAAAAAAGAGAATAATATATATTCTGAATCCCTGAAGAAGAATATTAATCAAAGAATAAGAAGGAAATGAAGCAATTCCCACCTTTCGAAATCTTTGTGAAAATAACTCTTTAAAAATCATTAAGGGACTCCAAGTTTATTATATGTGTTAGGAAATGGTTCCTTATATTATTAAATGAAAGGGGTTGAAGGAAAACCCTACTATTTTTTCACTAGTAGGGAGACATGGAACCATGAAAATTTATTCCACACGAATAATTTAAATCTACCACTAAAAAGGAAAAAGAGAGATGAACCAGAATATGTCATCAAAATAGCATTAGTTGAAGTATCAAATGATGTTTTGTAAGGTACATAAATCATATTTTAAAATTTTCCCAATGCATTATTTTATTATGTGTCACGACTTTATTTTATATCTAACCATTTTTTATAGAAAATTAGACATTTCCCTATTTATTTACTATGATAGTTTTCTGCCAAAACATCCAAAGAAATTCTCATTACAATAAATATTTATTGTGATGTTAAAATTATTATATATAAAAATGATTTACATGATGAAATTTGTATCATTCCAATTTTTTAATTTGATATAATCATTTTTATAAAATGTATCTCAAAATATGATTCAAAAAATTATTGCAAGAGGAATGAAATTAAGATTCTCTATAATGATGTTGTATTTCATAACCTTTTGCTGAATGATTCCTCGCCTAATTATTATCTAGATCCACCCACATTATCTATACTTAATGAACATATTGGGGGACAATAGAGAAAAAACCCCATGTGATGAAGAATGTAATCGTCATATTGATGATGTAGATAATTTAAAGGAATATATTTAGGTATTTATTGAAGAATTACCCAGTCATACCTCAGATTGTGAAGTTAACTTTCTCATTGATTTAATCCCATATACAAGGAAAATATCAGGTACACGTTAAAGAATATAAACTTTGGAATTAGTGGCATTGAGTAAAAAACAAATGGATTTGGGTAAAAATGTGTTATTCACACTAGTGTTTCTCCATGGGGATCTCATATTCAATTTGATAATAAAAAATATGGATCTATCTAGTTGTTCATTAACAGTAATGAAATAAATTATTTTACAATAATGAAACCATATCATTTTCCTCAATTTGATGACATGTTTTATTAACATTTTAAGTACAATATTTTTCAATAATTGATCATTAATATGGGTATCACCAATTTTTGCGTGATGATGGATGACATTACATACATATATTTCCACACGAGGTAAGCACATTATGAGTTTATTCTAATTCCACTTGGATTTAAAAATGCACGCTCTATTTATATAGACCAATGAAACATGGTATTCAAGTAAAATCTTGTTGATGTTGTTGTGGTAATAATTGACATTATTTCCGTGTTTCATAAAGTCTTTGAGAAACAAGAAAATTACATGAGAATTATTTACATAACTATTGAAAGGGATTATTTTGATGGGAAATTTTGTAAATATGCTTTAGAGATTCATGAAGTTTATTTTCATGGACATGTTTCCTTAAAGGATGGAATATCATTTGATCCTAAAATGAAAAATGTAGTAAGTTAATGGTCTACACCAAAATACATAACAAAGGTAGGATGTTTCATTGGTTTTTTATGTTACTATCTTCAATTATAATATTATTTTTCATGATTGGAGAACCCCATAATAATACTTACACATAAAGGGGTTATGTTTTTTGGAAGAAGTATTGTCTAGAAATAATTGATGAACTAAATGGGAGAATAGTTAATGTGATAATTTTGACACTATCATCTAGAAGTATTTGGTTTTTCATATTTTCATGATATGTTAAAGAAGTTTCATGGATGTGTCCTATTGAAAAATGATAATGATATTAAATATTCTTCAAGGTAATTGAAGACTCGTGAATTAATTTATTCATCCCATGATCTTGAGTTGGAGACTATAATCTTCTATTGGAAAATATGGAGGCATTATCTCAATGGTGATAATGAGTGATCTAGATGGATCATAAAATCTTGAAATACATATTCTAATAGAGTGAGATCAACATTATACAAAAGGTATTTCTTGAGATTCTCAAGGATTATTCTTCCTCAATATACTAATACTCAATTATAAAAAATAATGAATTGGATGCATTGGGTATAAAGGATTCAAGAGTTCCCACTTAATTGAGTTTTGAAAAGAATCATATGATCATGGATATAGTAATGATTGATATGGAATCTCAATGGAAAGTGGAACATAAATAATTGTTAAATGATTATAAAACCATATTTATTGGAGAATATAAATAATTCCTAACATGATTATGATAAAATTAAAAATGAAATATTTTACTTAGATAATTGAATATTTGAGTTCATTGTTTGTAATGATGGTGTTCTAACATTTTGAATGAGGATTTATGTTCCATATATAACTAATCTAAAAATTTAATTGTTCGGTGATTCTCATATATCAAATTCAATTATACCCCCTAGTAGCACAAATATGTATACGGACTTGAAAGATAATTTTTCATGGGTTAACATGTCTTGTGAAATTTCTGATTATGTGTCCATATGATTGTATTAAAACCAGTGAATATTATGATGCATCAAACTGAGGAAAAAATTTAGCCTATTCTTATTTACTTGTTTAATTTTGGTGAAATTACTATGGAATTTTTCATGGGTATACCCATTAACCCTTGAATGAATGATGAAATGTTGGTTATCATAGATCACCTAACAATATTTTAACATTTTTATACAGTAAGAGAAGACATCATTATTGTCGTAACCCTAATACTCTATATTTATGATGTTATATGACTTCGTGGTGCACCTCTATCAAATTGTTTTGATCAGGATCCCCAATTTAACACAATTGTGGTAAGAGTTTTTAGAATTATCTTAATACAGAGCTTTATTTGAGATCTTCTTACACTCTTCAATATAATGGATTGTCTTAAAAAACAATTTACATAATGGGATACATTTTTAGGTAATTATCACTTTCTATTCACAGTATGTGGGATTGGTACATGCCTTTGGTAGAGTCTTTATATAATAATAGCTTCTATAAAATTATTTAATTGGAATCATATGAACTATTGTATGGAATTTTGTTCCTAACTCCAAAAATTTTAGATGAAGATGTTGAAAAGAAACTCCAAGGCCTCAAAACATGTTTATAAAATGATAAAAACGGTGAATGATTTTCTTGCAAATATTAATGTAGAAAAATTTATTAAAATGTTTTGTGGTGAAGATAAGAAAAAATATTTATAGTTCCATGTGGAAGATCATGTTTTCATGAATGTATTTATATGGAAAGGTATTGTATGGATTATTAAGAATGTGAAATTGAGTCGTAGGTAATTTAGACCCTTTGAAATTATTGAATTAGTTGGATTTGAGGCTTAGCATTTGGAAATTCATCCAAATCTCTCAAAGGTACACAATGTGTTCCACATATATCTTCTATGGAAGTTCATGCCTGACCTAATGCATTTTTTCATCTTGAATGAAATAGAGTTGATATATAAAATTTCGTAATATGAAAATATCATCTAGATTCCGGATTTCAGATATCAATTATTGAAGAATCAGTAACTTTTTTGGTAAATGTTCTTTGAAGAAATAACAACCTACAAGAAGAAAGACAGTAACAAGGTGATTCCATAATGAAAAACTACCTAAAAAGTGTTAGAATATAACCCCCCTAAAATCTCAAGGAAGATATTTTTTTAGGTTGGATGAATGTAAAATAAAAATAATTTACCATATTTTCATTTTAGAATAAATTTAATTTTATTTATAACATGAAAAACACAATATTTAGAGTTATTTTTCAAGACATGAAAGTCTCGGTTTAGATAAAATAGTATTTAGTCTTGTTTTTCACAATTGATTAAATTGTAACAATAATATAGAATTTATATAGTAAATTTAATATTATATATTCAATCAAATATTTTTAAAATCATTCTATGTATTTCATATGCATTGAAAAAGAACAAACTCAATATTTCACATAAAACCAATGTTTTTATAGGATCAATTTTACCTCTTTAAAAATGGTGAAACTATATTAAAAATGAGTATTGAAACTTTTATAAATTTAACATGAATAAAAATTATCAGTTTATAATTTCATATATAATAATTATGTTTGGGTGATTTGATTGTATTTTTTATAGAAGATTCTTATTTTGATGAATAATGAAAAATACGAAATTTTAATTTAAAAATAATATTTAATATATATAATTTATAAGGTTAATTTATTTATAAAATTGGTTTTAAAGTAAAATTATATGATTTATATGTCAAATAATCCAATGTAGTTCTTTTAAATCAATTTCACATTGAAATTGAATATATATTCTTGGAATTCATTTTAATGTTTTTACATTAAAAACATGAATTGTCTTATCATCTATGTCATTTTATTAAAATAAATTCATAATATTTATTTTATAATTATATGAAATAATATATTCAATATTTGGAATAAATAAATTATAACTTCCTATAATTCAGTTTTTTTGAATAAAATGATTAGGGAATGTGATTAAAATTTTCTACAACAATTCAGGGAATGTTTAGCATAAAAAGGAACATGTAATTATACATAAGGGCCAAAATGACCTAGAAACATGTCAAAAATTCATTTTATGTTTCTATATATAACGTATAAACCATTTTATCGAATTTGTTTTAATATTATAGCCACATTATTTGTGGAAAACTCTTGTGTAATACATTTTAAAAAATACAAATGAATTCCACTCCACCTCAATAGTAAATATAACTCAACCACTCCCACTAATTTAAGCCTGTGAATAATTATTTGACACCCAAATTCTGATTAAATATGATCACAATATTCCCCCATTCATATAGTAGTCCACGCTTTTGAAAAAAAAAACTTCCTAGGAGTCCCTTTAGTTCAAACAAAATTGAGTAACCTAAGGAATATGTAACATCTTTCCTCAAACTTATTTAATTTATTTTCATTATCCAAACCCTAAAATATTCTTGTTATATGCTTACAGAATTACACCTTTATAAAAAATAAATTAATATTTTATTATATTTTGGGTTCTACAAACACGTACACACACTTACATTAGATGGGAAAGGAACATATTGTTCGTGTACGACAAACTACGATTCACAAAAAGGGGAATGTTCAATTTTCCTTTACCACATATAATGGTTGGAATTATGAAATAAATAATATTTTTATATGATATATATGATATATTTTGTGTTTTAATACTTCTTGAATTATTATATAACACATACCAATATGTGTCTAATTTTTTAGGGATATGATAACATAACTTGTGGACATGTGGACTATTGACTCCTCAATGAGATGGGACACATTAATAACATGGAATTAATGTTTTAGGGGATTGTTTTAATTAAATTATTTGTTATATATGAAATACAAATTATACATTAATTATAATGAAAATATTTATATCATTTAAAATTCATTATTTCAAATACGATAAAGAAATGGAACTAGAATTTATGTGTACATACGACATATCATCTCTGTTAACAGTATCTTTCATTTATTATCTCTTAATATTATGGATCACTATAAATAAATATAAAATAATATATATAACTTTTAAATAATGGAATATATTGTTTATATTATTAAATCATGATTTAAAAAATAGTAACAAAAATAAAATGTACAATAATACTAAAAAAACTAGGCCATTAAAAACCTAAATAGTGAAAATAATGAATGATTAATAATAATAGGGTAATAATATATTATAAGAAGGGTATATATAATATTATTAATATTATTATAGTTCATTTATAAGATATTATCTTTTATAAATACCATATATTTGATGCTAAATGATGTTAATCGAAAAAAGGATACACAAGTTTTGGGATTCTTATCTCACTTTTCTTTCTATGAGACATATGCCACATCCACCACTTACCAATTTTTTATGGGGTATATACTAAACGTTATGATATATTATATCATGAATATTTTTATATTTATGGTATTTTTTATTTTACATTTAACTAACATATCCAAAGGATTTTGACATGGAATTCAATAAGTGGTAAATGTTATCTTTACTATATCACTTTATTTTTTGAATGTTTCATTTATCTTCAAAAAATCCCATACTTGTGATAAATTTAATTGTAAAATAAATATACACACTCTCATGAAAATCTTAATATTATTTCATAACCTTTATTCCATTTTAATATATTTTTTACACGTTAATATTTATTTTTTTTATTGAGGAGTTATTTATATATTCGTATCTTTTATCAAATAAAGATATTTAATAAGGCATGTGGCTCATTAAATTAATTGATTACAATATATATGGTTTAATATATGGACATGAAATAAATCGTATGAGGTTTTTTCTGTTCAATCTAAATGGGTTGGAGACCTATTGATGAAATCCCCGTGATGCATTGATAGTCTCCTGGGATGAATCATTCAGCCAAATTTGAATACCTTAAATTATATTGAGAAAAATAATTGATTGTAAAGGTATCATTTTCTTTGGAAACATGATGTCTAATAAATTAGAGTTTTCATTAATTAAAATTCCGTTGTTATTATTATTATTATGAATGTGATTTTTCCATTGACATATCTAGGGATACATTCAATTCTCAGATTATTATTTAAATGGAATTTGTTTCAGTTATTTTTATTTCTATATTGATTTTTGATTATCTAGTTATTATAGTACCATATTCTATCAGTCGATTTTTCACCCTGGATTTTTTCTTTTCCTTGAATTAAAAAAATAAATCACTGAATAACCTATCAATGAAGTAATTTATTTAATTTTATAATATATCATGATTTATTTTATTTTGATTGAATATGTTTATTGATGATGGCCACCTAGAAAATTGGATTATTTTCTTTGTGATAGTTCTGGATAAAACATGATTATGTAATAGATAACCCTCAATGTCACAACCCGCCTTCACCAAAAGTAGGGAAGGGTCGGTAGATTGCTAGGCCCATCCTTCTTCAAGTTGAAGGAGAGATAATGACACCCGAAACCCTCCTTCAATAGGTCCCAGTGTGGCAACCAGTGCCAAGGGTATAAAATCTATCACTAAATGGAAGGCATTACCATTTTCCTTTTAATAGGATCGAAAGATAAGATGGTAAATCCCACAACACCAAGACTAAAAGTGCAAGTAAAACCCAAAAAACCATTCCCATATGAATGTACCAAAAGTAAAAACGAGAAGATACAAAGTGACTACAAAGGTAAGGTACCAAAGAAAGAAAAACATCAATGCAACTGTCTGAGGGTCCTGTGCTAGTATGGTCTCGTGTGATCCCCAAAGTCCTCATGGAAACCTGAAAGCAGTTTTATAAATGTAGGGTGAGGATACAAGTATACTCAGTAGAGAAAACCAAAGACTCTCGTGCAAAAGTGCGGGAACATTATAAAGTCTCGGGAGAAAAGAAGTAAACCAAACACCTAACAAGGTAAGCTATCCACCCAGACCTCACCAAGGAACACTCCCCAAATAATGCAAGTCAATTAATGTATAATAATAGAAAATCGATGTTTGGGTACCCCGTGCCACTTTCCAACTTGTTATTGAAGACATTTTAAGCATTGAACCAATCCCGCCATTCTCACTATAGTCCCACTGCCACAACCCACCCACACACACCTGGGCCACAACCTCATGCAGTCCCACAGCCAAACCCCGCCTGTAAACACATGGGCCACAACTGTCACACGTAACCACACCTGCAAACACCTAGGCCAGAACAACCACCAGCACGCCCGAAGACACCTGGGCTAAAGATCCAATGCCACGCCCGAAGACACCTGGACCTCATCCCGAAGACACTTGGGAAAACCACCAGCCCGCACACACCTGGGTTGTAACCACCACACTACCCCGCCCTAAGTTATTAGGCTAATAATGGACATCACGCCATCACAGCCTGTCCGAAGGTACTTGGTCTAACCGAGAAAGGGAGCAGAAAAGGAGCTAATAACTAGCCACTAATAATAGTGTTAGAAAAAACACTCTCCCCCCTGAAATGGGGGTGTTTGGAACAAAGTGTTCAACTTGGGTGGGGCGCGAATAAGAAACAAAAAACTACATGTATATGTATAGGTAACAAGCACTCACCCAAAGTTTAGGTTTTTCTTCAGCCTGCCTAATGAACGCAATCAGCACCATGTCCAAGTCACAACCCACACCAAACCAATACCCATTTGACCCATCCTGGTTTACATGATGAATAAGAATGTTTCAATTCATTTCTTCACCTACTAGGGAAACTAGTAAGCATAGGAACAAGTCCAAGAAAGCAAATAGTCAAGAATTACCTACAACATACACACCCGGTTCTCTCGTAAATCCACAATAACCAAGGGAAACCCCAAGATACAGCCCCATGTCCAATACCCAGGAGCCAAAAGGTTTCTCAACAACAGAGGATCCCACACAAATTCGTGATATAAACAAGGTAACCACCCGGTCTTAAAATTCACAACCATTGAAAGCATAACACAGGGGATCCCATCCCCAATTTCAAAACCTCTGAGAGTATAATAACAGGGGATATCATCCCCACCCACATCACCTGCAAAACGGCCCATGATGGAAAAACAACCAACACACCACCACTAAGCAGGACCATGCCAGTATTTTCAGATTTATAAGATTTAACACACTCCATGATTTCGATTTCGTGTGCTTTAACCGGGGTTATCACAGAAGGATTGATCTTGTGCCTCAATTTATTTAGCCAAATGTAATTAATTAACCAATTTACTTTTCACAGTAAGGGTTCACAACCACAATAAAATCCATTAAACATCACCAATGGCAAGGGTTCATCAGTGCACACAGAAAGACCACCAACGACCATGATTTTCATAAGGCATAAGCCGCACAATTCAGGAATCATAAAAATTATAGAATATCTTAAATCAAAGAGGCATCATCGATCATAGCCCTCCCCCTTCATTAGAGTTCATTCATTATCTTCATTAACGTTCGGGTTTATCCAATTATATAGAAAAAAAGCATACCCACCCCGCATGATACACAAAAAGGAGAGACGAAGGATAAATTCCCTACTTGTTATCAACCATCGACGCTAAGCCTGGGCATGGAACTTCACGGATAGCGATGCAGCTCGTCCAAATGAAAAGCTTCTCATCTGAACGAAGGGTACTCCAGCACAGGGTGATCCAGAAAAGAAACATAAGGATAACCATTTTAGTTTATAAAGTCTAGGGACGGTTGAGATAAGAACGCAAAACCACGTAAGGAGCGAGGTCGGGGGCTGACCACATAGTTGAGACACCCCATTCTTAATTAATGGGTCAGGCGGTTTAAACTGACGCACACACCAGGTTATACCATTAAATATTTAATTAAACGACATTTATAGGCATTACTGGGTTTTAAAACAAGATTAGAGGGGTCAAAATTTGGTTTAAAACCCAATTTGCGAAAAAGGGAGGCTCTACTAGAAAAACCCATGGGGATAGGCTGGAGCTATCGGTAGACCAAGCTACTGGTAGACAGAGCTACCGGTAGGCTGCGACTACCGGTATACCGAGCTACAGGTAGATAGAGCTACTAGTAGGATGTGGCTACCGGTAGACGGAGCTACCGGTAGACAGAGATACCAGTAGGTTGTGGTCACCGGTAGTTAGAGCTACCGGTAGGCCTGCTACTGGTAGGCTAAGGCTACCAATAGACCTACCGTTTCGAGATTCCCAAGATACCCAAAACACCCAACTTCAGATTTTCACAAAGTAATGGACCCCAAAACCAGGGCCATTACATCAGATACTTCTCAAACTATTCTCGCCCTCGAGAATATAAGAGAAAACCAGAAATAAGAAGAGTGGGGTCTGAACAAAGACCCTCTAAAGATACTTCACATGGGAAAACCCCTCCGTTTGAAAGCTAGAACAGAACCCCCCTACACCAAGGAACACTTACACTGTCCAACGCATGAGTTAGGGAGTCCCCTCCTACATGTCAGGATATTATCCGCTTTGGGAGGCACTGACTCACCTGACTGGGTTCAATCGCATCCACATTAATGTGTCCTAATTAGCAGTCAGGTTTCCCATCATACACATTCATGCACACACACACACAGAACAGGGAATAAAGAAAAATAATTCCATATATATATTAAAGCACAAGGTACAACACCACAAGGATCAGAACAGAACATAAAGTCAAAACAGCTCTGGGTACTGAACGTGTAACTGGGCCTCCCACTCCCATGTGCTCTCTTCGAGCCCACCATATCTCCATAACACATGAACTAAGGGGATGGTTCATCCACGAATAACTTTCTCCTTACGATCCTTGATCCTGATTGGTCGTTCTACGAAGGTCGCATCATCTTTGATATCTAACTCTCCCCAATCAATTACTGGGGAGTCATCATGTAGATATCGACGAAGCTGGGACACATGGAATACATCGTGTATCCTCAGTAGTGGTGGTGGTAGCGCTAGCTAGTAAGACACTTCACTGACCCACCGTAGCACTTTGAAGGGTCTGATGAAACTGGGAGAAATATTACTCCCCTTGCCGAACCTCTGTTGTCCACGCCAAGGGGAGACCTTCAAAAACACATGGTCTCCAACCTCAAACTCCAAGGTACTTTTCATGGTATCATCATATGACTTATTCCAGTCCTGAGCTGCCTTCGTCCTCTCTCGTACAAGCTGAACCTTCTATGCCATGCTCTGCACCACCTTCGGGCCAAGAACACCTGCTGTCCCAACCTCAGTCTAGCACACTGGTGAGTGACATGGCCTCCCATATAGGGCTTTAAACAAAGACATGCCAATTATAGAGTGATGGATATTATTTTAGTTGAATTCTACCAGAGGCAAGTGTTGCACCCATGATCCCCCAAAGTCCAGAATGCATGCCCGCAACATATCCTCCACGTCTAGATGGTGCGCTCTGTCTGCCCATCTTTCTGGGGGTGGAAAGTAGTGCTAAGTCGTAGCTGGGTGCCAAATGCATGCTAAAAACCCCTCCAGACTCGTGAGGTAAAATTTTCATCCGTGTCTGAGACTATGGAACTCAGGACTCCATGAAACCGCACTACCTCGTCTCCATACTTCTATTCCAGAGAGTCCACTGCACTTGACTCCTTAATCTCAAGGAATTGATCCAACTTCGTCAACCGGTCCACTACTACCCAAATGGAATTGCATCCCCCTTGAATCTTCGAGAGTCCTGTGATGAAATCCATCAAGATGTCCTCTCATTTCTACTTGGGGACATCTAGAGACTGTAGCAGGACTCCTAGAACACGGTGTTGAGCCTTCACCTACTGACACACTAGGAACTTGGATACAAACTCTTACTCTGCTTGCTTTACTCTGGGCCACCAGAACTGACTCCTCAGGCCCTGGTACATCTTGGAAACTCCTGGGTGCACCGCTAGGGGTGATTTGTGGAACTCACTAAGAACGTTTCCATGCATCGCCTCTGGGACAAACAACTTTCCCTGAAAAAAACATCTGGTGTAAACCATCCTCTGTCCATCCTTTCGGAGCATTGCTCTGGTAAACTTGGTCATGCCACACTTCGCACTTTGGGTCTCCCCACTGAGACTCCTCCACTTGCTGAAACAAAGACGACTGCACTGTCATCTGATATAGGCAACCTCTACCGCTATCCATCCTCACATCCAGGTGCAAGGCATCCAACTCCTCCATCGCCTTCCAGGTGTCTGCCGACTCTCGGATTGCATCCATCTGCGTCTTCCTGCTCAAGGCATCGGCCACTACATTCCCCTTCCCTAAAGTGTATGAAATGTAAAATTCGTAATCCTGGAGAAACTACATCCACCTCCGCTTCCACAAGTTTAGGTCCCGCTAGGAGAAGATAGACCTCAATATTTTGTGATCTATGAAGACCACAAAGTGTTCCTCGATGAGGTAATGTCACCATAATGTTAGCGCAAAAACGACCGCTGTAACCTCTAGGCCGTGGGTGGAATAATTACGCTCATGAGGGAGTAGCTGCCTAGACCCATAATAGATCACTCCTTGCTTTTGCATCAACACACATCTGAGGCCTTTCCATGAAGCATCACAGAACACCTCAAACACCTCCCCTTCTTCTGGTAGCCTCAGCACTAGGGCACTAACCAACTTCTCCTTCAGATAGCTGAAGGCTGCCTTGCACTACTCACTCCACACGAAAACCTGATCCTTCTTGGCCAAGGCCGTCAAAGGGGCTACAACTCGGGAGAATTTGTGTACGAACCTCTGATAGTCACCTGCCAGCCTGAGGAAACTGTGAACCTCTTCCACATTCTTGGGTTATTCCCAAGAAACAACCACCTCAACCTTTGATGGGTCCACCGCTACCCCTTTCTCGGACACTACGTGCCCAAGGAGGTACACTTCTCACATCTAGAACTTGTATTTTGAAAAATTACCATAGAGCTGGTGCTGTCAGAGGACCTCAAAAACCATCCTCAGGTGCTCCACATGATCCTCTTCTAATCTTGAATAGATCAGGATATCGTTGATGAACACGACTACGAACCGATCCAGGTACTCTCGGAAGATGGAGTTCATAAGCCCCATGAACACAGCAGGGGAGTTCGTAACACCAAAAGGCATGACTATGAACTTGAAGTGTCCATATCTGCACCTGAAGTCCATCTTTGGAATGTCTCCCTCCTTCACTCTCAACTGGTGATACCCAGACCGCAGGTCGATCTTCGAGAACCACCCCGCCCGTTTCAGCTAGTGGAAAATGTCGTCTATCATCGGAAGAGGGAAGCGATTCTTGACCGTTACCTGATTTAGTCACTTGTAGTCTATACAAAACCTGAGACCACCATTTTCCTTCTTGGTGAACAAGACTAGAGTACCCCACAGTGACACACTTGGTCGAACATAACCCCTCTTCATCAGATAGTCAATCTGAATCTATAACTCCCATAGCTCTGAAGGTTCCATCAGGTAAAGAGCCATCGAAATAGGATGAGTACCAGGCTGTAGGTCTATCCCGAACTCGATATCACGTAGAGGGGGTAGAGCCGTCACCTCCTCAGGAAAGACGTCTATAAACTCACTGATGATTACTGGCACCTCCACTATCTCAGCATCCACTAACTCCACTGACAGCTCGACTAACAAGGAGAGGAGGGGTTCCTCTCACCTACTGCTCTTCTGACTGCTCTTCTCACCAGTGAAAACAACACATCGGCTACCCATGTGTGAGAACACAACCCTTATTCAGAAGTAGTAAATGTCGGAACACACAAAGAACAGCCAGTCGATGCCTAGGATGACATCGTATGGTTGTATCTGTAGCAGGAGAAGATCCCTAACCGACTGATGTGGCCCTATCATCAGTCTGCATCCTCGAAAAACATATAACAAGTCAGTCTGATCTATGACTGGTGTGCTCAGAACCAAGGGAACTGGAAGTCTCTCGACGTCTAGGCCCAATGCACGGGCCACACTGGGTGCAACGAAGGAGTGCGAAGCTCCGGTATCGAACAAGGTGTAAGAAAGAGTGGTAAACAAACTGATCATACCTCGAACCACCTTTGGTTCTACTAGAACTGCTGCCTCCGCGTTGTCTAGCTGCCCATGCCCAAGCTCCTCTGCCCCTCAGCTATTGGCCACCTCCCTGACCACGTCCTGGTTGAGGTCCTTGTGGAGCGCCCTGAGGTCGGCCTCCTCCTGCAGTGTCTACCCTCATAGGAGAAGGAGCTCGCTGCCCCTGCTGCTACTGCTACAAAGGCCTGGCTGGAAGCTGCTGCTGGGGCGGGTGTTGGGGCTGTTCGCCATCACCGTACTGTACTCAATCTGGGAACTGACTCCTAAGATGTCCATAGCTCCCACAGACGAAGCACTGGGATCCTGGGCTCGAAGGAAAAGGGTGAGGACTAGGGGACCAGAACTAAAACTACTGCGGCCTGCTCCCTACTGGTCAGAACCTGGAGGGTCCTGACACTGGAGGCCTGGTGCTGATGGCCTTCCCCTTCGATGATCCCAGCTGGATCCCCTCTCGTGTCACACCTCCTAGAGCATGCATCTTCTCCACCACTTCGGCCTTCTTCTGTACCTCCAATTTTATTAGCAGGGTAAAGGGGGGTAACAACATACTGGAGGGAGGGTCGGAGCGCCTCCTCTAAGCGTCTCGACCGAGACTCCTCATCGGGAAAGAGGTTCGGAGAAAAGCGGAGGAGATCCTTGAACTTGATCCCTAGCTCCCTTACTGACATACTCTCTTGCTGGAGGGAGAGTAGCTTCTGCCTCTGCTCTGCCTTCATCGTAGAAGAGAGGAATTCTACTCGGATCTCCTTCTTGAAATCAGCCCATGCCACCACGACCTCCCTCTTCACTCCCAGGTAAAACGTCTACCACTGAAGAGCTGCTCCCCAGATCTGGCTGATCGTCAGAGGAACCCAGTACTCTGTCAGAGACCAGATCAAGACGAAGGCTATCACCAGCTCTTCTAGCCAGCCTTCTGTCTTCATATCAGAGGTGTTACCCTCATACTTCTTGAGGGTATGTCTCTGGAAGGCCCAAAGTGTCTTTTTCCGATGGTCGTCCTCCTCCTCTCGATTATCTCTCTGACGATCGGCCAAAGTAGTCTCCTAGGCCTCGATCGCCTGTACCACACGTGGTCTCCTTCTGGGTGTCATAGCTGCAAGGTAAACAAGGAATGCCAAGCCCAAGTAGTGCAGGATATTTTTCTTAAAATTTCTTAAACTTATTATTTATTTAAATCCCCAAAACACCCATAAAACACTAGAACACAATCATTATGCTTC
Source organism: Viscum album (assembly GCA_963277665.1). Taxonomy (NCBI): domain Eukaryota; kingdom Viridiplantae; phylum Streptophyta; class Magnoliopsida; order Santalales; family Viscaceae; genus Viscum; species Viscum album. Next base: position 852,852,999 of record OY728159.1, read on the forward strand.
ATGTACCTTTCCTAGGTTCTCTCTACCCTCCAATCAGCGTGGCCTTACTTGGTCGTTCGGTAGGTCCAGAGTCCTTGCATCGAATCATGGGGGGACCTAAAATCTCGTGTCCTAGCCGGTCTTCCCTGGCATAATTAACGCACCAAGGTCACCCAACACTTTTTCCCTACCATCCAATGCAATCCTCACTGTGCCTAACTCCAAACTCCATCTTATCTCTCAACCGCCCTTTGATACCATTTTGTCACGACCCACCTTAACCAAAATGAGGGAAGGGTCAAAATATTGCCATGCTCTTCCTTCTTCAACTTTATGGATAGATAATGACCCCTGAAACCCACCTTTAATAGGTCTTAGAGTGGCGACCAGCGCCAAGGATATAAAATATCTCAATAATGGAAGGCATTACCCTTTTTCTTTTAATATGATCAGGAGATAAGATTGTAAATCCCACAACACCAAGACTAAAAGTGCAAGTAAAACCCAAACAACCATTCCCATATGTATGTACCAAAAGTAAAAACCACAAGATACAAAGTGACTAAAATGGTAAGGTACCAAAGAAATAAAAACAGCAACTGCAACTGTCCGAGGGTCCTACGCTAGTATGGTCCTGCGCAATCCCTGAAGTCCTCATGGAAACCTGAAAGCAGTTTTATATACGTAGGGTGATCATACAAGTATACTCAGTAGACAAAACCAAAGACTCTCATGCACAAGTGGGGGAACGTGCTAAAGTCCCGTGAGAAAAAAAGTAAACCAAACACCTAATAAGGTAAGCTATCCACCCAGACCTCAACAAGGCACACTACCAAAATAAAACAAGTCAGCAAATGTATAATAATAGCACATCGATGTTTGGGTACCCCGCGCCACATTCCCACTTGTTATTGAAGACATCCTATGGATCGAACCAATCCAGCCATTCTCACTGCAGTCCCACTGCCACACCCCGCCCGCACACACCTGGGCTACAACCTCCCGCAGTCCCACTGCCAAACCCCGCCCGCAAACACTTGGGCCACAACTGTCACACGTAACCACGCCTCCAAACACCTAGGTGAAAACAACCACCACCACGCCCGAAGACAACTGGGCTAAAGATCCACTGCCATGCTCGAAGACACCTGGGCCTCATCCCGAAGACACTTGTGAAAACCACATGCATGCACACACCTGGGCCGTAACCACCACACTACCCCTCCCAAAGGTTCTTAGGCTAATAATAGACTTCAGGCCATCACAGCCTGCTCTAAGGTACTTGGGCTAACCAGGAAAGGGAGCAGAAAAGGAGCTAATAACCATTCACTAATAGTAGTGTTGGAAAAAACACCCTCCCCCATGAAATGGTGGTGTTCGGTACTAAGTGATCAACTTGGGTGGGACGCGAATAAGAAAAAAAAACTAGTAGTATATGTATAGGTAACAAGAACCCACCCAAAGTTTAGGTTTTTCTTTATCCTGCCTAAAGAACGCAATCAGCACCATGTCCAAGTCACAAACCACACCAAAACAATACCCATTTGTCCCATCCTAGTTTACATGTTCAATAATAATGTTTAAATATGTTTCTGCACCAAGTTGGGCAACTAGTAAGCATAGGAACAAGTCCAGGAAAGCAAACAGTTAAGAATTAACTACAACATCCACACCTGGTTCTCTCGTAAATCCACAAAAAAGAAGGAAAACCCCAAGATACAACCCCATGTCCAATACCCATGAGCCAAAACGTTTCTCAAAAATAGAGGATCCCACCTCAATTCGTGATATAAAAAAGGTAACCACCCGGTCTTAAAATTCACAACCACTGAAATCATAACACAGGGGATCCCATCCCCAATTTCACAACCATCGAGAGTATAATAACAGGGGATCCCATCCCCACACACATCACCCATAAAACGGCCCATGAAGGAAAAACAACCAACCCACCACCACTAAGGAGGCCCATTTCGGAATTTTCAGATTTATAAGATTTAACACACTCCATGATTTTGATTTCGTGTTCTTTAACCGGGGTTATCACAGAAGGATTGATCCTGGTGCCTCAATTTATTTAGCCGAATGTAAGTAATTAACTGATTTACTTTTCACAGTAAGGGTTCACAACCACAAAATAATCCATTAAACATAACCAATGGCAAGGGTTCGTTAGTGCACACAGAAAGACCACCATCAGCCATGATTTTCATAAGATATAAGCTGCAAAATTCAGGAATCATAAAAATTATGGAAGATCATAAATAAAATCAGCATCATCAATCACAACCCACCCCCTTCATTTGAGTTCATTCATTATCTTCATTAAGGTTTGGGTTTATCCAATTCTACAGAAACAAAAGCATTCCCACCCCACATGATACACAAAAAGGAGAGACGAAGGATAAATTCCCTACTTGTTATCAATGATCGACGCTAAGCCCGGGCATGGAACTTCACGGATAGCGATGCGGCTCGTCCGAACGAAAAGCTGCTCGTATAAACTAAGGGTACTCCAGCATAGGGTGATCCAGAAAAGAAACCTAGGGAGAACCCTTTTAGTTTATAAAGGACAGGGACGGTTGAGATAAGAACGCAAAACCGCGTAAGGAATGGGGTCGTGGGTTGACCACGCGGTTGAGAAACCCCATATTTCATTAATGGGTCGGGCAGTTTAAACTGACACACACACCAGGTTAGACCATTAAATATTTAATTAGATGACAATTATGGGCGTTACTAGGATTTGAAACAAGCTTAGAGGGGTCGAAATAGGGTTTAAAACCCAATTTGCGAAAAAGTGAGGTGTTACTGGAAAACCTCGTGGGGATAGGATGGAGCTACTGGTAGGTCGGGCTACCGGTAGGCTGCGGCAATCGGTAGAGTGAGCTACCAGTAGACAGAGCTACGAGTAGGCTGCAGCTACCTGTAGACCGAGCTACTGGTAGACAGATCTACTGGTAGGTTCCGGCTACTGGTAGACCGAGCTGCCCGTAGACAGAGCTATCGGTAGGCTGCGGCTACCGGTAGACCGAGCTACCGGTAGACTGAGCTACTGGTAGGCTACGGCTACCGGTAGACTGAGCTACCGGTAGACAGAGCTACGGGTAGGCTGTGGCCATCGGTAGATCGATCTACTGGTAGGCCTGCTACCGGTAGGCTAAAGCTACCGGTAGGCCTACCGTTTCGAGATTCCCAAGCTACCCAGAACACCCAACATTAGATTTTCACAAAGTAATGGATCCCAAAACCTGGGCCATTACACTCAATATGTTTATTATGATGAGATAATGATGTTGGGATAAATAAATTATTGATTTGAATAATGAAATTTTAATAGTGTTTATTTCCATGGAAATGATTATTAATTTATAAGCTATGTGGTTTATGAAGTCATTAATGGTGCTTATATCATTTTTTTAATTTATAGTTAATATTCAATACTATTTGGATTTATTAAAAAATGATGATGTATGTATTCTTTCATTAATGTTTTATGGGGGTTTCTATCCATTATAATGATTCATGAAATTATATGATTATGTTACTCACATATATGGTATGTGAAAATAATGAGATACTTTATGATAATTTTTTGATTACTATTATTCTTACATAATGAAATTTATTAAACTTATATATAAATTTTGAATTTTGGAAGGGTTATGAATTTGATTATTTATGGGATTATTTAAGATGAACATTGGATGAGGCTTCAAGGATAAATGTATTATTTCACCATATGAATATTTAGGCATAAATGTGCACAATATTTTTATGTGATAGTAAAAATTGATTTGAGAAATGTCTAATCATTTTATTTAGTGATATTATTAATTATTAGTTCCTCCATAACAAAAATTAACATTCATATCATGGAGTAAGGAATGTAGTTAAAATTGATCAAGGAACAACAAAAGGGTTATATTTTTCTTATGAAATTGAATTAAATTGAGTAACATTATCTTCTCATAAAAACTAATCTTATTTCATAAATGGATCACAAAATAAAGTGATGTCCTGTAATAATAATTTTTGATGACACCAAGGAACTTTTTCACGCCCTGTTGTTTTATGGTTTTTTGGTCATCAAAATTCTCCTGACCATGCTATCTATAACTATACATCATTATTTGATTGTTAGAATTCCCTAAAATGTACATATATTAACTTTAACCTATGTTCTTCTATTTTGAAATTTAGAATTTTCTATTCTAGATGACCTTTTCAAATAACGTTATCTTTTTCAAAAGGTTTTTTAATAAACATTTTTACTATGTGGTTTCTTCTCAATGAATTTTCAAATGGTATTTCTTTGATGATCAAGTTGATTTTTTGGTGAAATCCATTTCAATAGGCGGATGTAACACCTTGATATTCTGTGATTTTTTTCAAATAAATTAAATCATTTTGTTATTTTACAATAAATGAATAAATATGTTCATCTTATTTTTCATGAAATGTTTAGTTTAGGTTGTGTTAAAAGAAATAATTTGATTATAATATATTACACACAACACTTTGTGTTAACAAACCATGATATACTAATAATATTTTAATTTGATGATTACTATTATAACATAGAAATCAAATTTATTGATATGAGTATTATAATATATTTTTTGAAATATACATTTAAATTTCATACTAAATATTTTTACCATAAAATCATTATTAGAAATCTATTTTAAGAAAAATAATTATATCCATCAAACATATGATTTCATTATAAAATATTTTCATTATATTTTTTGAAAAATTTATATGATAAATTTTAAGATATTATGGAAAAAATAAATTATAAAAATTACTTCATTTTTTGGAAGTATCATATCTAAATTTACATACGGTGAAATTTTATGATTTTGAAGAAAACATTTATTTTCAATAAATAATACAGTATAGTTTTTTATAAAAATATAATTTCAAAACATCATACTAAGTAATTTAAATTCCCAATTATTTATTAATGTTAATAAATTTTTATTTACTCATATTTAATGAACATAGTTAATTTTTAATCAACATTATATTTTATTTTTGTATATGTTTAATTTTTGGTTTAATAGGGGGTTGGTTTTATAAATTGTTATAATATGCATAATTTTTTCCAATTTTATATAATTAAAATTATAACTAATGAGGAAATATTTTATATTATTAAATTTTATTTTGTAGTATATTAATTATTATTATTATATATAGATTTATTATAAAATCATATTATTTAGGGAAAAGTATACTTCTCAAAAACCCCCCTTTTCACCCGCTTTATAAGTTTTGTTTATAATTTAATTCATTAAACTTTTAGAAAATTAATTTCCACAAAATATAATTATTTATTAATATAATTATTTAATTTTTTTATTATGTTGTATATTATTTTAGTTTTTTTAAAAAAATATGTTTTGTTCAATATTGGTAAATAATGAAGTTTAATAGAAAATCGGAAATTTTTTAAATTATTAATAATGTTATAACATATATTTTATTATTTTAAATGAATATTTTGATTATATATATATAAATTAATATAATATAGGTTATTAGAATAATTTTCATGTAGATTTTTTATATAAAAATATATAACATTTTGAAAAAAATTCATTAAACAATCATATTCAAGATGTATCTCTTTTTTTATTTTGAAATAAAAAATATCCACTTTAATTAATGTAATTTTTAAAAATTAATTTCAAATTTTGAATATTAATTATCTATAAAATAAAATAAAGTCATAGTAATTTTTTTTCAAAAACAATTATGAAAACAATAAAAATTGTTTATCTCGATTATGGAAAAAATGGATGTACTAGGGGTTAACCTTCAATGAGAAGTGTAATGTTTATCAAAAAAATGTAGAAATAAATTTAGTGGACTTATATAGACATTTAAAATTTTATTATCTACAATTTTTCATTTTCGGATCTTTTTGACATGAAAGAAATAGTGTCTGAATTCTTTATTTCAAAAATATCAACTGTGACACTCTCCAAGTTTAAAAGGGCCTCACATTCTCCTCTCATATTCAGACCTTAAAAAAAATTATTATAAAATGAATTCCCAAATAGGATCCAAAAATCACTACTATCATTCTATAAGTCTTATTTTACACATAAATCTATCCTAGTAAGTCCTTTGGGTTAACCATATAGAAGATACTCGAAGAGGAGAAAATCTTCATTGAAAGCAATATTTTTTCATACTCAACATAAATAATTTTTTTTATAAAATTATATTATATATAAATATTATATAAAAAATATAATAATTTTTTTATGTTTCTGTAAGGACCTACAATCAGATTCACTCTAATTAATTTTTTTATAAAATCGTTATTTATGTGTAACGAGGACTACCGCCTTCCAAACAGATGTCATTTGTCTTCCATTACCACATGAAAAGATCTTATATATTTATAGTTTTATTATTCACATATGATATTTATGATATTATTATTCTTTTTAAATTTTTATATCACACATACAGCCATGATTTCAAATTTTTTATAATATGATAACTTTGTTTGTGTTCACGGTGGACTACCGCATCACGAAGCAATGTTATTTGTTCAAAATTTACATGGATGATAATAAAGATGTTTTTTAATAAATATATGTTATATATATGGAATAAAAATGATTGTTAAATTATAATATAACATTTACCATGAATTCTATAAAAACCATATGAAAATGGAATCATCGTTCTTATGTCTGTACGGAATATCATCTCAATGACTGGAGTACTTAATTTTAAATAATCTTCTATTTAAATTTCATTATGTAATTATATAGTTAATTTTTTATATATTTATATTACATTTAAATATAAATAGATCATGTAACAACATTCAATTTATGATAAACAAAAATCAAAATCAAAACTTATACATAAAACTTAGTTATGACCAGAAAGAAAAATTTAACAAGGAATTGTTATTAAACTGGTTATAAAGAGATATAATAATATCATATATAAAATCTTTATTTAAATATTTTTATTTAAATTATTTTTCATAAAATTATATTTATTTTACATTCTTATTTAATGTGTATCAATGAAATCAAGCATTAATATTATGGTTTTATTATCTTTTTTATTTCTGGGAGACATATGAAGATTCATCACACATTTATTTTTTATGGAATATATTAACAAATTTACATGATATACTTTGACTACCATTATAGTCATTTTATTTAGTGATTCATTTTATATTATTGTTGATTTAGTCTTATGATTCCAAATATTACTAATGATGTAATGGATTCAGTCGCACTTTCTTACATTTATGTGAGACATTCCATTTTCAACACTGGGCTCTTTTTTGGGTGTATGTATTGACCATGATATAATATTATGATTGTTATCCAAAACTTATGAGGATTTACATATCTAAATTATTATATCCCTTTCATAAGGATTACATTTCAATAGTTTCCACAACAGTAAGGGATTTCTATTCTCAATATTTCTTATTTGAGACATATCATTATGTTATATGTCAGTATTCTTTTAGAAGTTGTATATACAACCCTATAGACATTTAAAAACCTTAACATAATTATAATAATTATATTTTAGTAATATTTTAATGATATTACTTCATGAAGATTACATTTCAATGTTACTAATGTTGAAAATATTTTATGTTTCCATGTCATCATTTATCAGGATTATTTAAGAGCATGTCTTTTATGATTAAAAATGAATATCCAAATACAAAAAATCATATAACATATATTTTTGTATTTTTATTCTATTAGAATAATACTTTTCCCTTTATGTTACCCTATTTATATACTCATTTGTTAAAAAATATTGTTTTCATGATAATAAATGTTTTCCATAATAAAATATTTTTCTTTCTGAAATTATGTTTTCTATAAATATTTTCATCTATATTTTTAATGATACTAAAATGAATTATTAATGTAATTATTAACTATGTTTGATTTTATTTTAAAAATGATGAGAATATAATTTTTCTATATTTTTAAATTAAAATATCATTTTTGTTTTAACAAAACATTTAATGGAATCATTTTTTAACTAGTATGGCATGAATGTGGCATTCCTTCACCATGACTGTTATTTTATTTAAAAAATCATTTATAATGTTTCATGGTTTTTTTCAAAGAAAATTTTTTTAATATTTCTCTATTTTAAAAACATCATAAAATTGAAAATGTTATTTTAAATAATAAATGAGTTAAATGTTTTTTAATATTTAGTTTTACGATTTCAATGTTAGATATGTAGATAAGGATTATTAAACTGTTTATTATTTTAAAAAGTGATTTTCAAGGAATGATAATTTCCCTTATGAAATGTTCCATGTGATATTTTAAAATAAATCTTCAAAAAATATTATATATTTTTATGATACTTATGGTTTGCTTAAGATATGATCTAAATATAGCTTTCTTATTTTTTCTATAAATGGTTTATGTTTATCTTGAGGTGATATTTATGAAACCCATTTCCCTTCCACAGGTTACACTGTGATAAGACTATTATTAAACCCTATGTTTCCATGGGATATTCTAGGATGAAATGATAAATGATTATGAATCATTTATCTTTTCCCTAGGTTATCATATGATAATTTTTTGTGAAATTTATTTTAGTTTATTGGTTATGATATGATGACAATTTTATCACCATGAAAAACAAATGTGTTCCATATTTATTATGTGATTATAGAGACCAATATCTCCCTCCCATTCATTATACAATAATAAATTTTCAAAGATATCACATCGTACATGTGTAGTAATCCAAATTTCAAAATGTAAGGTACACATGTGGTTGTCCTAATCTATAAATTTAGGGTATTCTAATGGCTATCTCATGCCCGAATCAGGTAAACTAGTGGTTTGGAAATGGATAACATGTTATATATGACATGGTGGGTATTATGGACATAATATTTTATACTTTCATGTATATGTGACAAATCAATGTCTTGTTCTTATTTTATAAAATCATGGATTATGTTATTTGATTAAAATCTGATGCATTTCTTATCAAATGGATATCATTCTGACATGACTTTGGAATATAATATGTAATATAAAGATTATGGATTTCAAATGTTATTCTCGTGTTCACATACACTTATGGACATGATTTTCTAATATATATCCCTTGGTTACCCTTATTGAATAAATGAGATAACCCAATCTTACATTTTCTTTACCCTTGTTATGAAGAAATGTTTTAAAAATGGTATGTTTGTGAAGCAATCTAAAAGAGAATATATGTTTTGGAATCATTGAAGATATTTAACATGACAAGAATAATTTAATCTATGTTTCTAATGGAAGTAAACAATTTCGGTCTCTATAGATTTTTTTGTATTTAATATAATATTATTCATAAATATTATAATATACATGTATTAAGAGAATGGGTCGCTATAATAGAAATTTAATAATACCGAGAAAATTTTTCATTACTGAAAGGAAGTGATATCTCATGCCTATGTGATTTGTATGGTAGTACCCTTACTAAAGAGTTTGCTATGTAAAAAATGTTATGTATATCCAATTAATTGAAATAATAATAATTATATGAGGATGAAACAAGGTGCTCATCATATTTTATGAGATATCCAACGATGAGGAGATTATATTACATATAATTTGTTTATTGGATAGGTTTTCATTGTAGTGAATTATCTTTATCATTATGGGTTGTGATGGATTGATCGAATCTACCCCTAGTTTTTTAATAGGAATAGATACAATCAAGATAAGTGCATATGGATTCAAACAATTACAATAATAAAAAAGCATCCCAATTCGGATGGTATGACTGTAGGACATGGTTGGCCCCACCATAGGGTATGAAACATGTCTGCGAATAAAAAATCACCAATATTTATATATAATCATTGTTATTTGAATTTAGAATAATTATAGTTGATATTAATTGTTAAATATATTCATTAAGAATTATTTAAATGTAAGAAAAAAAATATAATTTGAATTAAAATTATTTTAACATTCATGGTTTATTTAATATTTGTTTAAAATGAATGTCCAGTCAGAGAATCACTATAATCATGTTTTATATTTATTATATAATAAAATAAGGTTATAAAAAATATGTGTTATTTATGATATAGTTAAATGTTCATAATGATTAATTTATTGTTTCTTTAGTAGGTGTTATTTATACTAGGGAATGTGAACCCTTTTCAGGTGTTTAACCTCTACTATAACATCAAGATGAAGATAATTTCTAAGGGAATCTTCATTCAATCTAATTTTTTGAATACTCTATCATTCCTTATAAAACCTGGAGAGATAAATTTTCTTTCTGAGTGTTATGTTTTACATATACATAAAAATTTTATGGAATGGGATCATTGTAATTTTGGGACAATAAAACATTCATCATACCTCCGATCTAAAACACAGATTAAAAATATTATTATTTCTATGGAATCATTTTTTTGTTTGGATGGGATTGAGGGATTCAAATACATATTCATCAAACAATTATCACAAACAATAAGTTCTGAAAAATGTTATTTAAATTCAATTTGGTAATATATAATTTTATTTCATTGTATAAATTAATTCATGCGAGGTCAGTAGAATATAATATGGATTTTATCACTAATGGAAAAAATTAACATCAATCCTGTGATGAAAATGTTTAATCCTCATCCAACTAACATCCACATCATTTCCCAATAGCAAAAATAGAAACACTTGTGAGTCATGATAGGAAACCATGAACCATATTTTTTTATTTCGGTGGAGGGATCATGATTATTCATAAGGATAATGTAAACCATGGGACCTACCAAAAGAAAATTGTAAATCTTAGTAAAGTGAGGCATTTCATTGTTGTAACAATATTTTGAAAAATATTTAGAAAAATAATATATCTATTTCATTATCATAGAATTAGGTTCATGGTTAAAAAAACTATAGAATAACTATCAAAGTTGAATTTTATTATCTTTTTTTCATAGTTTATTTATAGAGACACCATATTTTAAAATTTTAATCCTTCATATAGGACTAAGTATATCCATTATTCTGTAAAGTGTATTTTTTAGATGTTTTGGCCCATCCAAAAAAGAATCTACATTAGTAAATGAAATTTTTATGCATTGATTTAATTATAGTATATGTAATATAGGTTTGATTATCATTTATACGTCCAAACCCTCTGTCCTTCTACAAGAGAGGTTTATTCTCATGATATATATGTATCTACATCTTTTATAGTTCTAATGTTCATATAGGATTATCCCTCTTTTATTATCTCCTTCAAATTTCAAGGTGCATCACTTGTTGGGTTGGGAAATTGTGAAATGATTTTGGTGGTTTCATAATGAATTTCACCTCATTATAAAATTTTTATGCTTGTGGATTTTTAATTGAATTAATAATGGATTCTCAAATAATGATTAAAATAGTTTGATAAATTATTTCAATATGTTATGGTTTATAATTTTATTTAATGGATGATAATGAATAATTTAATTTTAAAGTAATTTATCAATTTAATGAAATTGATCTTTATTTATTAAAATGTCATGAAGACTGAATTTAATGATGACAATATGAAGGAATTATATGAATGGTATTATGGATAGAAATGAAATGAATTTATTGAATTGAATTATTTTTTACAAAAACCAATGATGTTTTTTGAATGTAAATGGAATATTATGTAATTTGAATTCGCGGTTTATTTGAAATTATTGATGGAATTATTTGAGAATGAATCAAATAATCAGTAGAAACATTTTTGTTTGACTAACATGAAGAATATGATATGCATGTTAATTAGTATATGTATATGTATTCTAAGTAAAGTATATTAAATAGGAATATATAGTAGATTAATATAATTCCATTCCACATTGAGGGTAAGGGGATTATTGTATGGGGAATTATTTTATTCCCAAAATGCTAGCAGATCCAGAAATGTGTTTGAACACTAGGAGACATGATTTACTGAGAATGTGTGGTACATCATGAATCAATATAACTAAATCCATAGGATTATATATAGGGTTCTATGATTGAATATGATTAATATGTGACATGTGGTTTGGAAATTATTTATCATTCAGGTTTTGGTGAAATTATATATTCAAGAACTTTTTGAAAAATGTGATAATCCTATATGGGGAATGGTATTCTGTATCAAAATCCCACACTGATAAATATTGATATATGATTGGGGGATATGGACTACTTCTTAAATAGAGTATACTGATTATTAAGGTGAGGTAAAGGGATTGAGGTTCTAAATACCCATGGGGTGGTATACATGTTATTCTACTCCCATTAGTGGGAATTGGAATATGGTTCCAATTATCAATGATATGAATTAAGATTATGAAAGGTAATAATGAAATTATGATATTTGTTATCCCTTATGGATAGTTTAGTCTCTGGCATGGGCTGAAGTATGTAATGAACATCTAGTGTCTGTGGGAAGTGATGTGTCCTTTGATTTATCAAGGAGTAATTTAATAAATGAAAAATATATACAATTTTTATTATTTTTTATTATTTTTTAAACAGAATATGAAATTATTGAATGGATATTATTTTATACGTTGTTGATGGAGTCTTATTGAGTTTTACTCACACCCTACCATAGAAACTTCATCGATACCAGAATAGATTTCATGGTAGTATGATATTATAAGAGCAAGGTCCCTCTGTTAGATGACTGAGTTGGGAAAAATCATGGATGAGGAAACTAAACATGATTTCATGCCAAGCGAGGGAGTATTTAGTGTTTTGGTTTTCTTGGATTTTATATATTGACACATGGGACGTATTGGAATGATAGGTCTACTATTTAGTTTTGATATTATATTTCTTTCCTTTTCCATTATGTGATACTGGTATTGTTCTAGTTATGTGTGTATCATTTAATTATCCTGTTTTATTTACCATTATGTTACTACACTTGTAAAGTTTCTATAGTCTCCTCATGATCGATATTAGACCCTCACTACTAGTCAATAGCCTCGATATTTTGGGGAGTCATGTTTTAGGTCATGTTGTGATCTTTCTTGGGGCACAGATGTGTATTATATGTGTTAGGACAGTACATTGTGGTATTACATCCAGGTTTCTTTTCTTTTGATTTTTCAATCAACTTGGGATTGGTAGATGGGAGACAATGAAGAGTTAAGACATGGTTACGAGCATGTTAATTGGATTAAATTACCCATCCATGGGGGAAAATCCTAGGTAAACTAGGACGGGATATTGATGTTGAGGTATGTTGTTATAGTTGAATGTTATTTCACCATTGATTAAGACCTTGTTTTCTTATGAGATTATTTTTTGAAATATATTCTAATATTTTATTTTTTCCCATGAATATCACAACAATTGTGTATGCATGAATCATTCTAGGAACATGAGATTATTAGGATATATGAATCGTTAAATACAAACAAATGAAATTAAGTTTCTAGGTATGTTTTTTAAATTGAATTTTTTTCTTTCTTGTGGAATTTAAATGAAAATGATTAAAAATATGAAATTGATTGTTTCTGATGCATTACACATGGGTGTGCTTTCCCGTACATGCTAGAAGCTCATGGATGGTAACATTGTACCCCACATTCCCACTTTCCAAAGGTGGGTGACATCCATCACCTCTTGGGGGACGCTTTCTCCACATACCAAATGGGATGATGGGATAATAGTTTTTCATTGCATGGATTCCTCCTTGGAGCTAGTAACCTAGTATGGGTATCCCAAAATGATAAAGAAGTTGTTAGGGAAACCCATTCCTAGTGTCATCACACTATTAATTCTCGTAAATTATGTTACTTCTGTTAGGAAATTCAAAATGTTCTAGCTAGTGTAAAAACATTTGGTTAGGAAAATATTCACACTGAAGAAATTCTGGAATTTCATGATACTAGGATATTCTAACAAATTAATTCTTCTTTAGTAGGGGGATTCTCAAGGGCATATAAACCCATGTATTCCCCCATAGATCATGTGGTATCAGCCACCAGATTCATGTATTCGAGGATTCCCTCGGCTTCCAATGATTAACAAGGTCTATGCCACTAATTTAACATATTGTATATATTGATCAGACTGATCGTAATGCTAAAAATAGTGGATCAGATAGGCACACCCAAATAATGTATCCTTGGGATGGTTTACTATATGTGTTGATCAGAATTCCCAATAAGGATGTATCTTAGGTGGTGTGTCCCTATGAAGGGAAGGTTTCACAACATGAAAGCTAATATGGACACCGCAAATGGTGGATCAATGATGTTGTGTCTCATTAGAGAAGAAACAAAGGTTTACTATTGGATATAATTGAACTCATGGAGGATTCCTATGTATCCATGTGGTGGGGAATCAAAACCCATCTAGTTCGAATGGATGATTTTGGGATTACGCCCTAAGACTGCTCATATAAATTGCATCAACTTTTTGGGAGGTGGCGGCTCATGAAAAATCCAGATGGGTATGAAGGAAGTGTTGAAGTGGTGGGATGAATGTAGACAGAAACAATGTGAAGGGAATTGGTGCTGAGATGAAAGTAGCGGGCTTGAACCTCAGCGTGGTTTCCTGAATACCCCTGTTTCAGGAAATCCAAGCCCATGTATTCTTGGATTGGGGTGATGAGTAACCTAAGGAGGCATCTCATGAGAATGGATGCATGGATATGACTCACAGAATGAGGAACCATGGGTTGAGGCATGACCTCCCAAAAGCACTAGGGCTCTAGGGAGAGTTTCGAATGGGCCCTAAGTGTTTTTCTTGAACATCAACGAGTCATTCTAAGTATTCCTGTGGCAAAGAATAAAATTCCAAATAGTTCAGGATGTGACACATAGAATTGGGGTACATATAAAGGATAGTATCATGAAGACATGTCAGGTCATATGTGTTATTATCATCCAAACACTAGAGGGATACTCTTGGTTGGAGGAGTATGTTGAAATGTTAAGGGCTTACACAAACTTAGCATCCTAGATGGATGAGAAAACCTCATGGTGGTGGATCCAGAAGATGGGTCCCAAAAAGGGATGATGACACATTAGAAGGGTACATACCTAGGAGGGATCACCAAATTATACCATTTGATCGAGGATTCACCTAATCGATGATTCATACACAAACTATATCAATTATAGGGAGAAAAACCGATATTGTTCAAGAATAAAATTTAGTGTCATGATGGAAATTGGTGAACCAATGTGAAATGGTCGAGACTGATGGGTGATGGGATTGATCCTCGAGGAGGATTCCTGCAAACCTTTTGTGAAAAGGTATGGATCAATGTCTACATAGTTCGAATGAGAGTGGCATTGGGATTATTCATAGCTAGAGGCCCATCAGGGTATTTCATGGTTGATTCTTAATCTATGTCAATGTGAGTCATTCTCATTATGAGAAACAAGAGAGAGAATCAGACCTGATGATCATGTCATGAATGATGCAGCCACGAGGAATAGTGTGGGGCTTACGCATGGATATAATTTCAGGGAGATGAAGATTGTGACTTACTCCAGATGGGAAGCCTAGGGAGGGTTTCTATATATACGAGGAGGATATGTCTCTTTTATAGATATCACTAAATCATGGTTGGTCAGGGCTAATATGAAGACTACGCAAGGTATACATCGAGGTAATATGAATAGGGATATTGGATGCCAATCAAAAAGGTGGAAAGAAGAATGCTCTCAAATCTATAACCTTTATAGACCTCTTAGGCCAGCCACACATGTAAAAACTCAATGTTTAACATTATGTGTTGGAAATGAGGGTTTCTTGGTAGTTTAATGTCCTATATATCATAAGATGAGGACTCTATCCTCACCCCTTAGACATACATAACATGCATTGACCCATGCATGGGGAAGGGATGGCAGAACAATGCCTGACTGGATTGAGGTGGATGAGTGATAATTCTAGGGGATCACGTTAGTATGGCTATGAGACGACGCAATAGATTTTATTGTGAATATGAGAAGATGAATGTGGTAGGGAAACAATGTATAAAAACACTCAAGGAACAATGAAATCACTTCGTACAAACATGGAGGGCTACAAGTGAGAAGGTTTTTGTGAAGATGAAGGCATTGTAGAGATGGGGTTCATTAAACATTGGTGTTTCATGAAGAGTAGCGGATTTTAAAAGGAACGTGACTTGTGAATCATGGATAAATGGACCCCCAGAATGGGAGGATATTTTCAAATCATGATGACCAAGCTGAGGGATGGAGTCAACATGTTCTTAGAGGGTGGGTCATGAAGATTGAATTCTATTTGAAAACCCGATTACCGAATAGGGATTCCAACCATCGAGATGGCCATAGGGATTAGAGATGGGAATACCCAGATAAAGAGGATCCAAATAGGGAAATCAGATAGTTTTTTCACAAAGCTTAAACAACATGGGTGATTAATTTTTCTAGATTTATTGTAGAGAAATTGTGATTCATTAATTGGGAGATCCAAAGGTTAAAGGTCGGGTTGTCAATCCTTTTGAAGGATGGGGAGAAATCTATTTATTAGAACCTAGGATCATGATTCTAAGATGGTGCTCTATGAAGGAAATAGTGATTGGAAATCGGATACAGATCTGTCAATCGTAGAAGTTTACATCTTTTCTCTACAGCGGTCACCGAGTTTGTTGGACTCAGGAAGCCTTCCTTCATTTCTCCGCTATTGACAAAGATATGTCCACCAGTTGGCATTGCCTCGGTCATAGTGATAAAGATATTTTCACAGTGCCTTTGTGAAATTGAATCTTTGATGACTCTATTTTATTTTTATATGGAACCATTTTGAGGCATGTATTTTGGTGCCTAAAAATTCCCCCACTTATAATGATATTCAAGGTGAAAATGATGGTCATATTATGATATTAAATTTCTATGAACATATAGATGAAAAACCAAACTCACGATAGTAGTTGGTGGATCATGAATTTAGATCACTAAAATGCTCGTCGTAACCATGGGTCCATGAATCTCAATAGGTAGTCACCTATAAAGAGAGGATGAGGATCCATATTTTGATGGAATCAATATCAGATAACATTTCATTTGCTCTCGAATTGTGAATATCTAGTACCACCGTCAACTCTCTATGTGAATTAGGTTCAATGGATCGGTACTCCACGAACACATATTATTGATCTGGTGCATCGTGATCTATTGTTTCACAACAAATCGTAGCATTCCCTTCAAGGATTTGGGAATATGTGCTTTAGGGACCATGATTTTTAAATGAGATATGTGATGGATCTGGGTGAATGAGCATTGAAAATTGAAAAAGAAATTTTTACAATGTCCCAAAACTGAATGGAACAAATAAAAGCTGATTAGAAGTTCCTTGTACATTCTACTTAGTGGGAAGAGATGTAAGATAATCCTGAAATTGGAGATTATGTGCAGATTCATTATGAGAACTAGACCATAGTAGAGAATTTTTCTAAAATAAAAAAACTATCCCCTCTATAAGAGACTACAACTATATATTTTCAGTCATAAGGATGGCATTTTCATCCATAGAGAATGTAAGGACGAACTAGCTAGCTGGTTCAGGGGAACATGATTCCAATAGAAATTGTTTAGGCCTTCTGATGGCCATACGTAGAAGAACCACACACCTATTATCATTGATGGTCTTTTAAAATTCATCAATAACAATTATGGGAAAATCCTATAGTTTTATGTTTCCCCACATCATTACCACACCATTACAAATGATTTTGTAGGGACCCTGAAGAAGGGGTGGACCGATAATTGGGACCTGGACTACGGTTATAACATCAACGATTATTGGGCATGGGCTATCTAGGTACATGCATCATGAGATGAGTCTAAGGAAGAGTTGAGGTGAATAGGCATGTTGGAAGTTACATGCGGTGCTCAATTATATATCAACCATCTGAAAAATAGGGTTCCATTGATGTTGGGAAGTTGGTAATTGAGGGTCATCATCTTCAACTTTCATCATAGTGCTGTAGAAATCAGCCTCTTGGATCTCCACCAGATTTTAGGTATTCCAATTCTAGGGGCGATGTATGGTTAGTTACTGTTTCCGACACTTTCGTCGGGGCGCTCACATCTGTCTGTGGAGGACGCGTAGCTGTTGCCCTGCATTCCCGCTTTCCAAAGGCGGGCGGCATTCGTTCCTTGGTCAGGTACGTCTGCTCCTTGATCAAAATTGGATGATGGGATGTCAGTTCGTCCTTCCGTGGATTCCTCCTTGAAACTCGTCACCTAGTCTGGGTCTCCCTCATAGATTTAAGACGTTGTTCGTGAATCTCATTCCGGGTGCCATATCTTCATGGATGCTGGTTAATTACACTACTTCCGTCAAGACTTTCCATAGGGTCTTCAAATGGTAGCGACCTTTGGTCGGAGTAGATGTCAACATCAGGCATGTCGGGGCATCTTTGAGTGCGTGGACATAGGGGAACCTGTATTCTTCCTCATAAGAGGGCATCTCAAGGGTGAAGAACCTGAGGCATCCCACATCGGATGCAGGGAATCATATGCCATCTGGGGTATTCCTCAGCTTCCCATGTTTATCATGGGGAATGCCACGAGTTTAATGTCTTGCGGAGACGGTTACGCCAAAGGCGTGTCATCCGAGCTTTTCCTCAGGAAACTCGTGTTTATCACGTGGTAGGTCGCGAGCTTAACGTCTTGCGGAGACGGAATGAGGGTGATCAGAACATCCCATAGAGATGGATCAGATTGGTATATCCCAAAGGGATGACACTTGGAAGATGGATGGATCAGAACGCCCAATGAGGACGGATCCGAGGTGGTGCACTCTCATGCACCGCTAGGAGCAGCGAGAAGGTGGATGGCATGATCCCAGCGGGATGTGGCGGCCCGGGTGAGAATCCAGATGGGTGATGGATGGATGAATGAAGTGGAGGGGGAATGAAATGGGACCATCGCAGGGGAGACAGTGAAGTTGGTCTTGATCCTTGAAGAGGCTTCCTACGTATCCCCGTGGAAGGGAATCAAAGTCCGCGTAGTTCGGGATGGTGCCAGTGAACCGACGTGAATGTGGACCTTGGCCTGATGGATGTCGTTAGAGAACCAACGTAAAGGTGGACCTTGATCCGATGCGTCAGCGAACCGACATGAGGGTGGACCTTGGTCCGATGGGCATCGTTAGCGAACCGACATGATGGTGGACCTTGGTCTGATGGGCATCATCAGCGAACCGACGTGAAGGTTGAACTTGGTCCGATGGGCATCGTCAGCGAACCGACGTGAAGGTGGACCTTGGTCCGATGGGCATCGTCAGCGAACCGATGTGAAGGTGGACCTTGGTCCGATGGGAATCATCACCGAACCGACGGGAAGGTGGACCTTGGTCCGGATGGTGTGGAGCTTACACACTAGGCTACCCGGGTGTTGATGAACTGATGTGAAGAAGGTCGGAGTGACCAACAGATGGTGGTCTTGGACCTCTGGGAGGCTTCCAACGTACCATTCCTTGACATGGATCAAACACCTCTTAGTTCAAAGGGTTTCATCGGTGAACCGACGTGAATGTAGACCCAGGGGTCCACTAGTGGTAGTCTTGAACCTCGTGGAGGCTTCCTACGTACCATGTCGTGATATGGATCAAAGTCCTCGTAGTTCGGATGGTGGGTGTCGGTGAACTGACGTGAGGAAGGAGGGACCTTGGTCCAATGGGAGAGGGGCTTGAACCTCAGGGAGGCTTCCTACGTACCATGGCTGGACATGGATCAAAGACCTCATAGTTCGGGTGGTCACAACGGCTTACCGTCAGACTGGAATGTAGTTTAATGTCATACTAGACGAAGATGAACTCGACGTGGAGAAATGATGGGTGGGCTTTAACCTCGTAGAGGCTTTCTACGTACCATTTCTTGACATGGATCAAAGACCCCGTAGTTCAAATGGGTGTGTAGTTTAATGTCATGCGGGACAAGAAAAAAATGCCATGGATTACCATTGGTTGGGATTGAACATCTTGGAGGTTTCTATGTCCCCTGTGTAGAGGACAGGGATCAAAGCCCACGTAGTTCAAAAGGGTCATGAATCAGGGTGTACACAGAGGACAACGACCCGAAGATATGATGGGGCTTACACGTGGAAAGCGGCCTATGCACCGCTAGGAGCATCGAAGAGGTGGATGGCATGATCCCACCAGGATGTGACTGCCCGGGTGAGAATCAGGATGATGGTTTCGTGCTTGAGCCTTAAAGAGGCTTCCTACGTATCCCCGTTGCAGGGAATCAAAATCCACGTAGTTCTTCTGATGACGGCTTACCGCTGATTGGGGGTTTCATTGGCTTACCGCTGGATTGGGTGTGAACGGCTTGCCGCTGGATAAGGATGTGAACAGCTTACCACTAAATGGGGTCACAACGGCTTACCGTTAGATTGGGACACAACGGCTTACCGCTGGAAAAGGATGTCAATGGCTCACTGCTACATAGGATCACAATGGCTTACCGCTGATTGGGATCACAACAGTGGATGGGGCTTACGCGAGGAAGCTGCCCGGGTGCCGCTATGGAGCGGCAATGGTGAATGGGGCTTACGCAAAGAAGCTACCCGGGTGCCGCCAGGGAGCGGCAATGGTGCATGGGGCATACTCTAGGAAGTTGCCCATAATTTCTTCCTCATGTCTGGCCATGAGGGCATCCCAACTCGCTGGTGGGTTGAGGCATTTACCTATGCGCTATTTCACTAGAGGGATAATGCCAAGGGGAATTGGAATCAGGCCACTGTAATCATGGAATTAGGAGTCTTACGATTAGAGAATAAGGCATCTCTTGTTTAGTGCAAGAGGCATCCTATGATTGGCTCATAGGGTGATCACTACAGTTTAGAGTCTTGTAAGTAGGATTGTTGGCATCTCATGCTTGGAGAATAAGGCATCTCTCGTATAGGGCAGGAGGCATCCTATGTGTGGAACATAGGGAGAATACTACAGTTTAGAGTCATGTAGGTAGGACTGTTGGCATCTCATGCTAGGAGAATAAGGCATCTCTTGCCTAGAGCAAGGGGAATCCTATCATTTGTTAGATAGGGAGAATACTATAGTTTAGAGTCATGTAGGTAGGAATATTGGAATCTCATGCTTGGAGCATAAGGCATCTCTTGTATAGGGCAAGAGGCATCCTATCATTTGTTAGATAGGGGTGTACTATAGTTTATAGTCATGTAGATAAGACTATTGGCATCTCATTCTAGGAGAATAAGGCATCTCTCACTTGGAACAAGAGGCATCCTATCATTTGTTAGATATGGATTACTACAGTTTATAGTCATGTAGTTAGGACTATTAGGCAGAAGGTGACTAGAAATTGTTGGTGTTGGGACTTACGCAAGGGCGGCCCTTTCTGGTTCAACCTGGCATAGGATCCAAGTGATTGGGTTTGTAGGAGTTGCCTGAGGAATGGTTCGACTCAAGTTACTCGGGGAATAGATGATGAGAACCTCAACTCATGACATAGGAAACAAACCAAGAAGAATACATCAACTCAAGGTGTTTCATGGTGTGTGGAGGAGTGTATCAAATCATGGTATTCTACAGGTTTAACATGGGAGCGCAATGGAAAATCCCGGCATCCCGGCCAGAAAAGTTTGCGGTGCGAGGCACAATTTTTCATGGGGGTCTGTGACGGTAGTGAAGGGACCAGCCCGGAGGGTCGGGACCGCAACCCGACACTGACCCCGAGCGGGGGAGCGGGGGCGCAACCCCCGTGGTATGGACTGGTGGGCGCGAAGGTAGGATCCTTTCGAAGGATAGGTCTTCGAAAAGTAGCGTCTTAGAGCATGGCCTCGCGGAGAAATGGTCTCTCGCGGAGCAAAGGGGTCTTGCGGAGCTTGGTCTCGCTGAGTAGCATCGCGGAGCATTGGCTCGCAGAGCATGGACTCATAGAGGTTGGTCTCGCGGAGCAGCATCGTGGAGCATGGGCTCACGGAGCATGGACTCATGCAGCCTCGGCTCGGGAGCAGCAATGTGAAGGAAGCTACTCACGGTGCCTGGCCTCGCGGAGCCGCAATGCGGAGCTCCGCTCGGCCACCCAAGGGGGCGAACTGGCCGTGGCCGTCCCCTTGGAGAAGGGGGGTGAGCTGGGTATTTATAGGCAAGGGGCACTGCGAAGCAAAGCTCGCTCGGCGCGAAGACGGAGCTTGATCCACGGCGGATATTCGCGGCGCGTCGCGAACTTCAAGTCACTTTGTGGAGCCGTCCCACCTCATTTGCTTCGCGGTGGGCTTGTGAACGTCAGGGCGTTCACGGAGCACTACCGCCTCCTCTGCTTCGCGGCGGGTCTTCGCGGTGCGTCACAAACGTCGAGGCACTTCGCGAAGCCGTACCGCCTCCTTTGCTTCGCGGCAGGCTCATGAACGTCAGGGCGTTCGCGGAGCATTACCGCCTCATCTGCTTCGCTGCGGCGCTCCGCAATCGCGGAGACGACTTCACGAATGGGCTTTGCGAACCAGTTTTCCATCCAAACTTCAGATGTCCATAACTCCTAATCCGTAGCTCCGTTCGGGCCCTGCGACCTACCAAATCGACGCTTAAGAAATGTTCTACGATCTTGGATCGTGTATGGAAGCATTTGGAAAATTTTAGGGACGTGTTTTCCAGGGTCTATAGTTACGTACTGTATATAACACATGGGATAACCTAGAGTAGATTCCATAGAAAAAATGGTGCTGATGAACTTCATGTTGGTAAATGAAAAATAGTAGTTGGGGATGTCAATTTTAAGTAGTTATTTCGAATCTTCTGGAAATTCTCACCATTTCATGCCGCTGAAGGTGAGAAGGCACCTAAAAAGATACCAGCCAGGCCTCCCCCTGGTCCAAAGAGATCTCAGCATAGTAAATAAAATTCCTACTGGTGAATCCTTGAGGAAATCCGATAGAAACAATGGAGGTAGAATGTTAAATCTGAGTAGGAATCTATGGTTACGATGGATGGGTTTATCATTGTAGTTATTTGCACCTGGATTTTTCTATGTTGGGATATGAATATGGGTATGTGATCGAGGAAAGTCATTGTGATGTCCATGTTTGTAATGTGGAAGATTTTTTATCTTATAATCTCAGTATTGTAAAAGTTGTACAAGGTGATTTGAATCATCATTGAGGGAATGTAGATTCGGTTCGTATGTGGGACACTCAACTTCATGTACGAATAGTTAGATATGCACAAAATGGTTTAAGATAATATGAACCCTGCATCCCATACTTGATCATATTTTTCACCATCCATTCTGAACATAGTGGGATGTTTCCAGACAAAGTTGACATCCTAAGAGGTTATAATG
Source organism: Viscum album (assembly GCA_963277665.1). Taxonomy (NCBI): domain Eukaryota; kingdom Viridiplantae; phylum Streptophyta; class Magnoliopsida; order Santalales; family Viscaceae; genus Viscum; species Viscum album. The sequence continues at coordinate 852,876,303 of OY728159.1, forward strand.
ACAGTCTAGAAGGTAGAATAATTATATTTCCATCCATTCACACAACCAATGGGTTTACTCACTAATAAAATCTAGGGATCTAAGGATCATCGATCATACCTCATGGACTTCTGAGATGGAGTTCTAGTATCACTACTAAACCATGATCATATGTGTGATCCATACTCCCCCACACCATTTTTCTTGGTAGTACATTTTTATGTAGAGGAAAACCCCACAAGTTTATGTGGGAGTTCACAATGAGAACCACCCAACTGTGCGGAGGCATATGTGCCATGTGTTCACACAAGAAGATGGGAAGATGTGAAATAAACTAACACTGCGTACCGTTGTTTCCGAGTTGGTTGGTGAGTATGCAAGGAGATGGGAGATACCCCAACTATGGATATTCTTAAGCAACAGACTATTCATGCTAATGACGAGGTTCTCCCTCAACATTAGGTTAGGTGTAAGACAACATTCAAAAACACGCCGTAGTGAAATAGTAGAAAGAAAAATGTTCTTTGGACAGCTCTCTGTGGAATGGGAAGAGGAATGTTGGATAAACCAATGACTCCAACTAGGAAGAGTGAGGAGGGAGGGATGATACACTGATGGTTACGTAGGATACACAATTAGGCTCCTGGGAAATAGCTACTCCACATAGATATCCCTCATGTTTCTCTTTATCCCAAGGCTTGGAATTCCTTAGACGTATACTAAAAAATTCATCATATCTCCGAGATATGCGACCACCTTAACCATATCGGGACACATATAACAGAGAACAGATATTCCAAGGCCGAATTTCTGGTGTCTCGGGTGGAAGGGGAACAATATTTCACTGAGATAGAAAACATCGTGCATTATTAGGGCACCTTGTGACTAATGATGGATCAAGTAAATGTACAACTCAATCAAACATCCCAACCACAATCATCCACTGTTAAGATGAAGGAGAGTATTCCATTTCCTAAAAAATCATAGGATTTCTCTTGCAGAGAAAATTATAATAGGGGATCTCTTTTGAGGAAGGTGATGTTGTGTCCATAGAGATGGGATAGTTTTTTGAAACTCTTTATATATACTCGAAACCATTTTAATGTGTCACTAACTCAGATTAATAATGTATCTCAAATAAAATTTTTCATGTGCAGGAGAGCCTCAAACTAAAGTCCCCTTTCCACATAATTGAAATTGTATCATCAGGTCCTGCATCTGGGATGAAATTAACTGTTGAATACAGCAAGTCTATGGTAGCCATGGTGGCCATTATAGAATTATTGAAACTCCCAACCATATATGGGACCACGTTCGGGGATGCCAACAAAAAAACTCAAGGGTGGGATCTTCTATTTGAATTTTATATGTTATCTATCTAACAAAATTGAAAATTCTATTTTTCAATCCTGACCAACTAAAATGGCATGTTTTTTTCTAAGGTGTTTGTTGAATTGAACGTTCCATGATTTTGAGGAATTTCCGATATCATAGAAGTTATTTTTGAAGGGGAATTCCAGTCATTGTGGAATTAAACAACTAAATAGACCATAACATGGTGATCGTGAATATGGGATGGCCCACTGGGGGGATAGAACTTGAACATATCAAGATGGGATCTAGCAATTAAGATTGTCCATATAACATGATGCCCAATCCAATCGATCTGTCGTCCAATGTCCCCTGGAAAATTTACCCAAGAAGTTTGGTGAGCCAAATTGGAACGAGACTAGGATTCCAAGGGGTACCTTGAAATGTGAAAGTGGATGAGGATCCTAAGTAAATAGCATGAAAAGTGTGAATTTGAAGCGAGAGGCTATTCAAATGGTTTTCAAGAGACATGAAATAATTCAACAATGACAAAAGTACACTGAGTGATTGTATCTGGCTAAATGGATATCAAAAATATTATCACACAGAACCTATCTAGTGAGGACCTAGGATGAGTTACATTTTTACATCATGAAAATGAGGACAACAAACACGCAGGTTAACATCATACAGTAAGGATGATGGATTCAATAGTTTAATTTCATATGATTATGATGTTGCACTTAGGTAATTATACATTGAACCTTCATAATAGATTAATGTCATGTTACATGGACTATGGACTCCTAGTTTACATTTATATTATTTGTACAATTGTGAGAAGAAAAATTCCTAGGAGGTTAAAACATGGGGCTCGACCAATTTACTAAATGTATAGGCAGTGTTGTGTATCCCATAAGGATTGGAATTATGAAATACATAGTTTATAAGATTCCTTGCATTTTAAAGTCATCCGATAAGAATGTAGATGAATGGGAATACGCCTAAAGAGAGAGTACATGGTGTGGTTTCAGAAATCATAACATGAATGTGGAAAAAGAGAGTCCACTCCACACCATGTGCTCCCAAAATGAATCTCATGCCATGAGTCCAAAAAAGCGGGATCTTGGAGCTAGACATGAAGTTGGGTGTTCTTATGTATCCCATTAGAATGTGAATCAATCCACCTATAGTTATTAAGATGCCATGCAGTTTAACATCATGACATAAGGATTAAATGTCATAATGTAGTGTAATGTCATGTGACTAAGACTTGTGCATTCCAAATGTGAATTGTGTGTTGTAGCACACAACCAGACATGAATTAAGAGATATTTTCAACCCACACCATAAAAATTCCACAGGGGAACTATAGAAAAAAAATCATGAAATGGGGAATTAAAAAATCCATGTATAGTCTCGAGGATGAGTCAACTAGATGCCAATATGTATTCTAGTAGGTAGGAATCAAGACATATATAGTTCTGAACATGTTCTTCCATGATTGTCAGACCCACTTATGGAGAAAAAAATCATTTGATATATCATTTTTTATATAATCTTATATCTTTATTGGTGTTAACATCCTAGTATGAAATGTCTAGGGACACGACAAGAATCAAGACTCATAGGTCTATTAAATGACACGGTGAATAATCGGTGCCCATGGCCCTATCAAATGATAACACAATAATGATGTCTCATTTTTTATTGTGTGGAATGGACGGTTGATGTCATAGTTTAATGTCATATGAAAAGACCCTTTCATGTATATTAACATCATACATTATGGATGAAAGAGATCTAAGTTATAGGTCATAGAGATTGGACCAGGGGTCACAATGTTTCATGTGTGTGCATTACCATACCCTAAATTCAAAACCTATGTATTCTATGCTCCATGGTGGATAAAACGTGGGATTTAATGCCTTCCCCATCACATGTGTGTGAAATAGTGGGTTGGAAATTATTTTTGGGAACAATTCTAGGAACACCATCATTTTTACTCGACACACAAAAATTTTCTAAGTAACAACTCCATGGGTGTCAAAGATCCTCAAAGAAAAAGGGGAACTCGCCTAATATATTGGATTATAAGTGAGTAGAATGATGATGAATGATAACTATTGACCTTGTTCGAAACACATCACCCATTCCTCTATATCTTGTGATGGGAACAAACAACTAAGTATCGACCGATTACTATATTCGCAGTGAAAGACCTGTATCAACTTGTAATTTGATATCCTCCAAGGTGTTGGCTCATGAAGATAGGTTTTCACTGGGCCCTAGCATCCACACAATTAGGGGGTCCCTATAGATGTGAAATATGGTGGAAACCCAAATCACGAAATGTGTGAAGCAAGGATACTACTAGTGTTTTTTAATTGGCATGTGTTAAGGAATTGTACAAGGACGGGTATTATCAAAGGAATTACACTGTGTGAATATTATAACCCTGATGTTAATGGATACAGAATAAATCTAGAACATACCAAATATTTTAGGAGAGCATAAGAAAAAAGTTCTAGGATGAAGAAATATGTCTCACCCGGACTACAAAAAGGATGTCTGGGCCTCACTATGTATATCAAAACGATGAAAATAAATCCATGTGTAGTTATGAAATGGAATTATAGGGGGCCAATTATGAAGAGGGTGATATCCACTTAACCAAGAAACATCATAGATATTACCTAGTTTAATTTAATGAGATATTATACTGTAATAATCATATTTTACAAGCATAGTGATCAGAACATAAACATAGAAGTTTAATTTCATATTCATGGGACAAACCCGTGTAGTTTATCATCATGTGGAAAGGGAGGATACAATGAAGGATCATGAAGGACGTACATGAAATTTTTCTAGAATATTTATGTGAATAACGACAAAGTGGGACCCATGCCACACCACATTCTTCCGGGAGAAACCTGGGCTATGAATGGGGTGAAAAGGTTCATAATGATGTGTTTGGGCCTAGGTAAATAATGTTTGGGCATCACTACATATCCCAGGAGGTTGATAATAAGGACACATATAGTATTTGAATATGGAATGGAATATATGTAGTGAAAAAAGAGATATATAATCTAAAATAAATAAAAATTATGGATATGTAGTATAACATCATACCGTTCAGATGAAAAGGTGCAGTTTAATGTCATACAATATGAGTGTAAGAGTTATTAGTTTTTTTGTTAAATCTTAGTCCAAAAGGGGAATATTCCAAAAGGAAAAAATATGGTCCATGGTTCCCTATGGAATCCTAACATGAATAAAGACCAAGGGAGTATGCACCGAATCACATATTCCTAAAAGAATACTTACAGTTTAATTTCATTATGCGTGGACTTTTGTATAGGAGAACCTAGTTTATGTACATAGATTTCATACCATGAGGTGTGAATCACATCCATGTGGGCATGAAACTTATTAAAAACCCAAAACCAATGTGATCCATGCTCGGTGTGGGAAATAAGGGGTTTAGAAGATCAGAAAAATATTTGTAGTGTACGATAGAGAAACATAGGTGTGGGGACATGTATAACAGTAAAACAATGATCTATTTTCTAAACACACAGTGTACCATGTAGGCATACCACCAAGGGTCTAAAAGATCCACCTTGGCATAAGGAGGTGGAAAGGGGTGTGAAGCATGAGGCCAATATTTGGGGAATAACATAGTTTGCGATAATGATAGAGGATAACTACTGACCATGACTGCAACACTTATCTATATCGTGTTTTATTGGGATGGGAAAATGTTTTTGTTTGAAATAATTTATATTGTTGGCCCAATATGGTAGGTGATAACTCTGGCCGATCATCCATACAATTAGGGTTTCCCTTCTGATATGAATGATTGTGGATATCCAAATAAGGGTAAATATGAAGCATGGAGATGGAATGTAAGATTTTCCATATAAAATCCAATAGTCTAGGGCCAATAACATAGCACATATCATGCATGTATTTGTGGAGGAACATAGTTCTAGGGGATAAACTAAGGGATATATGAGACAAAAAATATGAGATGAAGGAATTGGAAAACCCGGTTAATGAACCTATGGTTAGACCCATGATTTCAGTACTCATGTGTTCTTAAGTATCCTATAGGGATGATAATAATGCTATACATTGTTCATGAATTACATGAATTTTAACATCCAGAGGTAAGAACATATGGATCTAATGTAGTTCATCGTCATACGGCTAGGACAATGGGTTAGGATAACATCATGAGGGTATATGAATAACATGGAAAAACAAACCCGACATGAATGAGGACCAAAGAAAATATACACCATAGTACGCATCCCCAAGAGGGGCCTCAAGCTACGGTGCCTTGAAAAATGGGAGGATTTGTGATACATGAGGCTAGACCCAACTACTAAATGGATGTGAATTTCTATGTATCCCATGAGGATGCGAATCAACCCACATATAGTTCATGACATGTCGTTCAGTTTGACTTCAAGACTTAAGGACCTAGAAACTAGGATGTGATTTTATGGGGGAGGACAGGGGGTGTCTATTGAAAACCTGTTTTGAATGAAGAAAAAATATACCCATACCACACCATGTACTCTCAGAGAATCCTGATTATAAGGAACCAATGATAGAGGGGCTTGAGTCTAGACCCGAAGACAAAATGTCTAATAGTTCTTACGTATCCCATGAGGATGTGAATCAAGCCTCATGTCTGTCTTCAAATTCCATGCTGTGAAACATCATGAGGTAAGGACGGAAGGGATAATAGTTTATTTTCTTAGAGCTTGGACCATGGAGTATGTTTACTATTTTTAGATTATTTATAACTAGGATGAATTTTGGGTAGTTTTATGTCTTTCATCTCTGAATGATTATACAGTTTAACGTCATATACAGATGGTAATATTTTATTCTTAGATGAAATATATTTTTCAGTCTTTGTCATTGATGGGATGAGTAATACATCCACCATCCAAAGTGACCAAAGATTATGCACCATTGTGGTAAACCTTAAGAATAATATAGGATCTATCTCCTTTCGGATCCAACATTGGTGGATTTCTATTGGTTATCATCATCATTCTTAGGGACATGACCACATCATCTAGAAGAAATGAGGGAAGATAAAATCTCTTATAAAAATCCATGGATATATTATTTTGGTGACTCTCTAGGTTGTGCAAGGAACTGACCCTATTCTCAAAAAAAGTTTCTAGTTCTTCCAGATAGACTTCATTGAATTTTTTGGGCATCTACATATTTTAGATGGCTATGAAGTGTGAAAAACTTTGGATTTCAATGGGGATAACTGCCAATGTTCTACAGAAAAGGGAGTACAGGGTCCCCTAGGTTAAATTTTCAAGCCATATTCTAGTAATCCGAGATAGCATTGGGATGCATGTCCAACTAACATTTTTTCTGTTGAACAACAATATTCTATAGAATTTTTGAGAGGGTCTTGTTGAATTCCTATACTTTCCCATTTTCTTTCACATGATATCAGGATGTACGGTTTGACTAGATACTATACTTGGGGTTAAATAAAATCATCTCAACTACATGGATCTTGGTACCATTATTGGTGAGAATTATGGGAGGGGCTCCAAATCATTAGATAGTGATAGAGCTCATAAATCCAAGGATATAATTGTATTTGACTTCCATGATTGGAATCTATTTTTCCTACTAGGAAATAAAATCAATGTCATTAAATGTGATCCTATATTGGAGATATGTTGTTGGTGGAAAAGGCCCCACAACTTCGAGTCCCCAAAACGCAAAGGGACAAAATTACATTGTATTATGAAGTGGATTTTGTGGTCTATGAAAAAAATTAGCATGGATATCCCTCTCTTTGAAACTCTTGGAGAACAAAATATAGTCATGGACTATGGTGGGCTAGAATTAGCCCAACCATCAAATCTGATGAGAGAGTTTCGTTCCTTCTTGGTGAGATCTACAGGAACCATCCTGAACATCCTGTATCGCACAAGGGATCTCATCTCCTTCAATAAAATGGAGGAGGAAACCATCAAACCCATTATTATAGATGATATTATCCTGATTGGGACCTCCATGGATCATAATTAGCTAGGATTGAACTTTATTGAGGCTTTCTATGTATCCTTGTGGTGGGTAATCAAAACCCCCATAGTTAGAATAGATGATTTGGGGCTTACACTCTGAGATTGTCCATATGAATGGAATGATATCACCTGGATGTATCATCCTAGATAAAATCAGGATGGGTATGGAGAAAGTGTTTAATGGGGAGAATAATGGATATTGAACCGATGTGATCAGAACCGATGTGGAGATGATAGTGTCTGACATTCCCCTCATGAAGGCTTTCTACGTATCACCATGGAAGGAAATCAAAGTCCACCTAGTTATAGAATATGGTGATGATTCACCTGATGAGGTGGATTACTAGAATGGACACATGGATAAGACCCTAACGAAGTGAATCCTTGGGTTGATTCATGATCTGCCAAAAAGACGACTGCTCGAGGGAGAGACTAAGATGGGGCATGACTGACAGTCTTGAGCCTCAAGATGGAATCCTACGAATCCTCATTGCAGGGAACCAAAATCAAAGTTGTTTTCTATGTGGGGAATATAAATTGGGTATAAATAAAGTATAGTGACCTGTAGACATGTTAGGGATTACTTGGGGTTAGCATATCATCACCTGATAAAAACACTTGGTTGTAGTATAATGGTGAAATGTTCATGGATTACATGTAATTAGCCTTCTAGATAGATCGAAACACCTCATAGAGGAAGATCAAGAAGATGTGTCCCAAAATTTATTTTTACACATCAAGAGGGTACATACCTAGGAGGGAGCATCAAGGTATATTTTTTGATAATAGTTTAATTTCAAGGATTCTTCCTATGTACCCTATATATGCGATAGGGATAAAAACCCACATAGTTTGAGAATACAGTTTTATTTTGTAAGAGATGAGGGAAAACTGACATGAAATGGTCAGGACTGATGGTTTATGGGATTTAAACTCAGTGAGGCTTACAACACATCTTTCTTGTAAAGGGAAAGAATCAATGTCTACATAGTTAGATATAGAGGTTCCTGGGGCTTATACATAGAAAGCAGCCCATTACAGGATGTAGTCATCAACATTTACTATGTGACCACATTATTTATGCTTAGTGTGAGAAATAAAAGGTAAAATCATACCAAATGATCGTGTCGCGAAATATGAGTCCATGAGGAATGGTGTGGGGAATTGGTTTGGGTAAAGGCCTCGGGAGATGATGATTTGGAATTTCTCTAGATGGCAAGCATGAAGAGGGTGTCCAAATGTTTGAGTATGATATTTACATCATACAGGGATCAACACATTAAGGTGGTTCAAGGATTATATGGATGCTCCTGAGGTTTGTGTGTTGATAATGTGTTGAGGGGGAGAAGAGGTGGATCGATTTGTCGGGCAGAAAGAGACTTCTGGTTTCATCCAATTATGTCACTCTCAGGTCGGAAACGCATGAAAAAACTAACAGTTTAATATCATGTGTTTGGGACATGGAATTCATCGTAGTTTAAAATCATATACCTCGGATTATGAGGACTCCATATTCACCACATGGAATTACATTACATTCACTGACCCACATTTGCGGGCAGAAAGGCACCGGCAAGGCCTGATGGGATTGAGGTGGAGGAATGTTCACTTGAGGGAATCGCATTAGAGTGGCTATGCAAAGATGTAATATGATGTTATAATTTCTATTTAATGAAACATTTATAAGGGAAACACTATACAAATCACCGCATGAGTATCCATTAAATCACATTAAAAATGTCTGGATTGCAACATAAGAGAAGCGTTTGCGAAGTAGAAGGTTTTGGGGAGGGGAGTTTGTAAAGACTGGGATATTCTAGATTATAATGAGATTCAAAAATGAAAGGTCCTATTGAATAATGGAGAAAAGGACCCATAAAAAGAGACAATATTTTCAATGCATGATAACATATCCAAGGAATTAACTCAACATGTATTTGGAGGGTGCTTCATGATGATAGAATTCTTTGCGAAGAATTGAGTAAACAAAAGGCACCCCTACATTCGAGATTACCATTGAGAATCTTGAAATGAATCTCCAATTGAAGTGGAGGAAAATGGATCAGAGGAAAACATGGTTTGAAAAAATCAAGCACCTTGGGTGATGAATGTTTTCCAATTGTTCATAGAGGAAATGGTGTTTCACAAATCAAGACCATGAAATGCGAATGGTCAGGGTGTAAATAATTTAGAAGGAAGGGGGTCCATTAATATATGATAACCTAGTATCAAGATGCTTTTATGGTGCACAGTGATGTAAATGGAAATCAACAATTAGAGGCATATATGTCAGATCACCAAGGCTTCCATCATTTTACTATAGTGGTCACAGAGTTCAATAGGCAGACAAATGTGTCCATTATTTTCTCTTGGTGGTCACATAGTTCATCTAACTTACAATGGATTCCGGCATTTCTCTATAGTGGTCAAATAAGAGGGATCCTATTTAAATTTCACCAGTTTAATTGATAAATTCATTCTTGCAGTTGCATCGCAAAAAAGACCCTTTGGTGATTTTGTTCCGTTTTACTATGGACACATTTCAAGGTACGGATTTTGGTGATAATATTAATAAAAATTGTAAAATAATGAATGATATTAATAAATAGTTGTGTAAAAAAAATTTAAAATGGGAATGTTTTACCCCTGTTATCCATGTCCTTGATGTATAATGGTTAGGGGTATAGATAACTCCTCAATTTCGATAATGATATAGGGTATATTGGGAATGAATTTTGATTACTATTGTGAATTACTATTTTTAAATATGTTGATGTTAATAGATGTTTCATGATATGATTGATTAAATTTTTTTAGAAATTCCTCTATGGCGATTCATATCTATTAAATGAAACAATTTCATGGAAAATAATTTTCTACTAGTAGGGGACGCTGAGGCACCAACAGTTTTGGATGAGGATGTAAAAGAGAAGTTATATGAGATATTTTCACTCATCATGCAGTTTATATAGAATATCCTAAAGCGAGTGGTAAATAGTATGTTTTACATAATCCATGAGTTAAATTCTCATCACCCTTAGACATTCAATGAAGAGGGTGGACCTGGGCCATAAGAGTTCTTGAATGAGTCTATCCAGACTATATTTGGGCATTTAGAGGGTCTCAATAAAAAATGTGTCATATATTCTACCTACATGTTTTATGTATCAGTGAAGCGATGGAGGGAAATTAAATCTATGAATGCACAAGTTGTTGGTGTTTTAGGGAACGAAATTTTTGTGATCTTCATAGATAACATTTATCCATATATCATAAGGTTTAACTGGGTAACTGAGTTCATGAATTTGACTAATAGGATTAAGTTTGTGATGAACTATGTGGGAGGCCTTATAGATTTTTATATAATATCTCTCTCATTGGAAGGGAATGAGAAGGATATTAAAAGGAATATTGAGGATGGACATAAATTTGATTTGAATTCCATGGTTAACATCATTCAATTTAATAAGGTCCCTAAGGTGGTTGATCATGATCCCATAACAGAGGGGAACCTGAAGGAGGAATCTTGTGCAAGACAGATGGATGATGTTGGCCAATCATTATGATTATCTTATTATAGAAGGAACCATTTAAATTAAACTTATTTTTGTGGGGATTGAATGAAGTGTGACTAGGTGGAGGATCAGTTACTGATGATCTTACTAGAGTTATTATCCACTAGTGTGGTATGTCGATCTACAATCGTAGACACTCTCCCCGACTAGTAGTAAGGTTCCAATTTTGTGATAGGATGGGACATGTATAAAATTTATTTTGATACATGAGATAGATTGGTAATTATGGAGTAACTATAGAGAATATGTGTTTGTGGATGGGATCATATATACCATATCAGTTATGAAGTTGGAGTAATATAGTCCCTGGAGGTTGAGGGAGTAAAAAATGTGATTCTAGGAAAGTGCTCCCATATCAGGTGCAGATTTCAGAGCTCTGACTGCATCAAATGGAAGAGAGGAAGCATAGATACATGTTTTTCAACCTTCACTAGTGGATAGTGAGGCTAGAATATAGATAGATAATCATATTATTCATGAATCATCAATACAAGCTAGTTCTTTATTTGATACAAGTTCCCCTAATTCCTTTATTTCTATTGAACATGTTAATATTTGGATAATGGAAATAGAGTTTCTGAGTGGGGTGTCTATGATAGATAAACATTTTGGAGTATTTTTTAGGGAAATCCTTATGTACAAAGAGTATTCTCTTGAGGTTATAGAGTATCATTTTCATTGGGATCCTTACAATCTAGATATGTCTAGATTTAACCAAATAGTGTGTATGGAATAGTTAGTATTGTACCAAGACCACATTGACTATTACAACCTGAGATTGATCATTACATCACATGGTGGGGGAAATATATTTACTATGGAAAAAAGGATATCAGGTACTCTATGTGGACCCAGTAATCTAGAAATTGGGTTAGCTTTTTTTCAGATTATATGTTTTATTTGGATTTATGGGAGAATGAAAGAATATTTATTTCCACCCATATTTGAAAGGATTAATGATGTGTTTCAGGAAGTATTTGTAGGTTTCCACCTTGAAGAGTCGTGGTATTTATGATTGAGATCATGTCACAGGATGAGCTAGTTTCTATTACACCATACATATTGGAACTAAACGTTCTTCTAGAGATTAATACAATACTAGAAAATTTTGAGGATATGGTATTTATCAAAAAATGTATGTCACGTTTCTATTATCTTGTCATTTTTTCAATGAAGGATGTTAGAACATTGAACATGTATATTTATTATTGTATGTTGAACATGATGGCTATGAAGAACAAGTATCCTATTAAATGTATCATGGATATATTTTTCCATTTGATGGGATCATGTGTATTATCAATGATGGTCTTATGATCGAACTAACATTAGTTGAGAGTTCAACCATCTGGTATAAAAATGAATACTTTTAGGTGTAGTTATGGACACTATGAGTTTTGAATTATGTTATATAGGATAACATACATTGTAGTAGTGTTTACGACCTTCATGGTTAGAATCATCCATCTGTATTGGGATCGGTTTATGGATGTGTTTTTGGATGACATCTTGGTGTACTCCAAGACTAATGACTATCATGTACTACATCTTGACATCCTCATGAGTAATCTGATAGAGAATTGGATATATGCCGACCTATCTAAGATTCAAATATATATTGATCAATTACCCTTATTAGGTAATATCATATTGGACGAATGCGTGTTAGTGGTCCTAGAGATGGTATATACAGTAGTATCTATGGATTAGCCCAATATATTATCATAACTGATTAGTATTTTGGAGTTTTTTATAGTCATTATGAGGTTCATAGAAGAATTTTATTGGTTATGATATTCATTTTCATTCATTACTAGGAAGTGGATAATGTTTTAATGGTCAATATTATGTGAGAATGATATCCCGGAGTTGAAGAAGAATTTGAAATCAACCCCAATCGCCATCCTACCCGATCTATTTTTGAAATATATAGTGTATTGTTACCATTTAGGGATAAATAATGGATCAATGTTATTGTAGAGAGAGATATTTATGACAAATGAGTCGTAAAATTTGAGGCCACATGAATAGAATTACAAAACACACAAACTTGAGTTGGATTCTTTAGTTTAGGCTTGGATGTGATGGATTCCTTATCAATGTTTCTTTGAATTTATATTGTGTTTACGCATCACATGAGCATGAAGATAATATTTTTGCAGATATATTATAATCTATAGATGTATTGGTGGGTTTCGAATATGTAGTGGTTTGATTTTTTACTATCATATACACACAAGAATGGCAACAATGTAGCTAAAACATTAAAAAGGAAAAAATAGAAAAATGGTGATACAAAGTTTAGTTATTAGTTAAAGATAATGAATAAAATGGTTTAGATGCATTATTTGGTTTAGGAGGATCTTGAGAAGATGAATCTCATATTAGTTTTACTATCGTATACACTTTTGGACAGTATCATCAATAAGTAGTTTGAATATGTGAAATGATTTCCCATGAGGGAAATATTGGATGTTGGGGAGACACATTCAAATTAGAGCATAGATAATGATGTTATCATCAATGTGGGTATTATTTATTATTCCTATATGCATGAAAGAGGAACTGATTTGGGAATTTCATTACACAATGTAAGAGGTGCATCTTGGTGTTGAAATATTTTATGTGACCTACATCAACAATTTTTTTTAATGGTAATGACGAAAGGGATATCAGGTTCATGACATAATGTTACATGTGTGAATAGGTTAAGTGAGAGATTTCAAATCCAGGAGGTTTAATTCATCCATTTCCAATTTCAGAATGGTTGTGGGATGGGATTACTGTGAAATTTGGGGTGGGTCAGTGGAGGGAACATTAGCGGAATAAAAATATTTTGGTGACTGTGGATTGTTTAACAAATTCAGCTTATGTATTTCCTATATGGGAGACATTACCAGTGGATCAGTTGGCGGAATTATATGATTGGGAGATATTCCATCTATATGTGGTGTCATGGAATATTTTTTTTAGACTGTGACTCCTAGATTACATCATAACTCTTGTAGGGATTACATAAGTTTCATCAGACACATGTTTTTTATGAACAAATTTCAACCAACATAGAGAAGGTAATTTGGAACCTAAAATATATATTCATGGATATATTCTTGGGGAATGTTTTTTTAACACTGATAGATATTAGTTTAAGCACCTTGAATTTTTGGTGTTCTCTGATAACAATAGTTATTAGGAAACTATTAATATGGAACCATCTGAGTCTCTTTATGGTAGGCTATACAGATCTCCTCTATATTGGTTGGAGGTAGGTGAATCATTGTTTTTGGGACCGAGTATAGTTTAGGTGATGTTGTAGAGGGTGACTCTAATTCATAAACACTTGGATATGACTCAAATTAAATAGAAATCATATACTAATATACATCTATGAGCCCAGTAGTATACAAAAGGTGATGCTGTATTCTATCGGGTGACTCTAAAGATGGATCCCCGTAGGATATTGGGGTTGGTAAATATAGATCCTCGGTTAGTAAAAACGTTGGATATTTTGGGGAGAATCTGGTTGATGACATACCTATTAACTCATCCATAATTATAGTGTTATGGATTAAATTTTTCAAGTGTCACAACATTGTCACTGTCACCCTGAACCTTCTAATGTGAACGTTGTGCATGATGTTGAGCTTGAGATAGATGTTTCCTTTGGGTATAATATGATATATGTGTTGGATCATAGTGATAATATTATTAGGGTAAATACTGTGTTGATAGATCGTGTTTTTTGGATTCATGGGAATGTTTAGGAGGAAAATTGGGAAAGAGAAGCAGATATTCAGTCTTAGTGGCCAAATTTCTTTTACTCTGAATCTTAGAGTTGTTTGGGAGTATTGATAAAGGATAAGTTGTTATAAGTTGGGGAAATATCAAAAAAATATTTAAATTTACCGAGATCTTTACTTGTGTTTTTTCGTTGTTTTGAGAATGTTTTTATTGGGTTATACCATTGGCAGTTTGTGTGTAAAATTGGACAAAATTGGAAGGAGTTGTAGTGAATGAACAGCACCTGATTTCCACAAATCATGCACTCCATACCAGAAAACATAGTGAACCCAAATAGAGGGTATTGACATGGTTGGTTCAAGGATTATCAAATTGTAAAACATATTAGGAAAACCATGCACCCCCCGCCCCCCACTAGAAGAGGAACATAGTTGTGTTTTATGGTTTGGGAATCCTTGAACTCCTACATAGGAAATCATGAACAAGTTTTTAATTAACCCAAAAACAATATTTAGAATACATGAACCCTTAATTTTAGCCTCAAATAAACACCAACAAGTACATAAATGGTTTATATGACTTATTCAGTTCACAGATGAATTCCAAAGGCTCTCGACCTCCATTCAAGATGATTCAATGCCTGATTTGAAGATATAGATCTCCCTCAATAATAAATCTTAATTTTCTATGGGTTCCTTCCTCTCTCATTTGTTTCTCTCATACTTTTCATGCTAGTTTTTTATGTTTTATATGTATAGTGATCTATATTTTTTGGTTTCTTGATTTATTTGATCTTGTAATTAGGATTCACTTCTAAATCATAGTATTCAGTATTGTTCTATTTAAATTGGGGATTTAGGTTGGCTAGAATTATTCGTCTACATTGAGGTAGGTGGTCCATTATTAAACTGCAAAAACCAAAATTTTAATTACATATACGTAATGGAATATTTTATATTTGATGATTAGAAATTTATTTTTTAAATTTGAATTAATTTAATTGTTAATTTAATTAACTAAGGGATTAAAGTATTAGTGATATCAGGATTATTGAATTTGATTGATTAATTTTTTTAATCAATTAGTAGATATTTATGTGTTTGTGAAATTAATTGAATTGGAATAATTAATTTTTGAATTATTTAATATAATTGTTGTGATTAATTAATTTTTGATTTAAATAATGTGAATTCTTTTGTTTAGGAAATTTTTCAATTTAAAATATTTATATTTTGAATTAATTGTGGTTATATTGGGAATGTGTGTTTGATTAATTAATTGTTAAATTATTTTATAGAGATATTTGTTATTATAACATTGATTAAATTTTATTAATTAATTCCGTAAATAATTAATGGAATTGATGTGTTTTTTTGGTTGAATTAATTAATTGAATTTATGCGATTTATTAGTATTTGAATTTAATAATGTAAAAAATTTGAATATGAAATTGTTTAATTGGATTCATTAATTAGTTTGTTAATTAATGGGTGGTTTTGGTACATCTGATATATTAATACATTTGAAATTGCTATACTATGATATATGTGACAATCATGTGTAGTAAAAGGCCTACTCTTTAAAATTATTATAGTGATAAATATTGATAAATTAATGTGGTATTTGAAATACTCTATTAAAAGACCATAGATATTATTGAGGTGTGGGATTGGGACCGGGATCCATTGACCCACAGGGTGTTATACACTATATTATTCTCACAATATTTTTCATTGGACTCTGTTTCCAATTGGAATTCAAATTATATAAGATAATGACTGGTAAAAATGGAATTATGATATATTTAATCCCTTAGAGAAATATAAGGCACCTACATCATTCGAAGTTGTTACTGAGGTTTGGGGTTCCTTGAGAACCTTAGATCTTTGTGCGTAAATAAAGAGTAATTAATTAAATTTAAATTGATTCCATTATTAATTACATTTTATTCATTATACAAGTATATATAGTTTAATTTGATGGATATTTTTTGGACACTATTGGTGGTGACAAATAGTGTTGTACTCAAACCGGACTCGAGCTTCAGGATTGGTACTTGAATGGATATCATGGTTTAAGAATATGACGAGGGATAGGGACTTCTGTGGTATGGATGAGGTTGGATGGAGAACAGATTATAAAACTATACATGATGTTGGGACCCGATGGGGAGTATTTATTTGTTTTATTTGTTTTTGGTTTTTCATATTTTAATATGACACATATTGGCATGACATATCAACAATTTATTTGGGATATTGTATTTATTGTTTTTTTCATTAAGTTATAATGACATTTTCCATGTTATGGATATATAATTCGGTAATTAGAATTTATTTTATGTTATGTTATTACTCAGATAAAGAGGGTATAGTCCCCCTATGATCGATATTGGAGACTCATTTCTACTCAAAGTCTCGTGAGGTACAGGGAGGCACATATGAGGTCATGTGGAAAACTAGCTAGGGGTACTAGTTTGTGGATACTAGGTTGAAACATTACAAAACCTATAGACATTAGGTGATGACTTATTTTATGATTTGTAATTTTCTTCTTTGTATACCCTTTTCCGTAGTTCAATTTTAGGAATTTCCTCTCTTTTATTGACTCAAATCCACTTATTTATATTATTGAGATTTTATTATGGCTAAATAACTACCTATTGTCTATTTTAATCCCCATGTCATAGGATATACCCAATAGGGATCATGAATGACCTTTGACCTATGTCAGAATTAACTCAAGTTTAGTTTTTCATGTCATTTGAGTAGATTTATAATAACACCAAATAAAGCGATAATATCTATATTTCACTAAGTAATAGGATTACTTTTTCTATATCATTGCTCATTTATTTTAGTACTTCATTCCTAAAAAAGTATATATGAATCATGGAATTCTGCAAAAAAATACCCATCCAGTTCGTCATATTGACAATATAAACTCTTTTCCTTTTGTTTCCTTTCTATGGGCTTATGATCTATGTGTGGCCAAATCACAAAGAAAAATTGTGTTTCCATTATCATTGAGTTATTCAATTAGACCATTCTTGCATTAAGATATTCTTGTGGCACCCAACATTAGAAATGGAAAATTTGGATTTATAATAAATGTATTGAATAGTTTTTTCTTTGGAAGTATTATAAAACATTGTATTTTAAAGGGATATATTATCTCACAATACAATATCATGTATTAAATTATATGAAATAATTTTTTAATAAAATTCTATTTGGAATCATGTTTCTTATACAAAGTCATAAAATTTATTCCATACTAAGGTGTGTTTCTCTTTAAAAAACTCATAGCTTGTGTTATTAACCCAAATTAAAATCCACATATATTTATAATTATCCATGTTCATCCAATAAATAAGGTATATAAAACACATTCATGTAATGGTTTAGTGTAATAATAATTTAATAATTTATATAATAGTAATCATTTAATAATAGTTAGATGACCCTCACATTTCTAGATAGTTATTAATCTCATAATCTTATAAACATTGGAACCTAGAGTCCCTATATTGATTATTCCTAAATGAAAAAAATATATTATCCTAGAACCCATAATCCATGATCTGGTGTTGGTAATTTAATCATTATATATCATAAATTGATATTGTTGATGCTGAACCAAATATTTCATTAGAACTATATAAAATAAAAATACAAATTGGATCAATTATATTCTCAAATAATTTATTTATTGTTTTAGAGAAATAGGAAAAAATTATAACATCATACATTAAAAAAACACATTCATAAAGATGACCATTGACTTCCACTATACCCATATTTTCAAATTCCACATTTGGTCATCATCTTGATCCATATGATTCCCTTTTAGGAAAAATTCATTTAACCTATATCATTATAACATTGATGAAAATGAATCAAAAACATGGTAAGAGAAAATGTTCAGTAAGGGATATTTAAACATTAAAAATTGAGTGTTATCTGGGAGAATAATAATATCATATTTATTTGAAAACATAATCGATGTGCATGACTAAAACATAACAATATACAAACACATCGATACCTATATCATCAAACATGAAAACATGGCATAAGGATTTTTCAATGTCATGAGTAATAAAAATAAATAATCATTTTCCATGTGATATCTATATTGATCGTAAAAAATATTATAAACCAATTTAATGTATAGATAAAACTTATTAGTGTTTGGAAAAACTTATTCACATAAATAATTAAAAATGGAAGAGGAATTGT
This sequence comes from Viscum album, assembly GCA_963277665.1. Classification (NCBI taxonomy): domain Eukaryota; kingdom Viridiplantae; phylum Streptophyta; class Magnoliopsida; order Santalales; family Viscaceae; genus Viscum; species Viscum album. Next base: position 852,895,233 of record OY728159.1, read on the forward strand.
GTTTGAATTACATATCTATAGTACCGAATGCATTAGATAGATATAAATAACCCTCCCAAACATGGTTTGTCACCAAACCTCCCATAATTTATTAATAATGTGACCACTCGTTCTTTGGTTATAAATGAAACAATGTTCCACAATTTATAATAAAAACACCAATCTAGGATCTAAAACAAAAAGATTTGTTATTATATAATATATCTTATCATCTATAAAAAATAATGTTCATAGATAAATTATTTCATCACTGTCTCAATGAAAAAAAATTATTCTCTTAATAACAAGATTATCATTTTAAAAGAAATGGTTCTCAAAAATTAAATTTGGAACATGATTATCATATAAAAAAGAAACTATTTCCACAACAATCACCACAAAACAAAATTAACCCATTGCAAATAACTGGGATCCATAATAATCATTTTGAAACAATATGAACCAATTGGAATGACATGGGTTCATTGAAAATATTATTGAATCAATATTAATTCATCCAGGAAATGAATTAGGATTGTATCATCCAAAAATATACCCATTAGATCATATATAACTAGGTGGGTTATTAACTTTGATGGATGGAAATACCATTAAAGGATCTGTGAATTTTTTTGGGGGATATAAAATTTTCATTTTTTAAATCACGTTTATGGACAGAAAATCAAAATTAAATTATGAAAAAACATTTATTTTATAAAAAAAACATATAACAATAAGATTTAAGATTAAAAATAAATAATGGAAATTATTTTGGGAAAACCAATTCCTCGTGTAAATATTTAAAAAACAAACTTTTTAAATCATTTTGTAAAATGGATTTAAATTTGAGTCTTATTTAAAAATAAAAAAAATCCATTCAAAAAAATTAATATATGTCTTATAACCATGTATAATTGATTTATGAAAATAAGGAATTTAAAAAAATAAAAACATTTAAAACATTTAAGGGAAATGGATGTATAATTATAAATATACTATATTTAAAAGAAAAAATACATATCAGGTATCAATTAAAAATTATTTTCTCGATTTTTCTTTAGTAAATATGAGATTAAATTGAAATATAACATGTTAACCACATTAACCACTTTTTTATAATAAATTTATTTCATTCATAATAATACTATCACATTATTTCCTCAAAAATACACGTGAACAAAAGAAACCCCAAAATAAAAAATGTTGAGTCATAAAATATTTTCCACATTGGTAACCCCACAGTCAAAATCCCCATGAATGAATAATATTAAATGAAACATTAAATGTCATAAATATTGGTTGGTTCATGATATTTCAGTTCAAATGGAAATATTTCAATCTAAAATGAATATTGGTATCTATCATATATTTATGTATCAAAAAGATATAATTTTGGTTGAATAAACCTTCCAAAAATCAAACAACATAATATAAGAATTAATTAATTAATTAATTATGTGTATCAATTGTAATAACACATAAATGATTTTGAAATAAAACAAAATATAATCAAATTTAATTGTAGTTATAATCGAGACATATGATTATCAATGATGAATTAATTTACTGAATAAGGAAAAATTGATTAATTATATTTTTTACCACATGGTAATTTTCAAGTAAATTACCCTTAAATAAGAAAATTAAGATTGAAACATAAAATAAAATTATGTATAAAAGATTCATGTTATTTAATTAAGGGGATGTATATACACCACAAAAAATCAAGTATTGAATATTTAATGTTTCTCACAAAAAGAAAGAGGTTATCAGATCCAATGTTTGATAATATACCCTTGATGCTAGTCAAATGTTGGTGTGTGGGGAGGAATGATTAATGTCATGTAGCAAACCAGATTAGGTAAATGGTGAGAAGAATTAATAATGGGATGTTACAATGTGGTATTAGAGCATAGTTTTATTTTATTTTATTTTTTCTCTCTATTTGTAAATAAATACATGATACTAAAGAGTGATGGACCACGGTTTTGAGCTCTTTCCTAGGAGTTTAAAATCAATGTTTGGGGGAACAAAATGTACAAAGTTTGGGATTTTTTGTTGTTTATGAATTTTTTCATATAGTTGAATTTTATTTCACATTGGGGTATACACATGTTGTTTGATATGATTATTGTTTCTATGAATTTAAAAGATCTTATTTTTTGTTTCATACTGTAATGAGAATTGAGTATTAATTCATTATTATAGGAATTCAAGATTATTAATTGACATGCATCATTTTAGGTATCTATAGTAATAGATGGTTCTCAGTAAGATATTGTAATTGAACAGTTTTCCTTACAAGTGGAATTGAATTGAAAAAGTTTCATTGTATTAAATTCATAATGATTGAATAATGATTAAGTATATGATAATATGTGTGTCTAATGTGATTAGAAATTGGGAATGTGTTTAGTCTTTTAAACCATAAACGTAATGTGAGATGGTTATGGTTAGAGATTACACCTCATATTTGACAATGTGTAGGGGTAATGGGGGTGGAAATGAATTGTTATGTCAATTGTGAATCCTTGTTTTTTTATGTGTTGATGTTCTGAGATGTTTTCTCAAATAATTTTCTAGCATTGTATAAATATACACCTTTGTGATGACACTTGTAGATAGAAAAATGAGATGTTATGGATGGCGATTCTCCACCAGCAGTGGATCCTCTAGCTCCGATTGTGTTAGGTGAAGAGGAATGTGAGACTTTATAAGAGTTATTTTCTCATATATTTCATTTTATAGGTATGGGTGCAGATATTGTTGTGAAGAGTATGTGAAAACATTCCCCAAAGTCTAAATTACATAACATGTTCAATTTCATGTGAGATGGTGGACCTAAGGATAAAGCATTTTGGAATGAGTCCATAATGACTATGAATGACTATTTGGATACTCCTACTGAGAAGAGGGTCAAATAGGTTTCTTATATTTTACAATTATCAGTGAAGCACTGGTGGTATGTTTAGGCTCTGAGTGGACATGATGATTGTATGTTATAGAATTTCTTTTTGGACAATTTGAAGGAGAAAATGTTTTTATATATTTTCCTATAGGATAGAGAAAATGAGATAATGGGGTTGAATCATGGGAATATTTTTGTGATGGTATATGATGGAAACTTTACATATTTGTATCACTTTTCTCCAATATTGTAAAGGAATTAGATGACTATGGTGAGGCATTACCAGGGTAGAATTAAATGTGTGATTGAGTCACATGTTCACATATATCAATTAAATATGTTTTGTGAGGTTGTGAACGAGGCTCTCATAGTTTATGGGAACTAGAATGAGGATTCCTCTATTGTAAAATTAATGTTTCTAGTCGATTAGGAGGTACTTTTTCCCAGATCAGGAACTTTCATTATTATATTAACAGTCAAGGGATAACAGAAAGTCTATCTAGGTGGATAAAGAGTAACGCAAGGCATTACCAATGTTCATTGCAACCAATTTGGTAGGCTAGTACATTATCTTAAACGCTATCACTGAGATCCAATAGAGATCAATCCCATAGTATGAAGGGACGTATACATATGTTTTTTAGGAACCCAAGATATGCATGCAATGGTGGAGTAGCAAGGGAAAATTATTTTATGGGATGAGGATTTTATACACCAAGTTAGGTAGGAATTTAGAGTATTAATAGAAACTGTATTGGAGCTATTGGATGATGTGTTTCTAGGAAAAATAACATATAATTGTAGATTGGTGTAGCATAGGGAGCTCAAACTACCACACAAGGAAGATATATAAGATAATTATAAAGAGTTCATCCCACACATGTGGATAGAAATTTTAGACCACTGATATTTATACCTACTATTGTGGTATATTATTCAAAATATTGGGAATTATATTATTCTAGTTTCTCTCATTCCATTATTTTTGAACAAATTTTGTATGGTTTGGGCCTATTAGTGGAGTTCGTCAGATGGTTAATGATGATAAATACCCTATTAAAAGTATATTTGGGATACATTTGTATGTGAAATGTGTATTTTCTCTTGATTGGGTGTATCATTTTCCCTAGGATCTATATATTCTAGAAATTACATGATTCCTCCAAAATATGTGTATGGACTGGTTGGTATCTTATTAAGAAAAAATTGATTTTTACCATAGAATTGTGACGTTTTTGTCACCTGAGGGTGAAAAATATATTCACTATTGATAATGGGATATAATAGTAGGTCATGTGGGGCCAGGTGTCCCAAATCTATGTAATATTTCCACTAATATAGGAATTTTTTTTCTATATTATGGGGGTTTGAAATAAGATGTCTTTCCACATATAGTGAAAATTATGCAATAAATTCTTCCTAAAGACACCCCATGGATTCCACCAGAGAGAAATGTATAATTTATGATTGAGCTCATGTTGGAAAAATGGATAGTTTATATTCCACTATTCATATTAGAACCAAGGGAGTTTCAAGGGATTAATATCTGGTAGTAGGAGTTATAGGATAAGGGATTTCTCCAACCATGTAGGTCTTGTTGGGTTTATCAAGTATTGTTTTCATTGAGGGTTTATAGAACATTGTTCTTGTGTTTTATTAATATATGATGATCTACAAGACTATGAATAAATGGTATTCTACACAACATTTTTTTTCATTTATTTAAATTTATAGGGTAGATTTTTTTTCTGCAATATTGACTTGAGATTAGGATATCATCAGTTGAGAGCACGGCACTCTGATATATTGATGACAACTTTAAGGATAAGGTATGGCCTTTAAGAGTTTTTCATCATTCCATTATAGATAAATAATACAACAGAAGGTGTTTATGGACTTGATTTATATACTCCCCCATCCATACATGGATCATTTTGTGGTTGGGTTGGTAGATGACATATTATTGTACTCTAAGACTCATGATGACCATACCAATAATCTTTTTATAATACTATGTATACTGAGAGAGAATAGTATATACACTAATCTATATATGTTCTTATTATGGATGGATCAGGTACCGTCCAAGTTCATATCATCTTGGAGGATGGTTTTCCAGTGGTCCTAGATAAGGTAAAAAAATCTGTATCTTGGGATAATTCGATATTTTTTATCAATATTTGTTGCATTCTAGGGTTAGATGAATATTATTAGAGATTAATATAAGAAATTTACATGTTTTAATCTCCTTAATGTCACTTAAAATTGTGTATATAATTATTTATAAAACAAAAAATTCATTCTATAAATGTTTGATGACTTTCCCTATGTGCTTATTGCAAACACATTTCATGTTAAATTTGAATACAAGGGTCACACTAAATCCCATTGAGAATGTAGGTGGGTTATCAGTGGGGTTGGGTCATGATAGAATTGTATTATAGGGGGGTTTACTCTTAAATTTAAAGAATCCACTTGTTTTAATTACATAGCTAGTAATGTATCAGTATTTCATGACCCTAGATTATAATTCTGAAAAGTTAAACCATTTTGATTTAGGATAGTCTCTATGGATTAATAGTTGGGTTTGTAAACTATGTATAAAAAATTAGGTAGTTTTATATTGTCTAGATGTGTCATTATATCTATAGATTCATGCGTCATAATGATTTAGGTAATGAATATTCCATTTCTCAAATATGGTGATGTTATATATGGGTTGAATTATGGGATAGTTTATTATAACATCCATATGTATATATCCATTTATTTTGGTTGTTTGTTTATTTTATTTTAGCTCTTTTATGTTATTACCTCATGAGGTTTTTCACGAGGAGTTATAATTAAATTGGGAGATTTTATAACTGAGAATATAACTATAAGATAAATGAAAATTTAAAATGGCCTTAAGTGAATTCTATAAGTAGACATTAGTGAAATCTAATTGGTATATCACAAGTCAAAATACTATGTGTTGGATAGAAGACATTGATATTTAATTCCAATTGATCTATATTGTATATAAGAACTATGATCCATTAGTGTTTTATATGTTTCATGGTCATTAATGATTGTTTTAGATTTATATATTCTATAGATCAAGATGTATGTAGGACTCGAAGTAAATTTCTTTAGGTGCCATTCATGAAATTTTTATTATTTTAAACACATCAATATATGTAATTTAATGAAATTTCATTATTTTCACATAAAAAATATTCTACTCAATAGTTTAATGTGAAAATTAACATTTTTTTAAAACATTCAAATTATAGTTTACTAAAATTTGAAAATACCTTATATTATGAACAAAAAAATATTTATATTAGTTAAATTAAATTAAGATTAGTTTATTATTATATTGATCATATAATGAGTAATGATGCCTCACACAATATTACTTATAATTTATGTTTGGGTGATTATATGAACTTCACATTCGTTACAAGCTATCATTGGTGTCTTAATACAGTTCAATCATGTTTCAATGTCTACATTTTAAAATCATTACTAATAGATATAGCGACCCTTTGTAAACTATATCGAGTTTATTGGATATTCTTATGAATGAAATGAATAGTGATCTTCTATGTATGATAATATCGACATGTGGGGGTGATAAAAAATAAAATATTTCATTGATATAATTTCACAAACGAAATGAATTTATGTTATCTGAGAATGTATCATTCCACATGTTCTTTTTTATTGTGTTTTAAACACCCATAATATTAATATTGAATATTTATTATGTTAAATATCCTAAAAATCCTGGAATATAGATTGTTAAATATACATTGGTATAAAATAAAATAATATTATTCATATATGACAATTATAACCAATATATTAGATTGATATATCTGAATATTAATAAAAATAAAAATAATATGTATACTTTTTCAAATAATTGAAATGTATGGATTCATTCATATTAAATCATTACTAAATTTTTAGTAAATCCATTTTCTTCTACAAAAGTATTATCCTTCAAAAATAACATTTACTAAATTTTTCCATAAAAATGAAATTTTTTTTTATCATTTTTAATTTTTCCTAAATGATTAATATTTCTGTGAATAAAAAAAATACATTTTTTTAAAAGATGTCAATTTTTTTATGTCAATTAATTTATGAGTACATTTATTTTTAAAATTTAAAATTTAATGGACTAATGTGTATTTTAATTATACTAAATAGAAAAAATCATACCTAAACAAGTATTATACTTTATTTCAGTGTAACATTAATTTTTTCCTAAAACACATTTTCCTAAAAACTATTTTTCATCATGAAATGTTTGTTTATAATAAAATAAAATCAAAATAATAAAAATATATTAATGGTTTTAAATAATTTTTTTATTATATATTTAAATAATTAAAATAAAGTCATTTAATTTTTATTAAAAAGTAAATACATTGATGAATATTCTTTTTTATTCTTTATTATTCTTTTTATTTAAATATTTTTCCTGGGATTTTGTGCACATATTAAAATTAATTTTTTTAACTTATTGAAATAAAATCTATTATATTTTATTACATATTATTAATAATCAAAATTAATATTATTTCATTGGGTAAAATTTTTTTTTGATAATAATTATGAGTAAATAAATTAAACAAATTACCATAGTTTTGTTTTAAATGGGTTTACATTGGGTTAAACAATGTTATAATGATAGTAATGACACCTAATTTTTTTTTCTAATTGGGTGTATATATTACAAAATAATATTATACTTAATTATATTATTTTTCAATTTGGATCCAATTTTAAATGATTTTTTCAATCAAGACTTTTATGCTATTCTATTTGTGTCTCTTACCTCAAAAAGAGAAAATCTTCTCCTCATATATTAACACATTTTGATCCTTGTTTACCACCCACACCATACCAAAAAATATTCATTGATTCAATCAATTTTTCATAGGGACAGAATAATTTTCATAATATTCATATTCCAAGTATCAATGTGTAAGTAAAATGGGGTATCTCAATGAAGAGGTGTAAATTTTAACCATGATATTATAATTTTATTTCCTCTTTTAGAACCTCCAATCCTATTTTATAACATAAAAAATTAGGAATATATTATCATATATATTCTGATATTTTATTACAATGATGTTATAACAATTTCCGAGAACTTACCCATCAAATTTTAATTGAATGTATCACTCATTTGTATGTGTGGAAAATTTACAACATGTAATGATGTGATTAATTTTACATCACCATAATTCATAGTTGATTAACATGAAGGATTGAATAAATATATAGATTAATAATTATATAATTGTTCTTATATAATTAAACTATCATATCACTCTTTTTTCACATGGATCTGTAAAGAAATGGTAACATCTCTTGTTCTCAGATGTGGACTATAAACCGTCACACTGGGTTTTTTGCTTTCAATGTCATGGTTATGATCTAGTTCATTTAAAATCATGATCCCTTTATTGGGTGTTGGGTGAGATTAATTCTGAGTTTTTAATTACCATATATGTATATTCAACCTAATTTCGGTCCTCTATTGTGTGTTTAGGAATTTTGGAGAAAGGGTTGTTACATCATGAAAATGGTTGTGTTTTGAATATGTAACCTGAATGTTTTAAGGGATTTATGAATGTGTTTTTCTGCTATAAATGGAATCTATACACCTACTTAATAAAAGTGAAATAAATAACTTAGGTAAATTATTGTTTTGAAGAAGGATTAAAGGCTCGTTTGGCATTTGATTTGTTTTTGTAAAAATGGTTTCCTTGTGTATTTCATGTTCTATATTTTGGGGAAATTTTATTGTCCTGCAATTGATTTATTAATTTTTTTTTGGGATTCCAAATTTGGGTTGTGATGTTATTTATGGTTTTGTGGTCTTAAAATGGCATTTATAATTGATTTTATGTGTAAGGACTCATAATACTCCTTGAATTTTTTTATGAATATTTTTAGTGGTTTATTGATTTATGAATGAAATTTCAAGCATGTTTGCAGTAGGTTTGTGTGTTTATGGTTTGGTAATGGAATTTTGATGTGGAAAGAGTATTTAATAATATGTGTAACTTGATTGAGCACTAAAGGGAATCCCGGGTATATAGGTGGGTGAAAATTTACTAGTATGCTAGTGATTCTGTGGGGTTTGGCCCCTGTTTCACATAGCATGTTTGACGATGACAACACTAACTAAAATATAATGATGATGTTTTGGGGTAACACTAGGTTATAGGTATGTTCCCTACTAGTGTCTTGTGGGCATGGGAAAAAATATTTATTATGGTTACTTTCACCAAGATTAGAGGTGCATGGGGATCACAACTAACTAGTGCCTAGGGGGATTCCCATGACTTGTTCTCATTGGCTATTTTGTACTCACGGTTGGCATAAATTGTGTTTTTTTGGTAAATTCAGTAGTTTGTGTGACTTATTTAAAAATATTAATTCCTTTAACCAGCCCTCTAGAAAACTATTTTCATTTTGAAGTTTCACCTCTTTGAAAATTGTTACAAGCATTCTTGTTAATAAAACATGCATGTTTCTGTCTGGTAATTTTTTTATATTGAATGGGACCAAATTTGGAAAACATAACTTCATATATTGTATTTAAAACATGAAATTGATTTTTCTTATATTTTAGTGGATGTGCATGGTGAATAGAATATTGTGCTAACCTGTTAGGTTTATATACTCACCCCTATAGTCTTGTTCTGTTTTTAGCCCATGTGAATGTCTCAAAATGATTTTAATCACCTTTGGTGATGTATCATAATTATGTTGGAATGTAACCAAAATGGTTACATGGAGTTAGTGGGTTATTGAGTTTTGCCAGATGAGTTGTTGGTTTAATTTTACTTTCAGTTTCTTGTACAAATAATGTATAGTTCAGTTTTTATATAAATGTATTTGTTCCTGTCCATTTCGTTCTGATGTTTTTTTATTGTTTATATATGGGCTATGTCGTTACCTTGTGTACTATATTGATGCCTATGGTGCTTGTATCTCTCCCATGAGGATCAGGAATGCCTCTCGGGACTTTTCAAGGGATGGACCTTATGACCGTTTCAGGGTTGACTCGGGCTAGTTCGTGACAAAATTGAATCAGAGGAGGTTGTCTCTTAGCAGACATTTCTTTTTAGAGCACCCTTGTTATTTTAGGATATGTCAAGGTAGATGGAGTAGGATTTTTTGGATTTGAGGGGTAAGTGCAAGAAGAGTTTCCCAAACTCTTACTTATTCTAATCCTCGAGTTTCCATGAGATGTCCTGTCACGACCCCCTCCCCACAAAGTGTACCCCTCTTGTGTCGGCAATATGAGAAAGGAGATAATGATCCCTGAGTCCCACCTCCAGTAGGCCCCAGGTTGGAGACTAGCACCGAGGGTATAGTAAACACACAAATGGGAGGAATTACCCTCTAATAGAACACATGCAGAAGAGAGATATAAGATAGACACCAACCAACTCCAACATATAACTAGAATATAAAAGAAAACCCAAGTGAACATATGTAATGTCATGCAAAAGTACTACAACTGGAATGGAAAAATTGGAAGTAGCCAAAATAAACAAAAACCTGTTGCAACCACCAGCCCGGACAACTCCTGCAACCCCAAGTTAGTAGAAACCAGCTAGATCTCCAACCTGCTCTATGTGACCTGAAAAACAGTTTGTATATACATAGGGTGAGTATAACAGTATACTCAGTAGGATCTTCCCCGTATCCTCTCGTGAAAAAGTAAAGAAAGCATGCTAAAGCACAATGAATAACAAGTGAATCTAACTCGTCACCTAAACATGTATACTAAGTTCCCAACCTCACCATGGATACGCTCAACAACTAACGCATACAAGAATATATCATATAATAAATAATATCAAGGGTACCTCGCTACTACTTCCCCACTGGTTTTTCACTTTTCTCCAACGTCGCACGTCCTGTGCATCTCTCTCCAAAAAGCCATACCCGCCGACACCTGGGTGAAGCACCACAATATGAACCTCGTGCAACAAAGCCACCACTTCCACACACCAAAGTAACCATGTAGTTTCTAGGAGCCACCACAGCTCACATAACATGTATCATACGTCGGGTATTATACCTCAAGCCATTACAACCCATACACTGAGTAAGGACCCTCAAGCCATCATATCCTATACACGTTACACTTATAGTAGCCCATATAAAACTATATCCAGATTATATGTGTGTGAATAAACACAAGCCATTATATCCCTCTACACACATATATGGGGAAAACTAACAAATGTCCCTGCCAGCATAAGTAACTACCAAGAGAATAGAGATGGGACAATGGGGGTAGTCATATATCTATCCTCCAACCAGAATGTTGTGGAAAACAATCCCCCTCCCCACGGATCAGAATCCCCAGGGTGTCAGCTGCCCTTACTGACAGGGTGGAGTAGCATATAGAAACACAAAAGTATAGGATATACTATATCTCACAACAACACTATGGGAATAACCTAGTCTTAGACACAACTACAGATAACGTCACCCAGACTTTGGGATGCTACTTCTAAGACTAGGTATCCTATAAGCACACAACCATTTAAAGAGCTTTATTAGATTAATTCATTCCCTTTTTATCAGTTCCACTTTATGTTAATAAATTTTTTAAACATTGATTAACCATGAACAATTCCACATTAAAATTCATTATCATCACACCCAAGTCCATTGTTCCTTCAATATTACAACCTCATCATTATTTTCCAGCAAACTCCAACCCCATGGGGTAACACCATTAATTCAATTATTCATTACAGAATTACTTTCCCACATTCCCATGCATCCTAGTAAAACATTCTATGATACTACACACAAGGGGGCTTAACACGGTGAGTAGATATTCTACCCATCAAGTCTTTACCTCTTATATCAAGAGCATATACCCATCCTCCCATGAAAAGCTAAAAACGGAAAGCACGTGGAATACCCTGCGTGTCTTCACCTCTTTTAGAAGAAGGGTATGTAAGACCAGCTACCTTGAGCAGTGGGGAAAAGTAAAGCAGATAATCAACCAATCAGAAATCTGCAAGAATCCATCAATCACAACCATCCCATTCCATCGTCCCTGGTGTCATCCCCAACACCCACATGCATAAACCGAAGAATCTCGCCACTCTAGGCTTCATTTTCTACCACAAATAAAATTTTCTATGCCCCCACAAATCACAATGGCCATCCAGGATCACATCACAGCACAAGCAGCAGGAAAACAAACATCACATTAATTGGGCTCTTGGACCATTAACAATCAAGAGGGTAACTCAGAACCATTTAAGAAATTATGAAACAATCATTTCTTTAATCCATCTTGAATTAACAGATTTATTATTCATAGGTTCCAAATTTGGGAAACCTTATCAGTAAGCTATTAGAAATAATTAAACATACTTAGTGCGCCAATTTGATTAACATCAAATTAAAACAAAAACCAGATTCATTTACATGCTTCTTTGTCTTTAGACAAAAAATTATCAATTAATCCCAATATACATTCATACAAATTTCTATCAGGAAATAATAGTTAATCAAAGCAAGCCTAGATGTCACACTATCTATAAAAACAAGAGGAAATAATATACGATCGATATGAATTTATTTATCAATTTAAAATAATTATTATATCAATTCCATTATCATCCAATGGGATTAAACATGCTAACGATACAGTTGCAATAAAAGAAGAGAGAAGCAACGACTTCCCTACCTCGAACAATTCCTCATGTTCTTTATCCACACAATGGGTTACAATCCTCCTCTTGCGACAACTGCATCCACCCGAGGATGCCACGGTATGGCTGCTCCAACCAAAACCCAAGAAAACTCCCATTAGAATCATGGAGATTACATGCTATAATATGGAAAGGAGAAACAAGAGAAGATGATCCCCAATGAAATGATGTTAAAACGTACCTTATATCGGAGATTGATCAATACATCATGGTTGCATCAAAATAGAGCAGAACCCATCAGAGGAGTGAAGTTTGACTGTGAAACTCCTACGGGATGGATTGAAAGGTTCTAGCATCTCACTGCCAAGAACAAAGAGGAAGAAAAAGGGAGTAAAATATATTTTCCCTTTTAAATATTTTATGTGGTGACGATTTAAGATAAGCTTAATTCCCCATTAAAAGCAGATCGCATTAAAGCACAAAGTTTGACCCAGTAAAAACATCCCAAGCCATAGGAATAATTAATATAGGATTTATGGCCTTAGAGTCGGCCTTAAGAGTCCTTAATTTAAGGCTTTAAATGTATTTTACATCAAAAGAAACGTCAAAGAAGTGAATCTGTAGGATGCTGGAAACATTGTACACCTCGCATTACTGTACACCTACCGTTACTGTACACATACCATTAGAGGACACCGATAGAGGTTACCGATAGACCTCAACATTCTAGAAACATTGTATACCTACCATTTCTATACACCTACCATGACTCTACACCTAACGTTAGAGGTTACTAATAGAGGTTATCGATAGACCTTATCGTTATGGAAACACTGTTCATTTAAACTCACTGATAAAATTTTCATAGAACCTCACCAATAGAACTGTTCACTAAACCTCACCGATAGAAATGTTCACAGAACCTCACTGATATAACTGTTCACATAGCCTCACTGATAGAACTGTTCACAGAACCTCACTGATAGAACTGTTTACTAAACCTCACTGATAAAAACTGTTCACTGAACCTCACTAATAGGACTGTTCAGAGAACCTCACCGATAGGACTGTTCACAAAACCTCACCGATAGAACTCTTCATAGAACCTCACTGTAGAGACCCGAAGCCTGACGTACGTGGACATTACATTACTTTTGTGGAATTCTTAGTACATAACAAAAACACACACACAAGGACCGTAACAGTTTAGCGTCTTTGGAAACTCAGAATATAATCTTCTAATCGTGGTGAAAGATCTTCAACATCTCCCATAAAGATATTTTTTTTATAAACCTAAATCCTTTCTTTATGTCCTGGGGAAATGTAAACATAAAAGGGCGAGCTCAAATGCCCAGTAAGGGTAACCAAAAGAAATATCAATCACATCATATTCATAAGAACATATCTTTTGGAAATCTTAACCTACAAAAGAGATCATAATTTCATAACATGGAATAAATCATAGTAGTGAAATATAATCCCAATAATAATAACTTAAAACATGAAACTTTGTGGCATACACACATAATCATAGATAATAATTTCTTGTTATTCAAGACTCATTTCCAAGACTATCTTAGTGGACAAAGTCCCTTTCTGAACCGAGTTCATTCCTCGTTTCAGTCCTATTTCACTGAACCGGTATAACCTACCATTCCAGCCATGTCTATCTCATGAGATATAAAATCTTTACCCAATGAATTGGAGGGGGATTTAGGTCCCAACCATCTCATAATTATACCATTCTTATGTGTGCCACGAAATCATAAACCATACATCATTGCATAACCCATGTAATAAAAATGGGAATCTTAAACATCATGACATCAAAAAACAATTCATATACGATAATGTAATTCATAAAAACAATTCCATCACAACATAATCAAATCAATGAAATAATTGGGATAAAAACATAACCCTTTATTATCTTATATGGAAAATAATTTTCATAAAACACTTGACCTTCATTCTTGAGGAAAATATCCATTCTACTTCAAAAATACTTTTCCTTTCTTAACATGTCATGCAATTTTAAAATAAAAGAAGTTGATTAAAAATAAACTTGAAAACATGTAAAGGAATATTTTTGGAAATAATGTTTTAAAAATCCATTCATGTCGTATAAGTTAAAGAAAACATTCTTCTCGTACTTTTGTCGGAAAAGTCAAAAAGTACCTCGTACGAAAAACGACAAAAGATTACCTTCATATCCTTTAATAAAAACTCACCGAAGGGTAAAATTGGATTTAAACAATTGTAGGTGGATGGAAATAATATTACATATTGAGGAAACATGGATGTGGATTATAAAACACACCCCAGTAAATACCAACGTATAAACAATATCAGATAAAAATGAGATTGTGATATTTCCCTTAACTTGGGTCTGATATGCTTTGTACGTGTCTGAACCTCCTGTATAATGATTTAAATAATGTCATTAACTTATTAAAGAATCATAATCATTGTTATGATATCATATATGGTTCACTTATGACTTTATATTACCCGTTCTATTGTAAATTCAATCTCAAAGAGCGTTTTGGGTAATATTATTTTATTTGTCGTCCGTGTTTGGACATGTTGTTCTTGACATTATTATTACTTATATCATGATTTACTTACTTCCAGAATATAAAACATGATTTATATATCTTATATATTCATTATATATATATATATATATAATACATAGATAAATGAAATGAAACACACCGTTCATGGAGACGGTAGTCCGTACGTACGCATGAACGCTGTTTTCCTTTCCTTATTTTCTTGAATGTAAGTAAGTAGATGAAATACATATATACATAAATCCAGTAGCTTTATAATGCCATATAGTTCATTATTATTGCTTATATATACTTTATAATCATTCTTAAATGGTTAACATGGAGAATGAATCTCATCGCGTCGTGGAGACGGTAGTCCGTACGTACGCACGAGCGATGATATCGTTCTCATGATCGTGAACTTGTGTTGAAGTGTATGTATACTATTTAAGTATCAATATCACTTTATAATAATCATATATAGTAACTCATTACACCATTATACCCATCCAATTAAGGTGGTGGCTGAAAATATATTACACCACGGCGTGGAGACGGTATTCCGTACATACGCACGCACGGTGATTTCCTTTTTCCGTAGGATGGATAGAAGGTTAATTAGAGTTGTTTAATATTTATAATAACATATAAGTATATAAGAAATACTGATGTTATTACTTTATCATGAAACAACTAAAGTAGAATAAGTTGAAGAAGAAAGAAATTGAAAAAGATTGGTAATGGATATTACCTCTTTTTGACGTTCCTTTTCTTAACCTCCACTTAAAGAACTACGGATGGTCTTTGAAGAAGACAAGGACCTCTAGGATGATACTAGGGAAGTGGAGAAGAGATTTTGTCCGGGGTTTTCCGAGCATGAATTCTCAAATTGGTGTGAGGAGGAGAGGGAGGAGGTGCCCTTTTAAAAGGGAGGAGAGGGGCACCTTAGGAAAATCTCAAAATATTATTTTATATTAAGGTCAAATTCGGTTTATAATGGTTCCAAAGGGTCTTATTTCGAAGCTAAAGTGGGGATGGATCTAAATACTCTCATCCAATAGGATTTAGACAAGTTTAGGTTATTATTTTAACCTCATCAATTAGATTTAACACTAAGTTAAATAATTTATCTTTTACCGTGTCTTTTTGTTTTCTTACACTACATGGTTAATAAACATACCATAACAAGCCAAAAGAATGCCAAGTTGTTTATTATTAATATATCTATTCTTATCTAAGTCATTTGGCTGAACCTTAGATTTTTAGTAATTAAATAACAATTAATAATATAATATTTGTTTTACAAACTAATTTATGTCAATTTTGTCACTATTTGGTAAATGAATTTTATGAAATTCATAACAGAATGATAAGTTCGAACCAAGTTACGTATATCGACAATAACATGTCATACTAACCTATAAAATTACTTTAAGTCATAAAAAGTCTCAAATTAAATTTATTTGGTCATTTATAACATCAATTATGTCAATATTTCATTAATAATAAAATTACTGTATCATCTTTGTGTCATAATAAATGATAATTATTTAATCCCTAAAAATTCTAAATAAATTCCTATGATATGGATAATTGTATTATCTTTCTGAAGACTATTCATGTTCGAAGATTCATGAAGTTTATCACTAAATTACAATTATTATACTTATAATATTTAAGAAAGTGACATGTTGTCACATTCTTTGGTTTTAATAATAATTAAATTATTTTCATGGAAAAAAGTCCATAAAATGAATCTAATCCGACCTTTGGGTTATATGGGTGTAGTTTTAGCCATAAAATATGATTTTACAAGTGTTAGGGTAATTTTATAATCTTATATTTACCCTTAATTACCCAATTTACCTTTAACTATAGTAAATAAAATTTACCGTAGTTACTATTCACAATGCCCAAAAATAAAAAGTAGCTTATTAACATAATTTGGACCCAATGATTCCAAATATGGAATCCATTTTTCCAAATTCAATACACAAAATATGCAGAAATTAAATTAAAATTAATCTCGTTGTCAAAAGAAAACGGGTTTTTCTTTAAAACATTGCAAAAGATTGAATTGATTTAACCTACGAATTCTAGGTAAAATCAATGCTAATGACATACATTATATTAAATGGTAAAAATATATTCTATTTATACTTTACAAAAATTAAATATTATAATTTAACAACATAAGATATTATGATGAAAAAAGTTGTTTTTAATTAAAATATAGCGTGTTTTTACTATTCATTAAAATATGAAAGTTATCGGAAAAATATCAAAACATTGTCTAATGTAAAGTTTTATATCCTGATTCAATAGAAGAATTATATTTTGTCAAATTGAACTTATAAGCATGTCAAAAACTAGATTTAAAGTGGGTGCGCCATCAAAAGGCGGCAAAACTTCATTTTTTGAAAAATACTTATTTTACCCAAAAAAATTATTTTGTTCTTATACCATGTTCTAGAAAATGTGTAAGATGAATAATAATGTTATAAAATTAAAAATTTAGTTAATACTATTCATAACGGCTAGTTCATGACAATATTATAATAATATATCGTTGTTTATTAAAACCCTGTTTTGCGTACAACACACGCTATCGAGGAAGGTCGTGATTGCGTGTAATGAATGCCATGTCAGGGTTGCGTGTAGTGCACAACTCCTTTGTTGTTGCGTATAACATAATCCAACCATATTTTATTTATACATTGAATATATATATATATATACTCAATGTTGCGTAGAATAACTTCTATGAAACGAACGTGAAATTGTGTGTAACAAGAGCCAAGAAAAGTGTTGCGTATACTGCAAGCTAATACGGTGTTGCGTATAGCGCACGGTAATCTTGGTGTAGCATAAAACACAAGACATTAATGAAATTAAAAGAATATTTTTCATAAAATCTCGGGGTGTTACATTCTACCCCCCTTAAAATGAATTTCTCCCTTGAAATACGTCGGGGTTATAAATGGTTTACTACTCGAAAGTTTGTTTAATAGAAACCCACATCGTAGAAAGGAATACCAAAATATGGCTTTAAAAACTAAAGTATGAAATGTAATGGTTACCCAAATTTACTCATCACTGGGTTTCCACGTAGGAGAACATAGGTGAAAATATGGATATGGAAGAAAAATCTAACCATCAAGTTCTGATGGAGAGTGGTAGAGAACATGGCTATAAAAAAGCAAACAATCGCAAAGCCATAAATTTGTGATGATCTATGGTACCATCTGATTCATCAGATATAAGATCACTAGGACAACATTTTTGGTTTTCAATATCATTTCCCTAAAGTTGAAAATTCTGAATTAGAAGAAATACTTACTTGATTTTGGTACAATCTCACTGTTGTTCGTGCTTTGAACAATTTCCACTTCATCTCTTAAAGAAATGAAGTTGAATTTGTTATTCGTGAAGTGTTAACAGATCATGTGATAGAATGATGGGTCATTCCCTCTGTTTCAAAAAAAAATTTAGCAATAGTTATCAAATATACATAAGTCCGTCATTGGTGAGGTTAATCATATACGATTCCAAAAATAAACTTATAATTCATATATCATACCTCTTAATAAAATAAAACTAATTTCTACTAAATAGGGACTTCTTGTAGGCCAATGGTAGGCGATAAAGGCCAGTCGCACTTCGGCTGTGGGTTCGATTCCCACGGCCTTGTCCGACGTGATGGGCTGTCGCCCGTCCTGCAGGTTGTCCTTTTTCTAAAACTACATTACTATATCATCCAATCAATAATATCGAAAAAAGGTTCTATCCTTAAACAATACTAACTTATGTCCAACATAATCCATTCCAATCTTTAGGGTTATCTAAAATACTTCGGTCCAAGCTCATAGTATAAAGAAAATGATCACGTGAATGCCATCATTTATCCCTCATATATCTTGTTCGTCACATTCCAGTCATAACATAATCATGTAATCTCTTGAAAAATGAATACCCATTGAATCTTAGTAAAAACATGAGTTTTGTCAAAAGCTAACGCATTCCACATACCAAAAACCCAAAATTCTATATACTCAAACCATGATATAACTATTTGTTTATATCAGTCATGAGCTCATGAATACTATCAAACATTTAATTTTCTCCTTATCCCTTCATTATACGCATATCATCTACATTCCAAAAAGATCTGAATAATCTTTCATGGATACCAGTACCATTAATCATACACTTTCAAAACTCAAGGAAAGACAACAGTGTAACAATCCTTAGATGTCTCTTTATTCCATAGTACCATGAGATTACTTATACAACATTACACATGATAAACATGTAATCATTCCACTACATTCTTAAACCATTGACCGAGCTTCAACAATTATTTCAACTCACATACCATTTGTAGTCTCTTCATCATCATCAACATAAATACTACACATATGACCATACTGATTCTCCTCATGAGACTTTCCCTTAGGGCATTGGTTTTCACAATGCCCGTACATTCCACATTTAAAACATTTAACCATTGTTGATGTCGTAGCAATACCATTATCCTCATCCCTGGTGTTAACTGAACCTTTTCCTTTGCACTTACTGGCTTTGTGTCCTTCTTTTCCACACCCAAAGCATCTTCCAGTTCCTTTGAAACATTCTCCTTGATGCCTCTTCCCACATGATTTACATAGGGGAAATTGAACGTTCGTTCCTCTATGATCATCATGAAACTTCATCTTTCTCTTATTAGCCGAGTGAGGAAACTTACCAAACTTTTCTTTATTGATCATATTATGAGATTACTGATTCGGCATAATAATGATGTTTGGACCTCCAAATCCCATTTCATTTGGTTTCTCATGAAGAATATCATTCCATTGCCCATCATATCCTCCATTATCGTGAATCATCTTGTTTCCAGCCATTTTCTAAAACCCAGAAAGAATAGTGTGAGAGGAAAAAATCATAATAAAGGGGGAGTATCTTCAATATCTAACATCTTTGGTTTAATCTAATATCGTTACCATAGTTCTAGGACTATATAATATACGTATACTTATCCTTAGGGACATCCCTAGACATACCATTGAAAAATCTCTAGGGATCTCACTAATATTTTCGCATCCTAGTTTTCAAAGGTTGATTAAACTTTTCCTCTAATACCAACTGTAGAGACCCGAAGCTTGACGTACATGGACATTATATTACTTTTGCAGAATACTTAGTACATAACAAAAACACACACACAAGGACCGTAATAGTTTAGTGTCTTTGGAAACTCAGAATATAATCTTCTAATCGTGGTGAAAGATCTTCAACATCTCACATAAAGATCATATTTTTTTTTCTAAACCTAAATCCTTTATTTATGTCCTGGGGAAAAGAAAACATAAAAGGGTGAGCTCAAATGCTCAGTAAGGGTAAAGAAAAGAAATATCAATCACGTCGTGTTCATAAGAACATATCTTTGGGAAATCTTAACCTGCAAAAGAGATCATAATTTCATAACATGGGATAAATCATAGTAGTGAAATGCAATCCCAATAATAATAAAATAAAACATGAAACTTTTTGGTATACACACATAATCATAGAGAATCATTTCTTGTTAGTCAAGACTCATTTCCTAGACTATCTTAGTGGGCAAAGTCCCTTTCTGAACCGAGTTCATTCCTCGTTTCAGTCCTGTTTCACTGAACCGGTATAACCTACCGTTCCAGCCATGTCTATCTCAAGAGATATAAAATCTTTACCCAATTCATTTGAGGGAGATATAGGTCCCACCCATCTCATAATGATACCATTCTTATGTGTGCCACAAAATCATAAACCATACATCATTTCATAACCCATGTCATAAAAATTGGAATCTTAAACATCATGACATCATAAAACAATTCATATACGATAAATGAATTCATAAAAATAATTTCATCACAACATAATCAAATCAATGTAATAATAGGGATAAAAACAAAACCCTTTATTATCTTAGATGGAAAATAATTTTGATAAAACACTTGAACTTCATTCTTGAGGAAAATATCCTTTCTACATCAAAAACACTTTTCCTTTCATAACATGTCATACAATTTTAAACTAAAAGAAGTTGATTAAAAATAAACTTGAAAACTTGTAAAGGAATATTTTTGGAAATAATGTTTTAAAAATCCATTCATGTCGTATAAGTTAAAAGAAAACATTCTTCTCGTACTTTTGTCAGAAAAGTCAAAAAGTACCTCGTACGAAAAACTACAAAAGATTCCCTTTATATCCTTTACTAAAAACTCACCGAAGGGTGAAATTTGATTTAAAAAATTGTAGGTGGATGGAAATAATATTACATATTGAGGAAACATGGATGTGGATGATAAAATACACCCCAGTAAATACCAAAGTATAAACAATCTCAGATAAAAATGACATTGTGATATTTCCCTTACCTTGGGTCTGATATGCTTTGTACGTGTCTGAACCTCCTGTATAATGATTTATATAATGTCATTAACTTATTACAGAATCATACTCATTGTTATGATATCATATATGGTTCACTTATTACTTTATATTACCTGTTCTTTATAAATTCAATGTTAAAGAGCGTTTTGGGTAAAATTGTTTTATTTGTCATCCGTGTTTGGACTTTTTGTTCTTGACATTATTATTACTTATATCATGATTTACTTACTTACAGAATATAAGAAATGCTTTATATATCATATATATTCAGTATATATATATATATATATAATAGATAGATAAATGAAATGAAACACACCGTTCATGGAGACGGTAGTCCGTACGTACGCATGAACGCTGTTTTCCTTTCCTTATTGTCTTGAATGGAAGTAAGTAGATGAAATACATATATACATAAATCCAATAGCTTTATCATGCCATATATTTCATTATGATTGCTTATATATACTTTATAATCATTCTTAAATGGTTAACATGGAGAATCAATCTCATCGCGTCTGGAGACGGTAGTCCGTACGTACGCACGAGTGATGATATCGTTCTCATGATCATGAACTTGTGTTGAAGTGTATGTATACTATTTCAGTATCAATATCACATTATAATAATTATATATAGTTACTCATTACACCATTATACCCATCCAATTATGGTGGTGGCGGAAAATAGATTACACCACGGCGTGGAGACGGTATTCCGTACGTACGTACACGCGGTGATTTCCTTTTTCCGTAAGATGGAAAGAAGATTAATTAGAGTTGTTTCATATTTATAATAACATATAAGTATATAATAAATACTGATGTTATTACTTTATCATGAAACAACTAACAAAGAAGAAGTTGAAGAAGAAAGAAATTGAAAAAGATCGGTAATGGATATTACCTCTTTTTGACGCGCCTTTTCTTAACCTCCACTTAAAGAACTAAGGATGGTCTTTGAAGAAGACCAGGACCTCTAGGATGATACTAGGGAAGTGGAGACGAGATTTTGGCAGGGTTTGGCCGAGCTTGAATGCTCAAATTGGTGTGAGGAGGAGAGGGAGGATGTGCCCTTTTATAAGTGAGGAGAGGGGCACCTTAGGAAAATCTCAAAATATTATTTTATATTAAGGTCAAATTCGGTTTATAATGGTTCCAAAGTGTCTTATTTCGAAGATTAAGTGGGTATGGGTCGAAATAATCTCATCCAATAGGATTTAGACAAGTTTAGGTTTTTATTTTAACCTTATCAATTAGATTTAACTCTAAGTTAAATAATTTAACATTTACCGTGCCTTTTTGTTTTCTTACACTATATGGTTAATAAACTTACCATAACAAGCCAAACGAACAACAAGTTGTTTAGTATTAATATATATATTCTTATATAAGTCATTTGTCCGAACCTTATATTTTTAGGAATTAAATAACAATTAATAATATAATATTTGTTTTAAAAACTAATTTATGTCAATTTTGTCACTATTTGGTCATGATTTTTATGAAATTCATAACAGAATGATACGTTCGAACCAAGTTACTTATATCAACAATAACATGTCATATTAACCTAGAAAATTAATTTGAGTCATAAAAAGTCTCAAATTACATTTATTTGGGCATTTCTAACATCAATTATGTCAATATTTCATTAATAAGACAATTACTGCATCATCTTTGTGTCATAATAAATGATAATTATTTAATCCATAAAAATTCTAAATAAATTTTTATGATGTAGAAAATTGTATTAGATTTCTGGAGAGTATTCGTTTTTGAAGTTTCATGAAGTTTATCACTAAATTAACATTATTATACTTATAAGATTTAAGAAAGTGACATGTTGTCACATTCTTTGGTTTTAATAATAATTAAATTATTTTCATGGAAAAAAGTCCATAAAATGAATCTAATCCGACCATTAGGTTATATGGGTCTACTTTTATCCATCCAATAGGATTTTTCCAAGTGTTAGAGAAATTTTATAATCTTATATTTACCATTAATTACCTGATTTACCTTTAACTATAGTAAATAAAATTTACCGTAGTTACTATTCACAATGCCCAAAAATAAAAATTAGCTTATTAACATAATTTGGACCCACTGATTCCAAATTTGGAATACATTTTTCCAAATTCAATACACAAAAGATGCATAAATTAAATTAAAATTAATCTCGTTGTTGAAAGAAAATGGGTTTTTCTTTAAAACATTGCAAAAGATTGAATTGATTTAACCTACGAATTCAAGGTAAAATCAATGCTAATGACATACATTATATTAAATCGTAAAAATATATTCTATTTATACTTTAAAACCATTCAATATTATAAGTTAACCACATAATATATTATGATGAAAAAAGTTGTTTTTAATTAAAATATAGCGTGTTTTTACTATTCATTAAAATATGAATGTTATCGGAAAAATATCAAAACTTTATCTAATGTAAATTTTTATATCCTGATTCAAAATAAGAATTTAATTTTTTCAAATTGATCTTATAAACATGTAAAAAACTAGATTTAATGTGGGTGCGCCATCAAAAGGCGGCAAAACTGCATTTTTTTAAAAATACTTATTTTACCCGAAAAATTTATTTTGTTCTTATTCCATATTCTAGAAAATGTGTAGATGAATAATAATGTTATAAAATTCAAAATTTAGTTAATACTATTCATAACGGCTATTTCATGACAATATTATAATAATATATCGTTGTTTATTAAAACCTGGTATTGCGTACAACACACGCTATCGAGGAAGGTCACGATTGCGTTTAATGCAAGCCAAGTCAGGGTTGCGTGTAGTGCAAAACTCCTTTGTTGTTGCGTATAACATAATCCAACCATATTTTATTTATACATTGAATATATATATATATATACAATCAATGTTGCGTAGAATAACTTCTATCAAATGAACGTGAAATTGTGTGTAACAAGAGCCAAGAAAAGTGTTGCGTATACTGCAAGGTAATACGGTGTTGCGTATAGCGCAAGGTAATCTTGGTGTAGTATAAAACACAAGACATTAATGAAATTAAAAGAATATTTTTCATAAAATCTTGGGGTGTTACACTCACTGATAGAACTGTTCACAGAACCTCACCCATTAAACTATTCACAGAACCTCACTGATAAAACTGTTCACAGAACCTCACCGATAAAACTGTTCACTTAACCTTACCGATATGACTCTTCACAAAACCTCACTGATATGACTTTTCACAGAACCTCACTGAGAGAACTGTTCCTAGAATTTCACCGATAGAACTGTTCATAGAACCTCACCGATAGAACTGTTCACTGAACCTCAGTGATAGAATTGTTTACAAAACCTCACTGAAATAACAATTCACTAAATTGGAAATTTGGAAAAGTGTTGTGGATAATCCACCTTGACCTCCTTGAACACCTCAAACACCACATTTTTACAAAGTAATGTACTAGAGAGGTCCGAGCCATTACATCAGATACCTCTCAAAACATTCTCATCCTCAAGAATTCAAAACCCACCTAAAGAGAACAAAGGAAATGGGGTCTGAAAAACCAACCATCGAGATACCTCTCAAAAGAGAGCAAGCCACAAAATCAACAAAGGAAAAAATCATAAATAAAACATGGAAGGTTAACCATAAATGGAAGATCATTACATGAAATGAGTTAAACATCTTTCAACTCTGGGTACTGAGCACGCATCTGTGACTCACGTTCCCAGGTACTCTCCTTCATGCCACCATGCCGCAACAAGACACAATATAAGGGGATAGAATTCCTACACAACACCTTCTCCTTGTGGTCTTGGATCTCCATAGGTCTGTCATCAAAGGTTGCATCATAACCATCATCGATCTCTCCCAAATCAATGATGTGAGATTCATCATAAAGATAACAATGGAGTTGTGATACAAGGAAAACATCATGTATCAGACTCATCTATGGGGGGAGTGCTACTCCATACACCACAACACCAACACAAGAAAACACCTCGAATGGCCCAACAAACTGGGGAGAAATCCTACTTCCACAACCAAAACATTACTGCCCATGATGGGGAGTCACCTTAAAAAAAACATGATCCCCAACATTAAACTCTAATGGTCTCTTTGTTTGATCAACATATGATTTATGGTGATCTTGCACTATCTTCATCCTCTCACAAATCACTTGTACCATCTCTGTTGTATTCTGTAATAGTTCCGGTCCGAGAATTGCTGAATCTCCGACCCCAGTCCAGCACAATGGAGAACGGAAAGGCCGGACATACAAGGCTTCAAACAGCGCCATACCAATGGGGGAGTGAAAACTATTATTGTATGAATACTACAACAAGGGTATGTTACTTATACATGAGCCTCTAAAATCATGAACACATGATCGTAACATGTCTTCAAGAGTCTGGATGGATCGCTCTGTCTGACCATCCGTTTGAGGATAAAAAGAAGTGATAAGGAATAGTTGAGAACCTAAAGTGTGTTGGAGACCTCTCCACACCCTAGAGGTAAAACGAGGATCTTGATCAGAAAATATCATCCTAGGGACTCCATTAAGTCTCACCACCTCCTCTAGATACATCCTCGACAAAACATCCATTGTGCTCAACTCCTTGATCGCTATGAAGTGGGATGATTTTGTTAAACAATCCACTACCACCCATATAGCATCTTCTCCTCCCGGAGCACAAGGTAAAATCGTAACAATTTCCAGTGTTATATCCTCCCACATCCACTAAGGAATCTCTAATGGCTGGAGAAGACCACCCGGAACATGGTGTTCGGCCTTCACCTTCTGGCAGACTAAACATCAAGACACAAAATCTGCAACCAAATGCTTTAGCCTAGGCCACAAAAACAGACTCCTCAAGGATCGGTACATCTTCTTCACGCCAGGATGTACTACTAAACAAAAAAATATGTAACTCTATGAGAACCGTATCATGCATCATAACGGGAACAAAAATCCTTCCATGATACAACAATCAGTGTTGTTCAACCTCCAACCAACCATAAGGTGACTCACCACAAACAACTCAGTCTCTCCAGTCCTCCACCTCTAGATCACCCAACTGGGACTCTTCCACCTTCTGCATCAGGGATGATTGTACTGTCATCTAAGAAAGTCAACCTCTACCCAAAACATCTCCCATATCAATATTTAATGCTGAAAATTGTTCCATTACTCTCCAGGAATAACCAGATTCACACAGAGAATCACTACGTGACTTTAACTCATCACATCAGCTAAAAAATTCAATTTTCCAGGTGTATACGGTATTTGTTAGTCATATTCTTGCAAGAACTCCATCCACTAATGCTATCATAAGTTCAAGTCACACTGGGAGAAAACATAACTCAAACAATTATTATTGGTGAAAACAAAAAAGCGCTCACCAATGAGGTAATATCTCCATAACATCAGAGAAAAGACCGCGGATTCCAAATCAAGATCATGGGTGGAATAATAGATTTCATGGGGACACAACTGATGAGACCGATAAGAAACAACTGACCTCTACTGCATAAGAACACAGCCTAACCCCAGATGTGAAACATCGCAGAAAACATCAAACAAAACTGCCTCAGCTGGAAGAAAAATGACTGGAGCACATACTAACTTCTCTTTTAGATACTCGAAATCTTCTTGACTCTGATCAGTCCATATGAATGCTTGATCCTTCCTTGTCAAAGCTATCAGTGGAGTTCCAACTCATGAGAAATCAGCTATGAACCTCCAGTAGTAGCCTGCGAGACCAAGGAAACTTCACACCTCTGACACTATCTTGGGGGCTGCCCACGACACAACTACTTCTATCATCAATGGATCCACAACTACTCCATGTTGGGAAACAACATGCCCCAAGAAATGGACTTCTTGATCCAAAAACACACACTTCAACAACTTCCTAATTAGCTGATGTTGGTGAAGAACTCCCAAAACGTATTGTAAATGCTCTTCATTCTCCACCTCAAATGCAAAGTACACATGGATGTCGTCGATGAAAAATATCATGAACTTTTCCAAGAACTCACATAACACAACATTCATCAATCCCATGAATACAGTTGAAGAATTCGTCACGCCAAACGGCATTACCACAAACTCATAATGCTCATGACGACAATGGAAAGTAGTCTTCGGTATATCCTCATCCTTCACATGCATCTGATGATATCCTGATCCCAAGTCGATCTTTGAGGACCAACTTTCACCCTTCAGTTGATCGAATAAATCATCAATCCATGGAATAGGATACTGATTATTTATTTTCACTTTGTTTAATCGATGATAATCTACACATAACCACAAACTTCCATCAGCCTTCTTCACAAACAAAACTATTGCACCCCATGGCTACACACTTGGCCGAACAAAACCGCACTGTAACAGACCATAAATCTGTATACATAGCTCTTGTAACTAAAAAGGGGCCATCCTATATGGAGACATAGAGATTAGAGACACTATTGGATGTAGCTCGATCCCAAACTCTATCACTCGTCGAGGGGGTAATTCTACAACCTCTTCTTAGAATACATCAGGGTACTCCTCTACGACCCTAGGAAACACCAATTGTTAAACCTCTAAAGAACTCAACATCATCTCAGCCATCATGGATGATAAATATGGAATGCGCCAATGACCAATCTGAGGATCTCGCTCACCAACAAACACCATTGGCTCTCTATCTGCACCAATGAAGATGACCCTCTTCCTGAAACAATCCACGATAGCATGCACCAAATACAACCAATCCATGCCAAGGATGACATCATATGGCTGTATTCAAATACATAGAAAATCTCCCCTAGAGCGGTGTTTCCCCAACACTATCTCACAGTCTCTATATACTTCAAACAAGTTAGCTCGACCTCCAACTGGCATTGTCAATGACAAGGGAATGGGAAGCCTCTCTACCTAAAGTCCCAATGTGTGGACAAGGGTAGGTGATATGAAGGAGTGTGTCACTCATGAATTAAACAAGGAATACAACAATGTAGAAATCAAGCAAAGTGTACCTCGAACTATGTATGGCTCACTTGGAGCTATCAGCGCTAGAGCATGAAGCTTCCACGACCTCCTCCATGGCCTCTCTAACAATGTTTACGACCACCACCATGGTCGCACTCTGCTCTATGAGGACGGGGAGCATCTTGGTGTTGTCATCTACCCGCACCATCTACCCTCTACTGATCTAAAGCAGGTGCACCGGATACTTCTGCCTCATCTGGAACTGCCTCAATTGAGGAGCCTGGAGCGTAGCACCTAGTGCACGATGACCTCTCTGAAATGTCGGGCACTCCCACTACTGATGACCACAACCACCACAAGAAAAACAAGTACCTGATCCCTTGACCTAGGCCAGAGATTTTATGCCTATAGAGAAATGAGATGTGAAGGGCTAAGACCAACCCCCAGCTGAACAGAAACTCTTATAACATGAAAACCAAGAACCCCAGACCACAACTCTTCTTTAGGAGGAATCATATTGATTCCCCTATCATGATGATCCGGTCCTGGCCAAAGTCTTATCGACAACCTCTGACCTCACCAGTACCTCAAGATATATTTTTAGCATAAATGGGGTCACCTGGAACTGGATCTCTGGACACAAAGCCTCCTCGAAAGGTCTCTCCCTGGCCCCCTCAGCTGGCATCAGGTCCGAAATATATCGTAAAAGGATTATAAAATGGATTCTAAACTCTTGAACACTAGATCTCCCCTATTGAATGGTAATAAGATCCTACTGACGGGACTCCTTCACAGTCGAAGAATGAAACTCGACTCTAAACTTGTCTTGGAACTCCTCCCATGAGATCGCCGACTCCTCACGATCCTCAGGGAACAAGACCCATTGCTGCCTCGCTACTCCATACAACATCGTCTCATCCAAGGACACCCAGTGCTCATTCCAAGCACGAATCGAACTGATGTTGATCTCGACCACCTCTAACCAGTCTTTTGTGAATGCATTTGAAATGGATCCCTCATACTTCTGAAAATTCTAGAGCTGAAACTCTCGGAGTGTCTTTTTCCAAGTGCCGTCGTTGTCAACCTCTACACTACGATGATCTACTGGAATAGACTGCGGGACATTTTCTGCACAAACCTGATGAGGACGTCGACCTAGATCCATACCTGTAAAATAACAAACCGTTAGAGCTCTTAAACCTAGAATATGGAAGACTCAACATTAATTAATTAATTAGTTTCTTTTATTCGTTTTAGGTTTACCTATCCCAAGGTCTACCCATTAAAACATAGGAACAAAGAAGAATGATGCATGATCCTTTACTAGTTCTCCACCATCATATAGTATCACCTTGTTTAGTAGCCATTGTAAACATAATGGTCCATACATATGATAATAGGGGGCCTTAAACGCCTATGTCTCAGCTGGTCTCCATTTTTTACCTCTCATGCTAAACATGAATGACACTGTTGCCCTACTAACCCATGCAACCTCACGTAGGCCTAACTTAAAACTCCATCATATCCCTCAGACATAGCTCTGATACAAATCTGTCATGACCCCATCCTCACAAAGTGTACCCCTCCTGGGTTGTCAATGTGATAAGAGAGATAATGACCCTCAATTCGCGCCTCCAGTAGGCTCCAGGATAGTGACTAGCACCGAGGGTATCGTAAACACACAAATGGGAGGAATTACCCTCTAAGAGAAAACAAGCATAAGAGAGAGATAAGATAGACACCAACCAACTCCAACTTAGAACTGTAATATAAATGAAACCCCAAGTGAACATATGTAATTTCATGAAAATGTACTACAACTAGAAGGAAAAACAGTAAGTACCCAAAAGAAACATAAAACAGCAGCAACCACCAGCCCGAACAGCTCCTACAACCCCAAGCCAGTAGAAACCATCTTGATCTACAACCAGATCCAAGTGACCCATAAAATGTTTTTATATACGTAGGGTGAGTATAACTATATACTCAGTAAGATCTACCCAGAAGCCTCTCATGAAAAATTAAAGAATGCATGCTAGAGCACAATGAATAATAAGTGAATCTAACTCGTCACCTAAATAGGTATACTATGTTCCCAACATTACCATGGATACTCTCACAAAGTAAAGCATAAAATAATATATCATATAATAAATAATATCAAGGTTAAACAATGGCTAATTCCCCACTATTTTGACGATTTTCCCTAGAGTCGCACGTCCTGAGCATCTCTCTCCAAAAAGTCTTGCTCGCAGACACATGGGCGAAGCAACACGGTATGCACCTCGTGCAACAAAACCACCACGTCCACACACCAAAGTAACCAGGTAGTTTTCGAAAGTCACCACAGCTTGCATAACACGTATCATACGTTGGGTATTATACCTCAAGCCATTATAGCCCATACACCGAGTAAGGATCCTCAATCCTTCACAGCCTATACATGTTACACCTATAGTAGTCCATAGAAAACTATATACAAAATATGTGTGTGTGAATAACCACAAGCTGTTATAGCCCTCTAAACACATATATGGGAAAAACTAACATATGTTCCTGCCAGCACAAGTAACTACCAAGAGAAGAGAGCAGGGCCAAAGGGGGTAGTCAGCCATCCATCCTCCCACCAGAATATTGGGGAAAACACCCCCGCCACCCAGGGCTCAAAATCCCTAGGCTGTCAGTTGCCCTTACTGATAGTGTGGAGTAGCATATAAAGAAACAAAAGGTATATGATATACTATATCTCACATCCACACTATGGGAATAACCTAGTCTTAGACACAACTGCAGCTAACGTCACTCAGACTCTAGGATGCTACATCTAAGACTTGGTATCTTATAGTCACACAACCATTTAAAGAGAATTATTAGATTATTTCATTACCTTTTTATCAGTTCCACTTTACTTTAATTAATTCTATAAACATCGATTAACCATGAAAACTTACACATTAAAATTAATTATCATCACACCCAAGTCCACTGTTCCTTCAATATTAAAACCTCATCATTATGTTCCAGCAAACTCCAAACCCATGGGTTAACACCATTTATTCAATTCTACAATATAGAATTACTTTCCCACATTCCCATGAATCATGAGAAAAAATTCAATGCTACTAAACATAAGGGGTCTCAACACAGTGAGTAGATGTTCTACCCGTCGAGTCTTTGCCGCTTATAGAAATAGCATATACCCATCCTCCCTTGAGAATCTAAACACGGAGAGCACATGGAATACCCCACGTGTCTTCACCTCTTTCGGAAGAAGGGTATGTAAGACCAGTTGCCTTGAGCAGTGGGGAAAAGTAAAGAAGATAATCAACCAATCAAAAATCTGCAAGCATCCAAAAATTACATCCATCCCATTCCATCATCCTTAGTGTCCTCCCCAACACCCTCATGCATAAACCGATGAATCTTGCCACTCTAGGCATCATTTTCTGCCAAAAATAAAATCCTTTGTTCCTCCACATATCACAATGGCCATCCCGGATCAAATCACAGCACAAGAAGTAGGAAAAAAACATCACATAAATTGGGATCTTTGCCCTTTAACAATAGAGAGGGTAACTCAGAACCCTTTAAGAAATTATGAAAGAATCATTTCTTTAATCCATCTTGAATTAACAGATTTATTATTTTTAGGTTCCAAATTCGAGAAACCGTATTAGTAAGCTATAACAAATAATTAAACATTCTTACTGCCCCAATTTTATTAACATAAAATTTAAACAAAAACCAGATTCATTTACATGATTCTTTATCTTTATCGAAAAAATTATCAATTAATAACAATCTACATTCATACCAATTTCCATCAAGAAAGAATATCTAATCAAAGCAATCATAGATGTCACACTATCTTGCAAAACAAGATGCAATAACATACGATCGATATCAATTTATTTATCCAGTTAAAATATTTATTATGTAAATTCAATTATCTTCCAATGGGATTAAACATGCTTACGATACAGTTTCATGTTAAATAAGTGAGAAGAAATAAATCCCCTACCTCAAGCAGTTCCTCATGTTTATTATCCACACAATGGGTCACGATCCTCCTCTAGCGACAATTGCATCCACCCAAGGATGCCATGGTACGAACGTACCAACCAAAGCCTAAGAAAAACCCCATTAGAAGAATTGAGATAACATGAAATAATATGGAAAGGAGAAATATGAGAAGATGATCCCCAAAGGAATGTCGATAAAATGTACCTCATATGAAATATTGACGGATACAGCTTGGTTGCATCAAAACAGAGCGGAACCCATCCGAGGAGTATAGTTTGATTTTGCAACACCTACTGGGAGGATTGAAAGGTTATGGCTTCTCATAGACAAGAAGAATGATGAATAACAAGAGAGGAAAATATCTTGTCCCTTTTTAAGATTTAATGGGGTCAAGGTTTAAGATACACTTAATTCCCCATTAAAGGCATATTGCATTAAACCACATGGTTTGACCTAGTAGAAACAACCTAAGCCAAAGGAATAATTAATATAGGATTTATAGTCTTTGAATCAGCCTTAAGAGTCTTTAAAATAAGGCTTTAAATGTATTTTACATCAATGGAAATGTCAATGGAGAGAATCTGTAGGAAGCTAAAAACATTGTACACCTACAGTTACTGTACACTTACCTTTACTATACACCTACTGTTAGAGGATACCGATAGAGGTTACTGATAGACCTCACCGTTCTAGAAACTTTGTACCCCTACTATTACTATACAGCTATTGTTACTATACACTTACCATTAGAGGTAACCGATAGTGGTTACCGATAGACCTCACTGTTCTGGAAACATTGTTCACTGAACCTCACCGATAGAACTGTTCACAAAACCTCACTGATAGAACTATTTGCTGAACCTCACCGATAGAACTATTCAGAGACCCTCACTGATAGAACTATTCACAAAACCTAACTGATAGAATTGTACACCGAACATCACCGATAGAACTCTTCAGAGAACCTCACTAATAGAACTGTTTATAGAACCTCGCCAATAGAACTGTTCACAGAACCTCACTGATAGAACTGTTCATAGAACCTCACCGAAATAACTGTTCACAGAACCTCCCTGATAGAACTATTCATAGAACCACACCGATAGAACTGTTCAAAGAACCTCACTGATAGAACTGTTCACTGAAACTCACCGATAAAACTATTCACAGAACCTCACTGATAGAACTGTTCACAGAACCTCACCGATAGAACTGTTCACAGAACCTCTCTGATAAAATTTTTCACAGAGCCTCACCAATAGAACTGCTCACTAAACCTCACTGATATAACTGTTCACAAAACCTCACTGATAGAACTGTCCACCGAATTTGAAATTTGGCAATGTGTTCGGGATAAGTTACCTTGACCTCCCAGAACGCCTCAAAAACTATATTTTCACAATGTAATGGACCAGAGAGTTCTGGTCCATTACATGTATGGTTTTATTAGTTTCCATTGTTCTTGATGATTGTATGTTGTTGGGATATGACAATGGGAGTCTGACTAATGGACTTCATGAGCTCGCAGGGCCTGGAAAGCCATGTGAAGCTGGGGCATGGTCCTAATAAGTCTCTCTGTTTTGGAGTTGTGTCTAACATATGGTCGCCAAACATACAGTAATGTCACCCACCGACACTAGTTCTGTTTTGTGGGTTTCTAGGACCTTTCTTGACTTCTGATTTATTTAAATACTTGTATGATAATAGTAAAAATGTTTTTTAAAGGAAGGATTAGATTTTTAAAAGTGGAAGAAGGGGTATTCAAAAACTAAATATATGATTTTCTTTGGAAGGTTTTGTTTTTTGGGAAAAAGAGGAAGTGGAAATGATTTAGTGGGATTAGATTTTCCATAATATAACCTTTTGGTTTGTTATAATAAAATGTTTTGAATGTGTGAATCATTTGATGGTGATTCTAAATCATTGTTTTAAATGGGGTGTTTTGGGATGTTGAAAAGTGTTTGAATATGTTGAATTCTTTTGGGAAATTGGTTTTTAGTGGTTGATGTTTTCTTAGAAAGGGTATTGGCCTCAATTACCATCATATTATGGAAATATACCTTTCTGAATTTTAGAAAATGGGAAGTGGTTGATTGGGGAAGCTTAGTTGTTCTAAAAGGTGTTAAAAATTAAAAGGGATAGGTTTGTAAGAAAATGGATCTTGAAGAATTGGGGTTTGTTTTTTGAAATATGAAATGGGTTTTTTGACATGGTGATTAGTGTTCCTTTTGAAGGTAAATGATTTTTGTAATGATGTTGTTTTTTTTAGCCTTTTGTGTTTCCATGTTTGCTCACATGCATGTTTTTATTGATATCTGGAAGGGTGGAATATATGGAATGTTTTTTGGGTGCCTAGGGTGGCCTAAAAATGTGCATGTGGATGAGACATGGGGAAACACCATTGGTGAATGTCGAAACCCACCAAGTTAGTTATTTTTTAAAAGTGCTTTGAGATGAAAAATCATGGCCTTTTTATAAACTAATGGTTATGTGGCTAGTTTTTTCTAAGTCTTATAAGAGTTATTTATTCAGTAAGCTTCATTGTGATCTAGAAGTCAGAATATTGCTGTATCTTGAGATGATATCTTGTTGGTGGCTATGTTTTGGAGTAATGTTCATTGGGTTTCTAAATATGTGTTTGATGTTGTGATGTGGCCATGAATCATTATCCTTTGGAAATATTTTCTAATTATCAACCTAAGGATTAATTTAAAATGATAAATCCACCTCTTAAAATGATACATCATACCATTTGTTGAAATTGAGAGCTATTTTGGCTCGATTTAAAGTGTATTCCTTTTATATAGATTCTCTCGGTTGTATTAGTTGTTCAAGGTGATGTTTAGTGGTTGTTTTTGTTTTCCTTGATCATTCTTCTCCTCGTTCGGAGTGAGATAATATAGTGTTGTGTACCTACATGTTCTTATTTTGAAAAAAATGTGTTGTTGATGAAGAGAGTTTCATGATGTCTCTTGATCTACTGTTTCTTTCGGGGAGTGTTATATGGTATTGTGTGGAAATAAAGGACGAAGTACAATTTGGGGATTATCAAAGCCTCACTGCGAGTCTAGAGATGCTTCATACATCAGATCTCAAGTCGTAGGATTCAATGTGAAGCTGGCGTGTAGTTATTAGTCTTAGGATTGTGGGTAGTATTGCTAAGATCATACCGATACCATTTCATTGACGTAGTTACCTTGTTTTATTTGTGGTTCTAATGGCCTAATTATTCGGTCCCCTTCCCTCCCCTCCCTAATTGGTGTGGGTTTGGATCCGTCTAGAGAGTATGGATCCAGTTCTTTCCACCTCCATTCGAGAGTGGGTGGCTAAAATGTTCATATTGTATTCCTCTCAACTTTGGTAGGTTGGTTGTGGCAAGAGTGTTTTGGTGGGATTGTGTGAGTGGGGCCCAATTCTAGATCATATTTAATTCTTGTTTGTTCATTGCATGTTGGGTTCTAATGGTGGGGAGACCCACCACGGGTCACGTTGATTTTTCCTTTTGTGATCTTATCTTGTTTTAGTGGTTTCTTAAGGCTGGGGAGTCCATCCCATAATCCATAAGAATCTTTGTTTTTCATGAGTTCTCTTTGGTTTGGGTGATTGTTGGGTTCATTGGTAGAAGGCCCAACAACGAGGTTCTTGGTTTAGTTTTGAAGGTAGTGGCTCGACCTTTCGGTTGATTCTCAATAAGTGGGTGATTGTTGGTGTTTTGGTTGAGGTAAAATGATTATGATCCATTAATAGTTGATGTAGTTTTATTATATTTGTAGGCTGGACCATATAGATAATGAATCCTTAGGTTTTTATCTATCATTTGAAATGTGTTATGTCTCTCTGGTGACAGAAATCTTTAATGGTGGGGATAATTGTCACACCCGTTTTTTTTGTGTCATGGTTTTCATCAAGTTCATTGAAAATATCTATAGTCTTATTGGGTGATTAGTGAGAATAATTTTGATTTTTTAACTACCATATATGTCTAATCAACCTAATTTGGGTTCTCGGTTTCTTTTTGGGAGTTTTTGGAGAAAGGGGTGTTACTTCCTGATTTGGGCCAACTGTGATCCCATTAATAGATTTAAAAACATATTTTGTTTCTTTTATAACACATTCATTTTTTATCATTTTTGATGAATATCTCTTCTCACTTATCCTAAAAGGAAATATTAAAACTAACATATCCTTTTTGATCACACATAAATTCTTAATCACGGGGAATTACGGATACATATTTAGGTATTGGGTCATCCCATGGGCCCATTTCCAGTTCAAAAAAAATTAATTTATTATTTTATATCTAATTAAATTTTTAATATTTTAAGTGATTTAACCTCCCACTTGAATCAAATACCTATATCCTCATCTCAATTAACGATTTTATCTTTTTGGAGCTCATATGTGCCGTAGATTAGGGAAGACGTCTCAATGTCTCGAAAATCGTCCGGAATCGCAAAGGTAAATTTTTTCATCCATAAATAATTTCATTCGTACTATTTTTCCCACAAATCATATTTTCCTGGTTTTCCCAAATCATAGGAAACTCTCCAAAATGTTTCAAGTAATTCCCTTTTCTCTATGGGTGAATATCTAATAGAAGATGAAGAGTTTTCTAGTTGGAAATGTTATATTCCTTCTCTTTTCTCCTCCCTCTTCTTCCTCCGTTCATAATTTCATGGATTCATTATCTCCACTAGTCATGATAGACCTATTGTTTCTATATACTACTATATTTTAGGGGTTTTTTTTGGGTCTGCTCGTCATAGGTTTAGTGTTTGTAAACCCCAAGATGGTGATATTGGGTGTGTGTTTCAATTACGCCATGGATTTGAGGTAGGATATCCATTGCTGATGTCTTTATCCATTAATATTAATCATTTTCTTATTTATTTCATCTGATATATATGTTTATAATTATTTTTCAGAATTTGGATAATTTTATTGGTGTGAAAAATGGTTGTTTAATGCTTGTTTTGTGAAAGGCAGTGTTGTTTTGTCATAAAAGTGCACACTAAGTGTTTGTTTAAATGTTAAACTATATTTCGAAACAATTTTGTGAGTTTAGAACTAGGTTTATGGTAATTTTAGTATGTTACAATATATTTTATAAAATCTGTGATGCAATTTGTGTCTTATTCTTTGTCAACTTCTTAAAATAATTTTTTTTAAAGGGCATGTCTCGTGTTTGGTAAATTGCTCGGTTAGCTTTTATGTGTTATGATTGATTTAAAAATTATTTTTTTGGATTTATTAATAAATTGGATGATTTATAAATTTTTTTTGGGTCCTCATATGGCTTTATTATTTTTATTTGGTTTTCAAAACAAAAGGGTTTTGGTTTACAACATGTTTTGGCCCGAGTAGTCGAAAAAAGGAATGTTTCACATCCTTATGAAAATGTTTGTGTTTTGAATATGTAAATTGAATGTTTTAAGGGATTTGGAAATGTGATTTTATACTATAAATTCTGTGTATAAACATCCTTAATAAAATTGAAATGCATACCTTGGTGAAAGGATAGTTTTGAGAAAGGTTTAAAGGACCATTTGGCATTTGTTTTTTTAAATGGTTTCCATTTGTATTTCATGTTATATCTTCTAGGGAAATTTTATGTTCCATGAAAATGATTTATTAATTGTATTTGGGGCTTCAAAATCAGTATTTTTATGTTATTTATGGGTTTTTGGCATTAAAAGTTCATTTTCCAATTGATTTTTTGTTCAATTCATCGTTATACTCCAAGAAATTGTTTTACAAATCGTTTTAGGGGTTTATTGATTTGTGAAAGAAATGTGAAGCATGTTTGAATGTTTTTTGGGTGTTTATGGTTTGGTAATGTAATTCTAATGTGTAATGTATATTTGAGAATATTTGTAACTATATTAATCACTAAAGGGAATCTCGGGTATCTAGGTGGGCGGACGTTTACTAGTATGCTTGTGATTCCATGGGGTATGGGCCTTGTTTCACATAGCATGTTTGATGATAACAACACTAACTAAAAATGGATGATGATATTGTTGGGGGACCACTAGTTTATTGTTATACTCCCTACTAGTGGATCGTGTTCACGAGAATAGATATCTATTCTGGTTACTTCCACCGAGATATGAGGTACTTAGGGATCAAAACGAACTAGTGCCTGGGGGTGTTCATGTGACTTGTGCTCGTTGGCTATTTTCTACTCACCATCAGCATACTGAGTGTTTGGTTTGTAAATTTAGTATTGGGTGTGATTTATTTAAAATTGTTAGTTCTTTAAACCAGCCATCTTGAGAACTATTTTTATTTTGATGTTGCTCCTCTTTGAAAATTGTTACTAGGATTCTTGTTTATAAAACATGCATGTTTTTTTGGTAATTTTGTATAAATATAATGGGACCTCATTTGGTAAACATACATTTATATATTGTATTTAAAACATTAAATTGATGTTTATTTTATTTCAAAGGATGTGAATGGGGAATAGAATATCGAGATGACCTACTGAGTTTTAATACTCACACCAATAGTCTTCTTATGTTTTTTCCTTTGTGCAGGTTTCAATATGAGTTTTATCACCTTAGGCGACGTGTGATCATTATGTTGTAGAGTGACCAAAGGGTCACATGGAGTTATTTGGTTATCGGGTTTGGTCAGATGATTTGTTGGTTTACTTGTACTTTCATTTTCTTGTACAAATAATTTTCAGTTCAGTTTTTATATAAATTTATTTTATGTTGTCCATTTCATTCTGTTGTTTGTTTTATTGTTTATATATGAGTGAAATCGTTCCATTGGTGCTTTTCTCCATCCCAGGAGGATCGGGAACACCTCTCGGGACTCGTCGCGGGCTGGCCCTTCTGACCGATTCAGGGTCAACTCGTGCTGGTTCGTGACATAAACTTTAGGAAGTGATGTGATTATTTTATCATTTACACGATGAATTATATGAAATAACAATTAAATTAATGATTATAAATTATATTTATGATTAAATAATGAATATTTAAATGTTAAATTATATTTATCATTATTGTTTCCATTAATAAAAATGTGTAAACTTCACTTGGGCATATATATATATAAACTACCATCTCTATATGGTGATGAAATTCATTTTACCACAACGCTTTATGTGAATGGTTATAAATGTGTATATATTGATTAAAATTATATTTATGAAATTATTTATAGTATAAACCTAATTAAACCATTATAAATTTTCAAATACTATAAACATCAAACTGATACAATCATGAAGAACAATGCACATAACACATATAAATGAAAATAATAATAAAACAATTTAATAAATTTTTGTAAAAATATTATAGTTGTAACATATATGATATCAAATATTCATATATTATTGTGGTAGGTATTTATATGTAATAAAGATTAATTATACATGAGGTTAAGATTTAGATAAATCTAAAGAGACACAATGTAAGGGTTATTTGTTTCAATATTGTTTCCCTAAGACATGTTAGATTTTGTGTACCTATTAATGTTTCTGAGGGGTATATATAGCCCCATTGTCATTTTATATTATAGATATTTCAAATTTAATGATATTTAATGTTAAAATTCAAATTATTTCATACATGATGTTTTTTTTCAAATGTTACCAATTTTTTAAGAATTTATCATCTAAAATTTTATCACTTGTGACATATGTTATGTTACACTGGTGCATTTTTATGATAAATATATAATATCCCATCGATATTGTTTATCCGGAGTATCATTATTTTCATGATATTAAATTTTTCTATATAATTTTATCCTTTGCAGTTTCTTATGATTCAATTGATATTTATTTGATTCATTTTTACATTTTAATCTCACATTTATACATTGATTGTAAATTATTAAAAAATTTATAATGAAATTATGTAATATATCTATCATAATTTAATGGGTTTTATCCTACAATTTTTATAGATGTTATATTTTTTCCATTACTAATACAATATTTATGAAGTAAATGGATCCAAATACTATTCTTATGAAAAAAACATTAATTTTCAATACGATCTTGCAATAGTTTTCTTCCAAGCTACTAATTTAATTAAATAATTTCTAGAATTTTTTCCATATTCGTCAATTATTATTTTATGTAATGTTCATCCTTTATTTAATTAATAAGAAATGGTTAAAATGAATCTTTTATTCATATTCTAAATGAGTAAATATTTACCACATATATGGAAGAGTAATTTTCTTAACATACATCGAATGAATAGATATTTCTACTATGTGGTCCAGTTTTCTATTTCACAATTTATTTACATGCTCATGTGGTTATTTACAATGATATATTTATGCATAATATTTTTTTAAAAAAAATTACACATTAAATAATAAATTTCAAAATCAAAAGGATACATTCTTCACTAGATATTCTAGTTATATTATAAATTTATTGTTTATTTAGGTTATTTATCCTTGAGTTTACTTAAGATCCACTAGGGATATGATCTGATAATACCATCTTTTCTTCAATTTCTAGATAATTATTGATAATGTTTATGATATAATAATTAAATATATTTTCATTTCCACAAGTATATATATGATGATATAATTATTGTTTAAATTTTCAAGTTTCATTCATATGAATGGATTATGATTTTGTAGATGGTGTGTTATTTAGAGCCCTCCAATTCATCAGGTAAATATTTATGTTTTAAAAGACCAAAGTGTACATGAGAGGTTATCCAAATTCCTAATGTAATAACAATAGTAGGTAGAAATAACCTAAAATGTTATTAATTTTTTAGTGGGTATCATTGAAATAGTATTTCTATGATTATGATAATTTAATAAATTACATATCTATGTTTTGATAAGATGTTAAGACAATGTTATACTCTCAGGGATCATGTCCTTTGTTTCCATAATTATTATTGTATTCTTCAATTATATGATTTATTCCATATCCATCATTATTATATATGAATTTATATTTATGGTATTGAAATTTTAATGTCATGTTCTCGTAAACTTATTATCACATTGTGATAAAATGATCATTCATATCCCCCTTGATTACCATTATTGAGAATCTGAGGTAATCGTCATTTTTTATTTTTTTACCCATGATATGAATTTCATATTTTTGTAATATATGTATATGAAAGGTGATAGTAGTGAATAACTTAATAGGATATGACATGGATCATGTAACTACATGTTTTTTATGTATACAGATTTCTGAAGACACTAAACATGTATGGTTATTGCATAAATCCTTGTAATATATAAAAAAAAATTCTAATAATATGTAATATTTATATATGAAATCTCTGGGTCACCAAAGTTGATATCAATGAAGTGATTAGTTTTATTTGTATAAATGGATAATAAAACAATGGTGAGAACACATATAATAATCCTATTTAATGGAGAACATCTATTTTTTGGTAATAAAATGAGTGATATTATCTAGGAAAGTACATTTCTATCTCGATACTATCAAGTAGATATTGATGTGGAAGATATAATACAAGGTAAACCATCCTTGAATTTTGGGTATTGGGTGTTAACTTTATCATCACTTGTTCATGATGTTTGGACATAAGTACGAACCCTAGGATATAAAAATATGATGGATATTTTTTAAATAAATAGCATTTTCTTTGTGAACCATTATGTTGTTTTGGAATAAAAAATTACTATAGATGAACTTGGTCAAACATAAAGCGCCACTAATTGGAAATAAGTTCTGTAACATCCCAGGTAATTATAAAATAAAATCATTTCAAATGCATTATTATTTATGAATGAGATATTAATTTTTCATTAAATGGGTTTCTATGATTGATAGCATACCCA
This sequence comes from Viscum album, assembly GCA_963277665.1. Classification (NCBI taxonomy): domain Eukaryota; kingdom Viridiplantae; phylum Streptophyta; class Magnoliopsida; order Santalales; family Viscaceae; genus Viscum; species Viscum album. The sequence goes on from OY728159.1 coordinate 852,937,632, forward strand.
ACACACAATAATGGGTTTCTCTGATATCTTATGCTTAACACAAGATAGTGTAATATAGAAAAATATTTTATTTATATTATTATATTAAATGGTAATTATCAACTAGTTATTGTTTTAGTGGGACTGAATAGAACTAAATATACATTGTATCCACATGTTTATTAAATATTTTTACATTAATCTAATAAATTTTATAGGAATTAAAATATAATAAATCCAATTTTAAGGATAATATACTCTAATATTTTAAAATTGAAATATTATAACCTTTTGATAGATAAACCCTTTTAAATTTATGTTTTTCCATTATGAAATGTTCTTTTTAAAAAAAAAACTACTTCGTAGGATTGGTGACATATAAATGTTCTTTGGTTGAATTTTGGGATTTTTTTGATAATGTTTATTTTCAAATGAATAATGAAAACTAATTCATTTTTTTAAACTTCCTTTTCTTATAATATATTTATATTGTTTGATTATCCTTTTACATGGTTTTATATTATAATTAGGTGAATCTTTAATAATTTAATCCAATGTGTCTTATGCGATGGAATTTCAATTTAAAATTATATAGAAAAATCCTATGATCATTTGATTGTTTTACATAAAAAACTCATTTTTTCGATGAGTCAGTAGGAATAGTGTTAAAACTAATTTAACCACTTTTGTGAATTTCATTTTTCAAATTATATATTCATGGTTGTACTCAGTATAAAAAAATTTCCCCAATATGATCAAAATATTTTTTTGGGAATAATACCTTTAGTATTTTATTTACAACCGTTAAATGTAAATAAGATAATTGAAGGTAAAATTAATATTATAATATTATGAAAATACCCTAGCACTTGTCCTAATATAATTTTAGGTGTTTTTATAAACATTTTCTACTCTATGTCTTAAATTTGGTCTATTAGAATCCACTTGGATGTGATTCTCACATTTATAAAATTTAATTTAAAGTAAAGAAATTATGTCAAAAAATTATCTCTGGTTACTATAAAAATTTCAATATGGGATTATATAAGTGAAATCCTAGATAATGAACACTCCTTTGAAATTATAAATTATTAACTACATCATGTAAATTTATTTTTAATTTTTAGGAAATAAATATTTAAACTAAATAATGACCCCATGATGATGCAATTAATGGTTTTTTAAAGAAAGAATGAAATTTTTGATATTATTAATATTAAAATAAATATAAATAGAATTTTTTTATTCCATACAAGAATTTTTCTGATGTCCATGAAATTTAATTATTGATTTAATGTTGTTTTTTCAAGGAAATCAAGATATGATATTTTTTAAAAAAAAAGTCATGTAATGATACGTTTCAAAATTGACATAATTAATAAATAAAATAATAAATTATATAATTATTTGAAATAATATTTATAAAAATACAAGAATCAACCAAAAATATGAGAAAACTCTAAAAATATTTAATGAGTCATTCGTTTCCATTTTATCATTATTTGTAATTATTTGACCACTCTAAGTGTAAATTACATTATTAAATCATAGGAATAAAAAGGGTTCAAAAAAATGATATGGATTATAAAAATACTAAGACATATAGAATATTCATTAGATGATTATATTTCAACCAATCCATATCCAATACACTAAATAAATGTGTCTGGAACCATTTTGAAACAGAAATGAATTTATATTAATTTAATACTTTTAATAATTACAAGGGTTCCCCTCCACTCTCCTATAAAAATCAACTCATTGATATATAATAATCATAATTCAAAAATAATTTGGGTTTGAAAATATCAATGAAAACACCATCCTATAAAACCTCTCAATTTTTATGCATAATTTAGACATAACACCCTTCATTGTGGTGTAACACCCTGATATTTTATGAGATATATATTTTTTTAATTTCTTTGATGTCTTCTATTGTACACTAAACCAAGATTATCTTGTACTATACACAACACCGTATTAGCTAGCAGTAAACACAACACTATTCATGGTTTGGGTTACACAAAACTTTATGTTCGTTTTATAGAAATTATTCTATACAACATTAAGAATAGATTTTGTTTAATGTATAAACAAAATAAGTTTTCATTATGTTATATGAAACACCAAAGGGAGATTTCACTACACCCAGCCCTGACTTGGCTTGCATTACATGCAATCATGACCTTCCTCGATAGCGTGTGTAGTATGCAATATTGGGTTTCACTAAACAAAGATATGTTATTAAAATATTATATACACTAGCCATTATGAATAGTAATACGAAATTTTTAAAATTTTATAAATTTTATCTTTCAAAATGGAATTTATTTTTGGATTCGGAATATAGAAATTATCCTAGGGTTAATTTTTTGTATTTTTCTAAAAACATTCAATTTTTAATGAACAGTGAAAACACTAAGTCATAGTTTAAAACCGAATTTTTATAATTATTTATTTTATTTAAAATTATTTTACGTAAAAATTGATACATAATACCTATATAGGTTCAATGTAATTCCTTTGAGTCATTTTATTGTAATTTTATATATATAAAAATTTTATTGAACTTTTCACCGTCTTTTACCCACCTCCTAGGAGAATTTGCAAATTTACATAAAACTTAATTATACTGCTTCTGTGAGTGTAATTTAGAAATTCCAAGAGACACAGTTAATATCTAGGAGTAAAATTTGGTCCAATAAGATAATGATAATTTTTGGTGAATAGTAACTTTTTTACTTTTATTTACCATTGTTAAAAGTAAATAGGGTAATTAAGGTGAAAATGATGTTATTATTACCTTAACACATGTCCAAATTCTATTGGACAAGTGTAATTTGACCAAAAACAACCTTATGAAAAACATATTACCCTTTAGAGCCACTTGGATTAGATTAGGAAATTTATTATTATTTTATTTAACGAAAAGTTAAAATAGTTAAAATCAAAGTTTAATAACAAAAACATTTTTAATACAGGGTAATGCATATGATAAACACGACTATAAATATTCATTAGAAAGATAAAAAGAGTTACTAAATAACGGGTTTTTATGTATAATTTTTAGAAATTAAATAATTCAATTTATTTATGACACAATGGTGATGCAGTAATTACATAATTAATGAAATATTAAAATAATTAATATTATAAATACCCAAATAAACGTAATATGAAACTTTTAATTATTTAAACTGATATTATAGGTTAATATAACATATTAGGGTTGGTTAGATGAATGTTTTCGAAGTAATAATGCTGTTATGAATTTAGATAAAACAAAATACCAAATAGTGTGAAGATTGACATAAAAAAGTTTTTAAAACAAATATTATATTATGAATTGATATAATGGTCTTAAAAATATAAGTTTTTCTCCAAAAGACATATATAATAATATATATTACATTAATGAACCAATTGGGGTTCTATTGGTAGTTTATTGTAAGTTTATTAACCATATTTTGTAAGAATACATGATGATACGGTAAAAGTTAAATTATTTAACTTAGAGTTAAATCTAAATTATAAGGTTTAAATGGGAACCTAAACTTGTCTAAAAAAACTTTTTTGAGAGGATTGCGACCAATACCCACCCTATACTCAAAATAAGTCACTTTGGAGCCATTATAAACCAAATATTAATTTATTATAAAATAATATTTTATGTTTTTTCTAAGGTTCCCTCTCCTTCCTTATAAAAGGGCACCTCCTCCCACTCCTCTTCCCACAAATTTGAGCCTTCAAACTCGTAAAAATACTTCCCATTTCACTTCTCGGCTTGCATAGAAACCTACTTGAGGACCTGGTCTTTTTGAAAGACCACCTTTAGTGCCCTAAGAGGAGGTTAAGATGAGGCACGTCGAAGAAGAGGTAATCTATTCTACCGATTCTTTCAAGTTTATTTATTCTTATACTTCCTCTTCATTAGTTGTTTCAATATAAAGTAATGACATAAGTATAAAACATATACTGATATGTTATTATAAATAAGAAACAATTCCATTTTACCTTTTATCCATCCGACGGAAAATGAAATCATTGTGCGTGCGTACGTACGGAATAACGTCTCCACGCCGTGGTGTAATATTTTTTTCCACCACCACCTTACTTGGATGGGTATAATGGTTTAATGAATAAATATATATGGTTATTAAAACATCATACTGATTCTAATATATTATATCATCCACTCCAATTACATTCAATAATTATGGGAATGATATCATTCCTCGTGCGTACGTACGGATTACCGTCTCCAAGACGCGATGAAATTCATTATCCATATTAACCATTCAAGAATTATTATAAAGTATATATAATGAATAATAATGATATATATTACATAATAATTATACTTTATTTATGTATATATATATTTTCTGTCTACTTAATTCCATTCAAGTCAATAAGGAAAGGAAAACAACGTTCATGCGTACGTACGTCCTACCGTCTCCATGAATGGTGTGTTTCATTTCATTTATCTATCTATTATATATAGATATATATATATATACTGAATATATATGATATATAAATCATGATTTACATTATGGATGTATGTAAATCATGATATAATTAATAATAATATCAAGATCAACAAGTCCAAACACCTACGAAAAATGAAACTATTTTACCCAAAACGCAGCTTCAACATAGAATCAACAAAAAAACGGGTAATATAAAGTCATAAGTGAACCATATATGATATCATAAATATTATTATGGTTCTATTAAAAGATAATAATATTTTTAAACCCACTATACAAGAGTCTCGGACACATACATAAGATAATGGACATAAGGTAAGGGATAATTTTGTAATCTCATTTTTATCCAAGATTGCTTATACGTAATTATTTACTCGGGTTATATTTTCCATCCATATACATAAAAATGTTATTCATAAAGTGTTTAATATTATTCCATGTATTTTTAAAGTTATTTTTACCCCTATTGACTTTTAATTTGTTTTATGGAAGGAATCCTTCTTTTGTTTACCATACGTGGTACTTTTTGACTTTTCTGTTAAAAGTATGAGGAGAATGTTTTTTTAACTTATATAGAATGAAGAGATTTTTATGGTTTCATAAATCCTTATTTTCATGATTCTTAGTCTACATGATTTCATTACTATTTTCAGCAAAATCATTTTCATTTAAAATTAGATGGCATTTTGTGAAACGAAAATGATTTTGAAGAAGAAAGGATATTTTCCTCAAGAATTTATTTCCAGTGTTTTATCAAATCCATTTTACATCTAAGATGAAATTATTACTTATGTCTATGTTTCAAGTATAATGTCTCTATGATTTACATGGTTTCACTTTTATTATGATGAAATGATATCCAATTGTTTTATATGGATTATGTTATGTTGGGATGATGTTTATGAAACACATTTTACTCTTTGGGTTATGATGAATTATTTATGTTTATTTTGTGGCACAAGTACGAATGATTTAATTATGAGATGGGTGGGACCTATATCTCCCTCCAATGAATTGGGTAAAGATTTATATCTCATGATATAGACATGGCCGGAATGTAAATTGAATCTGGTTTAGTAATACAGGGCTGGAACGACAAGTAAACCTGATTTAGTAGTGGACTTTGTCCACTAGGATGGTCTTGGCAGCAATGCCTTGGCTACTATGGAAATCATATCATGTAATTAATGGTTTTCCAAAATTACATGTTGTATTCCCATGATATTTTATCATGATTGATGTTCCATTATGATCTATGCCTTACTTACTAACTTTTTTATTGTCATTGCTCAAGATTTTGATGTTTAGACATTATGTTCATCTTTTTAAGTTCAAATATATGTGGGTTGTTTTATTTTCACCATGATTACCCTTACTGAGCATTTGAGCTCACCCTTTTTATATTTTCTTTTCCCCAGGATATAAATAACGGTTTTAGGTAAGAAAACCAAAGGGGGATATCATTATGGAAGATGTTGAAGATCTTTCACCATGATTAGAAGATTATGTTCCGAGTTTTCAAAGACACTAAACTAATACAGTATTTGGGCATCTGCTTTTTTAATGTATTAAGTATTCCACAAAAGTAATGTAATGTCTATGTATGTCAAGTTTGGGTCTCTATAGTTGGTATCAGAGTAAAGGATTAGTCAACCTTTGAAAACTAGGATGCGAAAACTTCAAGTGAGATCCCTAGAGATATTTCTAAGGTATGTCTCAGGATATACCTATGGGTATGTATAACTAGATTTTACAGTCGTAGAATTATGAAAACAATCATGAATAACCTAGTATTAAAACTAAGATGTTAGAGATTGAAAGTACTCCCCTTTATTATGTTGTTTTTATAGAATTTTTGTAAAGACCCATAAAATTCAAGGGAATTTTTTTTCATAATTTTCTTTGGGATTCTAAAAGAACACAGTTTCTGACGGCACCTGATTCTGAGGCCCGGTGTGCCCAGAATCATTTTCTAATGTTTAGCTCGGGTATGTTCAGTGGACGAACGAGCGGGTTTTCCTAACTTTTTAACCGGTGCTCGGAATCGAAATTCGAGGACACCGATGGAATCGCAGTGCCGGTAATTTCTTAGAAACACCTTTTCGGGAGTTGCGTTTGCTTGGGTGTGATTTTTAAATTTTGGGGTTAAGTAAAATAAATAAAATAAAAGTGGTGCAACAAATTTTATTTTATTTTTGTTTAACCTAAGCTAAGTGGATGAAGTGGGACCCACAATATACTACCCACTAGGTAAGATAATTGTGAGGTGGGACCCACATGAGCCCCACTATTTCTTTTCTTCCTAAACCCCCTCCTTTAATAAGGTAACACAACCACACCCCTTAAGTGGAAGTCAACCCTTGCGTTTATCTGTTAATGAAATGCCTCTTTTAATTGGGCGGTTTAAACATTGCAATTAATTCAATTAATTGTTTGATTTGTTTTTTAATTCCAAAGATTTTGACTTGTGCATTAATAAAATAAGACAAGTCTTATTTTATTAAGGGGTTCGTTGAGTGTGAAGGCTTGGGAGAATTTTCTCAAGGTCTTGAAGTTCTTCTTCCTCGACGAAGAACGTGAAGAACGCGAAGAACGCCGACCTCCGACGAAGGTCGACAAGAACGCCGGATCCTCGGATGTCAACGATGCGACGATCCTCCTTCCGCGACGCCTTCTTCCATGATGTGCAATTCCGCGATGGGCCTTCGTTTAACTACACTCTAGGTAGGGGTTTTATTGTTGTTGTTTTTTTCGTGAATTTTCAAACATTCTTCGTTAATCGTAGCCTCTTGCTATCGATTAACGGGAGGTGTCCGGACTGTAGGAACACGGCCGAACCTCCTCCCATAATTCTGTTGAAAGATCTTGTTGTGGTTTGGAACGGAGATTGTGCGGTGTCGTCGTACAGTGCAGGATCGTGCGGAAAGGATGCGCAGCACCATCGTGCCGCGCCGATGAAGATGAACAAGGCGCGGCACCGTCGCGCCGCGTAGGAGAATCAGGAAAACACCATAGCCGAAGCGGGGCCGTGGAAGAGGGGCACGGCGTCGTCGCACCGCGCTGGACGGATCAAGGTCGTGGCTTAGGTCGCGGCAGAGCAGGGACCGGCCGCCGACGTCGGAATAGGGGGACCGCCCCATGACGGTCCCGTGGAGGCAACAGCCGGCCGGCCGGGGTGGGCCAGCCAGTCAGGGGAGAAGCTAGGGGTCATAACCCCCGGCTGTCCGGACAGCAGCAGCCCCCCACATGGGGGCCGCGGTTATGAAATAACCCCCCCCCCCCTCACCGCTCGACCGTTTCAGCCGAGCCACCTAGTCGTGCCAGCGCACCGGGTCGGGCCGGGATACGCCCAAGCGGGCCGGACCTGGACCCGGTTCAGGTCAACCCGGTTCAGGCCGACCTAGGGGGTCTTGGGGCGGGTCGGTCCGGGCCCGAAACCCCCACTTCCAGACCTCTTTTGGTTTTTTGACCATAACATGGGATACAGACCTCCGATTGACGCACCGTCAGTTGTGATGTGATCCTTGGATCGAGACGGTCGTTTTGATATATCACAGGCATGGTTTCGGAGAACTTTGGGTTCGGCCGGGTTGCTTCGTACACGAAAACAACCGGGCCCTCGGAGAAGAAACGCTTATAACTTCAGCTCCGGACGTACGATTGACGTGTCGTAGACTTTGATAGATTCCTATTAGTGTGATAGACCTTTTGGCTTACTCCGCTCGAGGTTTGGACACAGTTGGAGTACGGTCAGGTTGGTTATGACTTAAAAACCAACTGGGCCCCTAGGACGAAAAAGCTAATAACTCTCAGACCGGGCGTCCGATTGACATGCCGTCTATGACGTTGAGTTCCTGTTGATGATACAGCAATTTTGGATACATCATCTTCGGACTACATGTATGTTGATGTATCAGCCCATCGGCTCATGGAGCGGACCCTCCCGAATGAGCTTGATGTGTGTGGGAACCCTTGAGATGGCTGCGACTGCGACGACGATGACGACTGTACAGAAATCCACTGTGGATTCGATGACGATGACTTCAGCACTTAGTGATCCTACGTGGATCAGTGCTACCGATCCCGTGTGGGTCAGATCATGTGTGGGTCAGCGCTCAGCAGTCCTGTGTGGGCCAGCGCCTACAGATCCTGTGTGGGTCCAATCTTGTGTGGATCATTGCGGGGCTTAGTTACCTATCGATCCTTTGTGGGTCATTGCGGGGGTTAGTACCTATCGATCATTTGTGGGTCTGACTGCTTAGATGAATCAGTGGCTATATCTGATGATCTCTATCATCTTACAGAGAAGTATTCCTGTGTGATCTGAAACTTGACTTTCAATCATTATCTTAGATATGATTGACTTGCTTTCCTGTGTCGATTGTGTTGTGCTATCCTGTGTGGACGTGATCGAACTCGAGCTCGGATGTCGGAGTCGAACTGGAATTGATGACTTAGGTATATGTATGGGAATATACCTAAGTAGTGTTGGATGTTAATTCGTGATTGTATCTTTCATTTGTGGATAATCCTTTATGGATTCTGGGAGACCTTCGGGGGTCTCGAGGTCCCTACTGAGTAGCTTATACTCACCCTTGCACCGGCTATACCCGCACTACGTTTTGTTGGTTTCAGACTATAGACAACATAGATCATGGTTGTGGCTTACGGAGCAGGACGATACTTGGAGGTGGACCACTGGGCGGGATGTACACGGGGCGGACGGCTGGACCCGAGGAGCTCTGGAGGCTATCTGTACCCACCCTTCAAGTGGGACTTCCAGTGGACGGCTCGACGTTGCAGCTTTACTTTTCAGTTATTGTAATCCCTTTTTCAGTTGTACCTTACTTTCAGTTTGGGTTTGTATACTGGCCCACTTACTTTACCGCACATACTGTTGTATTCAGTTTTAACTTCGTGTTTACTTCTGCTTTCTTACTCTATATGTGTTTGTTTACTTACAAAGCCAATGTGTTCCCTTTAATCGGGAATTACGCCTTGATTCTAGTCGCCATCCCCTGGCCTATGGAAGGCGGGCTTGGGGTAGTCATGACCCAGGCCCCGAGGATGGGTCGTGACAATTATTTTTGCCTCACACAATATTCTTTTTGGGTTTTAGAAAATGGCTGGAAAGTGGAATATTCATGGTAATGGATAATATGATGGATAATGGAATGATATTCTTCCTGAGAATCCAAATTAAATTGGATTTGGAAGGAAAAACCTCGTTATTATGCCTAATCAAAGATCTCATAATATGATCAATAATTTCAACTTTGGTAGGTTTCCTGACTTGGCTAATAAGATAAAGATGGAGGTTCATGATTATCATAGGGGAAAGAAAGTTCAATTTCTCTCATGTAAATCATGTGGGAACATGAATCAAGGAGAATTTTGAAAAGGAACTAAGAGATGCTTTGGGTGTGGAAAAGAAGGACACAAAGCCAGTAAGTGCAAAAGAAAAATTTTTTTGTTAACACCATGGAGAAGGATAATGGTATTACTATGACATCAACAACAATTAATTTTTTTAAATGTAGACTGTATGGGAATTATGCAAACCAACACCGTAAGGGAAAATCTCTTGAAGAGAATCAACATGGTCGTTTGAGTAGTATTTATGTTCATGATGATGAAGATACTACAAATGATATATGAGATGAAAGAAGTGTTGAGGAATAAAATGATGAAGCTCGGTCAATTGTTTAAGAAGGTAGTGGAATGATTGTAAATTTACCAAGAGTTATGTTAATGGTACTATGGAATAAATAAAAATCTAAGGATTGTTACACTATCGTTTTTCCTAAAGTATTTTAAAGTATATGTTGAATTGTACTGGTAACCATGAAAGGTTATTCAGATATTTTTTGAAAGAAGTTGATATGAACATAATGAATAGATAAGGAGAAAATAATATTTTGGATATTATTAATGATCTCATGATTGATATAAGGACAAATTGATATCACGGTTTGAGTATATATATAAATTTTGTGATTTTGGTATGTGGAAAGAGTTAACTTTTGACTGCATTCATGTTTTTACTAAGGTTCAATGGGTATTCATTTTTAAAGAGAATAAATGATTCCGGAATTCAAATGTTTGGAATGTGACAAAAAAGATATATCTTATGATCTATGGGGGATAAATGATGGTATTCACAAGCCAGGTATATGACCTTTGTAGTAGTTGTTTTCTGTATTCTCTGAGATTGGACAGAAGTATTTCCGATAAGCCTAAAGGTTGGAATGAATTATGTTTGACATCAGATAGTATTGTTTAAGGCTAAAAAATTTTTATATTATTTCTGGAATGTTGTATGAGTATAGTTTTAGAAAATGTAAAACCCATACGATGGGTGATAACCCATCGCATTAGACTAGGATTCTGGAATCGAACCCACAACCGATGTTTGAGAGGCCTTTATCTCCTATCACTGGCCTACAGGAAGTCCCCGGTTAGTAGAAACTAATTTTATTTTATTAAGAGGTATGATAGATGAAGTATAAGTCCATTTTAGGAACCATATACGATTCATCTCACTATAGATGTATTTATGTATATAACATTTGCTAACCTTATTTTTGAGAGAGATGGAATGACCTATCAATCTATCGATCTGCTAACACATCACAGAAGACAAATTCAACTTCATTTCTTTAAGAGATGAAGTGGAAATTGTTCATGGCACAAAAAACAGTGAGAATGTACCAAAATCAAGTAAGTATATATTTTAATTCAAAAAATATTCAACATTAGGGAAATGATCTTGAAAACCAAAAAATTTTCCATAGTGCCCTCATATCTGATTAATCAGATGGTACCTTAGATTTTCAAAAACTTATGGCTTTGTGATTGTTGTCTTTTTTATAGCCATTTTCACTACCACTCTTTATCCAAACATGATGGTTAGATTTCTCTTCTATATCCATATTTCACCTATGTTATTCTATGTGGAAACCCAGTTATGAGTTAATTTGGGAAACTGTTATGTTTCATACTTCACTTTTTAAAATTAAGTTTTAGTATTACTTTTTACGATGTGGGATTCTATGAATGAAAATTTCAAGTAGTAAACGATTTATAACCCTGACGAATTTCGATGGTGAAATTCATTTTGAGGGGGGAAGAATTTAACACCCCGAGATTTTATGAGATATATTCTTTTTAATTTCTGTGATGTATTCTATTGTACATTACACCAAGATTATCTTTTACTGTACACAACACCGTATTAGCTTTCAATATACGCAACACTAATCTTTTCTTGTGTTACACACAATTTCAAATTTGTTTGGTGGAAATTATTCTACGCAACATTAAGTATAGACTTTGTTTAATGTATAAATGAAATAAGTTTTGATTATGTTATACACAACAGAAAAGGGATCTGTCACTACATGAAACCCTAACTTGGCTAGCATTACACGCAATCATGACCTTCCTCGATAGTGTGTGTAGTACACAATACAGGGTTTCACTAAACAACAATATGTTATTAAAATATTATATAAACTAGCCGTTAGGAATAGTAATACCCAATTTTTTAACTTTTATAAATTTATCTTTCAAAATGGACTTTATTTTAGGATTCATAATATCGAAATTATCCAAGGGTGAATATTTGGTATTTTTTCGAAAACTTTCAATTTTTGATGAATAGTGAAAAGCACTGAGTTATAGTTTAAAACCAATTTTTTATAATTATTTATTTTATTTAAATTTATTTTAGGTCAAAATTTATACATAATACCTATATAATTTCAATTTAATTCATTTTTGTCAGTTTCTTGTAATTTTAGATATATAAAAATTTTACTGAACTTTTCACCGTCTTTTACCTACCTCCAAGAAGAATTTGAAAATTTACATAAAATGTAATTTTACCTCTTTTGTGAGTGGAATTTCGAAATTACAAGAGACACAGTTAATATCAATGAGTAAAATGTGTTTCAATAAGATAAAAATAATTTTTGGTGAATAGTAACTTTTTTCATTTACTTACCACTGTTAAAAGTAAATAAGGGAATTAAGGGTAAAAATTATATTATTATTACCCTGAATCATGTAATAATTCTTTTGGATAATTTTAATTTTACCAAAATTAAAATTAGGAATAAAATATTACCCTTTAGGTTAATTTGGATTAGATTTCACATTTATTATTATTTTATTTAAAGAAGTGTTAAAATAGTTAAAATCAATGTTTAATAAAAAAAATTAATATAGGTTAATACATAAGATAAATTAGACTATAAATATTCATTAGAAATCTAAAATAATTACCTACGTAATGGTATTTTATTTATAATTTTTAGACATTAAATAATTCAATTTATGTATGACACAATGGTGATGAAGTAATTACCTAATTAACGAAATATTAAAATAATTGGTATTATAAATACCCAAATAATTGTAATTTGAGCCATTTTATGAATTTAACTAATTTTATAGGTTTCTATAACATATTAGGATTGGTTATATAAAATATTTTCAAAGTAATAATGTGGTTATGATTTTAGAGAAAACAAAATACCAAATATTGTCAAAATTAACATAAAAGAGTTTTTAAAACAAATATTATATTATTAATTGAAATAATGGTCCTAGAAATATTACGTTTTTTCAAAGGACTTTTATAATAATATATATGAAATTAATGAACCAATTGGGGTTCGATTGGCAGTTTATTGTATGTTTATTAACCATATAGTGTAAGAATGCAAGAAGACACGGTAAAGGTTAAATTATTTAACTTAGAGTTAAATCTTAATGATAAGGTTAAAATGGTAAAATAACCCAGTCTAAAACCTATTTTTTGAAATTCTTTCGACCCATACCCTCCCTAGCATCGAAATAAGTCACTTTAGAGCCATTATAAATAGAATACGAATTTATTATAAAATAATATTTTATGTTTTTTCTAAGGTGCCCCTCTCCTCCATTATAAAAGGGCACCTCCACCCTCTCTTATTCACACAAATTTGAGCCTTCAAGATCATCCAAAACCCTCCCATTTAACTTCTCCACTTTCATATAAACCTACTAGAGGTCCTGGTTTTCTTCAAAGACCATCTTTAGTGCCCTAAGAGGAGGTTAAGAGGAGGCACACCGAAGAAGAGATAATCTCTTCTACCGATTCTTTCAAGTTTATTTATTCTTCTAATTCATCTTCTTTAGTTGTTTCATTATAAAATAATGACATCCATATAAATAATATACTTATATTTTATTATAAATATGAAACAAACCCATTTCACCTTCTATCCATCCGATGGAAAACAAAATCACCGCGCGTACGTACGTATGGAATATCGTCTTCTCGTCGTGGTGTAATATGTTTTTCCACCACAACCATTCTTGGATGGGTATAATGGTGTAAATAATAACTATATATGGTTATTATAACATCATACGGATTCTAATATATTATATCATCCAATCCAATTTCATTCAATAATTACAGGAATGATATCATCGCTCGTGTGTACGTACGGATTAACGTATCCATGACGCGATGAGATACATTCTCCATATTAACCTTTCAAGAACGATTATAAAGAATATATAATGGATAATAATGATATATATGACATAATAATACTACTGGATTTATGTGTGTATATATATATATGTCATCTACTTACTTCTGTTCAAGTCAATAAGGAAAGGAAAACAAAGTTCATACGTACGTACAACCTACTATCTCCATGAACGGTGTGTTTCATTTCAATTTTCTATATATTATACATAGATATATATATAAATAATATATATGATATATAAATCATGTTTTACATTTTGGAAGTAATGAAATCATGATATAAGTAATAATAATATCAAGAACAACAATTCCAAACACGTATAAAAAATCAAATGATTTTTCCCAAAACACTGCTTTAACATAGAATTGACAAAAGAACGGGTAATATAGTCATAAGTGAACCATATATGATATCAAAAATATTATTATGGTTCTTTTACAAGTTAATAATATGTTTAAACCCATAATATAGGAATCTTGGACACATGTGAAAGAAATTTGACATAAGGTAAGGGATAATTTTGCAATCTCATTTTTATCTGAGATTACTTATACATAAGTAATTACTGGGGTTATATTTTTCATCCATGTCCATAAAAATGTATTTCATAAAGTGTTTAATATTCTTCCATGTAGGTTTAAAGTAATTTTTACCCCTCTTGACTTTTACTTTGTGTTATGGAATGAATCTTACTTTTGTTTACCATACATGGTACTTTTTTACTTTTCCATTAAAAGTACAAGGAGAATGTTTTTTTAAACTTATATGGCATGAACGGATTTTTATGGTTTCATAAAGCCTTATTTTCATAAATCTTAATCTACAATATTTCATGACTATATTAAACAAAATCATTTTATTTTAATGTTTTATGGAATTTTGTGAAAAGAATATGATTTTGAAGAAGAAAGGATATTTTCCTCAAGAATTTATCTCAACTGTTTTATCAAAGAAATTTTCTATCTAAGATGAAATTATTTAATTTGTATTTGTTTCAAGTATAATGTCTCTTTAATTTAAATGGTTTCACTTTTCTTATGAAGAAATGATATCCGTTTGTTTTGTGTAGATTATGTTATGATGGGATGATGTTTATGAAACCCATTTTACTCCTTGGGATATGATGAATGATTTATGTTTATTTTTTGGCACAAGTAAGAATAATTTCATTATGAGATGGGTGGGACCTATATCTCCCTCCAATGCATCAGGTAATGATTTATATCTCATGAGATATACATGGATGGAATGGAAAGTGAATCTGGTTCAATAATATAGGGTTGGAACGACATGTAAACCCGGTTTAGTAGTGGACTTTGTCCATTAGGATGGTCTTGGAAGCAATGTCTTGGCTACTATAGAAATCATATCATGTGATTAATGGTTTTCCATAATTACTTGTTTTATTCCCAAGCTATTTTATCATGATTGATGTTCCATTATGATCTATGCCTTACATACTACCACATTTAATTTCATTGCTCAATATTTTGATGTTTAAACTTTATGTTCATGTTATTAAGTTCAAATGTATGTGGGTTGTTTTATTTTCTCTATACTTACCCTTTCTGAGCATTTTAGCTCACCCTTTTTATGTTTTCTTTTCCCTTGGATATAAAGAAAGGTTATAGGTTAGAAAACCATAGGGTAATATCTTTATGGGATATGTTTAAGATCTTTCACCATGATTACAAGATTATGTTCCGAGTTTCCAAAGGCACTAAACTAACACAATCTTTGGGCGTCTGTTTTTGTAATGTATTACGTATTCTGAAAATGTAATTTAATTTTTATGTACGTCAAGTTTGGGTCTCTACATGAGGTTTTAAAATGTTAAGAATTGTGATAATCAAAAGGAAATATAATGTTTTTATTTAAATGTTTCTATTTTATTTCTTCTTCCACTTCATTTAAATATTCATCATCTATGCTAAACTAATAATTCCAATATAATCAATATAATTAGATTTAATTATGTTAATATCATCACTAAAATCAGTATCTAATTTCATCAATTTCAAAATGAACATTTTTTCTATTGTATGGCGAGTTACTGCATCACGAACTGATGTAGTTTTTTTCATCACTTTCACTATGGACTAGTCCTAAAGATGGAATTAATATTTTTATATTATTTTCATGACATATTTATCATTATAATATAATAATATGTTAAATATTTTATTAATTTCCATGAACATAAAAATCAAATCTTTAGTCATACGTACCTATGAACTATCACATCCGTGAAGCGAGGTGATTAATTTTAATTCACCACAGCTCCTTTATGATATATATATATATGTAAGTATATTTAAATTATTATTATTATGTTAATAATATTATATTTATTCTAGGAAGGTAACATAATTTCCATATTTTAATAATGATCATTGAAAAATGGAAACATTACTCTTGCCCATACACGACCTTCAGTCTCTATTATTATAATGTTGTTTATTTTTCATATGATAAACGAATGGTTTTATTTTAAAAAAAATGGATTTATAAAATTTACTATTATTCCTTGGATATTATATTATAGATAATTGAATTATGACCACATTAATAATTAACATCAAACTATTTTTTAATCAATTATTTAATATCGAAACAATGTATGATAAGAAAATAGGTAATATGTAATTGTTATAAAATTTGAAAAAAGTGATACTATGGGAATAATAAACATGATAAAGGTTGTCAAGAATGTATTAATTAATTTAATTTTATTATTAATGAATATATTGAAATTAAAAGTCAATTTAGACTCATTTAAAGTGGCTTTTTCTTAATCTCCATTAATGGAGGGATATTTTGATAATATACACCACCTTATATTATACATTTTATAGTTTACACATTTTAAATTTAATTTTCTTTAATTTTTGAGTAAAGGAATCTATTATATGAATTAGTTTACTAAATAACGAATGGAATTAATTTTTGACGTATGAGGTGACTAAGACTTTTTTACCACCATGGCCATTATTTGATTTCTAGGTCCCTCTATAAGATGTAATCTTTTTAAAGGGAAAATAAATACCATAATCCTTTTTCTTTTATTTTGTTATTGAAAATGTCTTTGTTGACTGTTTTATTATTTTTATATCATGAAATGGCATCTTGTGATTGTAATATAGAAATTTTATTTTTTTCATTTATTTTTGTCAATGTGTTAGGATTATGTTATAGTTATTGGGAATTTCTTGTGTATAAGGGTGGTTCCATAATAATACATGGGATGGTAAAACCAGGATAAATATCCAATGCATTGGGTAATGAGATAGAGATAAACAATACGGTTTATCCTAAGAGATTTATGGAATTTATTGGGGTGGGTGTTTCAATTAAAACCATGATGGTTACTCGCTATGTACTTATAAAAGATGAAATGTAAGTATGATATGGAATAAACAAGTTAACATTATGATTTATGATTTTTAAGATGTTTTTTTGGAATATTGTTATTACACAAGGTATGTTAAAGAAAATATTATTTATCGTTGAATTGTATGATTTTTGTTTAATATTTATTCATGAGGATAAAATATTCATGGAATAATAGTTTCATTCATTATTTATATCCCTTACTATGATTTTTGTGCTCATACCATGTTTTTTAAATATTTTCCATTGGGTATAAGGATAGTTCATATAATAGAGGAAGACAATATGAATTTTATGGATAATTTTATAAAAAACATGTTTTATATTATAATTATTTAGATTATGAAACATTGGATCGTGTGTATACTTGTATACATTGTAATATTGAGATTTTATGTAATAGTTTTTGAATAATTAAATAAAGCTATAAATATTGAATGATCCTCAATGTGAATGAATGAAATATCTTGACATAACTCATGCTTATGTAATTTTTAAGGTCTAGGGCTTTATATTTGGTATCAAAGGTAGTTTTAGATCACATTGGGGGTCTAGATATTGTTAATATAACATCGATAAATTATTTTTACTCTGTGGTAAAATTTAAATGATATAGAGTTTTAATATTAACATTTTTCAATATCTAATAACTTTTGTTCCGTATGATTTATTATAGAGAAAACTGGGAAGCTATCCATTGAAATCATGTAGAGGGAAACAACCATTCAAATAAATATCCTGATATAGACATAGTCCAAACTGAATATTTTGTTGTATTGATGGTGTAGTTGAATTAAGAAATAAATTGTGGTGGTATCCATGCACAATATCGGTAAAATAATCCATAGATTAATAGTTTTTTGTGAATCATTTATTGAGGGAACATAATACATCATTTTGAGGATCATAGGACCCAGTTCTTACTAAATGTTGAATTAAAGAGGTATAAAATATTTTTGATATCATGGGGTGATCATAAAATCAAAAGGTTATGTTTTTTCATACCATTTTAAAGGTGAATCCAATCAATACAGGTCGATGGTTTAAAATTTCATTGACAATGAGGAAATTTAATCACTTTAGTGTGATGAATTAAAAAATATGAATTTGAGAAATATTTTCCAATAGAGGATCTATATAGGATTGAAATATAATACTTTGAAAAAAGGAATGATGAGGATTCGGTGGTTGCATACAAAGTAAAATCCCTCGGCTAGAGTAGTGTGAGCTAAATTAAATAAGTGATCTTAATAGTAAAATAAATCTTTTTTACTAATGATTAATGTCATTTAATCCAATGTTGTTTTCTTATTTAGTTAAATAGTTTGGAAAAACAAGTTTTTTGTAATGATAAGGTGGAAATATAATTTCACAATAATTATGTGTTCATTGAAAAAAGAGATGAATAATTGTTCTGTATGGTAAGAAAAAGGGAAGAATTCATCAAAAATATTCTAATGGTAAGAAAATTTAGATGGCAGTTTGAGAAAAATGTTATAAAAAGCACAATAGATAATGCCTACTGAATTCTAGTAATTTCTTTCAATGAGGTATAATGAGATATAATTATTGTAACTATATTGAAAATGATATTTTTTTGGTAATTAAAAATATAATTTAATGTATGAAAAATGTTTTATGTTTGGTGATGTGGGTCATTATGAAACCAAGTGTCCAATGAAGAATTTCAATGATGGGAAGTAGCCAGACTATTAGCAGAAATGTGTGGTGAAATCCTTTACGACTACATTAGCTGACATTGGGCCATAAAATGATGTGGTATCTAGTAAATTGTATATTTATTCAGATTATTCCAATTTTTTTCTTTTTTTTACACAGTCTTTCTCTTCTATGAATTTTTCTAGAAAATTAAAAATCCATCCATAAGAAATGAATCCAAAACATATTGTAAAAACACCTATTGAAAAAGTATAAGAAAAAAAGAAATATTAAGAATCCTCAAGTCCTTATCTTCTTTAGATAATTTACATGAATTATTTTTTGTTTTTCCCTAGTTGTGTTTTATTGAATTATGGGTATGTATTACCCTTCTTTTTACCATTCTAAGATTAACTATTGAACTAAAGAGGTTACTATTCTAATGTAATTTTTTTTCAACCGGAATTAACCCTTACCATTGATAACATATCTAAAAGATGATAAACAATTAAAATAATTAAATGAATGTCAACATGAACATTTTACTGATATTAAAGGAACTATTAAAATTAATGATCGTCTAGTGGTAAAAAAGTATCTTGATGTTTTTACTTATGTTTCATGATATTATATATGATCAATAAGTTGAATTTAATATAGAATTAGTTCATGATGTTAATCCATTTTCAAACACCCTTATCGAATGGCCCAAATCAATATTTTTGAGTTGAATGTGAAATTTAGGAGTTATTATATGAAGGATTCATTCATCTATGTACATAATTGTGGGGTTCTCGTATATGGCTTATTAAAAAGAAATATGGTTTAATGAAACATTACATTTATAATTGAGCCTTAAATTACATCACTATTTATAACAAATATTCTTTACCACATTTTGGTGATTTGTTTGATCAGCTCCATGGAACACAATATTTTTTCAACACTATCTTGAGGTCGATGTACCATCAATTGAAATTAATTAAAATATAAATTCTGAATGATACATCTCGTACTAGATATGTAAATTGTGAATTTTTAGTTGTTTTGTTTGGATTAACTAATGCACCTTCTATATTTATTGATCATATAAATAGAATATCTCATGACATCTTGGATATGTTTTTGTTATTTTTATTGATGAAACATTGGCATAATATAAAACTAATGGGGAGAATTAAATTCATATAATGATTAATTGGAAAAAAATAAAATAAATGAAAGTGTACGGGAAATATAAAATGAGTGAATTTTGGTTGCAGAAAGTTTCTTCACATCATAATATTGTTTCTAAAGATGTCAAAACTATTGATTCTAGTAAAAAAAATGTTGAAAATTCACCAAGACCAACAAATATAACTAAGATTCATATTTATCTAGGTTTATCAGGTTATTACCTGAGGATTGTTGATAATTTGGAACGATTATCTAGGCCCATGGCTATGTTAATTGTAAAAGTTGTTATGTTCTTCTTGATGAATGAATGCAATGATTGTTTTTAGGAATTGAAATGAATATTGGTAAATTTTCCAATTATTATTCCACTATATACTAATAGTGAATTTTTTACTTATTGTGATGATTTTTTGAAAGGACATTGCTGAGTCATAATTCAGAATGATTAGATAATTTCTTATTCTTCAAATCAGTTGAAAACTATGAGTTAAATTACCCTAGAAATAATTTGGAATTAGTTCCTATTGTTTTGTATTTAAAAATATGGGCGTATAATCTCTTTGGAGTTAAATATATACTAACTAAAGATGGTTTAACTCCATATTTACTTTAATAGGATCGAACATGATATAAAGAATATTGTTGGAACTAATCAAGGATTATGAATGCATGATTCATTACAATCATGGATAAAATAATGTGGGGATTCTTTGAGATGAAAAATTAATGATACATTAACTATGTTACGTTTGGAATGTGATCATTTGGTTAATGATTTTATTTACATTTTCTTGAAAGTTGATATTGCCAAAACTTCCATTATACTGTTTTAGGTTTCATTGAAATCATCTCTATCAGAAATATTTAATAAAGCATATAAGGAAGAAATTGAATTACATAAAAAGGTATAATCAGTTTAGAAGGGTGGGTTTCATGAATATAACACTGATATTTATTTCATTGATATTTGGGAAGGGATTTTTTTCCCTTGTGATTCACAACTGATGAAACAATTGTTATGTGAAGCTCATAGTTCTCCATTTTTATTTTATCCTAGAAGTAATAAGTTATATAGAGTCCTTCAGAAGTATTTATAGTGGGGTGGAATGAAAATATATATTGTTGAATTTACACTAAAGTGTTTTACTTTTCATCTAGTTAAAATAGAATAACAGTTCAAAAAATTGATTCATAGGCCTTTTCCAGTATGATAGTGGAAATGAGAAAATATATCTATGGATTTTGTAGTGGGATTAACAAAGACATATCCAAGTAACAATTCTACTTGGGTTATTGTTTATATGTTGACTAAATCCTTGCATTTTCTTCCAAATCTAGATACAATGTCTCTAGATAAACATTCTTAGTTGTATCTCTATGAGATATTCTGGTTACATGGAGTTTTTATATCTATTACATTTGATCGTGATATCAGGCTCACTTATAACTTCTATAATTTCCTTAAAATGTTGTTGAGTATTAAATTGAATTTTAATAAAACAATTTCTCCGCAATTATATGGGATGATATAACAAAATATTCAATCCGGAGGGTATATTATATATGCATTTTCAATGGATTAATAGGGATATTGGGATCAACATATTTCTTTTTTTGAGTTTCCTCATATAATAATTTTCATTCCAGTATACATATGGAACAATTTGAAGCATTATATGGAATGTGGGGATTAACTCAATATTTTAAGGATCATATTAGAGACTGAAAGATAATGAGAACAGAGTTGGTAGAATAGATAAAAGAAAAATAATGGCTTATTTATAGATAGATGGTGATATCACAGAAAAAGAAGAAAAGATATGATAATAAATAGAGGAAGGATCTATCATTTGAGTTTTTTGATCTTTCTTTTATCAATGAATCTCCGTGAAAAGGTGTAATATTTTTTGTTAAGATGTTTAATTTGATTCCATGATTCATTGGACACTATAAAATTCTAGAGAATATTCGATCAGTTTCCTTAAGATTGGATTTACCACTTATTTTATCCCATGTACACAATGTTTTTCATGTTTAACTATTATGAATTCATATGTCAGATCCATATAATGTTTTGAATATATAATTTGATCAGTTGGATGAGAATATTTCTTATAAGGAACTAAAAATCTAGATTCAGTACCATGGAGAGAAAGTGTTATGTAATAAAGTGATTCACTATGTTATGGATTTGTGAAAAAATTCATATAGTTGAAAAGTAAACATGGGATTATTATAATGCTATGAAGGAGAAATACCCCCACTTATTTTATATGAAAATAAAATTGTGAGGATACAATTTCAAATAGGGGTAACTCAGTAACATCCATGGTAATTATAGAATTAGTACATTAAATATATATTAATATTTATTAATTAGATTTTAATTTTAATTTTATGGTGATTTTAAGTCCTATAGTGTACCTGACAAACAAAATTGGGTTTCTCCTTAATCTTATGTTTCACAAAAGACTTAGTTATACTGATAAATAATATGTTATTCATAATATTATTTTAAATGGTAGTTATTCACTAGTTCTTGTTTTGGAAGGAATGAATAAAACATATTTTATGTATCTATATGTTTATTAAATATTTTTCACTTTCATCTAATTAATTTTAGATGGTTAAAATGAGAATAAATCCAATTTTAAGAATAGAATACAGTAATATTTTTTAAAGGTAGTTTTACAACTCTTTAATTTAGAAACATCATTGAATCATGAACCTTCCAATTTTATATGTTCAATTTGGGAAAATATACATCTTCTATAGAATAAATACATAAAAATTTACATTGGATAAAATTATTGAAATTTTCTGATAATATTCATTTTTAAGACATAGTGAAAATACAATATTTTACTTCAAAACTACATTTTCATATAATATGTGTAATTTTTTATATAATAATTTTAAATGGTTTTAATCTATAAATAGATTATTTGTTTATTTGTTAATATAATTTTGTACCTTGGATCCAATTTAATATTAAAAGTAAATATAAAAATAATGTGTACTTTGGAAAATTTTAATTAAAAAACCCATTTTCTGAATTCGTCAACAGAATTTGATTTAAAAAAATTAGCCACTACAATTAATTGTATATTAAAAAATATATATATACATGGTTTTACTCAGTATAAAAAATTTTGTCTAATAGGATGAAATTGTTTTTTGAATAGTACCTTTAGTACTTAATTTTCCATAATTAATGGTAAATATAGTAATTAAATGTAAAATTAATATTATAATACTATAAAACACCCTATTAGTAGAAATAATTTTATTTAATGTGTTATTATCTAACATGACCATCATTGGGATGAAACTGTGACCTTTGGATGTAAAAGGGGAGTGATTGTAGCATTTAAAAATTTTAATTTAATGTAAAGTCAAATATTTCATAAATATGTCTCTCCTTAATAAAACAATTAACATATGGGATTTTATAAGGGGTATATTTGACAATGTATATTCCCTAGAAATATAATAATATAACCTATATCATGGTAATTTATTTATAATTTTCAGGAAATAATTACGTAATATTACTCAAGACACAATGATGATGTAGTAATTGATTTATTATAAGAATAAACAAATAAATGATATTAATAATATTAGAATAAATATAATTTGAAATATTTTTCATCATATGAATATTTTATAGATGACTATGACTTTTAATTATTTATTTAATATAGTTTTTAAAAAGGAATCAGGTCGATGTATTTTTATAAAAATTCATGTAATTAATAGTTACAATATTGACATAAATCATAACATAAATTATAAAATATGAAATTAAATTAAATTAAAACATAAAGAATCGAAAGTTTGTCTAAAAATATAATATAACACTATAAGTTATATTAATGATTAATTCATTGTTCTTTTGTCATTATATGGTAATTATTTTAACCCTCAATGTATAAATAACATGATAAAATGAAAAGAATTAAAATGTGTTAAATAATAACTATATGGATACAATGAATTCTAAAAAATTATAAATTTCATTAGATTATTTTATTATGACACATAATCACCCCATATTATACCTATATAGTATTTGACCCAAAATTAATAGAAATTAAATTTATATTAATTTGTTACTTTTAATAATTCCAAAGGTTCCCATCCCCTTTCCTATAAAATGCACCCATTCCACTATATTAATAACACTTAAACCCACATTTGGTTTGGCAAAGATCTTCCCAAAACCATTACTAGATTCTCAATCTATATTTCTGAGGCCATTTTTAGGCATGAAAACCTTTTTATAGGTGTTAAAATGTTAATAAAGTTATCATCCGAAGGAAAGGTAATATATTTGTTTATGTGTTTCTATAAAATTTCATCTCCCGCTTACATTAAATCTCCCTCATACATTAGGGAATAAAAACTCTAGTACCCTATATATATTGACATTTCATTATGATAATATTTTCACCCAAATCAATCTTAATGTTAATCAAATACGAAATGATCATTTCGTTCGAGTGTACAATGGAATACCACCACGTGAACCTATATAGTTTATTTTGTGTTACCATATCTTAGGACAAGTCATAACAATGGAATTAATGTTTTTATATTATTTACATGATGTGTATATAATTATAGAATAATAATATATCAATTATTTTTTTATTGTTCATGCATATAAAATTTATAACATCGTTCGTGAGTATGTGTGAAATATCACCTCTAGGAAGCGTTGTGAATCCTTTTTTTAACCACATAACTTTAATGATATATATATAATATTATTTAATTAATTATTATGATATTAATAATCTTATAATAATCATGTAGAGATAAAATAATTTTCATAAATTGAAAATGATTAATTAAAATTGGAAATTGTACCCATATATACGTACGACCTACCGTCACCAGGATTATAATATTGTTAATTTTTCATACCAAATATAAATATTTTTATGTAAAATTATAATTTATATAAAAATGTGATTAATATGTAATTTATATTATTCTAGATATCATATCTTTATGATGAAATGAAAAAATCATATCAATCCATGTTCATTTTCAACTCTATTACTGAATATCGACAAAACATATGATATAAAAATAATAATAAATTAATTTGATATAAAATTACAAATAAGAAACATAAATGAAAAAAGAAACAATGAAAAAGGTTATAATGAAATTAAAAAACATCCAATATTTATTTTTAATGACTATAATGAAAACACTAGGCAATTTAGAATGTCTGTAAGGGACTTCATCTCAATATCATTTCATTGAGGCATGTTTCGATAATAAACACCCCCAACTATTATATAGTTTATAATTAACCTCTTTTAATTTTAATTTCATTAAAATGCCTTCTCATGTAATCTCATTCATGAAATAATTTTAATAAATAAAAATATTATTTCTTGAATGTACACAGTGACAATGACTTTTCCCCTATTGTGACCATTATTTGATGTTTGGATTCCTCTATTATCCTAAATTTTTTTAAAGGGGAAAGTAATAACGTAATCCATTTTCATGTAATTTGATATTTTTAATGTTTTTTGAGGGATTTATTTTGTTAATATCTAGAAATGATATCTTGGGATTTCAATGTGGAAATGTTATATTTCCATGTATACTTATTATTGTGTTATGATTATTTTATTGTTATTACGAATTTCTAATGTATATAGATTTTTCCATGATTAAATGAGTGCTGGAGATCCCATGATAAATTTCTAATTAAATGTGTAATGAGATAGATAAAACAATAAGAAATATCCTAATTTTTTTTGATCATATAATAAGTTGGGTTTTCCTAACATAACATTGAAATTTAATCCTTATGTAGCTATGAAAGTTACAATATATGTGTGATATGGAAGCCAAAAGATACCATTATGATTATTAATTATAAATATATTTTTTGGAATATTATGATCTTATGAGGAATTTTAATGAATTAATCATTTTTTGTTGAAATTAATTATTTTTTGAAAATGATTTCATGATTTTAAAATATTAATGGTCTATCAGTTTCATTGCTAATTTATATCACTTAATTGTCTTTTTTACGAATCCCATGATTTTAAAATGTTTTTCATAGGGTATAAGGATAATGAATGTAAAGGAAGAAGATAAGATGAATGTTATGAAGAATTATATCATGAAATAGACATCATGTTTTATATTAAAATGTATTAGATTAAGAAAAAATTTATATCATGTAAACTTCCATACATTATAATATTTGAGATGTTATGTAATAGTTATGGCCTAATTCCCTAAAAATCTAAACCTGAAAATATAAACAAAGTGAATGAATGTAAATTAATGACATAACCCAATATTATTAAATTATTATGGGTGGGACCTTATATGCTCTCATGATTTAGACGTGTTATCAATTATTTTTATGTAACTGATGGCTTTACACTATAATAATTATATTAAAAAGAGTGAATATTTATTTTAGTAAGTTTTTGGAACTATGAAGAATTATAGTAAGGATTAATGTGATTAATAATAATAAAAAATATACTCATGGTAAAATAATAAAATATAAGATATAATGTGATTTTTTATTATTATTCTAGACCTTGATTCTCAATATATTATTAAAAACTTTTATATATGTGAGTTTTAGAATGAACCAAATAATAAGAAAATGTGATTTAATAAATAAAATTTATGAATTAATATTTAATTTACTCCATTTTATAAATACGGATGAAAAATGTCTTTGGGACTCCATAATTGAATACAAACATGTTTAGTCTATAAAAAATAGGCATGAAGAGATACATTTCTTTGGAAAAATGAGAAGTTTGGTTCACTATTCATCTAGGAATAAGGGATACCATATGTTGTCAATTACATTTGAGTATCATAATTTTTTTTAATTATACAAATCGATGTACTAGGTGGGATTATATAATAGGATTAGAATGGTTATATGTTTTATGGTTTTTCTGTTGATGACTAAGAGACTACAATTACTTAAAAATGTCATTGATTATTTAGATAGTATTTCATATGATAATGGTATTAAACATCAATAAATATTTGTGGATTTATCTTAATAATTTATATAACAATGTATTGAGATTGAAAAATTATTCTTTAGGAGTGTTTTATGAATTATATTCTTTTTTTAAGAATCATGAAACATATAAGCATTATTTTATAGTTGAATTTCAGTAAATATTTTCACGATTATTTTAGATGATATATGTGAACCATAAATGTGATTTAGTACTTGGTTGATATTTATGAAAATCATATTATTAATGATATATATCCTTTAATATATACAAAATATTGAGATAATAATGCTTATAGGGTACAAAGAAATTATTGATATTGATAATGAAAATTGGATATTATTTCTTACCCAGAAATGTTTTTATCATTTTATGAAGTAGCGATTTATATTTTAGGATTTATGCAATATATATATAATTTTTATTTATTTTTATTAATTAATAATGATATAGTGATTTTTTAGAATCATATATGTTTTAATTAAGGATTTATTATGATTAAAATAATCTTGGCAAAGTAATATCACATTTTCTGTGAATATATGATCATGGTATCCATATGTTTGTTGTGTGAAATAATGGAAACATTATCATTTATAGTGATAAATGTTAAATTTGATTAGTTAAAAATATGTAATTATACATTTTGGATATTTTTTGGGATTGGAATTTGGCCAAACAAAATTTTAAGGACTTTTCTGGTAAACTATTTATATATTTCATTATTTTGAAATGGTAGTTTTATTATTTTGGATATAGATATTAATGTAAAATTTCATCAAATGGATATTTAATCATTTTGGAAAACTTATGATAACCATGTTTTTCATAAATATGTTTAGATATAAGGTGAAAATTTAGAAATTTCTATAGATATAATGACACATTAAATGTTTTTTTTTGGATTTGAGTGTGATAAATTCATATTGTTCAGTCATCATTGGATTATATGATGGTAAGTAGTGGAATCTAATTAAAATGTAAAAGTTAAAGATTAAATTATGGATTAGAATAAAGATTGAAATTATATATTCACATATCATATAGTAAATTAATTTCTCAACTATAAAAAAATGTAGCCTGAAAATGAAATTGTGGTCCATTAAATATTTTTCTGATGAATTGGTTGTCTCTTCACCCATAATAGATTCCCTATTTTTTTGACATTATCATTCTCATGAAATTTTTATCCTTAATTCACAATTCTTTTGTAGAAATTATCTTTCTCTTCCATAAACTTATATTAACATCCTAAAAATATTCTCATATCCATTGTAACCATTTATGTGTCACTTTAGGTAACTTTTATGTTACAACTTCACCTTTTCAAGGGATGTTTTATTACTCATTAATTCAGTGTGAGTTTTAACCAAAGGTATTTTAAAATAATGAACTCGTTTTTACCAAATAAAATTTAATGATGAAATTTATTATAGGGGGTGAATGTAACAGCCTAAAATTTTAATTTTAATTTATAATATGATTAATATATTTCGTAACATCGATCTTATAGAGAACTATGATATAATTTTTTTTTGTAATATGACCCTTTTAATGTATCCAATAAACATATAGGTAAAAATAGAAATAAAAAAATATAGAAAATATGTATAATGATTCCAAATAATTAAAATTTCATTACTGATGCATAATAAATTAGTGCTAAATTTTTAGTAAATTCATTTTAGTCTTGAATAATATGATTTGTTTAAAAATGATTTTGATTTTAATTTTAATGTGAATGTTATTTTTTATTTCCAAAAATATATTTAATTTATTTTAGATATATAATATCATTTTAATATAAAACTTTTAATATATTTTTAGTGATAATTTTTATGATTTATCAAAAAAAAATTATATTTATGTTAATACATTAAATAAAAATATTTATCAAACTATCAACTCTTGATACTATGTAAAACAATTTAAATTTATCCTTATGAATTGAATTCGAGCGTTTTGTAACTGAATTATAATTAAATATAAATAATCTTAATTATAACATAGGAATCATAATTATTCATTATTTTTCTATAATTATGTTTTTGAGATTGAAGAAACATTTTTTTACAAATTATTTTTATGCATGATTTTTTTTTCATGTTAAATTAATTTAATGTCCACTCACTAATATTAAGGATAAAATTTTAAGATTTTATATTCAATAATAAATTAAAACATTATTTTTAATGATTATTAAGTAATGGATTTGAATTAAATTTATTATTATTCTAAATATTGTTTCATAAAATGGGTTTTAATTAAGATTTCATGCTTATTTAATATTAAATTCATCAACATATAAAAATTTAATCTTGTAAATTCAGTTACAAAATTGGAATCATTATTATTTCTATAATTTAATAGTTTGAACAACAAAATTTCATAATTAATTGAAAAATAAATACAATTTCGTTATTATAGTAGAAAATTAAAAGGGTATACTAGGGGTGGTTTAATAAAATATATAAGGATTAAAATTCCACCTAAACATTTATAATTTGTATTATTTTTATACATTTAATCACTATTAAAATCATGTATTTTGTACTGCACTTTTTTTATGTGTTTATTTTTTATTTCTAAGGGAATAAAGAATTTTTTTAGGATTTTTTAGAGAGTGTCATGGTAGTTACAACCTAAATAGCACATTTAAAGAATAATTGTTTATAATATGTTTTAAATTTAAAAAGGGATATAATATAAAAACCTATAATATTAAAAATTATTTTACAACGTAAATATATTTCTCACATTGTGAAATAGTCATTTTTGGTTTCTTAAACCCATGGTGACATTTTTTTTGTTTATACAGATAATTATGATTTTTTGTCGTAAATACCTCATTTAAGAGATAATACCTTTGTCCTATTAGGTTTCCTATACTTATCCAGTTAAACCCTCCTCACTAATTGGTGTACCAATTTTTTCTTGAAACCTTGTATCTTTGTTGTGATTTTTTGTTTCTCATTTACTTTCATACTGTTTCATTTAGATTTTGATATCTAGATCGATTTCTTTACATCCCTCATGTATGTGGGCATTTGAATTAATATTTTCTCTATTGTAGTTGTATCATATCACTACATTTATTGATTCATAAAATTTAGGGGGAATTTGTTTTTTCATTCTTCCAATATCTCTTATTTTATTTCTTCCATGTTTTTTGACCCTTAGTTTCTTTTGTCGTGGTATGTGTGTTTTTTAAGGTATGTGTTATCTAACATATTTAATGGCTCTAATTCTTTATGGAATATGATTCTCAAATAATTAAATTCTTTATTGGTCCCTCTTTATTGTATCTTCATTCTTTCTAGTGACGGTGAATCCCATTATCTGTTCTGTTTGACCCATGTATCTGGTATGTAGTTTCATCTCTAGCATGTGTTGGATAAACCGTATTTCTCTATTTTGTACATATTTTTTATAAATGTATTAGTTCTTCATTTATGTAATATGATAGGTGAAAAATATGGTTTTATATTGTTTTGATAAATGGATAGGGGTTTCCATTGCATTGTGAAATGGATTTATAATGGTGTTTTCAAACAGTGTTTCTGTGCAACAATGGTTTGTGGCCTCATAAAAAATATAAAACCCTTTAAAATGTTTTGATAAATTCTGACCATTGAAATCCTTTGGTACATATATGGGAGTTGTTACTTAGGGACATCATCTATTTATCTATCCGTAGGTTCACTCATGGTTTATTCTTATGCTTCATATAACTATTTTTCTAGGTGCTTATTTTTTAAGTTGATTAGGGTTTCACTCACCGGGTGTTCCCATAATTTGTAGTCATGTGTTCAATTAATTTTGGTTTACACTATTCAGATATTTTGAATGATTAGTCTAGTAAAATTTCATATTTTCATCCATTATCTATTTTATAAGGACATAGCCTTAAAACATTACATAATATTGAATTAAATGAATAATTCACAATGAGGATCTTTTCAAGTTTAGAGTTTTTGAGAATTAGGCCATAACTATTACATGACAACTTGAATATTACTTATATACACTACTAATCAGTATCCAGTTTTTTACATAAAATAAAAACTATTAAAAAGAAACATGTCTAGCTCTATGTTTTAGATTGCATGACTTTTCCTTGACCCCATCCTTGACCCTATTCATCTTTATGTCCTGTGGAAAAATTTTAAAAACTTGGGATGAGAATAAAAATCTCAGTAAGTGTTATAAAATAATGATGGAAAACATTAGCCCATCAATAAATACAAATCAATGAAACCATATTTTTCAATCATAACATACCTTATGAAATCATAAGATTTATGAATAACACACACAAATCCTAAATCATAAAGGTAACTTTTGGAATCCATATCAAACTTAAATTATTGCTATCACAGCTACATAGGGAGTTACACTTGGAATAACCATCACAGTATATTTCCTAAATCTCTTATGAGAAATATCACGTTTACCTCCGTCATGTTACCCAATGCATTGGAGAGCGATCACGGGATCACCCTATCTTGGTTTATCACAGTACCACCCGTATACGTAATCAATTCCCAATATCCAAAACGTAATCATAACACATAACACATTTATAATGTAAGGATAAAATTTCCACATTCCAATATTTCAAATAAAGATATTGAAATAAACAATGCTTTATCAAATCATTTTCAAAACCATTTAAAAAGAGATTTTTGAATCAAAGTGTATCATACCACATTGAATCTTTTAAATGAATTAACATTTTAAAACATTAATTTCCATATAAATAAATCCTTAAAAACAATTTTGAAAACATGGAAATTAATGGGAAATATTTATAAGAATAAATCATTAAAACATTTAAAACAAAATTTCAATTAAAGTGTTTTTAACAAAATGAGAGACACTTCAATAAAAACAATTGAAAAATATAGTTTAATAAAAACATTGTAATATCAAGATAATAAAGGTATTAATGATATAATATTCCAAAGGACATTATATACACCATATAAGAGTGAATTGGTGCATAACGACAATGAAGTCTTGGTGGAAATGTAAATTGAGATGAAATCCCTTATAAAGATTATATCCTTAAATTAAGGATGAATCAATCGCATAATTATGTGTGAAAAATATAAATACACCCAATATAAGTGGATATTAAGTATAAAACTATCAGATTTAATTCACACATATTCATAAGATGACATATTCAAGAAGTACAAGTTGAACTCAAAGAATTGAAATTGGGTTAAGAAGTTCCCTTGTAAAAATTCAACAGCCTAATGATGTCACATTAAAATTCAGAAAATTATTTGATTAGATAAAAAGGGTTTATCGTCCCTCGGAAATAATTTTTATATCAACAACTATATAGAAGAACATATCCCAACATAATACGATGTAAATTAAAAGACATAACAAAAATAAGTCTTTTAAAAAGAGGAGGGTCAATGGTTCCCTTACCGATTTGGTAACTTTCAAAACATACACCACATGAAAGGAGGATCATACAATGAATATGTAAATACTAATTAATGAATGTATATTACACAAAAGTACAATCATGGTCAGTACATAAACCACACAAAAGGAAATAGTGGAAAATATAGCATGAATCTCACGAAAATAAAAGTGAGATGAAATCTTTTACCTTATTGCAATCAACTGAGTCATTTGATCAAAAGTTAATAACCATAAAATGAATCACATAATACCATGAATATAAAGATAATCATGATAAAATATATCAAACTGAAGTACATAATACACCACATGAAAAAAATAAGTGGCGAACAATGGAAATCTCATGGAATTAAAAGTGAGATAATAAATCTCATTACCTCATGTCCGACTTGAGTCGATCCTTCTTTCGTCTCCTGAATAATAAACTAAAGTTAATTTCCAATTTCTTAAGAACGTTTTTCAAGTTTAATATTAATTTTATATAACTTATTACTATGTTTTAAACATAATTTAATCATTTAATTTAATAATGTTCATTTTGTCGATATTTGGTACTTGATTCAAAAATGAACACCTTATATTTACATGTTGTCCATGTGGTCAATATTCCTTTATATCCAGAATAAAATTAATTATTTATATATCATATATATTATATATATCCAGTATATATATATATTTATAATAGTACATATCATTTGGAGGTAAGAAATGAAATTCCCCATTCATGGAGATGGTAAGCTGTACGTAGGCATGAACCCTACTTTCATTTTTATTTCTTATTTTAAAGGAATTAAAACATATTTATATATAAGTATATTATAATTCCAGTATAATATCATATATAATATCATTAATTATATCTTTTATACGTCCCACATATGGCATTAACGAGTCATATCACTTTGAGGGGGCGGTAGTCCGCACTTCCTCAAATGAAATTATCCCGTTTACCCATAATGGAAACCATAATGTTATGATATAAAAGAAAAATACAGAAGAATGAAGAAAATGTAAACATAATATATATCATATATAAATATAGTTTTATCATAATGGCTACCATGAGAGGCGGTAGTAGATAATCAAACAATCATCGTTTCGGGTGGTGTTAGTTTTCCATCCATAGAAACATTATGTTCTTCACCCATTAGATGGATGTGTGTGTAAGTGTAGTTAGAATCCTTCTCATAAAAAATCCTAGTATATTTAGGATATTGGTTTTGTGACAAAATAAAGGAATAAAAAGAGTTTAGGGGCTTGAGAAGTAAAATAAAATAAAACAATTTAAAAGAAATTGTTACCTTTAATTTGTGTAACTCCCATTGGTTTGAACCGAAGGACTTCATGAAGTGCCTTCTGCCTATGGTAAGGCTTCTAGGAGGAGGATATGGATGTAGGGAGCTAAATTGGTCAGATTTTGGATGATATAAAAGTCTTGAAAGGTCTGAGGAAGTGGTTAGAAGTGGTCATCATTTGTTAGGGGTGGGAGGGGCTAGTTAGGAAAGTGTGATAATATTATTTTATTATATAATGATATCCGGTTTCTAAAGATCCAAAAATCATTAAAGTATAAGATAAGACGACTCACAGTTGAAATAATGTCATCTAATAATAATTAGATAGTTTTTGGATGTTATTTTAATATTTATAATCTTATTTATTTAAATCTTTTATTAATGAGGTAAATTGTACATTATTATTGTGTCATATATAACATAATTTATGTGATGTCTAAAAATTATAAAAAAATACCATGATGTAGGAAATATTTTTAGATTTCCAATGAAAATATATAGTGAAAATATAATTTATATAAAACCACATAAAAATTAATTTAATAAAATATTTAGGTTTATGTCATTTTTGCCTTTAAATTAAATTAATTAATCTAAAGTGTCGTTATCATTCATAAGTGGCTCCATGGGGTCCCAAAATAGACCCAAAGATGCCCATGGTCGGTAATTACTCATCCAATAATGTTAGGATTTGTGTTAAGATAATTTTGAATTATTACGATATTCTTTTAAACTTGGATTACCCTATTTACCTTTAACCATGGTAAATAGTAGTCAAGAGTTACTATTCATCAAAAATTATTTTCATCTTATTGAACCACATTTTACATCTTGATAACAACCATGTATGTCATATTTTCGAAATTCGATTCACATAAGCGGTAAAGTTTCATTTAAATGAAAAAATTATTTTTTTTCTACTACTAAGTGGTTTCACTATTCATCAAAAGTTGATGTTTTTCAAAAAAAATACCATAAATTCAGCCTATGATATTTTTAATATTCAGAATTAAAAAATGATTTCTATTTTTTCACCTTCAAAACATAGAAGTGAAATTAATTAATTTTAAAAATAAATTCTCGTTATCAAAACAAATAGCGTGTTTTTAAGAAACAATAACTATCAAAATATTGATACTTGTTTATGTGCAATTTCAAAGTGAAATTAATTCCAATGAACAAAATTGGATTAAATTGTAAAAATATGTTTTAATTACACTTTTAATCAAATTAAAAATATAATATAACTATATAAATATATTAGATTGAAATGCAGTTTTGAATAAAAATATAATATTTTCACTATTCATTAAAAATTGAACTTTATCGGAAAATTTCCAAAAAATTACAAAAAGTAAATTTTGATGACATCATTCTAAAGAATGATTTTATTTGGTCAATTATAATGTATTAAAGTGAAAAAATTTATATTTAAAGAGGGTTCACCATTAAAAGTCGGTAAATCGAACTTTTAGTGTAAATTATGCTTAAAATTAGATTCATTCGCAATTTAAGCCTCTACCTCTTATTGGAGAAATGAAAATACATTTAAAAAACATGTATAATTATATTGTACTTATTTATTTATGTTCCCTCCAATACAACATCTACGAGTTAACTACCATTTAATATAATATAATATTATTAGGGTGCAATATAAGATTTCAATGAAACTCATTGTTGCGTATCGGGTACGCTATCGAAAAAACAACCATGTTAAAGTAAAAAAGTAATATTTAATTAACAAATATTAATAAATATGAAAATTTAATATTCTTTATTTATCCAATATGTTACATATTTACTACTTTGATTGTATTTTACTCTTTTGTGTTGATATTTATTATTTTATTCTTCAAAAATGGTTATTTAAATGTGTGATTTGAAACTATTTATCTAGGATATTATCGGAATAGAGGAAAATAAGAAATATTATTCATGATATTGAAATAATACTCCATTTAAAATTATCATTACATTTTCAAAAAAATAAACATTATGGGATTATTTTTACAGATATAAGATATGGAACACCTAGGTGGGATCCTACTAAGCCTGTTTAGGTCACATCCGGAATGCCCCATTGGAGGTGTGTATTCCTAGTTAATTATTTTTATAATGGGAATGGGTGTTATTTTAGTGATTTGGAATAGTTTATATCATTAGGAATTCTATAATTGGTATTCAGATGGTGGTAGAGATCTCACATATCACATGTGTGGTGGTCTTCAGTTTTAGTTGTCCTTTTGTTTTTTGGACGTGTAACCTTTATCAATTTATTCATATTTTCGATTTATGACTCTCTCATTGTCAATTTTCTTATTGTATATATTAACCCATGTTTTTATATTTTTACCCTTCTAATATATATAAATATATATATATTCTTGGTATCTTGTTAAGGTTGGTAAAAAATCATTCAATCTAGTTGTTGATTTATGCTCGGGTTCTTTTCACCAACCCATGGGGGTTGAG
Source organism: Viscum album (assembly GCA_963277665.1). Taxonomy (NCBI): domain Eukaryota; kingdom Viridiplantae; phylum Streptophyta; class Magnoliopsida; order Santalales; family Viscaceae; genus Viscum; species Viscum album. Next base: position 852,974,132 of record OY728159.1, read on the forward strand.
AACACCTTTTAGGTATGAGGAGGATTCACTCTAGTACATGATTTTATTATTAAAATAGTTTGTTTTTTTATAAATTATTACCAAAATATTCTTTTTCCTCTATCTTCCTTATTTAGGGATATTTGGTAGAATGGATATAGATTCCAGGGACATGAGAAGTATGTCATAGTGAGTTTCTAGAAATATTTTTTACATATTGAGAATCATGTTCCCATGGGATATTAGGATGTGTGTCTCATGTACTAAATTATTAATCTTAGAATTGGGTTTCCCTTATGGTTTTATCATTTTAACACAATTATCTTAATTATTGTTCATTTTTTTCAGTGGGTAATGATTACTTCCTATACATGTCCCATGGGTTTTGCAGGAGGGAATAATTGATGCTTATTAAAATAAAGTACCTTTAGATAAAAATATTATGCAGTATTTCATGAGATCAATTTATTCCATATAAAAAAATATACCTAAATTTCTTGAACATAGTTCATGGGGGTGCATGTTGTCACGACCCGTCCTCAGGATCCGTGCCGTGACTACCCCAAGTCTGCCTCCCATAGGCCAGGGGCTAGCGACTAGCACAAAAGGCATAAATCCCGGAAAAAGGGGAAGACATTGCCTTATAAAGTAAACAACCACAACAGAGTAAGCCAGCAAAAGTAAACACTAAGTAAAACTGGGTACAATAGTAAGTGCGGAAACTAAATGGGCCAGAATACAAACCCAAACTGAAAGTAAAGTACAACTGGAAATAAAGTATAGCAACTTCAAGTAAAGCAACAATGTCGAGCCATCCACTGGAAGTCCCACCTGAAGGGTGGGTACAGATAGTCTCCACATCTCCTCGGGTCCAGCTGTCCTCTCCGTGTACGTCCCAGCTAGTGGTCCACCTCCAGGTACCGACCTGCTCCACAAGCCTCAACCATGATCAGCACTGTCCATCTTCTACATCCAAAACAACATAGTTCAGGCATAGCCCGTGCAGGGGTGAGTATACGCTACTCAGTAGGGACCCCAAGACCCCCATAGGTATCCCAAAATCCACAAAGGATAATCCACAAAGGAAAGATACAATCACGAAGTAACATCTAACACTACATAGGTATATGCCCAAACATATACCGAAGTCATCAATTCCAGTTTGGCTCCAACATCTGAGCCCAAGTTAGACCACATCCACACAGGATAGTACAACCCAATCCACACCGGAATGCACAACACAATCCATATAGGGAAGCAAGTCAATCATATTGAAGATAATGATTGAAATTCAAGAATCATCTCACATAGGTATACTACTTCGTAAGGTGACAGAGATGATCAGATGTAGCCACTGATTCATCTACGCTGGGACCCACGTAGGATACTAAACCAGATAAGCTGTCGGACCCACATAGGATACAAGACCAGCTACTCTGCCAGATCCACGTAGGATACAAGAACAGAGTCAAACACTACCGGACCCACATAGGATACAAGAACAGTAGTACTGCCTGACCCACATAGGATACAAGAACAGAAGTAAACGTCATCGAACCCATGGAGGATTTCAGTATGGTCTTCATCGCTGCCGAACCCACAAAGGATTTCAGTGCAGTCGTCGTCGCTGCCGAACCCACGGAGGATTTCAGTGATGTCGTCATCGTCGTCACAGTCGCTGCCAGCTCTTGGGTTCTCGAACACAGCATGCTCGTTTCCGGGAGGGTCCTCTCCACGATCCAAGGGTTCGATACATCAACTGACACGTAGTCCAGATTTGATGTATCCCAAAGTTCTGTCTCGACAAAAGGAACTCAACGTGACAGACGGCGCGTCAATCGGACGCCCGGTTTGAGAGTTATTTGCTTTTTCGTTACAGGGGCACGGTTGGTTTTTAAGTCAAAACCAACCCAACCACATTCCAACTGCGTCCAAACATCGAGCAGAGTAAGACAAAAGTTCTGTCTCACTAAGAAGAATCCAAAAACGTTGAAGGCACGTCAATCGGATGTCCTGAGCTCAAGTTATAAGTGTTTCCGCTCCGAGGGCCCGGTAGGTTTCGTGTTCGAAAGAACCCCGTCGTACCTAAGGTTCTCGTAAACCTTGAGTATAATATACCGAAACGACCGTCTCGATCTAAGGATTCCAACGCACCTGAAGGTGCTTCGATCAGAGGTCTGAAGCCCATGATATGGGAAAAATACTGAAAATAGTTTGAAAATGGGGGGTCTGGGCCCGGTCCAACCCGGCCCAACCCCCCTGGTTGGCCCGAACCAGGTCGACCTGAACCGGGTCCCGGTCAGACCCGGTAGGGCACAGCCCAGCTGGGCGCTGCCCAGTCTGGTCCACGCAACCCGGCCTGGCCTGGCAGCGTGGCATGCTGGCTCGGCCAACAGCCGAGCATGGGGGATGTGGTCCCCCCTCCCTGAACTTCGCAGACGCGGAAGGTACCACATCCTCATTCGGATCTGGCATGGCCGCGAGATCTCGGTCACCTGCCGGCGTGGCTTCAGCCATGATGATTTCTCCTGGTGGCGCGCCGGGATGCCGCCGCCTCCGGTCGGCCGGCTGATGCCGGCCGCCGGCGCCCCGCGCCGTCGGTGATGTCTGCGGGCCACCGGAGTTGTTCTGGTGGTTTGTACTTGCTCCCATCTAGGCTTCGGGTCGTCTCGAGACCCATAGATTATTGTGACGGCCTCCAATCGCTCAACGGTCATGTTCCATCATCACCCAACGTTCCACGCATCAAGAACAGAGAAACGGTGGGTTTAGACTTGTTCGTTGGTCTGCACCCACCACGTTGGTGGTTCAAACAACATCAAAAAATTTCCGAACAATTATTCACATGTCGAGGATGTAATCCACATAATGTAAAATAAATCAAAAACCCCCTACCTCGAAGAAGTTTTCGAGCGAGGATCTTTGTGGGAAAAGACATCGCGGAAGAGGATCGTGGGCATCGTGGTACACGGCGTCGCGGAGAAGAGGATCGTTGGTGTCACATCGTCGATCTCCGAGGAACTAGCGTTTTTCGTCATCTTTCGTCGGAGGCTGGCATTCTTCATCATTCTTCGTGTTCTCTAATGAAGAAGATGAAGATTCAAAGGCTTGAGCTGTTCCTCTCAAAACCTTCTCTCACAACGAAATAACCCCCAATGAAATAACACTTTTTCTTATTTTATTAACACACACAAGCCATCATTAAATTATAAATTCAAAATAATTCACGAATTAATTACATTGAAAAACTTAATCAATTAATTATTAAGAGAGATAACTTCCAATAAGTGGGGGTGCGGGTGTGTTACTCAAATAATGGGGGTTTTCCAACTTAATGGGAGGTTTTGAGGAAGTTTAAAAGGTGGGGCTCGTGTGAGGCCCACCCCACTAATTTCCTATCAAGAGGGGTTAGGATTTAGTGAGTCCCACCTCAACTTCCAAACGTAGGTTTTAACTACATAGAAAATAATATAAAAATTGTTTCACACATTTTATTTTATTAATTAGTTAACCCCTTTTTTAATAACCACACCTGAGCAAACGCAACTCCAGAAAAGGTGTTCCTAAGAAATTACTGGCTCTATGGTTTCATCGGTGCCCTCGGATTTCGATTCCGAGAACTGGTTCAAAAGTTATGAAAACCTGCTCATTCGTTCACTAAACGTACCCGAGCTAACCTTCGAAAACTGATTCCGGGCACACCGGGCCTCAGAATCAGGTGCTATCAAAAACTGGGTACTCGTAAAATCCCAAAGAAAATTACAAAAAAAATCCCTTGAAATTTACGGGTCTTTACATTAATCCTACCTCATCTCTTTACGTCCTCGTAAAGATACAACACAAAACTAGGGGGAAAATGAGGATACTTAGCATGCATCTGAGCCTCCCACTCCCAAGTTCTCTCCTGGAGGTTCGCGTGCTGCCATCTGATGCACACTAGAGGAATCGACTGCCCACGTAGAACTCACTCTTGTCGATCCTCGATCTCCACTGGGACCTCTGAAAAAGTCGTCCCATCGTCAATGTCCAGCTCCCCATGGTTGATGATATGTGTCGGGTCATGCATGTATCTCCTCAGCTGAGATACATGGAAGACGGCATGCACCCGGTGCAACTGAGGTGGTAGAGAGAGGAAATAAGCCACCTCACTTATCCTGCTGAGAACCTGGAATGGTCTGATGAAGTGCGAATATAACTTGTCGCCCTGGCCAAATCTCCATAATCCACGTCGTGGTGAGACCCGCAGGAAGACGTGGTCGCCATCCTCGAACTCTAGTGGACTCTGCCTCTTTTCAGCATAAGACTTCTACCGGCTCTGAGTTGTCCACATCTGCTCCTGGATGACCTGGACCTTCTTTTTCATGTCCTGGACCATCTATGGTCCCACAAGTGCTGACTCCCCGGGGTCTGTCCAGCACAAAGGTGATCTACCAGGTCAGCCGTACAATGCCTCGTATGGTGCCATCCCGATGGTGGAGTGTTAGCTATTGTTGTATGCAAACTCCACCTAGGTTAGGTGGTCCTCCTAGCTGCAACCAAGGTCGAGGACACATGCACGGAGCATGTCCTCGAGAGTCTAAATGGTCCTCTCTGTCTCACCATCTGTCTAAGGGTGAATGATGGTGCTCAGACGTAGCTACGTCTCGAATGCCTCCTGCAACCCCTTCCAATGCTAGGATGTAAAGTGAGCATCTCGATTGGAGATGATAGATGATGGAATACCATGAAACCGTACAATCTCCTGAACATAGAGACATCCCAAACTATCTACTGAGCCCTACTCTCTGATGGGTAAGAAGTGGGCTAACTTGGTGAGTCGGTCGACAATCACCCAAATGGAGTCGTGACCTCTAGAAATACATGGAAGTCCAGTAACGAAATCCATAGATATCCCATCCCACTTCCACTCCGGGACCTCCAAGGTCTGTACCAATCTTGTTGGGACCTGGTGCTCCGCCTTCACCTACTGGCAGGTGAGGCATTGAGAAACGAACATTGCCACAACCTTCTTCATACTCGGCCACCAGTGCTGACTTCTGAGATCCTGGTACATCTTCACCACTCTTGGATATACCGCTAAAGGGGATGTGTGCAACTCTCTCTGCACCTCCTCTTGCAAAGCAGCTGGTACCATGGTACATCCTCTGAAAATGAAGACGTGCTCTCCTCCTACAGAGAATCCATCAGGTGCATATCCTGAGGATATCTATGCACACTGTGTCCCAGAGTCAACGTCCCCACGCTATGCCTCTCTGACCCGCTGAAGAAGTGGAGGAGTGACTGTGAGTGACTGAAGAAAGTCTACTCCATCTCTATCCATGAAAGATATTTTCAAAGCGGCAGCTGCTCCGTCACCTCTCCAAGTAGCTAAATGCCCGTCCTCCTGCTAAGAGCATCGGCTACTAAGTTCCTATTTCCAGGAGTATAGACTATCTCAAAGTCATAGTCCTAGATGAACTTGATCCATCACTGCTATCTCAGGTTCTGGTCCTTCTGCGAGAAGATGTACCTGAGACTCTGGTGGTCAGAGTAGACTGTAAAGAACTCACCCATCAGATATTGTCTCCACATCTTCAGAGCGAAAACCACTACTGCCAACTCCAGGTCATGGGTAGCATAGTTCGACTCATGATGCCTCAACTATCATGATCTATAGGCAATCAATACTCGTTCCTGCATTAGGACACATCCGATCTTGGTCCCTAATGCATCGTAGTAGATTACGTACCCTACTCCCTCCTCTGGTAGCCTCACGATAGGTGCGCTGGTCAATCTATGTCTCAGCTCCGGGAAGCTCTGCTGACATCAATCTGACCACACGAAGGGTTTCCCCTTCTTCGTCAAAGATGAGAGCGATGCCGCAACTCTGGATATGTCTGGCACAAATCTGCGGTAGTACCCAGTTAGACCTAAGAAACTCTGCACCTTTGTCACGCTCCTGAGTGGCTCCCAAGCTAGCACTGCCTCGATCTTCGCAGGGTCCATCGTAACTCCCACATCAGAGATGAAATGTCCCAATAAGTGGACCTCATGTAACTATAACTGACACTTCGAGAGCTTACCATAAAGCTGGTGCTCTTGGAGTGGGTCCAGTACAATCCGCAAGTGGTAGGCGTGCTCTTCCTCAGTGGTCGAGTATATCAAAATGTCGTCGATGAAGACCACGACAAATAAATCAAGATATGGCTGAATGATCCTATTCATGAGACCCATGAACGCTGCTAGAGCATTGGTTACACTGAAAGGCATAACCAAGAACTCATAGTGGCCATTCCGACATCTGAAGGTGGTCTTCTGCACATCCTCATCCCGAACTATGAGCTGATGATAGCCTGACCTGAGGTCTATCTTCGAGAACCATTGTGATCCCTTGAGCTGATCGAAGAGGTCGTCAATCCTCGGTAGTGGATACTTGTTCCTCACAGTTACCTGGTTTAGGCGATGATAGTCGACACACAGTCGCAAGAGCCCGTCCGCCTTCTTGGTGAACAATATCAGGGAAGCCCAGGATGAAACACTGGGTCGGATGAATCCCTTGCCCTGCAAGTCTCCCAGTTGTACCTGTAGCTCCCGAAGCTTAGCGGGAGCCATACAATATGCTGGAGTGAATATCGGGGCTATCTCGGGGTACAGGTCAATATAAAAGTCTACCTATCTGCGAGGAGGTAGTTCTAGAACACCATCAGGGAAAACGTCCGCATACTGATCCACCACTGTAGGAAAACTAGGACTCCGCACCTCAAATACTCCAAGGATGAGGCTAGCCAACTGATGAGTGATTGGTTGTCCTCTCCTCTGCGTGAGTCCATCCTGCACTGCTAAGGATCCCTTCTTGACGGTGAAGGTGAAACTTCTCCCATTGGTGCGAACACATCGCACCTTGCACCTAATACATTCAATCTGGGCATAGACTGTAGATAACCACTCCATGCCCAAGATGACATCGTAAGGCCTCGATGCCACTACATGAAGATCACTACCGAATATCTCACCTCCTAGAGTAAGCACACACTACCGGCACCAGTGCGTAATCGTCTAGTATGCTCTCGTAGGAGTCTCTAGCTGTAAGGATCGAGCCAACGACTCCGTCAGAATCTCTGAGATCCGAACAAGGGCAGCGGCAATGAAAGAATGACTTTCTCCTGTGTCTATAAGAACTGCAACAAGGGTGGAGTAGAAACATATAGTACCTCGAATCATCTCTGACACGCCGTGGTCATAGGCCTCCGCTGCCTGAAGCTGAGCCTGTCTCTGCCCGCCAGCTCCCTGTGGTCGGGGTGGACCTCCATGTGGTGGTGGTGGTAAAGCCTGAAAGCGTCACCCACCACCTGCTGCTCGTCCAGCTCTTCTGCCTCATCTGCCTGCTCCCTATGGACCACCACGATCAACCCTCTGCCTCTGCCTAGGTGGCCCCTCAACCATCAACTGCTCCTCTGCACGGCGGGTCGGGTAGTTACGATCCAGGTGGCCCTGCCCGCCACATGCGTAGCACTGTGTCCTCCTCGGAAGGCTGGCTCTGTGCCGTGTGCCCCGCACCTCTGAGCCAGTGTCCTGAGTTCGTCCTCCTGATAGTTTGGTCCGCCTAGACCCATGTGTCGTCCATCAACTGCCATCTGCAGACGACTCTGCTACGTGCCGCCCTGCGGTAGGTCTCGTTGCTGCTGTAGGCTCAGCAAGAAAGATCTCAATGAGAAGGGCTCACTCCAGTACTCATTCCTATGTCGGAATGCTGATAGAGATCATCGATGCCCTGATCTCATGCCTCAATCCCTGCTCGAAGTTCCATTCCTGGAAGAATGGGTTACATACCATGTCCATCGAATAGCGCGAGAGATAGGTAAATCTCGCCGAGTAATGGGCGACCGTTATGCTACCCTGCCGCAGCTGTAGTAGCTCCTGAATGTGCACCGCACGGAGGGTGGTTGGGATGAACTCTGAGCGGAAGAGGATCTAAAATTCCTTCCAGAGGAGATATGCCTCGTCGTGCACCTGGGGCATCAAGCTCCACCATCTGCATGCTGCCACGTGTAGGAGGCTCGCTGCAAGGATCACCATGAGGTCAGGTGGTGTCCCCACTAGCCTGGAAACTCGAACAACCGCCTCCAGCCAATCCTCGGCTGCCTGAGGGTCCGTCTCCCCATGGAACCTGGGCAGTCTCTGACACTGAAAATCATGCAGTGCACTGAGGTGATGTTCACTCTCAGTGCCTGGGGCTAGTGGCATCAGTGGCTCAGCGGGTAGAGGTACCGTCGGTTCCCCCTCCCGCCGTAAAAGGGCCCTGCACCGAGGCCTCGTCGCTCGGTGGGCTGTCATCATGCACAAAGCTCAGAACCCTAGCTGGCTACCATTATAGGGCCATTCTAAAGAGATACAGGTGCGCCACGGTCAATACAGTATACCTGGTGAGCTGACAAAAAGTAATCACAAATAAAACTTTTGAAACTCACATGCAATCAATGTTTTCGTGCACTGAGTCAGAAATCAGAAGTAAAGGTCTTGGTGTATGGATGCGTCGGCAGCCACACCAACACTAGACTCCCTAGACTGATAACCACACTCAATACCCTTAACACTGTTTCTTCACACAGAAGAAAGATCAGAGTGCTGAGTTCTGCAGTAGAACCGGACACCTCTGATACCAATTTGTCACGACCCGTCCTCAGGAACCGTGCCGTGACAACCCCAAACCCGCCTCTCATAGGCTAGGGGCTGGTGACTATCACCAAAGGCATAAATCCCGGAAAAAGGGGAAGTCATTGCCTGATAAAGTAAACAAACACAACAGAGTAATCTAGAAAAAGTAAACACTAAGTAAAACTAGGTATAATAGTAAGTGCGGAAAGTAAATGGGACAGAATACAAACCCAAACTGAAAGTAAAGTACAACTGGAAAGAAAGTACAACCATTGAAATTAAAGCAACAACATCGAGTCTTCCACTGGAAGTCCCACCTGAAGTGTGGGTACATATAGCCTTCGCAGGTCCTCGGGTCCAGCCGTCCGCTCTGTGTACGTCCCGCCCAGTGGTCCACCTCCATGTACCGACCTTCTCCACAAGCCTCAACCACGATCAGTGATATCCATCGTCTGTATCCAACACAACGTAGTGCGGGCATAGCCCATGCAGGGGTGTGTATATGCTACTCGGTAGGGACCCCGAGACCCCCGAATCTCTCCCAGAATCCACAAAGGATAATCCACAAAGGAAAGATACAATCACGAAGTAACATCCAACACTACTTAGGTATATGCCCATACATATACCTATGTCATAAATTCCAGTTCTTCTCCAACATCCAAGCCCATGTTCGATCACGTCCACATAGGATAGTACAAACCAATCCACATAAGAAAGAACAACACAATCCACATAAGAAAGGAAGTCAATCATATTGAAGATTATGATTGAAAGTCAAGACTCAACTCACACAGGTATACTTCTTCATAAGGTGATATAGATGTTCAGATGTAGCCATTGACTCATCTAGACTGGGACCCACGTATGATAGTAAACCAGCTAAGTTGTCGGACCCACATAGGATACAAGACCAGCTACTCTGCCAGACCCACGTAGGATACAACAACAGAGTCAGACACTGTTAGACCCACGTAGGATACCAGAACAGTAGTACTGCCGGACCCACGTAGGATACAAGAACAGTAGTCATCGTCGTCGAACCCACGGAGGATTTCAGTATGGTCTCCATTGCTACCGAACCCACGATGGATTTCAATGTTGTCTTCATCGTCATCGTAGTCGCAGCCAGCTCTAGGGATCCTGCACACAGCATGCTCGTTTCCTGGAGGGTCCGCTCCACGAGCCAAGGGGTCAATACACCAAGTGACATGTAGTCTGGATTTGATGTATCCCAATGTTCCGTCTCGACAAAATAAACTCAACGTGACAGACGACATGTCAATCAGACGCCCGGTCTGAGAGTTATTCGCTTTTTCATTCCAGTGGCCTAGTTGGTTTTTAAGTCAAAAGCAACCCGACCGCACTCCAACTGCGTCCAAACTTCATGAGGAGTAATCCAAAAGGTCCATCTCACTAAGGGTAATCCATCAAAGTTAACGACACGTGAATCGGACGTCCAGAGCTCAAGTTATAATCGTTTCCGCTCCGAGGGCCCGGTTGGTTTTGTGTTTGAACCAACCCAGCCGTACCCAAGCTTCTCCAAAACCTTGAGTATAATATACCGAAACGGCCTTCTCGATCCAATGATCCCAACGCAACTAACGGTGCGTCGATCGAAGGTCTGAAGCCCACGATATGGGAAAAAGACTGAAAACAGTCCGAAAATGGGGGGTCTGGGCCCGGTCCGACCCAGCCCAACCCCCCTGGTCGGCCCGAACCGGGGCGACCCGACCCTGGTCCGGGTCCGACCCAGTGGGGCGTGGCCCGGCCCGTCCGGGTGGCACACTGCCTCGGCCAGCGGCCGAGCCTGGGGGGACGCGGTCCCCCCTCCCTGCGCTTTGCGGACGCGGCGGGTGTCGCGTCCTCCTCCAGATCCTGCACGGCCGTGAGATCCCAGTCGCCTGCCACCGGGGATTCATCCACGACGGTTTCTCCTGTAAGCGTGCCGAGACGCTGCCACCTCCGGTCGCCAGTGCTGCCGGTGATTTCCATGGGCCACCAGAGTCGTTCTGGTGGTCTGTTCTTGCTCTCGCCTGCGCCTAGGGTCGTCTCGGGACCCGTAGATTACTGCGACGGCCTCCAATCGCTCAACGGTCCTGTTCTATCGTCGCCCAACGTTACACACATGAAGAATAGAGAAATGGTGAGTTTAGACTTGTTCGTTGGTCCGCACCAACCGCGTTAGTGGTTCAAACAAATTCGAACAATTTCCAAAAAATTATTCACATGTTGATGATGTAATCAACATAAAGTAAAATAAATCAAAAACCCCCTACCTCGAAGAAGTTTTCGAGCGAGGATGGTCACGTGAAAAGACGTCGCGGAAGAGGATCGTGGGCGTCGTGGTACACGGCGTTGCGGAGAAGAGGATCACATGTGTCATGTCGTGGATCTCCGAGAAACTAGCATTCTTCGTCGTCTTTCATCGGAGGCCGGCGTTCTTCATCGTTCTTCGCGTTCTCCAACGAAGAAGATGATGATTCGAAGGCTTGAGAAATTCCACTCCAAACCTTCTTGCACAACGAAATAACCCCCAATGAAATAAAACATTGTCATATTTTATTAACACACACAATCCATCATTAAATTTGAAATTCAAAAGAATTCACGAATTAATTAAATTGAATAACTTAATCAATTAATTATTAAGAGAGTTGACTTGCAATAAGTGGGCGTGCGGGTGTGTTACTCAAATAATGGGGCTTTGCCAACTTAATGGGAGGTTTTGAGGAAGTTGAAAAGGTGGGGATCATGTGGGGCCCACCTCAATAATTTCCTATCAATAGGGGTTAGGATTTAGTGGGTCCCACCTCAACTTCCATACATAGGTTTTAACTACTTTGAAAATAAAATAAAAATTGTTGCACAAATTTTATTTAATTCATTAGTTAACCCCTTTTTTAATAACCACACCCGAGAAAACGCAACTCCAGAAAAGGTGTTCCTAAAAAATTACCAGCACTGAGGTTTCATCAGTGCCCTCAGATTTTGATTCCGAGCACCGGTTCAAAAGTTATGAAAACCCGCTAGTTCGTTCACTGAATGTACCCGAGATAAACATCCGAAACTGATTCTGGGAACACTGGGCCACGGAATCAGTTGCTGTTAGAAACTGCGTACTCGTAAAATCCATAAGAAAATTAAGAAAAAAATTTCCCTTGAAATTTAATGGTCTTTACACATATAACCATCAGATGATACATAGATCAATATGGTGAGTTCATATGCAGGAATACTATTTATTTTTTGGGGATGCAGGATCCCACAAGTGGAAGATGAATGGATAGATTAGTTTGATTATATATTTTAATTATTGTATAAATTTGAGACTATCAAGTTGAAGATTACAACATTTCTGATCGATGGTTATAGAAAATGATCATGGGACTCTATGAAACATGAGAATAAATATGGTGTCTTGGATTATAATGTTTTAAAAGTAATCATATTGCAACTATTATTCCCAAAGACACTAATGATTTAAAATTATCTATGTTCCACTCCCTTTAAAAAAGAATATTGTTTGATATCAGAGTACACTAACAGGGTTTTTTAGATGTTTTGTTTTTATTATAATGTTGTAAAGAATGAACACCTAAATGCAAACAAATTGTTGTAGGTTTTTCTCCTAGATATCAAATTATAGATATTTATGTTGACTTTTTCTACCTATATAGAGGAAATATAGATGGCCATGATTTCGAAAATGAACTTTGAATAGTGGGGTCACTTATTATTCCCATTATCTTCCACACAGTGGAATGTTCTGTGGTGCATATGGAAAGAATATGAATATTTATGATCATTACAAGAGGTGTGGATGTGGATATTAATAGAGTCCATCCTTTGCACCAACAGCTATTATTAGCAATCAACTTTTTATATTCTACCATAGGTGAATATTTTGGAACACCCCATGTTCTTATCTAACCCATATGAAGAAGATCAATTATTCTGACCTCTATGGAAATATATAGTGGATCTCCAAGGCTATGTCTATTCCCCTACATTGTCATGGATAATAATCTCCAATGGACACAAAAATGAAGTCCAAATATTTACATTCCACTGGGTAACATCCACACGAATCAAGAGGGAGCCACATTCATATATTGTAAGAGTCTCTATAAAAGGTTTTTGTGGGCCGAGTAATAGTGAGAGATACCATCTTTTTACATTTATATATATTCTAACTTGTTTAATACATGTTCATCCTACTCGTTTATATCTACATATTGTTTGATTTTTTGAAACATACAATTGATCTCATACCCTTTTTATTTTAGTTAGTCATACTTTTAATGGGAGTTCTAAATTATAGGGACTCTACCTTTTCATTCATGATTATTCCATAACTATTTTGAATAAAAACATAATATAGATAAAAATATTAAATATATAGGTTTAGTGTAATAATAAAATTTTTATCATTCATAACATGTACATAAAAAACATAAATACTTATTTAAACATGACATATTTATCCATAAAATCACACATTCTCTTTCATACATAAATTCGCCTTAGGATATACCTAAAAGTCATCGGTGAGATAAAATCCCAATAAGTACATGAATAAGGCAGATGGGAAACATTTGAAAAAGATATTGAATATCTAAATTCATAAATATTAAACAGGATTCAATAGTCGTTAAATAACCCACCTTGTAGGGAACAATCATATAATCTTGTACCCACATAAATTATATAAATAATCATAACACCATCCTTGTGAAAAAATATGGAATCATGTTTACACATAATATGAATTATCTCATGAGATGAATCACATTATCAAAATTATTGGAGGTAACTTAAATTCAGGTCCCTCCCATAACATCATAATTTTTATATAATCATGCATGCCACAAAGAATGTATTAAAATAAAAACCATAAATTATCACATTAAAATGAAACAATTTCATACGGAATTCATCAATAATTATTCCATGAATAATCTAGGGGTTATAAAATGAAAATGTTAAAAAACATTCATAGGAATAACCATGATTGAGATAAGAATATACAACTCAATTGAAGTCAAATATGTTTTTTGGGAAGAAAGTTTCTTTAGGTAAATATTTTTATTTGACAAAAAAATTATATAGAAAATATGTATATACTTGAAAAGAAAAGGTATCAATATTTAAAATATATCTAAATAAAATTTTAAGATTATTTATTGTAATTATTATATGAAAATGGGATAACCTAAAGAAATAGAGTTCTATTGGAGAATCCCATTACCTTTATTCCCTATATATTACAATACATTTTCACCTCCAGAATAATGAAAAACTATTTATAAATCCATTGATGTAGGAATGAATTAATATAATTATTACCAAAATATATAAATTTAATTCATTAGATTAAATTTCAAAATTTCTATACTTATAGGTCAGCCGTATTTATATATTCATTTACTTAAAAATATTTTCCCATTTTCCCCAACATTTAAATTTTATAAATGTAATTATAAAAATTTTAATAACAAATTCAAGAAGCTAATAATACATATATTTACACATTTATATATTATATATAATTAAAATTATCCAATAATTATAATGGTTATATTTTTTGACATGGACATTTTTTCATAGGAGATAAACTGGCCTTTTAAAGGATATTGTCAGGAGGGAAGGAGGGAAATTTTGAAATTTATATAAATAATAATATTATACATAAATAAGTATAAAATAATTTAAATAATTTTTAAAAACTTCCTATTAATATTAAATGATTTTCTATTGAATTTGGTGGTGAACGAAGAATGAAAAGAAGAAGAAGAGTTAAAAATAATAAGAGTTGATCGAAATATATTTAATGTTTAGTGTAGATTTTCATTTACACCACTACAAATCCCAGGATTTATGGAGTTGGATTTCAATCTATTAACTAATAATTTTATATAAATTGAGAAGGTTCATTTTGGGTTGTTATTGTATTTTGAAATAGAGGTATGTGTGATTTTCAAAGTGGAGTGTGAGGGGTTATTTATATATGATGGAAGTGGTATCATAAGAATTAAATATTGAATTTAATTATATAAAAGGTAAAAATTTTAATATTAAATTTTAAAAATTATGATTCATAAATATATATTATATATTGTGTTAATTATTTTAAATCCATTTTATATGTCTAATTCATTGTTTTATTAAAATGAATGAGGAAACTAGAGAAATTGTAATTTTATGGAATCATATTTGAATTTAGGTGTTTAAATTTTTTCTATATTTTCAATTTATATATATTTTATTTTGATGTCACCTTAATGAAACTATATATACCATGGACGAACACCAAGATCCATAAATAATTAATTCATAATTCTATAACGAATGATGTAATTTAAGATGGAAAGGTAATTTAAAAACATTATTTTTACAATACATACAAAATTTATGTATTCCTAAAATTACCATAAAACAACCCTTAGATAATTTTAACATTCTTATATAAAAAATAAAAAAATTGTAAAAATATAGGCTTAAAATATTTAATATTAATTTTTTTTAAAAATAATTATTTTACAAAATATATTAAAATAAATTTTATTTAAAATATGATTATATTTTCCTTGATTTTTTTAATCATAATATTGTTTTTTGGAATAATACCATTAGTATTTAGATAAATTAATCATGGAAAATATTATTTATATCATATATTATTATTTTTTGGTAAAATAATTATTCCAACCGCTATGTTACTATACCCAAAGATCATGTTTTTATTTCTAGTTGTTAGGTTAGTATTAGAATGGTAACATTATTATTTCAATTTTCACACTAGTTTCTATATATACCAATAAATTATTCGAAATAATAATCTACTCAATTATTCTCAAAATACTATATTTACATTTTCTATAATGATTACAAGTTTACTATAACTATATTCTTCTATATAGTTTTGGTAGTGGGGAAGATGAATCTAGTATATTGAGGAGATATTTATTTTTATGATTTGGATTCTGTATTTCATATTTGTTTTCAAGTATTAATCTTGGAATTTTAACTCACTTCATTTCATATAATTGTGTTATTATTTATTAATTATGTAATATTTTTTTGGATTCTCTAAATTTTATAGGTCTAAAATATTATATTATATTATATATCAGACATTTTTTAGGAAACAAATACAAATAATAAAAACGTTTTCATTACATTATGATTAGTGATATTGATTCCTTATATTTCTCTATCAATATCAATCACGAAGTTAGTATGATATTTCCTCATTCTTAACAAGGCTCAATTTGACATTACGATTAGGATGGATATGATTATCAGTCTTTTTGTTGTGATTAAATATTATAATCAGTAGTTCATGATACTTAATTCTAATGGGAGATCTCATGTGTTTCATGGAGAGTTGGATCTGACATAAGGTCATAGAGGGCCCTCCGCCCAGGCGCATTGGTGTCTGTTGTCTTTTTGTCCTTTTGGTCTCGCTTTTTTTCCTTATATCATTGATCTTCCCTTGGTAGATCAAGATTTTATTACTATTTTTCTACACCGATTATCTATTATTTAACTAATAATCAAGTTGAAGTTTTAAATTGATATGTTTTCAAGCAGAGAGATGATATTGACCACCTCATATCACATGTCACCCTTATAATGTAACGCCCCGACCCTAGTTACCCAGAGTCAGTGCATTATTGCATAACATTGGCATGATCACAAAGGACCATGTCTCGAAAGACCGATTAGTTTAGTAGCCTTGGAAACACTTGATACATTCATAAGTCTTACATTACATCATAATGTAGACAAAACTACAACAACATCTTGTCTTCATATCCCCTCATACTATCCCTGCAGGTCATTCATAATATACTTCTTCACATCCTGGAAAAATTAAACCATTGAACAGGGTGAGATCAAATGCTCAGTAAGGATAAAAATATAGCGGAAGCTTTCATAAATAAACATAAATATTTAAGTAAATGTATGACTAAAACAAAAGCCTTTTAAACTTGAACCTCAACATAATATGGAAAAAGTAAAATGAGATAATAGCATTTACTTATTTAAATGGATATCCTACTAGTCGAATAATCACATGAAATATCAATAACCACTTTCATAATGATGGAATTCATAATGCCAGACTATCATAACCACATATCCAAGGCCTCATGCCAAGACCACAGATAATATTTTGACAATGCCTCATGCCAAGACACTAGTTTGTCTCCTGAGACCTTACGATGCAATTTTTTAAAGAATATAATTACCTTTAAAATTTTTCAAATATACTCTAGTGTTTTTCTGAAAACATTATGCAAGCTTCTGAAAACAAAATAACTAATTCTGAGACTACTCGACTAATTATAGACCATGATGGGTCCACTCCCAATTCCTTTCCGTCTACCACACTTGAGAGTCGGGTTTTCTGAAGACATTTTTAAGCTTTCATTAAATACGTATACATTTTCACTGGATTTTTATACTTTTTAGAGAAATATCTCTCTCTTTTTTTAAAATCAATTAAAAAAAGTTATGTCTTTCAGAAGAATCCGAAACTCAAATAATGTTCATGGAAGCGAAGAATTCATTGTCGCCACATATGTATGATAAAAAACATTCCTTTTTGTCATTTAGTAAAATGATTCGTATAAAAATATTCCTTTTGAATAAACGTAAGAGTCAAAGGGGTTTATACACCGTATAAAAGAAATATGTGTAAAAAAATATTCCTCAATGAATGAAGATTGAGACAAAGTCCTTAAAAAGATAATTTTTTAAATAAAATAGATCTATTATGTGTATTCACTATAAGTTCACATAAAGAAAGAACAAATACAAGATAATAAATAATAATATCATGATATAATTTGAATGTAGGAGATTAACCCAAAGAATGGAAATTAGCTTAAGAAGTTCCCTTACAAAGATAATTATTTTTTTAAATAAATTAGATATATTATTTGTATTTACTATATTTACACATAGTGAAAATATAAATACAAGATAGGACATAATAATATCATGACATAATTTGAAAGTTGCAAATTAACCCAAAGAATGAAAATTGGGTTAAGAAGTTCTCTTACCTCGTGTCAGACTTGACTCAATCATTCTTTAATCTCATGAATAATAAACTAGAGTTAATTTATAGTTTCTTAAGAACATTTTTCATGTTTATTATTTCTTTTATATCACTTATTACCATGTTATGAACATTATGTAATTATTTAAGTTAATAACGGTCATTTTGTCGATCTTTGGTACTTGAGTCAAAAATAAACATCTTATAATTATAGGTTGTTCATGTGGTGAAATATCCATTATATCCAGAATTATAATAATGATGTAGATATCATATATATCATATATATCCAGTATATACATTCATTCATAATATTACGTAACATTTAGAGGTAAGAAATGAAATGCACCGTTCATTGAGACGGTTAGCCGTACCTACGCATGAACGCTACTTTCATTTCTATTTCATATTTAATAGAATGAAATTATAATTATATAAAGGTATACTATAATTATGGTATATTATAATATATAATATTATTTTCTCCATCTTTTATACATCCCACATATGGCATTAACGATTCAAATCACTTTGAGGGGGCGGTAGTCCGCACTTCCTAAAATGAAATTAACACGTTTACCCATAATGGAAATCATAAAGGTGTGCCATAAATGAAAAATACATAAGAATAAGAAAAACATAAACCTAATATATATCATATATAAAAAAATAATGTCATCATAATGGCCACCATGAGAGGTGTTAAAAGAAGTTTGAACAATCATTGTTTTGTGAGGCAGTAATTTGCCACCCACAGAAACAGTATGTTCTTTAACCATTATACGAAGGTGTGTGTAAGTGTAAATAAAATACATCTCATAAAAACATCCTAGTATATTGAAGAAACTGGTTTTGTTAAAAAATAAAGTGATACAAAGATTTTAGGGGGTTTGAGAAGCAAAAAAAACAAAAGAACACAAGAAAAGACATTACCTTAAAATCGGGTAACTCTTTTTGATTTGAGCCAGAGGCTTCATTGGGAAGAATTCTTCCCAATGTGAGGCTTCTAGGAGTAAGAGAGGGAATTTGGAAGAGTATTTGGGCAGAGTTTGGCCGAGCCAAATGGCTTGATTGTGTGAATAAGGTGGTAGAGGTGGGGCCATTTATAAGAGGAGAGGAGGGGCACTCTTGGAAAGATTGAAATGTTAAATTATTATGAAATGGTTTTCGGATTATAAAGGTCCCACAATGATATATTTAGAGGCTAAGGTTATAAGTGTTCGAAATATTCTCATAAAATAGGTTTTTGACAAATGTATGCCTTATATTTTACATTATCTTTTCATTTTATTTAAATCGTTAATTAATGAGGTAATCGATGCATCATCATGGTGTCAGAAAAAATTTAATTTATTTAATGACTAAAAATTATAAAAAAATATCATGATGTAGAAAATATTTTTATCTTACCAATTAATATTTATAGTCGAAATGTTAACTTATATAACCTCATGTAATAATTGTTTTAGTAAAACAACACATGTTAGTGACAATTTTATTTTTACTTTAAATAAAAAGTTATTATTGTCATTTTCTTACCCAAGTGGCTCCATGGGGCCCCCAAGTTGACCCATGGATTGTCTCGGTCAGCCATTACTCATCCAATAAGGTTAGGACAAGTGTAAGGGTATTTTTATATTTTTTATAATATCATTTTTACCTTAAATTTCACTAATTCCCTTTAATCGCGATTAATTAAACATAAAAGTTACTATTCACAAAAAAAAATTATTTTATTCCCATTGAACCACATTATACTTCCTAATGACAACCATGTATGTAGGATTTTTTAAAATCAAATCATAGAAGTGGTAATGTTTCATTTAAACGAAAAATCAGTTTTTTAACTACCACTAAGTGGTTTCACTATTCATAAAAAATTGAAGTTTTTCAGAACAATGCAAAAATTTTACCCTAAGCTATAATTGATATTCTGAATTCAAAAATGATGTCTATTTTAAAAAATTCCAAACATATAAGTTGCATTAATTAATTTTATAATTAATTCCCACTGTCACTACAAATAGCGTGTTTTTAAGAAATAATATATATCAAAAGATTGACAATTGTTTATGTCCAATTTCAAAGTGAAATTAATTCTAATGACCAACATTGAATAAAATGGTAAAAAATAAATTCTAATTATATTTTTAAAACCACTCAATATTATAATTTATCACTATAAATTATTTTGATTAAAAAAGTTGTTTTTAAGTATTTTCTCTATTCGTAGAAAATTGAAAGTTCTCAAAAAATTACAAAAAATTCAACTTAGGATGATTTCGATATTCCGAATACAAAACTGAAGTCCATTTTGAAATATAAAATTTATATAATTTCAAAAAGTGGATATTACTATTCATAACTACAACTTTGATTGGTTGCGGTGTGTTAGAATCTTGAACTTGTATACAATGCAAGCTATTGCATTATTGAAAGAGAAGAATATCGTGAAATCTTGGGGTGTTACATTCTATCCTCCTTCAATAAATTGCATCCTCACAATTTGAAATTTTTCTTTGAAAATAAATGGTTGAAAATAGAAAATACATTTGTGGAAAAGCCACATCGGAAATAAGGTAAAAAAATTTTAGCCTTAATAAGAGGGAAAGGGAAATGAAAAAGTCACCACCCAATTATGATCTCAATAAGGAGAACATTGTTGGAAATTAGAGACATATAATTGGAGGAAAAAAGTAAATATTTGTAGGGAGTGATTTAGGTCATCAATCACAAACAAGTGTAAAATTGAGGGCCTCAAAGCCTTCAATCTATGTTGATTTAAAATATTATCAGTTCAACAAGACATAAGGTACTAGGATAACACATTTTTTTTTTCTTAATATCCCTTTCCTAAAGTTTAAGAATTAATTTATTCATAGAATAAGAGATTGGTATATATATATTTATACTTGACAGGTAGAGTTTCAACCTTCAACTAATTTCTACCACAAACTCATCTTTCACTCAAAAATATAATAGAACTCAAAAATATTATATTTATCCGAATCGTACAAGGTTCAAAATATTAACACATATCATTTAGTATAGGAAAAATATTTTGTAATAACCAGAGACTTCATGTTGGCTAGTGGTAGGTAATAAAGGCATGTCGCACTATGGTTGTGGTTCGATTCCTACAACTTTGTCCGATGCGGTAGGTTATCCCCAGACCCACAGGTTGTCCTTTTCCTAAAACTATAGTATTATAATATTCCAAAAATAATCTTCATAAATGTTTTAACCTTAAAAAATACTATCCAATGTTCAACTTAATTCATTCCAGCCTTTATAGTTATCCAAAATTCCTTTGTCTAGACTTTCTCTAAAAGGTCTCTAAATTCCAAAAATCAATTGTAACATCAGATTCCCCAAACAAAGTAACGTTTCTCTTATTATCACATAATAAAAATATGACTACCTTCATCATATTAAATCCTTAATGAAAACAACAAGTACTGTAGTACAATCCTTATATATATCACATTATTATTATAACCAGAATATAATCCTTGAGTCCAAAAGCACCAATACCTTAATTATTCCACTTCAACTGTAGTAACAGCATAAGATTGTCCCCGATCCCTTGGCCTTTTCTGAGGTATGTTTCCCTGATGCTTAGGAAATTTATTTTCATAATGCCACATTTCCCTACAATTGTAGCATTCAACATTGATAGTCTGTTTTTTCCCTTGCAATCACGAGCCTGGTGACCTTTTTCTCCACATTTATAACAAAAACCGATTCCTTTTAGGCAAATACCGGGGTGATTCTTCCCAAAATTATCGCATAATGGAAAATACTTCTTTCCCTTTTTCCATTTATCTGCCTCTTGCTCCACCGTTCTCTTCTTCTCTTGCTTTATATTATTGTCATAAGATTTAGATAATTCCTTTTCCGTCTTGATAGCACACGAGACAATATCTTCATACGATGAGATGGTTTGTGAGACTAATGCTAGACAGAGAAACGGTTTTAACCCATCAAAGATATGATCGATCTTACTTCTTGGGTTACGTATATAATCTGGAGAATGCCTCGCTAACCTTGTAAAGTTATCCTCATACTTTGCGACATTCTCATCCTCCTTCTGCCTCAGACTCAGAAATTGCCTTTCCATATCTTCTCGATGGTCACGGGAAAGTATTTTTCTAAGAAAATCTCTATGAACTCCCTCCATTCCATATTTGATACTTCATCATCTTCCTTTGTGTTTTGAATCATTGACCACCATTGATCAACATCTCCAGTGAGGCGGTAAACTGCCATGACAACCTTCTCCCTTTCGCTACTCCCCAAGGCGTGGAATATTTTATCTAAGGAAGTTATCCATTTCTCACATACTAATGGATTTGTAACCCCATTAAATTTTGGTGGTTTTTGCCTCATGAAGCGATCTAACATGAATCCTCCACGTTGCGGATCAGGGTGCTCCATACGATTAAGGTTATTATTCGTAACCTGAGTGATTCTTCCTAGTATGGTGATAAGTTGATCAGCACCAGTTGTATCTCCAGCTCCACAATAATTATCTTGAGTAGAAGGGAAATCCCTACATGCAGTGCATGCATTTATACAGTTTCCATTCCTCCCACTAGGCGCCATTTCTAAACAATGTCATAAACTAGTTTAGTTTATGAATCAAAATACATAATTCCATACTTGTAAAACACTTAACATAAATTGAACTATTTATGGATATAATCCTTAATCATAAAAATAAATGTTTTCTTTGAGGAAGTATATACTCATAAACCCTTCATAATGGTTTCTAAAGAAAATGATAATTATCCTAAGCATATCCCCCGGGAGTGTCGTAACCAAGAGTGCAACAAGGCTCGTTGTCGTGCACCAGTTCCCGTTCGAGTCTAGATCAAAGCGGTGTTTTTGAGTTTTACCCCTAGGTACATCTGTTCCAGAGCCGCCTCTACCTGCTCGTATCCAGACAGGGATGTATTGCTCAGAAAAATCATAAAATCTCTATAATACCTAAATTCTATGAAGTTCTTATATACTAATCCTCAAAGTCTATCTTTGGGATATGTGCTCTAATCAGAGTTTATCTAAATCAAGCTTCCAAGGTTAACACTAAACTGCCTCTGATACCAACTGTAACACCCTGACCCCAGTTACCCAGATTCGGTGCATTATTGCGTAACATTGGCATGATCACAAAGGACCAAGTCTCGAAAGACCTATTAGTTTAGTATCCTTGGAAACACTAGATACATTCATAATTCTTACATTACATCATAAAGTAGACAAAACTAAAAAAACATCTTGTTTTCATATCGACTCATACTATCCCTGCAGGTAATTCATAATATACTTCTTCACATCCTGGAAAAATTAAAACATTGAAAGGGGTGAGCTCAGATGCTCATTAAGGATAAAAATATAGGGGATGCTTTTATAAATGAACATAAACATTTAAGGAAATTTATGACTAAAACAAAAACCTTTTAAACTTGAACTTCAACATAATATAGAAAAAGTAAAATGAGATAATTCCATTTACTTATTTACATGGATATTCTACTGGTCGAATAATCACATGAAATATCAATAACCACTTTCATAATGATGGAATGCATAACGCCAGACTATCATAACCACGTATCCAAGGCCTCGTTCCAAGACCACAAATAATATTTTTTCAGGCCTCATGCCAAGACACTAGTTTGTCTCATGAGACCTGCCGATGTAATTTTTTTAGAATATAATTACATTTAAAATTTCTCAAATATACTCTAGTGTTTTTCTGAAAACATTATGCAAGCTTCTAAAAACAAAATAACAAATTCTGAGACTGCTCGACTAATTACAGGCTATGATAGGTCCACTCCCAATCCCTTCCTGTCTACCACACTCGAGAGTCGGGTTTTCTAAAACCATTTTTAAGCCTGCATTAAATACGTAAACATTTTTACTGGTTTTTCATACATTTGAGAGAAATATCTCTCTATTTTTTTAAATCATTTTAAAAAAAATTATGGCTTTCAGAGGAAGCCAAAACTCAAATAATGGTCATGGCAGTGAATAAGTCATTGTCACCGCATACGTATGATAAAAAACATTCCTTTTTATCGTTTAGTAAAACAATTCGTATAAAAATATTCCTTTTGAATAAATGTAAAAGTCAAAGGGGTTTATACACCATATAAAAGAAATTTGTGTATAAAACAAAATATGCCTCAATGAATGAAGATTGAGAAAAAGTCCTTACAAAGATAATTGTTTAAATAAAATAGATCTATTATGTGTATTCACTATAAGTACACATAAATAAATAACAAATACAATATAGGTCATAATAATATCATGACATAATTTGAAAGAAGGAGATTAACCCGAAGAATGGAAATTGGGTTAAGAAGTTCCCTTAAAAAGATCGTTTTTTAAATAAAGTAGATCTATTATGTGTATTTACTATATTTACACATAAATAAAGTATAAATACAATATAGGACATAATAATATCATGAAATAATTTGAAAGTAAGAGATTAACCCAAAGAATGGAAATCAGGTTAAGTAGTTCCCTTACCTCGTGTCCGACTTGACTCGATCTTTATTTAATCTCCTGAATAATAAACTACAGTTAATTTATAGTTTCTTAAGAACCTTTTTCAAGTTTATTATTCCTTTTATATCACTTATTACCATGTTATGAACATTATTTAATTATTCAAGTTAATAACGGTCATTTTGTCGATCTTTGGTACTTGAGTCAAAAATAAACTTCTTATATTTACAAGTTGTTCATGTGGTGAAATATCCATTATATACAGAATTATATTCATGATTTAAATATCATATATATCATATATATCCAGTATATACATTCATTCATAATATTACGTAACATTTAGAGGTAAGAAATGAAATGCAACGTTCATGGAGACGGTAAGCCGTACGTACTCATGAACACTACTTTCATTTTTATTTCATATTTAATAGAATGAAATTATAATTATATAAAGGTATACTATAATTCCGGTATAATATAATATATAATATTATTTACTCCATCCTTTATACACCCCACATATGGAATTAACGATTCAAATCACATTGAGGGGGCGGTAGTCCGCACTTCCTAAAATGAAATTATCGCGTTTACCCATAATGGTAATCATAAATGTGTGCCATAAATTAAAAATAAAGAAGCATAAAGAAAACATAAATATAATATATATCATATATAATGAATAGTGTCATCATAATGGCCACCATGAGAGGTGTTAAAAGATGTTTGAACAATCATCGTTTCGTGTGGTAGTAATTCGCCACCCACAGAAACAGTATGTTCTTTAACCCTTAGATGAAGGTGTGTGTAAGTGTAAATAAAATCCTTCTGATAACAAAATCCTAGTATATTGATGATACTAGTGTTGTTACAAAATAAAGTGATAAAAATATTTTAGGGGGTTGGAGAACCAAAATAAAACAAAAGAACACAATAGAAGACATTACCTTAGAATCGGGTAACTCTTTTTGATTTGATTCAAAGGCTTCCATGAGAAGACTTCTGACCAAAGTGAGGCTTCTAGGTGTAATAGAGGGAAGTTGGGAGAGTATTTGGGCAGATTTAGGCCGAGCTAAATGGCTTGAAGGTGTGAATAAGGTGGTAGAGGTGGGGGCCTTTTATAAGAGGAGAGGAGGGGCACTCTTGGAAAGATTGAAATGTTACATTGTTATGAATTTTTTTCAGATTCTAAAGGTCCCACAATGATATATTTCAAGGCTATGGTGATATATGTTCTAAATAGGCTCATACAATAGGTTTTTTACAAGTGTATTCCTTACATTTTACATTATCTTTTCATTTTATTTAAATCGTTAATTAATGAGGTAATTGTTGCATCATCATGGTGTCATAAAAAATTTAATTTATTTAATTTTTAAAAATAATAAAAAAGATATCATGATGTAGGAAATCTTTTTATATTTCCAATTAATATTTATAGTCGAAAAGTTATCTTATATAACCCCATGTAATAATTGTTTTAGTAAAAAAACACATGTTTGTGACAATTTTATTTTTACTTTAATGAAAAAGTTATTATTGTCATTTTCTTACCCAAGTGGCTCCATGGGGTCCCCAAGTTGACCCATGGATTGTAATGGTCGGCCATGACTCATCCAATAAGGGTAGGACAAGTTTAAGGGTATTTTTATATTTTTATAATATCATTTTTACCATAAATTTCACTAAATACCTTTAATCGTGATTAATTAAACATAAAACTTACTATTCACCAAAAACTTATTTTAATCCCATTGAACCACATTTTACTTACTAATGAAAAACTTGTATGTCATATTTTTTAAAATCAAAAATCAGAAGTGGTAATGTTTCATTTAAATGAAAAATCAGTTTTTTAACTACCACTTAGTGGTTTCACTATTCATAAAAAATTGAATTTTTTCAGAACAATGCCAAAATTTCACCCTAATCTATAATAGATATTCCGAATTCAAAAATGATGTCTATTTTACAAAATTCCAAACATATAAGTTGAATTAATTAATTTTATAATTAATTCCCACTGTCACAACAAATAGCGTGTTTTTAAGAAACAATATATATCAAAATATTGACAATTGTATATGTCCAATTTCAAAGTGAAATTAATTATAATTACCAAAATTAGATAAAATGGTAAAAATATATTCTAATTATACTTTAAAACCACTCAATAGTATAATTTATCACTATAAATTATTTTGATTAAAAAATTTGTTTTTAAGTATTTTCTTTTTTCATAGAAAATTGGAAGTTCTCAGAAAATTACAAAAAATTCAACTTAAGATAATTTCGATATTCTGAAGACAAAAATGAAGTCTATTTTAAAATACATAATTTATATAATTTCAAAAAGTGGGTATTACGATTCATAACTGCTACTTTTATTGGTCGCAGTGTGTTAGAATCTCAAACTTGCGTACAATGAAAGCTATTGCATTATTGAAAGAGAAGCGTATCGTGAAAGATTGGGGTGTTACATTATCCCCTCCTTCAATAAATTGCGTCCTCACAATTTGAAATTTTTCTTTGAAAATAAAAGGTTGAAAATAGAAAATACTTTTGTAGAAAACCCACATCGGAAATAAGGCTAAGAAAATTTAGCCTTAATAAGAGGGAAATGGAAATGAGAAAGTCACCACCCAATTATGATCTCAATAAGGAGAACATTGGTGGCAATTAGAGACATATAATTGGAGGAAAATCATAAATATATTTAGGGAGTGATTGAGGTCATCAAACACAAACAAGTGTAAAATTGAGGGCCTCAAAGCCTTCAATCTATGTTGATTTAAAATATTATCATTTAAACAAGACATAAGGTACTAGGATAACACATTTTTTTGTTTTAATATCCCTTTACAAAAGTTTAAGAATTAATTTATTCATAGAATAAGAGATAGGTATATATATATTTATGCTTGACAAGTGGAGTTTCAACCTTCAACTAATTTCTACCACAAACTCATCTTTCACTCCAAAAGATAATAGAACACAAAAATATTATATTTATCTTAATCGTACAAGGTTAAAAATATTTACACATACCGTTTAGATTAGGAAAACTATTTTGTAATAACCAGAGACTTCCTGTAGTCTAGTGGTAGGTAATAAAGGCATGTCGTACTATGGTTTTGGGTTTGATTCCTACAGATTTGTCCGACGCGACAGGTTATCCCCCGACCTGCAGGTTGTCCTTTTCCTAAAACTATAGTATTATAATATTCCAAAAATAATCTTCATAAATGTTTTATCCATAAACAATACTATCAAAAGTTCAACATAATTAATTCCAACCTTTATAGTTATCCAAAATTCCTCTTTCTAGACTTTCTCTATAAGGTATCTAAATTCCAAAATCAATTGTAACATCAAATTCCCCAAACAAAGTAAAGTTTCTCTTATTGTCACATACTAAAAATATGATTACCTTCATCATATTAAATCCTTATTGAAAACAACAAGTACTACAGTACAATCCTTATATATATCACATTATTCTTATAACCAGAATATAATCCTTGAGTCCAAAAGCACCAATACATTAATTTTTCCACTTCAACTGTAGTAACAACATAAGATTATCCTTGATCCCTTGGACTTTTCTGAGGTAAGTTTCCATGACTCTTAGGACATTCATTTTCATAATGCCCCATTTCCCTACAATTGTAGCATTCAACATTGATAGCCTCTTTCTTTCCCTTGTAATCATGAGCCTGGTGACCTTTTTCTCCAAATTTATAACAAACTCCCATTCCTTTTAGGAAAGTATCGGGGTGATTCTTCCCAAAATTATCGCATAATGGAAAATATTTCTTTCCCTTTTTCCCTTTATCTGCCTCCTACTCCATCGTTGTCTTCTTCTCTTACATTACTTTATTGCAATAAGATTTAGAGAATTCCTTTTCCATATTGATAGCACACGTGACAATATCTTCGTACGATGAGAAGGTTTGTGAGACTAATGTTCGATGGAGAAATAGTTTTAACCCATCAAAGAAATGATAAATCTTACTTCTTGGGTTACGTATATAATCTGGAGAATGCCTCGCTAACCTTGTAATGTTATCCTCATACGTTGCGACATTCTCATCCTCCTTCTACCTCAGACTCAGAAATCGCCTTTCCATATCTGGTCGATGGTCACGGGGAAAGTATTTTTCTAAGAAAAGCTTTCTGAACTCCCTTCATTCCATATTTCATACTTCATCATCTTCTTTTGTGTTTTTAATCAATGAGCACCATTGATCAGCATCTCCAGTGAGGCGGTAAACTGCCATGACAACCTTCTCCCTTTCGCTACTCCCCAAGGCATGGAATATTTTCTCTAAGGAATTTATCCATTTCTTAGATACTAATGGATTTGTACCCCCATTAAATGTTGGTGGTTGTTTCCTCATGAAGTGATCTAACATGGATCCTCCACGTTGCGGATCAGGTTGCTCCATATGAGTAAGGTTATTATTCATAACCTAAGTGAGTTGTCCCAGTATGGTGATAAGTTGATCAGCACAAGTTGTATCTCCAGCTCCACAATAATTATCTTGAGTAGAAGGGAAATCCATACATGGAGTGCATGCATTTATACGGTTTCCATTCCTCCCACTAGGCACCATTTCTAAACAATGGCATAAACTAGTTTAGTTTATGAATCAAAATACATAATTCCATACTTGTAAAACAATTAACATAAATTGAACTATTTATGGATATAATTCATAATCATAAAAATAAATGTTTTCTTTGAGGATGTATATACTCATAAAACCTTCTTAATGGTTTGTAAAAAAATGAGAATTACTCGAAGCATATCCCCCGGGAGTGTCATAACCAAGAGTGCAGCAAGGCCTATTGTCGTGCACCAGTTCCCGTTCGAGTCTAGCTCAAACCGGTGTTTTCGGGATTTACCCCTAAGTACATTTGTGCCAAAGCCGTCTCTACCTGCTCGTATCCAGACAGGGATGTATTTCTCGGAAAACTCATAAAATCTCTATAATACCAAAATTCTAGGAAGTTCTTATATACTAATCCTCCAAGTCTATCTTTGGGAAATGTGCTCTAATCAGAGTTTATCTAAATCTAGCTTCCAAGGATAGTACTAAACTGCCTCTGATACCAACTGTAACGCCCCGACCCCAGTTACCCAGAGTAGGTGCATTATTGCGTAACATTGTCATGATCACAAAGGACCAAGTCTCGAAAGACCGATTAGTTTAGTAGCCTTGGAAACACTAGATACATTCATAAGTCTTACATTACATCATAATGTATACAAAACTACAACAACATCTTATCTTCATATCCCCTCATACTATCCCTGCAGGTAATTCATAATATACTTCTTCACATCCAGGAAAAATTAAAACATTGAAAGGGATGAGCTCAGATGCTTAGTAAGGATAAAAATATATCGGAAGCTTTAATAAATAAACATAAACATTTAAGGAAATGTATGACTAAAAAAGCCTTTTAAACTTGAACTTCAACATAATATGGAAAAAGTAAAATGAGATATTTCCATTTACATATTTACATGGATATTTTACTGGTCGAATAATCACATGCAATATCAATAACCACTTTCATAATGATGGAATGCATAATGCCAGACTATCATAACCATGTAGCCAAGGCCTCGTGCCAAGACCACAAATAAGATTTTGTCAAGGCCTCGTGCCAAGACACTAGTTTTTCTAATGAGACCTACCGATGAATTTCTTTTAGAATATAATTACGTTTAATATTGCTCAAATATACTCCAGTGTTTTTCTGAAAACATTATTCCAGCTTCTGAAAACAAAATAACTAATTCTATGACTGCTCGAATAATTACAGGCCATGATGGGTCCACGCCCAATACCTTCCTGTCTACCACACTTAAGAGTTAGGTTTTATGAAAACATTTTTAGTCTTGCATTAAATACGTATACATTTTCACTGGATTTTCATACATTTGATAGAAATATCTCTCTCTCTTTTTTAAATCATTTAAAAAAAGTTATGGCTTTCAGAGGACGTCGAAACTCAAATAATGGTCATGGTGGTGAAAAAATTCATTGTCACCGCATACGTACGATAAAAAAACATTCTTTTTTGTCGTTTAGTAAAACGATTCATATAAAAAGATTCCTTTTGAATAAACGTAAAAGTCAAAGGGGTTTATACACTGTATAAAAGAAATTTGTGTATAAAACAAAATATGCCTCAATGAATGAAGATTGAGGAGAAGTCCTTACAAAGATAATTTTTTAAATAAAATAGATCTATTATGTGTATTCATAATAATTACACATAAATAAAGAACAAATAAAATATAGGACATAATAATATCATGTCATAATTTGAATGTAGGAGATTAACCCAAAGAATGGAAATTGGGTTAAAAAGTTCCCTTACAAAGATCATTTTTTTAAATAAAGTAGATCTATTATGTGTATTTACTATATTTACACATAAATAAAGTATAAATACAAGATAGGAAATAATAATATCATGACATAATTTGAAAGTATGAGATTAACCCAAAGAAAGGAAATTGGGTTAAGAAGTTCCCTTACCTCGTGTCTGACTTGACTCGATCGTTCTTTAATCTCCTGAATAATAAACTAAAGTTAATTTAAAGTTTCTTAAGAATCTTTTTAAAGTTTATTATCCCTTTTATATCACTTATTACCATGTTATGAACATTACGTAATTATTTAAGTTAATAACGGTCATTTTGTCGATCTTTGGTACTTGAGTCAAAAATAAACTTCTTATAATTACAAGTTGTTCATGTGGTGAAATATCAATTATATCCAGAACTATATTCATGATGTAGATATAATATATATCATATATATCTAGTATATACATTCATTCATAATATTATGTAACATTTAGAGGTAAGAAATGAAATGCACCGTTCATGGAGACGGTAAGCCGTACGTACGCATGAATGCTACTTTCATTTCTATTTCATATTTAAAAGAATGAAATTATTATTATATGAAGGTATAATATAATTCCGGTATAATATAATATATAATATTATTTACTCCATCCTTTATACATCCCACATATGGCATTAATGATTCAAATCACTTTGAGGGGGTTGTAGTCCGCACTTCCTAAAATGAAATTAACGTGTTTACCCATAATGGAAATCAAAAAGGTGTTCCATAAATGAAAAATACAGAAGCATAAGGAAAAAATAAACATAATATATATCATATATAAAAAATAGTGTCATCATAATGGCCACCATGTGAGGTGTTAAAAGAAGTTTGAACAATCATCGTTTCGTGGGGCAGTAAGTCGCCACCCACAGAAATAGTATGTTCTTTAACCATTAGAAAAAGGTGTGCATTAGTGTAAATCAAATACATCTCATAATTACATCCTAGTATATTGAAGAAACTTTTTTGTTACAAAAAAAAGTGATAAAAATATTTTAGGGGGTTGGAGAGCAAAATAAAACAAAAGAACACAAGAGAAGACATTACCTTAAAATCAGGTAACTCTTTTTGATTTGAGCCAAAGGATTCCTTGGGAAGACTTATGACCATAGTAATTCTTCTAGGACTAAAATAAGGAAGTTGGGAGTGTATTTGGGAAGAGTTTGGATGATCCAAATGGCTTGATAGTGGGAATAAGGTGGTAGAGGTGGGGGCCTTTTATAAGAGGAGAGGAGGGGCACTCTTGGAAAGATTGAAATGTTAGATTATTATGAAATGATGTTTGGATTATAAAGGTCCCAAAATGATATATTTAGAGGATAAGGTGATAAGGGTTCTAAATATTCTCATCCTATAGGTTTTTGAAAAGTGTATTCCTTATATTTTACATTATCGTTTCATTTTATTTAAATTGTTAATTAATGAGGTAATCACTGCATCATCATGGCGTCATAAGAAATTTAATTTATTTAATGTCTAAATATTATAAAAAAATATCCTGATGTAGGAAATAGTTTTCGATCTCCAATGAATATTTATAGTCTAAAATTTAACTTATATAACCCCCTGTAATAATTGTTTTAGTAAAACAACACATGTTTGTGACAATTTTATTTTTACTTTAAATAAAAAGTAATTATTGTCATTTTCTTACCCAAGTGGCTCCATGGGGTCCCCATGTTGACCCATGGATTGTATTGGTCGGCCATGACTCATCCAATAAGGGTAGGAAAAGTGTAAGTGTATTTTTATATTTTTATAATATCATTTTTGCCTTAAATTTCAGTAATTACCTTTAATCACGATTAATTAAACTTAAAAGTTACTATTCACCAAAAAATTATTTTAATCCCATTGAACCAAATTTTACTTAAAAATGACAACAATGTTTGTCAGATTTTTTAAAATCAAATCACAGAAGTGGTAATGTTTCATTTAAATGAAAAATCGATTTTTTAAATACCACTTAGTGGTTTCAATATTCATAAAAATTTGAAGTTTTTCAGAACAATGCCAAAATTTCACCCTTAGCTATAATTGATATTCCAAATTCAAAAAAATTTTCTATTTCACAATATTCCAAACATATAAGTTTAATTAATTAATTTTATAATTAATTACCGTTGTCACAACAAATAGCGTGTTTTTAAGAAACAATATATATCAAAAGATTTCCAATTGTTTATGTCCAATTTCAAAGTGAAATTAATTGTAATTACCAAAATTGGATAAAATGGTAAAAAATATATTCTAATTATATTTTAAAACCACTAAATAGTATAATTTATCACTAAAATTTATTTTTATTAAAAGAGTTGTTTTTACGTATTTTTTCTATTCATAGAAAATTGGAAGTTCTCAGAAAATTACAAAAAATTAAACTTAGGATAATTTTGACATTCTGAATACAATAATGAAGTCCATTTTGAAATATAAAATTTATATAATTTCAAAAAGTGGGTATTAATATTCATAACTGCTACCTTGATTGGTCGCGGTGTGTTAGAATCTCGAACTTGGGTACAATGCAAGTTATTGCATTATTGAAAGAGAAACAAATCGTGAAATCTTGGGGTGTTACATATAATTGAAAGATATCAAGATTCAATTGGATAATATTATAGATAATATTTTTGTTCACCAAAGGGTCTCTCCATTGGAAGCCCCAGTTCTCTTTACCATGAACGTTTATGGTTTTTTTATTATGTGTAATCAATCAGATAATGAATTATATAATGGGACATAATAAAAATAAGTTTCCCAACATGGATCATTAGTATAATTAGAAATTAGGGGAAATTGTTTTTTGAATATTTATATTTGGTTGGGTTATCATTAGACCATGTTTTGGGAGTATTCTATTTTGATTGTTTTGTTTATGAAAGATATATCCACTAAGAATCTTTTTTTAATGGTGTTTTGTAATAATAATCACCATGAAATATTTATGGGTCTAACAAACCTAATATTACATCATTATATCATATTCATTTTCTTACTACTCTAGAATTTATATATTTTATTACAGTATATTTTATTATATTCCATAGCACTTTCGTATTTTGGTTTTGGAAATCACGATGACTCTTTTACTATATGTAATGTTTTGATATATATTTTATCGATGAAATAAGTGTGTTTCAAGGTGAATTTTAATTCAAAATATGAATTATCAAATGATATTGATAATTTGATGGTTTTCATATTGTGGTAAGTGGCATTGAATGTCTTCAATATATGAATCAACCTTGGCTTTACTAGATTCTACTGGTTGATCATTAATGATTTATTAAATTTGGTGTCACCTTTAACTAAAATTATCCAAAAAGTGGTGAATTTCATATGGGATGCAATGATTCAAAATTCTCTCATTGTTATTAAAATTCCTCTAACATAAAAAATATTGTGAACTTAACTGATTCGAATATGATCATATGGTGTACTGTAATGATTCTGGTGATGATCTGGATTCCATGCTTATGTATGATGATCACCTTGTGGCCTATTGTTTATCTCAACAACACGTGTAAGAGAATAATTAACCAACTCATTATTTAAATATTTCCATAAATCTGTTTGTGCATATGTTATATATGAATTATTTTTTTGTTCATATTTAAAATATTTTTTACCATATGAGAATGAGATAAATTTTTTATTAGAGGAACAAAAATCTCAAAAAGATATGGTAGGTAGAATACCTTCCAAAATTTTCCCTCAACATTAACTTCACCCCAAGAAAAAAAATTAAATTTTGATACTATCTATTGGAATGTTCAAATGTTTTATGATACATAATTGAAGGAAGAGTGTATCCTATTGGGAAACCTCTCATAGTAAAATATGTTTAATATGTAGGATGTTTTACGAATGGTTCTTAATAGTGTTCATTTTTCATTATCTCTCTTTTATTATATTATGTAGATTCATCAATAAGATGTCGAGTTTAGAGTAACATAGAATCATTTTTTGGTGGGGAGATAATTTTTTCTTGGTCTCTCCCATATAAAGGTATACTCCGCATTGGGGATTAGTTTTTTAACCAATATTGTTTTAGGACTTCAATGTTGAAGGAAAACCACAATTAATAGTAGAACATTTTTCAAGGTAATATGAAGTTGTATTATTACATGAGATAGTGATTCGGGAGGCATGGTATGATGCATGAAATTTTTTATTATGCATCCCATGGTTACTTTTAACAACAGATAAAGAAAGATATTTTTAATCATAATGGGTTCCTCCAGCTTCATTAGGTGGATTTTGGAAATGAAATGTTGTGTCCAGGGAATTTGTTATTGGATTTCCATTGACTACCTAATGAATGAAATCAATATAGTTATTGGTTATTTTATTGATGAAATTATCCCAATTTATTCTTAGTATGGACATCACTATTATTGATTATATGGGTAAGTAGTATTTGTAGGAGATTATGATGTTACATATGGTTCCATGGAGTACCATCTCAGACAAGGATCCTAGGTTTTCCACCCACCATTTGAATATTATCTAT
Source organism: Viscum album (assembly GCA_963277665.1). NCBI lineage: Eukaryota > Viridiplantae > Streptophyta > Magnoliopsida > Santalales > Viscaceae > Viscum > Viscum album. Next base: position 853,009,299 of record OY728159.1, read on the forward strand.
GTGGGAGTGGATTCACAAGTCATGTTACTTTTAACATATCATCCATAAATGGATAAAATGGTGAGCCATACTATTTAGATATTGGATTAAATTCTTTATTCATATATTTTTCAATTTTATGGATCAATGGACAGACATCTATGAATGTTGGAGTTTTATTAAAAGAGTAATTTTTAGTTTCTAATTAGTATGACACCATTTAAGAATTTGTATGGTCACCCTTTTTTATCACCACTATGTTGAGATGTGGTGGGTGAATGCTCTCTTATAGAAATTATTCTTGTTCAATAAGTTTCAGTATGGATTCATTATACACATTAACACCTCAATACAGTTACATGTTAAAAGAAATCATTCGAGGGTCATTGATGTTATCCTTTAGTTTTTCTGAAATATTACAATGTTTTCTTGACTGATTTCCAACTGTTAGGTCACATTTGGCATGTGAAGTTGGGAAATATATCTTCAATATATATTGGAATTTTTTTTTGTTTCTATGATTATTGGGATGTTTTCTTACTAGTTGCGGGTTTTGGCTCATTTGATTTGTATTCATGATGTATTCCACATACATCAACTCCTAAAGTACCATTATAACCCCTCTTATATACTATGTCTCGATGAGATTGAATTGGAGCTAGTTGTTTAATTTTTTTTTTAAATAGTGGATATCATGGATTCTGAAGTGAAATCTTTTTATGGGAGTTTTATCTCATTATTCATAGTGTTATGCAGACACAAATCACATTCTCAAGAGAGATAGGATCTTGAATCATAGATGTGGGAGTAGTGGCTTCACCTCTTTTGGGAGTACGCTTCCTCTATATGACTACCCAAGGTTGGAAAGTCCAAAAATGGGGATATTATAACATCATAGATTTTACTATATGATATTTTTATGTTTTAGAGTGTGATTTAATGTTCGTAGAGCTTCAAGAATCATTTTTGGAGTTTTAAATAAAGTTATGGCATGTTGCAGCCTACAAGTAACATTTATTGTGTAAGTGTTTATCTTTTAGTGTAAATTTAATTGTGAAGTGACCTCAAAATACATTATTCCTTAAGATTACTTTGAATAATAAATCTTTATATTTTACCAAATACGATTTGAACAGGATTATTTTTAACCCAATGATAAATATTTTTCAGTATATCTGGATTAGGAGGATTTATACTATAAATCCAAGGTGTATGGATTAAAAACTACTAACTAGTAGGTTTTATCTTCCTATCACATTTAACTACTATCTTATTACGTATCCAATGGTTTGGAATCCATGTTTCATCCTTGTGATTTTGTGTGTTATCTATTTCTCTACACCTCTTCATTCAACATTACATATATGGATCAATTGGGGAACTTCTCTCTCATAATATGCCTTTCATCTTATTCAGTAAACTATTATAGCATATTTTTTCTATATTATAGATTCATCGACATTGTGGTGAATGTTTTTTTATCATTACTATTTCTATTATTATATTTTATCTTAGTGGTCAGTAATACTATTATTTGTGGTGTGGTTGGTGTGTTTATCCATGTATGTGTATCCAAACCTCCCCACTAGCTCTAGATTATTATTTAATACAATTAAGTGTTTTCAACCCAATATTAAGGGAAAAAATTTTCCTTCAATCATTATAGGGTTGGGGGATCTTGTGTCATGTTGTGTTTAACCTATGTTTATGTTCTGTGGTTCTATCTCAATCCTACGCTGGATGAACCATATTACTCTATTATTATAAATAATTTTTTAAAAATGAATTGGAATAATTTTTTTGTGTATAATTGGATTTGTGATAAAATACTATTTTCCATTTTTTGTTAAAATATATTTTTTTTCAATAAATTATGAATTTAATTAAGAAATGGGACTTCAAATCATATTTTAGTGGAACAATGGTTTGTCAATTTGTATGTGAAATGTCAAACTATTGAAATAATTTTTTGAATGTAGTATATAATAACATATGTTTACTTAGGTGCGAGATGTATATTATGTCCATTGTTTATTTTACATTATGTACTGTCAGTCATGTGGAGTTTATATTATAACTTGGTATGTTGTTCTAGGAACATATTGTGGAAATTAATTGGGTGTTCACTCATGGGGTTTTCCATAGGTACCTTGTATTTTTTTCTTGGAATATATTTGTTGAATTTTATAGGGGGTTAACTCATGGGGTTTTTAATGGCCTCGTACGCCTCTATTCTATGGACTTGTTTGAGCACAAGTCACTGATGATTGAATGAGTAGTATTTTATCCTTACATATAGTTATACTTGTAACAACCTGCCCCCCAAGGCCTATGCGGTTACTACCCCAAGACACCTTCCATAGGCCAGGGGCTGGCGACTAGAACTAAAGGCGTAAATCCCTAAACTGGGAAGGCATTGCCTTTGTAACAGAAAACACATACAACAGAGTACACACCTGGATACAAAAAACTAAATAATACTGTATAACAATAGAGTGATGAAATGTAAAGGGGCCGAATATACAGGCCCAACTGTAATGTAAATGTTCAACTGGAAAGGACAAAACAGCTGAAAGGTGAAAAGAATCTCATGGATCATCCACCATGGATCCTACCTAAAGGGTAGGTACAGATATCCTCCTTTTCACACCACATCCTTCAGTCTCATTCGGGTACTGACTCGTCATGAGGTCCACCTCCAGGTACCGTCCAGTCCTCAAACACTCAGCCTCGGTCAGCATTGTCTATCGTCTGCATCCAACACAATTATGTGAGGGCATATCACGTGTAGGGGTGAGTAAAACGATAATCAGTATGGACCCTGAGACCCTCAAGGTCTCACAAAATCCAACAAGTATAAACCACAAGGTATGAAATCAATAGATACTACCACTTAGGTATATGCCCATAAATATACCTAATTTATCTAGAAATCCATCTCAATCATGAGGAAAACAAAAGTTATTGACTCATCTCACTCAGTTATACAACTTTTGTTGAGAGATAGAGATGATCTGATGTAGCCACTGAATCATCTATTTTTTTGAAGCCACACAGGATCCAGGAACAGAATTCAGTACTGTCAAACCCACACTAGATCTAGGAACAGTCCTCGAAGCTATAGAACCCATACAGGATCCAGGAACAGTCGTCAGTGCTGTCAAACCCACACAAGATCCATGAATAGTCGTCAATGCTGTTGAACCCACACAAGATCCATGAATAGTCGTCAGTGCACAGCCAGCCATAGGGTTCCGCATTAATCATGATTGATTTCATGAGGGTCTGCTCCTAAATCCAAATGATGATACATCAAATTTCATGAATTCTCATGTTGATATATCCAAAAAATCCAAATTTCCATAAAAACTCAACATGACAGACGATGCGTCAATTGGACGCCCGGTCTGACAGTTATTGGCATTTCTATTCCGAGGGCCTGGTTGGAATTGTGTTCGAATCCAACCTAGACATACCCAAAATGTGTAGAAACCTCATGTGGGGTATACTAATAAAACCTTCTTTCATCAAGGTTTTTTTCCCCACAAACGGTTCTTCAATCAGACGCTCGTAGCTCATGTTACAGTAAAAAGAATGGAAATAGGCCAAAACGGGTTCGGGTCCTGTCCAGCCCGGTCGGACTGACCCGGTCCGCAGGGACAACACGGCCCACGAGGGCAACCCAGCCTGCATTGGGTCTGGCCCGATGGCCTGAACTGGGTCTAGCCCGGCGGCTTGCACTGGGTCTGGCCCGCGCAGCCTTCACGTCTGGCAGCCCGCGCTGGCTAGCAACCCGTGGGGTCCACCCTAGCCGCATCCTAGGGAGAGGTCGCACCCCCTGGATCCCAAAAGGCTAAATCATTTTGGTGGAGGACAAATTGGTGCCACATGGAGCTGGTCTGCATCACGCGGGACCCGCTGGGTCCCGCTCCTCCCGGCTGGCCGCGCGGCGCCGATTGCGCCGCGCCTCCTCTAGCAAGCCGACGTCTCGGGCCACCGGACATCCACGCGGTCGGCCTTCTCTAGTGACCCAGTGGCTCGGGCTACCAGCTTCTTTTGGCCGGCCTTGCGCCAGCCGTCGCTGCATAGCCGTATCCATCGGCCACAACCTTCTCTTCTGGGGGCGCAGTTGCACCGCCGCTGTCCATGCGGACGGCCGGAGCGCTGGCCTCCGTTCTCATCATCGACGATGACGTTCACCGGTTCCAACCACAAGCAAATCTTTCGTGGGTAACTGGATAATTTTTGGTGGACTGTTTCTCATTCCGGAAGAATTCTCACTCTCCTCAGGACATCGGCTTCGATCCGCAACCACTGTTGGTAAGAAAGTCTCAACCCGGACTCATGTCTCATTGGGCGTCAAAATCCATAATAAAGGAGGAGGGTTCAGTCTATGATTGTTCAGCCCATGCTCTCCATATTAGGTTGATATCAAGTGGCATAGAATTCTAAACCACGATGGAAAATGAGGAACACACAACAATTAAACAATTCTTGAACCCCTACCTCAGATTCATTGGTCGTTGAAGAAGACGCGGAAAATAGGACATCGATTCGTTGACATCGGGTAAAAAGATGAAGAAGTTGAGGACGATGTCAACGTCATTCTTCAGGGATAGCGCTTCCTCCATTATTTCGGTTAAATACCAAAGAAGAATATGTTAATCGTTCTCCATTAGAGAGAAATAGTTTCTCCAATTTCTCTCCTCTTACCAAGCTCCACCAAAATGAAAAATTCCAATAAAATAATAGATTATGACATCCTATTAAATTTTTGGCATCAAATTCAAATGTTTTAAATTAATTAATTGAATGTGTTGGCTCAATTACTTAATTAGGAGGATAAGGAACATCATGTGATAGTGGAGTTGAAGAGGCTCCCCTACACTTAATGGATGTTTGAGAGTTTCTCCATTAATGGGTTGTTTCATGGGGGTTTAAATCTCGTGTGGTCCCCAATAAATTATTTCACACATGGGAGGTTGTGTTCAGGTGGGCCCCACCACCATAACCTCTAATGGGAGGTTAAGTTGTGGTGGTCCCCCCCTCCTACTTCCACATGGTGGATATAACAAATTAAATAAATTAAGACATTCACTTAAAATATTTTATTATTCCCATGCAAAACCCAACAACTAACTTTCCTTCTCAACCAACTGTAGTCAAAGTGAAAGTATTATTAAGAAAATACCAGTACGGTGAGCTCAACGGTTCCCTCGAATTTCAATTCTGAGCACTGTTTAAAAAGTTATAAAATATTTCTCGTATAGTTACTGAACGTACCTGAACAAAACATATGAAATTGATTCAGGGAACACCGGGCCTCGGAATAATGCGCCATCAGTTTTTGCAAACTCATAAAATTTTGATGTATTTAAGAAAAACCTTTCCATGGAAATTATGAGTCTTTACATTCTACCCACCTTAGGGATTTACATCCCTGTATGATTCATATAAAACTAAGGGAACAAATGGTGGTATTGAGCATGCATCTAAACCTCCAACTCCCATGTGCTCTCCTGGAGGTTCCCATGCTTCCAATGAATGCGCACCAGAAGTATCGACCATCCACGAAGGACCTGATCTTGTCGATCCTCAATCTCCACTGGAACCTCCATAAAATTTTCCCATCTTCGACATCCATCTACCCATCTTTGATGATGTGAGAATGGTCATGCAGGTATCTGCTCAACTGGGATATGTGGAAGACGTCATGCACCCGGTGCAACTGAGGTGGAAGTTCCAGGTGGTAAGCCACCTCACCTACTCTGATGAGGACCTAGAAAGGTCCGATGAATCACAGAGATAACTTTCATCCTTGTCCAAATCTCTGTAAACCTTGTTTGGATGAGACCCTTATAAAGGTGTGGTCCCCATCCTCAAACTCTAGAGGTCTCCATCTCCTGTCAGCATACGACTTCTGTCTGCTCTGTACAGTCTTCATCCACTCCTGGATGATCTACACCTTTTATATGGTAGCTCGTACCATCTCTGCTCCCAGTAGTGTATACTCCCCTGGGTCTGTCCAGCACAACATCGACATACAAGATCGACCATACAAGTCCTCTAAAGGTGCCATCCCGATGGTGGAGTGAAAGTTGTTGTTGTATTCAAACTCCACCAAAGGTAATTTATCCTCCAAGATGTGACTGAAGTCGAGGACACATGCATCCAGTATGTCCTCGAGTGTCAGAATGGTCCGCTCAGTCTGACCATATATCTAAGGATGGAAGGCGGTGCTCAGACGAAGTTGCGTCCCAAAAGCCTCGTGTAACCCTTTCCATAGCTGGGAAGTAAATCGTGTGTCACAATCGGAAACAATAGGATAAGGTACTCCATGTAGCCGAAAAATCTCATATATGTAGAGGTGTCCCATGATTTCTACTGAACCCTTCTCTCTGATTGTTAGAAAGTGGAATGACTTGGTGAGTTGTTCGACGATCACCAAGATAGAGTCATGTCCCCTGGACGTACATGGAAGACTCGTCACGAAGTACATGGATATCCCATCCCACATCTACTCTTGAACATCTAAAGGATAAACCAAGCATGTTGGTACATGATGCACCACCTTCAATTGCTAACAAGTGAGGCATCAAGAGACAAAATCTGCTACTGCCTTCTTCATACCTGGATACCATTGCTGTTGTCAAAGGTCTTGGTACATCTTCACCACTCATGGATGTACCGCTTGAGGAGATGTGTGGAACTCCCTCAACACTTCCTCCTGACGTGACTCTGGCACCATAGTATGTCCCCTAAAGAGGATGATGTGCTCCCCATCTTCATAAAATCAATCTGGTGCCTACCTTGTGGATATCTGAGAAATTCATGTCTCACAGTCAGTGTCTCCACGTTGTGCCACCCTGAATCACCGAATAAGTGGAGGAGTGAATATAAGAGACTGAAGGAAGGTTGCTCTACCTCGGTCAACAAAGGATATTTGTAAATTAGCCATCTACTCTGTCACCTCTCCTAGAAGCTGTATACGAGATCTCCTTCTGAGTTCATCTTCTACAACATTCCCCTTCCCAGGAGTATAAACTATCTTGAAGTCTTAGTCCTGTAGAAACTCAAGCCATCGCTGTTATCTCAAGTTCAAGTCCTTCTGAGAGATGATATACATGAGACTCTTCTGATCAGAGTAGACTGTGAAATTCTCTCCTACCAGATAGTGCCACCACATCATCAAGGCGAAGACCAATGCTACTAACTCCAGGTCATGGGTAGCATAGTTCTTCTCATGTTGTCTCAGCTAACGAGAACCATATGCAGTCATTGCTCGGTCCTGCATTAGGACACCCCCGAGTCAGTTCCCTTATGCATCGCAGTAGACTACATACCATACACCCTCCTCTGGAATCCTCAAGATGAGGGGCACTAGTCAGCCTCTTCCTCAACTCTAGAAAGATCTATTGGCATCTCTCCGACCACATGAAGTGTTTCCCCTTCTTCGTCATGGATAATAGTGGTACTGTAACTCTGGAAAAGTATGGTTTGAACCTCCCGTAATATCCATTCAAACCCAGAAAACTCAGTACCTATGTCACACTCCTAGGTGGATCCCAAGAAAGTACCGCATCAATCTTCACTAGATCTACTACAACTCCAGTCTCCAAGATGACATGTTCTAAAAAGTGAACCTCTTGGATCCAAAACTGGCAAATCAAGAGCTTACCATAAAGCTGGTGCTCTTAGAGTGTGTCTAGTACTACCTGCAAATGGTAGGATTGCACCTCCTCAATAGTTGATTAGATCAGAATGTCGTCAATGAAGACTACAACAAAACAATCTAGATATGGATAAGAGATCTTTTTAATGAGTCCCATGAAAATTTTTGGACCATTGGTTAGCCCAAAAGGCATAACCACGAGCTCTTAGTGGTCGTACCAACATCTGAAGGATGTCTTCTTAACATCCTCATCTCAAACTATGAGCTGCTGATAGCCAGATCGGAGGTCTATCTTCGAGAACCACCGTGATACCTTTAGCGGATCAAAGAGGTCATCAATAATTGGGGGTGGGTACTTGTTCATCCCAATCACTTGGTTCAGGCGACATTAGTGGACACAAAGCCTCAAGCTCTCATCTACCTTCTTGGATAACAAAACCGGGGGTACCCAGGGAGAGACACTAGGCCAGATGAATCCCTTCTCCTGTAATTCCGCTAGTTGTACCTGCAGCTTGCAAAGCTCCGCAGAAGCCATCCGATATGATGGTGGAGATATCAGCATCGTCTTGGGGTACAGGTCAATGTAGAAGTCCACCTATCTGCGAGGAGGAAGTATTGGAACATCATCAGGGAAGACATCTGTGTATTGTTCCATAACTATAGGATAGCTCGGACTCTCCACATCTACTACTCTGAGGGTAAGGTAGGAAAACTAATGAGTGATCGGCTGCACCCTCCTCTCAGTAAGTTCATCATGTTCTTCAAAGTCTCCCTTCTCACCGGTGAAGGTGAACCTAGTCCCATCCATTGGACACACCGCACTTTGTGCCTAATACAGTAGATCTGAGTATGGAATATAGATAACCAGTCCATACCCAATATGACATCGTAAGGCCACGAAGCCTCTATGAGGAGATCCCAGCCGAATCTCTTGCCTCCTAGAGTAAGCTCACACTGCCGTAACCAGTGTGTAATCATCAAATCTGCTCCCGTAGGAATCTCTAGCCGTAAGGATTGAACCAATGGCTCCGTCAGAATCTTCCAGATCCGAATGTGGGTGGTGGAAATGAAGGAGTGACTGGCACCTGTGTCTATAAGAACTATATCTATGGTGGAGTAGACACAGATCGTACCTCGAATCATCTCTGGAGCGTCGTGATCATAAGCCTCAGCTACCTGAAATTGTGCTCTCCCCTATCCACCCGCTCCGTGCGGTTGGGGTGGATCTCTTGGCGGTGCTAGTAGTAATACCTCATCACGCTATCCACCACCAGCTGCATGACCAGCTCCTCTGCCATGTCGATCTACACCCTGTGGATCCCCTCAATCGAACCTATGTCTCTGCCAGGGAGGTCCGTCAATTGTATTTTGATCATCTGAATAGCAGGTCAGATAGTCACGAGCCATATGACCCTACCTGCCACATGTGAAACATTGATTGTTCCTCAAATGACTGGCTCTGTATTATGTGCCTCGCACAACCGATACCAAGTCCTGAAGTCATACACCTGATGGTATGGTCCGCTTGGACCTCTGCGACATCTATATGCTACCTACTACATAAGAATCTACTACATGACGCCCGATGGTGAGTATCGCTGCAGGTGACTGCACAACAAGGAAACTCTCCACTAAAAGGGCTCATTCCTACAACCCTACTTGCATCGGGATGCTGAGGGAGATCATCAAATCTTTGATCTCTTGCCTGAGCCCCTGCTAGATGGTCTGGTCCCTAAAGAATGGGTCGTGCACCGTATCAATGGAGTAGCATGCGAGGTTGGTTAACCTCGCTGAGTACTGAGCTACCGTCATGCTACCCTATTGTAGATACAGTATCTCTGGTATATGTACCACACGTAGGGTGGCTAGGACATACTCCACCCGAAACTGACTCTCAAAATATTCCCAGAGAAGTGTCACCTCATCATGCACCAGGAGCATTAGGCTCCAGCATCTTCATGTTGCTGCCTGAAGGAGACTCACATCAAGGATCACCATAAGGTCTTCTTGTGTCCATACCAGTCTAAAAACTCTCACCATAGCCTCCAGCCAATCCTCTACTTCCTGCAGGTCTATCTCGCCCCAGTACCTGGGCGGCCTCTGGCACTGGAACTCATGCAACGCACTCAGACGACATGCACTCTCTTCTGATGGGGCTAGTGAAATCGGTGGCCCAATGGGTAGTTGTATCGATGGTGCCTCTTCTATGATAGGGCCCTGCACGGAGGCCTCATCACTCGGTGGGCTTCCATCTCATACAAAACCTGGACCCTGGCGGGCTGTCTGCGAGGGGCCATCCTCAAAAGTAAGAGGTTTGCCACTATCAATAAGTATTACAGGTGAGATGACTCAAAGATATCACTAAGAAAACTCTTCAAAACAAACATGCAATCAGTGTTTTCATGCCCGAATTCAAAAATTAGAAGTCGGGGCCCTGGTGTATGGATAGGTCAGTTTCTGCACAAACACTGGACTCCATGAACTGAAAACCACACTCGAGACCCTTAACACTATTGCATCATAGAAAATAAATATCAGAGTCCTATGTTCTGTGGTAGAACCGATTCCTCTAATACTAGTTTTTAACGACCCATCCCCCAGGGCCTGTGCCGTGAGTACCCCAAACCCGCCTTCTATATGTCAGGGGTTGGCGAATATTAGAAAAGGTGTAAATATATAAACTAGGAATGAATTTCCTTTATAACTGAAAACACATACAACAAAGTACACAACTGGATACAAAACACTATGTAATACTATATAACAAGAGAGTGTTAAAATGTAAAGGGGCCAGAAATACAATCCCAACTGTAAAGTACATGTACAACTGGAAAGGAAAAAACAACTGAAAGTTGAAAAGAATCTCTTGGATCATCCACCACAGATCTTACCTAAAGGGTAGGTACAGATGTCCTCCTCTACACACCACATCCGTTAGTCTACTCTGGGTACCAACTCATCGTGATGTCCACCACCGAGTACCGTCCAGTCCTCGTACACTCAGCCTCGGTCAGCGTTGTCTGTCATCTACATCTAACACAACGAGGTGAAGTCATAGCCTGTGCAGGGCTGAGTATAATGATACCTAGTAGGCACCCCGATACCCTCAAGGTCTCACAAAATCCAACAAGGATAAACCACAAGGATTGAAATCAACAGATAATCCCACTTAGTTATATTCACATACATATACCTATGTTATATCGTAATCCATATCAATCATGAGGAAAAAAAAGTTATTGACTTGGCTAACATAGTTATACAACTTTTGTAGAGAGATAGAGATGATCAGATGTAGCCACGTAATCATATATTCTGTCGAACCCACACAGGTTCCAGGAAAAGAATTCAGTACTTTCGAACCCACACAGGATCCAGGAAGATTAAACGAATCTGTCGAACCCACACATGATACTAGAATAGTCCTCGAAGCTATCCAACCCACATAGGAGCTAGGAATAATCGTCATTGATGTCGATCCCATAGAGGATATAGGAATAGTTTTCAGTGCACAGCCAGCCACAGGGTTCCGCACTAAGCATGCTTGATTCTAGGATGGTCTGCTCCTCAAGCCAAGTGTCGATACATCAACTGCCATGAAGTCCATAGTTGATGTATCAAAAAGATCCATCCTTCCATATGAAACTCAATGCGACAGATGGTGCGTCAATAGGACGCCCGATCTAGGATTTATTGTCATTTCCATTCCGAGGGCCCTGTTGGAATTTTGTTTGAATCCAACCCAGACGTACCCCTACTATATCCAAACCTCAAGTGGGTTATACCGAATGAACCGTATCTCTCCAACGTTTTCGTCACAGTAGACATTTCTTCAATCAGACGCACGTAGCTCAAGAAATTGGCAAAAGAGTGGAAACATGCCAAAATGGGTCCGGGTTCAGTCTGTCCCATCGGAGCGTCGGCCACACTTCTCTTCATCTTTAGTGAAATAACCAGTTTCGAACACCGGTGAATCTTTCGTAGGTCATCGGACGAGTTTCGGTGGCCTGTTTCTCATTCCTCGAGATGTCTCCTTTGATCCTCTACCAATGTTGGGGAGAAATGGTCAACCCAGACTCATCCCGCATTGGAGGTCAAAATATATATGAAAGGAATAGGGGTCGGGTCATGTTTTTTCAGCCTATTCCCTCCGTGTTAGAGTGATATCAAGTGGCTTTGAATTCTATCCCATGATGGAAAATGAAGAACACACAAACATTTATCAAATCTTGAACCCCTACCTCAGAATCGTTGGTTGTTGACGAAGATGTGGAAAAGCAGATGTCGATTCATTGATGTCGGGTAAGAAGATGTAGAAGTTGAGGAGGACATTGTTAGTGTTCTTCAAGGACGAAACTTCCTCCATTGTTCTGGTTGAATATTAAAGAAGAAGATTTATGTCATTATTAGTTGGAGAGAAATATTTTCTTAATGTTCTCTCCACTTCCCAAGATCCATCATAAAGACAAAATCTAACGAAAAAATAGATTATGACATCCTTATAAATTTGTGGCATAAAATTCAAATGGTTTAAATTAATTAATTAAATATGTTGGATCAATTTATTAATTATGAGGTTAAATCACATTAAGTATTTGGAGAGTTGAAGAGGCCCCCCTACACTTAATGGAAATTTGAGAGTTTCTCCATTAATGGGGTGTTTTAAGGGGGTTTAAATCCCAGGTGGTCCCCAAGAAATTAATCCTCACATGGGAGGTTGAGTTTAGGTGGTCCCAACCACCATAAACTCTCATGGGAGTTTAAGGTGTGGCGGCCCCCACCTCCAACATCCACATGGTGGATATAAAAAATAAAATAAATTAAGACATGCACTTAAATTATTTTATTATTCCCACACAAAACCCCAAAACTAACTTTCATTCTCGACCAACTGCTGTTGAGGTGAATGATATCTTAAGTGAATAACGGCACAATGAGTTCAATGGTGCCCTTAGATTTCAATTCCAAGCATTTTTAAACAGTTATAAAATCATGCTCATAATATTACTGAACGTACCCGAACAAAACATTAGAAATTGATTCCGAGCACACCAGCCTTGGAATCATATGCTGTCAGTTTTCATGGACTCATAGAATTCCCATGTATTTAAGAAAAAAAATTTGACAGAAATTATGGGTCTTCACAATACATTTATTTTTTTGTTTTTTTATCTTGTAATATTTTGTAATGATAGACACTATTTTTTTTTAAATAGATGTGTACCAAAATTTTTTCATTGGATTCATTATTACCTAGACTGTTTTAGAATTGTGAGAAAAGGGAAACATTAAACATTCATATGTTATAAAAAAGGTTTACTAGTGAACATTCTATGATTTTTTATTAAATGATTTTATGGTTATTGATTTTATAGAGAATTCACATTGAACACTTTGGGGGGATCATGTTGACCAATTTAGATCATACCATACACACCACTTTAGGTGTGCGTACACCTTGATATGAGTTTTTAATTAAGGAAAATAATTCTCCCATAGTATAGGAGTGGTGATTGTTTTTTATAGGTCTGGGTAGCTAGTGGTGAGATTGTGGGATTACAACTACATATAATATGTGTATTTCTATTCTAATTTGGATGTCATTTATTTTTGTTGGACCTGTACACTTTTTTTTGGATTTTAGAGTTATATAATTTTTGATATTTCATTTTAGTCATGGAAATTATATCTCATTTTTGATAGCAACTATGAAATATAATACTCATATATATTCTTGGTATCTTTATGATACCAAAAGAAATCATTCAGTGTGGTTGTTTTTTAATGCATGGATACTAGTCCTCGGCCCGTGTGGATGAAGAATGATATTCATGAATGTGGAAGATAAACTCCGAAAAAAATTTATTTTGTAAAACTATGTTCGTTAGTTGAAAAATATTTTATCCTACCATAAAATTCATATAATTTTTAGTAAACCTTCACAAAAAAAGAACTTGTATTATTAATTTTCTTTAATTTTGTGTGTGTCCATCCCCTCACATAATAATGTTAACATCTTATCCTTCAAAATTCATTGATTTCGATCTATACAAATTATCCAAGACCTATTATAATACCATATTAGATTACTTCACTTCGTACAAGATCTTGGGAATGTATCTTAAGTGTAACAACATGGACATGGTACTACAAAATTTGTGTCCTAATACAGTTCACCACATCACCCCAAGCACACCTCCACGTATACCAGAGGCTGATGAATACCAATTGTCGATAAATTTGAAATGTGTATATACTATACCCTATTTAACTAAATAATACTATAGGGAATATAAATATAATGAATAAAAAAATTAAAAACAATCATTTACCAAGCATCATGACATTAATTCCCCAACATTGTGTAAATTATTATAATAAAATATAGACACCATTTCATGTCTTAATATTGTAAGGTGTTATGAAATCCCCCAATTAATACACACAATGATTCTCAAAATGGGGTCTTATATCATTATGGTTTCCTCATCCAAGGTCAATCTCCAAATCACAACCTATCCATCTATTATAGTTCCTTTTCCCTTATCCTGAATTGAAACCATCAAATCGTCTCAAGTACCAATATTGTCATGATCATAGTGTGAGTGAAATTCCATAGGCCACCACTTATGATGTCTAAATTAAAATATAATATGATAATAATGTATTTATATGTATAAATGGATGATATAAAATTAGTTAATAAAACATATTTCATAATAAAATATTTTTCATCTAGACCCATGGGCTCCTGGGTAGAAAAATAACACATGTTTCCCCAATACTAAATTAGTCCATGTTGTATGTATGAACCATATTCAATTGGGATCACAAATTAATATACAAAGATCATTTTATTATACTTTATAATCTATGATACAAATTATCATTACATAAAATCCCAACTATGATGTGTGCCCCCATTCCCAACATCATTGTCATTATACGGAACACAATAACCAACACCCATTCCAGGATGTGGACCACCATGACCAAAACCACAATCATTGTGTCTAACTCCATAACCCATAAACATAACCTTTTAATTAACAAAGCATTTCAAAGGTAAAATATGTGACTACTTTAATATATAATACAATAAGCTTGTATAAATTTTTAAAAATCAATATTCATGTGGTATAACATTTAATCATCTTTCATTAGCAATTATTTTATTATTACATTAAATTAAATATATATAACATAATATCATAATAATTTAATCTGAACAACCATTCATGAAACAGAATCATTGATTCTCTTTATGAAAAATTATCAACATGTATATTTCCCTTTAATAATGTTTCACATTCCACCATTATTTTTCTATAAGATATTAAATCCTTACACAAGGTTACATTAATGGTATGATAGAATCCTAATGTGTTTTAAACACGGTTACATCTGAAAAAAATTTGTGTATTAAACAAGGTTACATTAATTATTGTAATTGATCAGAATAAACTTAATAAAGAGTGGAGATATGTGCTAGAAATGGTTGGAAGGTACACACATGTGTGGAATTAATGGAATGATTGACTCATAACGTGTTTTACTATGATTAGTGCCATTAATATCAGTAGATTTCATTTTGATAAAATATATGAGAAATTTATTTAAAATTTATTAATATTTAATCTTTATGTTATTCTTTTGTTGCCTACTATTCCACTGTGTATTGGGAAACATAAAAACACATATATTTTTTTTAATTTTTTGAATTACATGATATGTGGTTTTTCCCTAGAGTGAAAAATGGTATGTGTGGAGGAGTCGATAAGAAATATTAATGAATATTTTATTGATATTTAATGATATAATTTTCTTAAAATTGAGGTAAATATGTTCATTTTTGTAATATTCGGGATTAGATTATTCATTTTCAAATTTAATGAAAATTTATGTTTTACCATATTGAAATTCAATATACTATATCAATCATAAATAGTTTAATTCAAATTATTAGAACATAAAAAATTTGGAACAATGTTCTTCACTAAATGAGATAGAGCCTTATTTAGGATATTTGAAGCTAATTAATTCAATTTTTTTTGTAGTAAATGGGCCATCAATTCCATGATGGTGTGGACCCACCATTTGGGATAAAAATTTATTATTTTGGATATATCTACTTCATATATTTGTTAATTGTGCTCAATTTTTTATTGGAGATCGATCATAAAATTTCTTACAAATCAGCTCTCTAGAAGGACTTTGGAATTTTGAGTTTTGGAGGTCAAATAGGAAGTGAAATTTGGATTTAATTGTTTTTTAATTTCCTCATTCACACATGAAAAGATTTATAACCTAGCCTCCCCTCTACTCTAAAAATATATGTTTTCCTCATTTTTAGGGGGTTGGAGGTGCCTTATTTGATTTGGATCAAAGAATAATTGAATCCTTACCAATTAAATTTAACATTAGAGAATAGTTGTTATCAATCATAGATTGACTCCAAAATGATCTTCAATTCCTATTATTTATTGAAATAATGTTTTTATTTAAAGAAACTCTTAGTTTCTCTTCAACTTCATCAATTATTTTCAATTTTGTTCTTCCTATATTCACATATTTGTTATGGGTCTAAAGAGTTCAGATGACATTTGGTGTTTCCTTTTCAATCCATTTCATTTTCAAAATGTCTCCATGATGGCAAGTCGTCCCATGGAATATTAAGTAATGTTTGTAATTGATCGACCTATTACAATATACATTTATTTATTTTGAATCAATGTTATACAATAATTCACATAATATAATCAATGAATCGAGCCTTTTAATTTGAAATAATAAATGAATGAAATTGAACAATTAACACAAAACACGTGAGGTTGAGTGATGTGTATATTGTTAAAGTGTGACCTTAGTCGTTGAAATAAAACCAAATGGTAATTTTTTTACTGTTCACATATAATCCCAATACTCAATTCATCATCATTTATAGATTTTTTATGTCCCATAATTTATCCAGGACCATAATCGTTCCTTAGAATGTCAATCAATGAAGGGATTTCTAATTGTATGTTCTGAAGCTAACCTAGGGTTAAATTATTTTTAACTTTCTAGTTAAGTTAATTCTCATAGTGTTCATAAAAAAATTATGTGATCATAATTAAGTTAATATTAATATAAATTATATTGATTTATATGTTATTGAAGCGTTAATGTTAAATCTTTTATAATTTCTATAAATATTATAACAAAACATCTTCTCATTTAGTTTTTTTAATCGTATTTCATTAAAAACTAAAAATTTGAAATCTTCTTCCCACATAATTATTCTATATTTATAAATGGTAAATAAACCAACCATAATTTTTAAATAGTGTGTTTCTTTTAATTTATTATATTTTCTGAATACCATTAAGAAGTTGTTTTAATTTCTTCCTACAATGAGATATGGACTAGGTTAGTGACTCAGATACACAAAAATAACCAAAAATAGAACATAATTTGATAGAACCAATGAAAGAACCTTTCAATAATAATTACATTTTTTTATTGTACTCTTTTATATAGTTGTTTAGTATTGCATACAATTAAATGATTTAACTTGAGTTTTATTTTACATTACTGAGATTTTTTTTATTTTTATATCCATCATTTCTATCTATTATACATGTTTTATGAGATGATAATGCCTCAATTTTATGATTTATATACCCTTAGTGCCAGTCCCCATCAAGTGGCCTAATGGTGTTAGGTATTGGGTTTTTAAAATCTCTCTTCTCTCATTTCCCTCTAAGTAGGGTTACATTTTTGGGTGAGTGGGTTATGAAGGATTGGTATACATGGTTCATGAAAAGGGATGTGATGGAGTTTTTATTTAGGAATAAGTGAGAAATCATGTATTGTTAGTGCAAAAATATCATCCATGTTTAGTATGTGATTTAAACACAATATAAGAAATATTAAACTAGTATTCAGGTCCATCGGTGATCTGATTCATGTACAATTATGTTTACTGATCCTACTAAATTATTTTTTTGATTTTTTGGTAGAGTCATATGAATATGCCATGCATGATTCTTATCTTCGATGTGTTTGAAATTTTTAGACTCTGAAATAGGTTAACAACCAAAAAGATAACCAATAACAAATTAATTAATGATATGTATTCAATATTAAATGATTATTTTTTGTGACTATTTTTTCATTTAATAAGAATGGATGCATGTAAACATTATCATTTTCTTTCATCGGAAGTTGTTTTTAATGGTGCTCTATATGACTTTCAGATATGAATAGTTAATAAAAATCATACATGGAGGATAAAAATCCTTGTAATTCATTTCTAGAGTCTTCATAAGTACAATTGATATGTTTCATATTTAGTCAAATAATACTTTTTGGAAGATATTGAGATAGATCATAATTATATCTATGATCAGATAGACCACTTAGTTTTTTTAGTTGGGACATTGATGCATGGATTAGTAATGCATTGGTCATTCTCATTCCTTATGGATTGTGATGAATCGGTAGTATCATGAGATAATTTTGAGATAAGTTTCCAGAAGATTTAATTTATTCAACCTCAAAGGCATCCTATCATGAGTTACCCGTCACCTGCAGAGTTCAACCGTGCGAGAATTTGGGATCCATTTTTGGGCCCATTTATGATATGATTCCATCTTATTTCTAGATGAGTACTGTAAGTGGATTAATATTTAGGATTCTTTTAATCCATGTATCCATCACCTATTCACCACATTTATATTGAAAATTTATCATGTGGGGTCGGAGAGATCATAGGTTTTTAGGGAATGTTTGATAGAACCAGATAATAATGAGAGGTGAGTAAATAGGTCTACTCATGGAGAATATTTATCGTACTAGGTTTCTACTTTATTATATAGAAGATCTTTAGGTCAGCTGGGGGGTATGTACCAACCGTAGTCATATCATATATCTGGTATAAGAGGATATCATTCCTATTTTAAGGGACTAGGCATGTGTTTTATGGCTGAGTATGAGTTAATAAGTGGAAAGAGTTTTTATCTTTTTTTGATTAGTTATCATGCGCTAGGAGTTCCATTTCATTTTACTCTATTAAGGTTGTTTTAGCTATGGTAGTAGAATCATGTTGTTCATGTTTTGGATTATCATAGACGATAATGGGTCGAAAATGAATATCCATAAGATGCGCTTTATCCTCAAAGAACATTGAACGATCATGTCATCTATCTTCAATAGGGTAAAAGTGGTATGTTAGGTGTTCATTGAAAAATCATTCTTTAGTGTTTCTATCCCTTAGACATCTAGATGTCTTTTGAGGAACCCTTTTACTGTTTTCTAAATTAGTGAATTCATTGATTGATTTAGGAGAAATATACTTCTTTATATCACCTACACCTTTCCAAGTATTCGGGCACAAGGAATATATTCTTCTAGTTCCCTTGGTATTAAAAACACCAACTCGAGGTCAACCTAACTAGTATGAACTATCTGGAGATTTTGAGCTATTTTTTTGGAAAAACATATCATGGGAGGACATCATGTGATTAAGGATATACCCGTATGACATAATCTATAGTTTTTATTGGTTTATTTCATTGTATGAAATCATGGATTGCTTCTATGGGAGAATATGTTCTATGAATTTGATGGTGGGCCATTTCTGTTTTTTAGAAAAACCCTTTTTTCGGTCAGAGGATTGTTCGATCCTTTTTTAATTACTTGAATGAGAATATAATGGTTTTATATTATTTTTAGTTGTTACTGTTTCCCAAGGACATAAAATATGTCCCAAAGGTCATTCCATATGAGGTTTTAGTGATACCCCTCATTGGGATGTAGTGTTTTTAATTTTATATACAACTAGGTTTGTCTTATATCTCTATGTCTCTATATAAGATAGAGATTTCTCAATTTTGAGAGTTGCATGTAGAATGTGATGATCTATTGAACATTGGGTTTTTATGCATGATTGTCTTTCCTTTGGATGAACCAATTTTTTTCATGAATTTCAATAATTAGAGTTTTAATATTTTTATCAATTATAACCTTTTGAACCCAATGGTTGTAATGAAATAGTATTAACTTGCAAGGAATGGTGATTTATTTTATCTTGTGACGAGTGAATGGGGGATTGTGAATATTGATTTTTGGAAAGGGTATCGTTACATGCATGTGATGAATGAGGATATCCTGATGACTAGTTTTTAATCATCATAATGTGAAATATTATTTCACTATGACTCCATATGGTTTGATGAATTATCTTGTCATGTTTATCTTTTTTATGAACATTTTTTTCATAGAGATGTTAGATATGTTTGTGGTTCGTTTAAAAGATGAAATCATTAAATATACTATGTCGAAGGGGACTATTAAATTAAAAAAATTCCATTTTTGAATTTATTCATAATGATTTTCTATATAATATGTTTTTTATGTGTGAGTTCTTGGAATGTTAGGTTCATTTGTTAGAGAAATTATTTTATCGGTAGGGAGTGGTTGTGGATCCATTGAATATAGAGGAGATTGATTATTGGGTATCCCCCAAGAATGTGGAATTGGAATTGAGATTCCCTAGACTTGATTTATATTAGTGGAGGATAATAGTTTAATTCATTTATATTGTTACTCCTATGATATCCTTTACAAAAAACAATTAGGTATATTATTTTGACTAGCCTATGTTATGTAGCTTTTTATTCTCAAAATGATAATGCGTTGAGGACTCAAGTCCATTTTTTTCCATCGGAAACATTTAATTTTTCTATTTTAATAATGATTTTTTATTTGTATTTGGAGTTTTCTGATGATTCAGATATATTTTATGTTGAATTGGACGTAGAGTTTATGTCCCCATTAGTGTAACATGGCCACCCATGGTTTTGAGTTTTTTTAACATGGGGATTTTTAAGTTGAGGCTTTATTACCTCATCATAAAGTGTTTATAGTTTTTACCGATCATAGGTTACTACAATATGTATTCTACATGAAATAGTTAATGATTAATAATTAATGGTTGATTTAATTATTAAATGATTCTGAATATGAGATTCGATATAAATTATAAATGGTAAATGTTGTGGATGATGCATTGAGAATGAATTCATATTAAAAATTACCAGGTGGATCTAACATGGGGGAATCCTCAGGAGTGGTGTCGCCAAAACAAATTCTTCCAAACATTTAATATTAATTTAAGGAATATCAAATTTGATACCATTTCAATTATCAAGATATATTACCACATCGTGGATTTTTTCATTATGGAATAGGAACGATCCATTGATAAGTCAATTACCAAACCATTAGAGATAACTATCGCTCTATTAATAATTAAAATCTAGATTTTTCTCATATATTAAAGGTAAAACGTTCATAGAGGTGACTAACGGTGAATATATACACCAAGAGGCTACATCTATGCTCTATAATTTCATCAAATATGATGACGGATATTCTTTAGTATATATGGATAATTATGCCTTACAAAAAAGAACAATTTGTTATTGTTTTCAATCTTGTTCCACATTAATTATTAAAAAGGGGACAATTCTTGGCCTCCTATGGATTTGAAATAAATAATTTCCCATTACTTTAGAAAAATTTGAAATCTATTTTTTATCAGGAGAGTCTTTCATCACAAAATATATAAAACTAAATAGGATTTAAATTTTATTTGGAATTATAGTAATCTAAAATTGAAACCTATATTCCTATGATAATATAAATTTTATTTTTCTTATAATACACACATGAATAGAATCGTTATGGAATAATTATCAGTTTGATTTCCTAAATTAAACTACGTATTTTGGCACACAAAAATTCTAAATGTCATCAATTATTGTATTGGTATGCATTGAATATTTATCACCATACATTAATAATGGAGTCAGTTATGTATTCTAAATTTATTATTGAGGGTATTATAGATTCTAAATTGAAATAAATCAATATCCTCAATGCTAATGACTATCAAGATGTTTCCAATGTGTTTTGTGAGTACAATCCCACTTTCTTGGTGGTATAAAAGCTGATTTATCATACTATCTCAATGTGTAGGGTCATTCAAAAGCCGACAGTACCACCCAAAAAAATGAATATAGGGAGATAAAATATCATAAATAGGGAAAGAACCCTATTCTTGTTAAGGATGAACCCCCAAAAAAGATCGATACTAGTCGATGGGTGAAAAAGGAGAATGTCACTTCTACCTCAAAAAATATTTCTAAAAAACCTTATGATTATTCGGCTTGGTAAAAACAAAAGATAATTTTGAAAAAAGTACTTGATATTAAAATTTCTTGTTGATCTAGGATATAGTAAAATATTGTATGTATGATTAGGATGTTACATGATGTAGAGAGAGTAAATAAGATTTACTAATAGGGAAAATGGTAAGAGGATCATAAATGATATTATTATCCTCATTAATAGGTTGTAAAGTCTTACCCAACTAATGAACTCAAGGAAATAAACATTTAAGAAAATGAAGTGAATCTATAGGCTTCCAAAACTGTGAATGTTAATAGCCTTCCATTCTTTCAGTCTGAAGAGGATTAACCAGTGAAGTGACCCACTATAAAATTGATCACTAGTCCAAAGACACTTCTCTCTACGAATATCATTAGTGATGAGAAAAATAATCCCATCGATCATAAGATAGATGAATATAACACTAATTATACTATATCTTATGTTTTCAAACATGAAAAAGACTCTTCAACTAATAGTACTAAAAAATACAAATTCAGCCATGAAATCTACAAGGATAAAGTGATATGGAGGGAAAAGGGGGAGAATCAACCCCAGGTAAACGATCAAATGAAAATTCACAATTAGATTGTTCATGGTATATTGAACCCTAAAAATAACACTTCATTAAAAATATTTAATATAAAAAGAAGAAAACCATTTTTCTAAGACATAAATTTGTTTTCCAATGCCTATGCTAATATGGATCATATTGGACAAGATTCTATTTGTTCTAGAATTAATAACACTTTGGTTGTATCTCATTGGATTTTTTCACATTCCGTCTTAAATAATGTTTGTGTATATTTCATTGATTACCAATTGATTACCTTTGATGTAATCTCTATGAATTTCCATTTGTTATGTTCATTTATTTATTCCAAAAATATGTTTCAATACATGATATTTTTTTGGAAGGATTTTTCCAAAGCAATGAAAAAATTCATGACTTGTGGATTCTTTTTAGACATTTTAATGTAATCCATTGTCTGATTCAAAAAATTTGTCTAAAGAATTCCACAATATATTCAGTAGAATTTATGGCCATCATTAAACATAATAATTTAATTTCCATCGACCTTGTTATAGGGAAGTATACAAGGAATAAATGGTATTGCAATAGAGTGGTATTTAATATGCTTGGAAAAGCATGATCTAATGATCAAGCCATAAATAAATGAGATTTTGTCTCTAGAATTACCCATTATGAACTCAATAGAGATCACAACCAGATTTTTTATGTATTTATAATTAGAATCTCTTTACCCATCCCTCCTTGTACATTTAATAACACCATAAATGTTGTTTCCAAGTAATGAATTCTTTTTTAAAGAAACATGGAATACTATACATTAATGTAATGATTCTTTTTCTTATATAATCATGCTAAAATTCCTTAAACTACTAAAATTAGGAATTTTGGAATAGTCGGTCCAAATTGAAAATGATATTTCTTATTTGGAAACCAATTTTAAATAATAGCAACTTGACTCCACAAACACTAAATTTAATATTGATCCTCATAATGAAATTGACATTACTACTAATCATAACCTACTAAACTCTATTAAATTTAATTATTGACATAAATTTTTAAAATGAAATAGCATAAATATGGAGATTGGGAAAAAAATTATTCAATTATATTCAAATATATATGAAATAATATGGGGCTATATCATTTATAAAGGATAGAGAAAAATTAATTGAGGGTGAGGAAGGTATTACTGATAATATTGTCTCTTTTTTTATAATATTTTTAATTTTCATGATCTCAATAAATATTTTATACCTTACATAAATCCTATCATGGTTAAAGACAATGAAATAAAATTCCTCACCAGTGTCCCCCTTTATTACAAGATAAAAGATCCAGTTTCCAATATAAATTCATATTGTTCTCTTGGGCCTGATGATTTCAATTATTATTATTGTTTAAAAATTTTGGGATATCTTTAAAAGTAATGTTTTTAAATTTGTTGAATCATTCTTATCCATTTTCACACTTCCCCATATTTTTAATACCCATTTCTTCTACTATATTTTCAAATTGGAAAATTTCATTGATATCAAAATCTTTAAGCATATGAATCATATTGATACTCTATATAAATTCTTTATTAATATTCATTATAAAATAATTTCAATGATTTTTAAAAAATGCATCTAGGAATAAATGTAGCTTTGTCATGGGTAGAACTATTATATGTTGCATCTACTTATCATTTAAATTAACTATTTTCTGAAGGAAATATAATTGAGGATCCGTAATTTCTATTAATAATGATATTAGAAAGGCCATTGACCCCATCTATTAGAATTTTATTTATATAGTCCATTATAATTTTGGTTTTAATGAGATTTTTATACAAATAGTTAAATAAATTTTTATTCCAACCCATTTGTATATCATTATTATATGTTATCCTAAGGTCTATATTAATTTAAACAAACGTGTCGGATATGATTTCACAATTTCTCCTATACTACTCTCTATTTATGGGGATACATAGGTACACTTCTCACCCGTTAATTGAATCAATTTAAACCTAAAACCATTATTCCTCTATGTATATGGTTTTTCCATATCACCTATACTATGAGAATGAAATCATCATTTTATTAAAATGGAAAAAACATTCATAATCTTAAGTATTCTCTCCCACATTATCAAGAGGTTTCTTTAGGAGCTATAAAGATGAGAAAATCCATTATCTTCTTTGAAAAAATGTTATTGGAAACTAGAATAATTAATATCATAAATGTTTTTGGTCTGAAATAGGGGACCTTCACCTTCAAATATCTTGGTGACTTTATATTTTTGGGTATGCCTTAGATTAGTTACTCTATTAAATTTTTTAATCAAATTAAAAATCATATTTTTTCTTAGAATAGGAAATATCCTTATATAGATAGTATAATATTCATTTTAGAAATAAATTTTTTCCCTAAAATGGATGACACATTTATGGTATATAAATGGCCTTTATTTATTAAATAACTAAATGTATACATCAAAATAAATTGATTGAGAGCACAATCGAAAGAATGTTACGATAGTCTCATTTACTAATTCCTGTAAACATCTTGGTAATTGTGGTATTGGAATAGAAAGTGTAACATATTTTGATGATTTCTTACATGTTAGAAAATAATGGATGCATTTGAATAATAATCCCATTACTCTTAATATATATTGTGATATATTTTTTTAAAAATTGAATAAATAAAACTTCAATTACATGAACTCATCAATCATTCCATCCATTAAAAACTTCCTCCCAGATATTGTGTCTCCCTTTATATAGATGGTTAACAGAGAGTGTAATATGATTTTATTGTGGAGAAATTAAACTATATCTCCCCATATTTGAATGGTAGATCTCTTTATCTTACTTTTTTATATTAAATCCTCAAAAAATGACTTCATATGATCTTTATAATAAGAAATTCCTAATGATATTCATAGTATAATAAAAAATTACATATTTTCTCTCTATGATGATTTTTTAATTTTAGATCCCTCATATAATGGAATAATGAAGTCTTAATTTTTCTACAATTATAATATTAGTGGGTTAAATCATTATTTTTCCTTGATAAAAAAATTGATATAAGTTGGATTAGGCCATCCAAATTAATAATTGTTTGGATAACTGATCAAAACATAATTACCACTGATGTTTGTCCACAATCCATTAGGGTTCAATATTGTTAAATATGCTGACTATGAAATCTACGATGGTAAAAACTAATAATCTATTTCTGTCTTTTGATACTACCTCTCCATTATGGAAGTATATATATGAACACTTTTATTTTTTATGGATGGAAATGGACTTCTTCAAGCCTCAACTTCAACATTGAACTATTGATTGTATTTATCATTAGATAAATAAAATATTATTGGATAAATTATCTAAAGTACTACACATGATATGGTATGACAAGAATTCAATTTTTCATTATAGTTTTTCATTAAACGTCTATGAAGTCCATTTAAATTTAAATTCTTATATCGTGTATCCTAGTTTGATCCAATAATGGAATTCCACAACAAAATTATCTATTTTAGCATCCTTCAATATATGGAAATTGAGGTAATTTTTAGCCAGCCTTGACATACCATATTTCTTTTGGAAAACCCATGTCTAGAGTTTTAAAGAAAATGTACATGGTTCCTCATAAGGAATGTCAGGACCTAAAAGTTTTTTAGAAGTTCATATATATAAAAATTTGTATGTAAATGGATTTCATATAACACATTTGGTATTTTCTTTTCATTGGAAGAGGAGATTCTGATTATTATCACTATAGTTACCTTTATAAGAAAAATGGTGGATCAAAATATCATTATAAATTTATTTCACCACCATTGTGAAAGTGATTTATAGTGGAATGTTGAATCTAGTGTAAACCCTTAAAAATAAATGGACTGACTATTTGAATTATCTTTTAGGGTCCAACAATGTTATCACAAAATATTTTTAGGGGGAAAACTCAGTTGAATATATCCTTAAAAAATGAGTTCACTACAAAATCACTTGGTTAGATTACTATCTTATAGACATTATTCCCTTTTATGAATTTGATTTGAAAAAAAAATAACCTTTCTTAATTTTTAACGATATTCATTATAATTAAATATTTATCAATGTTTTGATGAAGGAACCACATAAAAAATAATTTCACGTAGTGATTCCATGTGTGAATATAGGAATTCCAATTGTGGGATGAAGGAAATTTCATTTACTTATCATGATATAATATAATTTGGAGATTGATTATGTCATTTATATATTATAGAATATATTAATTTGGTGTAGCATATGGAAGAGACTCAGTTATATGGTTCTATGGTGATGGTACAAAGAGAATGTTTTGTTCTGGTGATGGTCTTGAAGGTTATTCTAAGGATGAACAACAACTAGTGTTTCTTCAGGGAAGAAATTTCATCACTCTAGTTATTTGTGTTATGGTTACTTTTGAGTTCAATATATTGACATTTGTGGTACATTTTAGTGTTAACACGAGGTAGTAATCCATGGGAGTAATTTTTTGTGTCATGGGCTAATAAATATAGACTCATTGATTGTTTCTCAATGTTTTGAGTATTATAAGATAAAGGTGGAGCATCATGTGCCTAGTTATTTTCTACTATTATTTGATGTCACCCAATGGAAGTGGGAGTTCTTATCAATGTATTTTTTACTATTTTACAATATAATCAAAGATAATATGATATTGTATGTGTTTTATTGGATCATTTTATAAAATACCACATTATACAAATTAATATGTTCAGTTCAATGACAGTTTAGATTGGGTAGTCCATGTTGGTGGTGGTGTGACTCTAGAGATTCATGAAGATGATTATTACTGATCATTATCTTCAATTCACTTCCAGAGTGTCTATAAGTATTAAGTATTATTTTAGCACTTAGATCGCCTTTATGACTTCTTTTCATATAATAACTGATGGTTAGAAAGAGTATTGAATTTATACTCCTGTATATATATATATCACTCTTGTCTCCATGATTTTGGAGTTTCGGGGATGGTACACCTCCCTTGGTCTAGTTTTACTACAATAATAGTTTGCACTGAATCATTGTTATGGTATCAACTGATGCTTTGTACCACTGAATTTTCTAGTTGCCAATATGATGGAACATGGTCGGAGAGGATGCAATTTTCATGTTAGAACTAGCATAGAATACAATAGAGATGGTTTAGGAATTTCCCATGATGACGGAGGAAGTGAATATCAACATAAATCATATGATGATCATAGGATAATAAAAATATAGTTCCATGGTTGAGATCATCTGATGATTAAGGTGACTCCTTATAATAGGGAAATGAATGATTGGTTGTGGGAGTTATATTTTCCCCTAGTGTTTTGGTCCTTTTGAGGTGTTTTCATGTGTTGGAGAAATGGTTTATATGATATAAATTCCCCTCAAGGATGAGCTATGTATACATATGATGTTTTTAACATATCATATCTCTATCATTACATTCCTAATAAATCTAGTGTTATCTATTAGGATTTTATCAATGTGGTAGAGGATGAGACTCTTTAGTAATGGCATATCAAAATTTGGGACCATTAAGATTGGGTGTTGTGTTGTAATTCTATAACATTGGTTCGTGTCTTCTGGTGTCATAGAGGTGTGTATGAGAGTACATTGTAACATGATTTAAATATGGAAAATCAATACCTTGAGATGTTTGATACATAACACT
This sequence comes from Viscum album, assembly GCA_963277665.1. Classification (NCBI taxonomy): domain Eukaryota; kingdom Viridiplantae; phylum Streptophyta; class Magnoliopsida; order Santalales; family Viscaceae; genus Viscum; species Viscum album. The sequence continues at coordinate 853,037,413 of OY728159.1, forward strand.
TCTATATTATTTTTTTTATCTTACAGATGTTGACCTTCTTTGTTTATGAGATAGTTCACCCATGTTTCAAATTGGAATCCTCAATCCAGATTGATTGATACCTCCCTTAGGAACTTTTTATTAATATTTTTTATTTCTATTCTATGGTTTTATGATTATTTTCTCAGATGATGTGGTTGCGCTCTTATTATGGTGATATCTTTGGGATGCATCGTATAGGGTTTTTTTTCATGTTACGACATTTTTATTTCCCACTGAGATTGGTTTTTGACTCTCAAGGATTATAAATATTTTAGAGAAATATTGTATAAATAATCATATAAACTATTTTGTTCATTTTCAATTTTTTATAGATAGTGGTTCCTATGGGATGACAAATGAGGGTGTGGATAAATTTCTATACTAAAATATGGAAGCAAGGAGGATTCTTGACATTAAATTATTTAACATCATTAATATTCAGTTCATGGCGTCATTGAGATACTGGTTTATAGTTAGTTGAATTAGCTTTATTTATCTATCAACTACATGGAGATATTGGCTACATGAGATCACCAATATGGATAGATTAGATACATGGAATTATCGGTTACATGGTTGAATTAGATACATGTATAGATCAACTAGATGAATTGAATATATTTATTAATTATAAATGTGAAAATGGATATGTGGGATTTTGGATATGGGTGGATTTCTGCTACATAGAATCGACTATGAGGATGTTTCCTCTTCATTCATGAATATAACAATGCATTTCCTTCAACTGTAAAATTCATGGGTCGTCAAAAGAAAATTCTTCAAGGATAAATATAACCTTTATTTTTAAATTTTCAAATGCTTATAGAAACAAACCTGAACATGGAGTTTAATGAGATCCATAATATTTTTAATTAAATATTTTTCAATCTCAATATTCTTATAATCTCATTTGTAATTGTTAAAATGAATCTCTTTCCCTTAATTCCTCTTATATTTTCCACACTCTAGATACAATGAAACAAATTATTCCCTTGGAGTCCAAAAATCATACTGTCATTAGCCTTTATTTCCTCTAGTAGTGATTCCATCTTGTACACACCACCTACTTTTAGTATAGTGAATCCTGTGGAGCTTCTTATTTTAGGTAGTTGATTTTTTTCTTCTCCTATTTTTATATTAAATCATATTGTATTAATGGTATATCCCCATTAAATGTAATATTTTTAACTTAATGATGATTGAACTAGATTAATAATGAATTTTAATTAGATCATCTATCAATTCTCTGAGCCGTGATAACATTATTCCACTAGATTTTATAGATAGTGTGTGATATATGTTCTACTTATGTATCATTTTATTTATCATGTTTTACCATGTAGTTTTTGATGGATCATGGTAATTAAAATTAATCCATAATTAATAAAAATTTAATTGGATAGAGCATAGGGATGCACGTTTAGTGAATCCAGTTGTTAGGATAACATGATAATGATGAAATTGATGCAATTATTCAGGTTTAACTGAATATGTAATTCTCTATGATGATGGATTTTATAAAAAATTTGAATCATGCTAATTATTTTTTATTAATGTAATTAATGGCATGTTATAAAATTATAATTCATATTTTTTCATACTATATTAAATGATGTGAATCACATTTAAATTAATTTATTATCTTGTTATAAATTTTTTCCATTGGTTTCATGTAGTTATAATCTATGAATAATGAATCGATTAATTCAAAAAGAAAACAATGGATGATTCCAAAAAGGTATTTACAAGGGCATGATGTGATTATCTACTTGAGAATATCATGATCCGTGTGTTGGTTATTTGATAGCTCATTTTCATGTCGAGGATTGAGGCAATGTTTTAGTTCGGATATTTTCATATTCATGATTTATCATCCCTATAATTTTTTGATATGATCATAATTTTAGAATATATAGGATACATGATATGAGACAATGAGGATTGATATTGAAATGGTTGATGTGATGAATAATCATTTGATGGCCAATTTGAGGGATGTTCATGGAAGGGATGATGTGATATTATCCAATAATGGTTTATCCTGAGATAAATGATGTGATATGGGGCTCAGATTTTCAGATGATGTTGTAGTATTTAAATCATGTGATGGTAAGATGCATCAGGATATACATTGGGATATCTGTAATGGAACCATAGATGATATAATGGGTTGAATTTGGGCATACCTATCGATGTGAAAATTTTGAACGATTTCATGAAATGAATCGGTTTAATTGATGATAGTTGCTTTTCTTGTTCTATCATCATTTATTTCCCTACATCATGATGTGGTTGAAGTTATTGATTACAAGATTACTCTTAGTGGAATATTTTTTTGATAGAATAATTAAATTATAGAATGTTGTTAAGAATGATTAATATGTGATTTATCCATGGGGTTCATGACAATTGAATGAAAAAACTATAAATATATTAATCCTAAGATACTATTTTCATGGATTACGTTATTATTGGATGTCATGAACATTACTCTAAAGGTCAAATTAATTAATATAGATATAATTTTGTTTGTTAAAAAATTAGTAATCCCTTAATTAAATATAATTAATATTTAATGTAATGTATAAGTTTTTATTATAATGTTCTTATTTGGTATCCACTCCATAGAAGTGGCATATGTGTGTATGATTGATGATGGTTGTAGTTGATCATGCCACTAGTTTATTCTCATAGTGTGGTTTTGATCTATATTATACCATATATATTATATAATTTCATATCTCACACCACCCATTTCATTTATGGTGACAGAAACCACATGAACTCTATAATGTCATATTACTCAACATTCTGATTGGATGATTGATGGATGACTGCCCCCTCTAGACCCACTCCTTCTACGGTTGGATTCATGTGTGAGTATGCATATTGGTTAGTTTCATAATATATATGTGTCTGTAGAAGGTTTTTATTGATTTATTTTACTTTTCACACCTGAATATATAGATATAGTCTCCATATAATTATTATATTTATTATTTATTTGGATGTGAGGCCTTCAAGTACCTTACTCAGTGTATATGGTATGATGGATTTATGCACAATACCTAAATTATCATACATGAAATGAGGGATGTGGTGGGTCCATGAAAATACACAGATACAAAATTATGGATTTGTATGGAATGATGAGATGATGTGATACAAGAGTTACATGTTGTGATATTTAGTCCTTATTTCTGAATGGTGAATTACTTTGGGAGATAGATGGATCAGGATGTGCACCATTAGTGATCTGGTAGTTGTGTAACCTTGAGGATTCATTACTATAAAATATACTCTTGTGTATGTGATAAATGGTGAGATCATTAGATAATGAGGTTGTTAATTTTTTATACCTATGTAGTTGATAAGTTTTATCACAATGGAATAATATTATTTAGCATTATTTCTTGTTGTTTTTTACAAGTGGCTCGAGGGATTTAATATCATGACCATTTATGGAGTACTATTAGCCCCTTTTACGGGTAGTCATTTTCATTCTTTTTATTACCTTTCATTTTTTTAACTTAGGGTGTGTTTGTGTAGAAATTTGAGAAAAAGGGGATGAAATAAGGAAGCACATGGTAGGTAAATGGATTACCCAAAAACATGCGCCCATGCCATCAATTTGTGAAACCCTAAACATAAGAGAATTACAAAGTTGGTGCACAGTTTTTCAAACTATATGACTTATTAGTAATAACTATTAACCCCTATAAATAGGTGAATTTTTATGCCCATGGTTAGGGTAAATCGTGCTCCTTGCCCAGAAATCCATTTGTCACAATTTAGTTAGTCTGAAAATTTGTTTTAAAATATCTCAATTAAGAAACAAAATCATCCAAATTGACTCCCATTGATGACATGATGTTATTTAATGATTTCAAATCCTCTAAGGTGACATCCATGCCTTATTTTCCTCCGTTCACCATGATTATAATCCTAAATGAATGATATGCACCCCTCTTAATAAGTGAATTATATCCCGATAATTTTTTTTATCTCCGTCTCTTTTATATTTCTTTAAGGGAAGACATTTTCAATTTTTATTAGATCAATACATATTTTTCAGATATATTCCTAGGTTTTTAGTTACATATATCGATTCATGATACCATTAACAGTTCAATTATTTATGACGTTACTGATCTAGATCTCATTATACACCATTACTCCATTGAAATTGGTGATTTATATTGGGATATTTTTCATTGAATAATTGAGGTAGCTGTTCTATTATTGAAATATCATAGTATTTATATAAATTAGTTAAATTTTATTAAGGAAGTGATATAGTTAATTTGGAAATTTTATTTTCAAATTTTTCTCAATTAATTTAGTCAATTAATTAGTTGGGGAATTATGGGGTTGAATGGGTAATTTAATTTAGGGATCAGGATAATTGATTGCTAAATTAATTATTAAAATATTTAATTTTGGAATTAAGGGTTATAAATTGTTTATTTAATTTTATGAATGTTGAATTAAGAATTTAGAATAATTAAATGGGGAATTAATATTTAGAATTGAAATTGTGAAATGATTAAATATTTAATGAATTAATTAATGGAATTTATAATGTTCATTACATGTCAGATATATTAGTGAATGGAGTGAAATTAATTAATCATGAATTAATTATTCAGATAATATGTTGAATTTCTTTTCTAATAAATTATAATAATGATTGTAATTAATTAAATTGAGAATTATTCAATGAAACTAGTGTGATTAATTAATTTTATGTTTTATTAAGAGGATTTATTATGATGGGAGGATTCATGTTTATTAGACATCATTTACATAATATAATTCAATCATTATCTATTGTGAAATATGTTTGATTAATTTGTGTTAGAAAGGGACTGAGGATCCAAATAGTCATATGTATGATAAATAGTAGTGGGATGGAGACTAAAGCTCAAAATAGGAATATGTGTGATAAATTTGTTTTGGATGCGAATTGAGTATCCAAGTACCCATATTTATGAAAAAATGCATGTGGTATAGTGACTGAGGTGATGAATAACCATATGAAAAAACAATTGTGGGAGAGGGACTGAGGCACCAAATACCCAGGAGATATTGTGGTGTGGGACTAATACTGATGCTCCACATATCCACAAGGTGGTAGACATGACTCTATATTCACCTAATATTTTCATTAGACTATGATTCTATTTAGACATGATTTTGAATTGATAATGTGAAATAGTTCAATATCTAACATGCTCTAATGAAGTAATTGAGAATCATGCGTCCTCGAGGACCTCGGGGTTATGTGGTTTTATAAGGAATAATAGGTAAATTTGATAACATTTTATATAAACATTTTACTTATTTATGTGTACAATTGCATACACTATTAGTAATTATATATTTTTTTTAAAACACTATTGGTGATTTCTTTCTATGTTGCATTCACAACTTACTCTCGCTTCCTGATTGGTATCAAAATAGATTTCAGGTTTGCGTGAAAAGATATGTGAATGACCCTATGTTAGATTGATGAGTCAGGATGGAGCATGGCTAAGTAGAACAGATGTGTTTTGGAACACACTTGGGAGATGTCTGTATCTTAACTTTTGATATTTATTTTAACACTTATCATGTACATTTTTATGGAATAAATAATGTTAAGTTTGATATTGTATTTCTAGTTTTTTTCCAGCTTGTGAATTTGGTACTATTATGTTTGTGGTTATATGATATTAAATTATTGTTTCTTATATTTCAGTATTGTGATACTTTGATAAAGAGGGTATAATCTCCACATGATCCATACATAAGAACCTAACTAGTAGTTGGAATCCTTTCGAATACTGGGAGGTGCACTGGTGGACATGTGGTTGTCCGACTTGGGGAACTGGGGTGTGGCATCAGGGTCAGGATGTTACAATGTGGTATGAGAGGTGTATTATTATCATTACATTTTCTTAACTATTTATTTAAGGTAGACAAAATATTAATGATAATTAGGACTTGTGCATTATCTTGTTTAGGGGAGTTTCAAACCCTTACATGAGATCGTGGTTATTGAATTTTCATGTTATAGTTGGATATTATTTGACCTTGGGTAATGCACTTTTTGTGTTATTTTATTAATGATTCATAAATTTATTGAGTTATTTTATGTTGTGGCTTGCATCCTAATAAGGAATAATCATTTAATATGAATGTGTCATTATATTCATTTAGTATTTTTATGACATACTTTATTTTTGGTACACATGAAAAAATGGGTTATGGGTGTGTTTTTAATCATGAACACAAACTGTTTACTGTGATGGTAATATTGAATTGAAAATGGTGCCTAATATGAAAATAAAAATGGTATTATTACTCAAAATATTGATATTTGGTTATCTAAATAAAAAAATTAACTAACAATAACGTGTTTAACATTTTTAACTAGGACCTAGGTGTAGGATTGTTGATGGTAGTGATAGAATCTTAGATATAACAATTTTATGATCTAAGGTAAATAACATTTCGTGGCCTATTTTGATTTTACTTATATGAAATTATGATAATGTTTTGTTATGATGATTAAGATGTATGTTTTTACTTATTTAGATATACCTCCATGATGAAGCATATTGATATAAGAAAATGAGGATATGGCTAGAGATGCCCCACTTGTAGTGGAACCCGAGGCAATGCTAGTACAGATTGAGGAATTCTGGGATTTTTTCTGATAGAACATTCCTCGCCTCAGGTAAGTCATGGAGGGAGACCTTGGGTGGGTTGAGAGAAGTATGTCTAACATAAATTGTGAGTTATAGTTACAACACATAATGAATTATATTTTATTTTGTGAACCATAGGGATCAAAATTATTGATTGAGTCCATCTAGATGATAAATAACCGTTTAGTCACTCAGATCGAGAAGAGGGGAATTTTGGGCACATATATGCTATAAAGATAATCAATGCACTGGTTTTTCATTCATGCATAGACTGGACATGATGATGGGATGATATGGAAATACATATATTCTAAGTTCCAGGTGTTATTCTATATAGAGACATTGAGGTTGGATAGAGAATCTAATATCAAGAATTTGACTCAACGGACTATGTATTTTAAGAACTATGACTGCTAATTTACAGATATGAAACAATTTTCTCCATCATTTTAAGGGGATGAGATAGAAACATCGAGAAATTTCATTGATGGAATTACATTTTATATTAATACCAATGTTAACTTCCATTGAATACATTAGTCTGCTATGGTAGTATATTAGGATATCATAGCTGAGGGAAACCTAAGAGAGGATTCTAGTGCATTACATGAATTGGTTGCTGCAAAATCTGGGGTACGTCTTCCACTATAAGTAAGCATCATTTTGAGAATTTAGAGAGAGAATTTGGAACCATAGTACATAGTCAGAGGATTCAGTTACAAATTATAATAAATGATTACATTTATACCAATGTGGTTGGATAATACATATTCTCAAACATTGTTACCAAACACTACTATAGTGTAAATATTACATAATTATGCGTTATCTAATGTGGTACCGATGGAACCCTTGATAGAATGGTAATGACAGAGTTTTTATATAGAACCAACATGCAGGAAGGGGATGTTATACACCATATTATTCTAGTAACTATTCTTCTACTAGACGAGGTGGTATAGGTTGTTGGCATGGTGTTTTTTGAAAATATCACATGTATCAGTAGAGTGGTGTACCTCAGAGGAGTTATATTGAATCATATGGATGAGGGGCTTGATTGTTTCTTATAGTGTGGCCTACACATGTGTATAGAAATGTTTGATCATCGAGAAAGAGAGGTATTATTTCTATTGATTCTACATTAACAATTTCATTATATAATATTCATCCCTGACATTCCATTATTTTATTGAAACTCATTATTAGATTGAATATGAAGGTAGAGTTTTTGAGCAGGGTCATGGAAAAAGATAACCCATTAGGTGTATGGTATGTATATTTTTTCGTTTGTGCAAGTGATGTTATATTGAGATTGGTGAGTATAATTATCAGGGAGATCTATATATCCATTAAATGTCAATATTTGACCAAATTCTAGTAATAAATGGTTAATATCATGATGATCCCATAAATATTGTTACCAAATGAGAGTAACATTTACATATCATACGGGTGGAAAGTAGATTAAACAAGTCTATGGGTGTATCCTATAGAGTTGAGTTGGACAAATTAATTAGCAAATTTAAGAGATCTCTGTCCAGGTTTCTAATATATATCTTGATGATGAATGTGTATTTTAACACTCATTTCCAATAATAGTGGATAAATTTTATGATAAATTTCAGGAAGACATGTCAAGTATTATACAAGATAGGGATGTGAAGGAAATTATTCACCTAATGCTAGGAGCTGAGAAAGTTTTAATTTTACTGTACCAAATGGCACCAACATGGGTTCAAGAGATCCTGACTCTACTAGAGGATTTGGGGGATAACGGTTTTATTTATCAAAAATTGTCACCTTGGTGTTCACTAGGGGTTTTTTAAAGAATTAATCTATGATATTGAGCTAACTGTTCATTATCAAAATTTTATCCATATTATTGTTATTATATAGTATCCTAATCCATGTACTTACAATCTATTTGACTGGTTTATAGTATCTAGTGTTTATTAAATTAATTGAACTACCATACAAATAAAAATTAGTTTTAAATAGTGGTTTATTATTATTTGTGTTGTGCACAAAAGTTGAGGGTGAAAATTTTACTATGTATATAAATCATAATATCTTGAAGTACATATTTTCGTAGTGTAAATTGAATCAGTAGAAGTAATGATGGGTTGATTATATTTATTCGTTTTATTTATAACAAGATTTAAATCATGGTAAGGGATAATGTGTCGATGATCCTTTTAATATAAACACATTTACTCAGGTTGTTTAGAAATATAGTGTTGAGTGAAATATGATGTCTATAAAGGATGAGATGTGTGTGGTGGGTCAAAAGATGTGAGAGTAGATGTTTTACAAATCATTTTATGTGGAGTCTAAAATTATGAGATTCTTTAATGAATGAAGGAGTAAGAATATGAGGAATATTATCTTGATGGAAAACTGAGAAGGCTAGGAGTTGCCTTTATATTAGAGAACATTTGAGGATGATATCACATATAACATGAATTGGGGTTTTTTCCAACGAGCTAGTGAGAGGATTTGATGTGTGGGTTTCATTCCTCAAAGAGTGTGGTACATCATGGAATGAAACAAATGTGCCATGTTATACATCTATTAGTTTGGTGGTCAATTATGAATAATGAGATATCAATGTTAAGGAAAAGATGACACACCAGTCAGTAGGTGATGGATGAGCATAAATGAACTATAGAGTTACTAAAACTATTTCCAATTCTAGAGAGGTATTGGAATGAAATGACTATGGATTTTGTGGTATTTATTCCAAGGAATAATTTTAATCTTGATCTTATTTTGGTTGTTGTGTATAAAATGATGAATTTATCACATTTCATACATACACTGGAGACTTTCTTAGTGGAGATGTTGGGAGATTTTTTTGTTTGGGAGATATCTACTCAGCGTTAATACACTATAGTTTTAGACTGTAAATCATGAATTACATTGTGCATCTAGTAGGTATTATATAGATCACATGGTACATAGGTTATTTTGTATATGTATTTTCACCTTTAGAAAAATGGGATGTCATATGGTACTATACATGTTTTTGAAGATATTTTATGAACATGTGTCCTATACATTGATGGGTCTTTGAAGAATAACCTATCTTTTTTTTATTTTATCAATATTAATTTTTTTATGACTATGATACATAGGGGACCATATGAGGTTCTTTATGTTAGGACATGAAGGTATCCTATATGCTGGATAGTGGTAGGTGAGTCATTAAATTTGGGACCATGTCTCTTGTTGGAGAAATCAGAGATGGTTTAGCTTAATCGAAAACATATGTCTATGGTTCAGATTAGATATAATTTGTATGATAATAGGAATCAATGACCCCAAGAGTTTATAGTGGGTGGCCACGTATTCTTTTTGGTGTTGCCTCATTTTGGTGACAACATGATACTGACATAGGGAACTCTAGTTCCTAGATTTGTTGGACAATTTAGGGCTATGAAGATTATCTAGTCATTGGAATACCAATTAGATAATCCATAGAAATACAGTTCTAAACATGATGTTATACATGTATCACAACTATGATTATATCTCCTTGAATCTTCTCATATGATAGATGTGGATGATTTTGATCTTGATAATGATGTGTCCTTTGAAGAGAATGTAATACCTCTGTTGGATCATAATGATAATGTGTTATTGGGAAATAATATACATATAGTTGATGTATTGTGTCAACATGGGTTTGTGTAGGAGAAAAAATGGGAATGGTTATCAAATATGCAGGATTAGTGGACTCATCTTTTTGACACACAATCATTGAGATGATTGGGTGTGCTGCTAAAGGATGAGATGTTATAAGTTGGAGAGATTATTCGATCTCAACCATTTATGTATCTTTCTTGGAATCATGTACCAAAAATTATTTTCCTTATGTTTGGTACAATTATTTTTTGATTTACATTGGTTTGTATTTTGGGGGATTTTTTTATAGAAATACAAGAAATAGGGAAATTCATAGTGGGCGCACAATTTTCCTTAACTGTGCTCCCTAGCCCGGAATCCCAATCAACCTTGGAGAGAGGAAAATTATATGGTTGGTGCCTATTTTTTCAAAATATGTTCCCTTTAAGGAGTATTTAAGCACACCAAAAAATAGGCACACTGTTTAGTAATATGGTTAATGAAAACTATATACCCATTCCCAGTATACAGTGTGTATGAATTTAATTATCTCCAAAATTAGTTTGCAAAAATTGGAAACCCCCAAAATAAACACTAATCTAATCACATTTGATTCCTAATAATATTTCACAATTTTAGAACATTCTGGGTAGAGACTAATCCTACCAACCTATTCTGTTCATGATTCAATGACTCATATCCAAGATCTGTACCCCTCACAATAAGATAATTATATACCGATAACATTATAGATCATCTCCCTTTTATCTATATTTCATTAAGTGATGATAATGTTTGTTTTGGTTAGATATATAACTAATATTTTGGATCTACATATAGGATTTTACATGAATATATATATATATATATATATATATTCAATAAATATTGAAGTAGTTTAGTAAATATTTATTTTATTGATCTGAATCCTGTTCTATTCCATTTCTCCTCTGAAATTATGGATTTCATATGGGCTATTATTCATCGAAAAATCAAGTTATCTTGTGTATTTTTAAAATCCCATTGTTTGGATATAAAATAAATTTATTTTATTATGTAATTTTTATGGTTCATATAGATAATGGATTTTCTAAATTGAATTAATTAATTTTTTTAATAAATAAAAAAAAAATTGGGGGTTTGATTGAATTTTGAAATTTAGAGATTATCAAAATTGAATGATGAATTAAATAGTAAAATCACGAATTGTGGAATTATGGTGATTAATTTTTTATTAATTTATAAGAATTATGAATTGGGAATTGAGAATAATTTGTTTCTGAATTAATTGAAGGATTTGAAATTTCTAAATGAATAATTAATTGTTGAATTAACTAATGGACATTAGATGGTTAAAAAATTGTTGGACCAACTAAACAATAGAATTAAATTAATTAAATGGTGAATTAATTTTTGAGTTGATGTGATTAACTATTTTTTAAATATTTAATAGATTCATTTTGATGAATTAATTTCAAAATTTATTAATGAAATTATTGTGATTAATTAATAGTTGGATTAATTAATGGGAGTTATTATTATGTAAGGATTAATGTTGACTATACATGATGGATGTGATATAATTGAAACATGTAAAATTGTGATTAATGTTTCTAGGTTAGGTACTATGGCACAAAGTTCACATATGTCTAATAACCATGTTTGGGACATGGAATGAGGCTCCAAATACACATAACAGTTGACAAGTGTGTGGAAAGGGATGAGAATCCAAATTCCCATGTAATATTGTGGTGTGGAATTGGGATTGATCTTCCAAATAACCCTGGGGTAAAATAAACGACATATTATAACCATGATATTAGCATTAGACTATGCTTCTAATTAAAGGTGATGTAAAATTGATAATGTAACATGGTTCAGACTCGAACATAGGTCTATATAGGTATTGTGAATTGGGTTTCCTTATGTTCCCTAGGGTTTATGTGGTTAAATAGAGAATAACTGATAAACGTGATGAATATTTACATATGAATTGAACATATTTATTTATACAATTCATAAACTATAATTGATTAGATTGTTTAGACACAATTAGAGGTGTCCTACTTATTTTTACTCAAATACTAGTCGACAATCCTAATTAGAACATGTATAGATTTAATGGTTTTAGGATAGGTTAAGCGCTAGGTCCCTATATTAGAAGGATGTGTTGGGATGAACAATGAATGATGGAAACATATGTGTTTCATAACCCTCTTGATATATCTCTGTTTCATTACATTTTTTATTCATTTTGACACATGGAATATAATTTTAAATGGGGTATCTACTTTTTAATTGAATATTTTATTTCATGTTTTTGTTATCATGGGATACTGATGTTGTACTATTTATTTCCATATGTTATTAATTTTTTGTTTCTTATTTTTTATTTGTTCAAATTTGATAAAGCGTGTATTTTATAACAAGGATTGAAATATCTTACCATCATTGCTAGTCAACAGCCTCTGGCATACATGGAGGTATGAATAAGGTCATGTGGTGGTATATCTTGGGGCACAAGGGCATAGTACATGACCATGGACATTAAATTGGTCTATCCTGATTTTTATATTTTTATTATCACCCAACTTATATATAATATATTTTTCAGTTCATTCGGAGTAAGTTGTTTTTTACTCTGGATTGTAATAACTTGTGGTTTAGTGGGATATGTCTAGGATTTGTGGTTTATGCCATCATTATATTTATAGTACATGTAGTTTCCCTTTATTTTTTTTACTATTGTTTGAAATTTCTTGTTTTCATTTAGTATTTTTATACATATGGGAAAGTGTTGATCTTTGTATCCATATAATCTCTCTTATACATATGTTTGCTTAATGTGTAATTCATCAAATTGTATGAATATTATATTGTTAGTTCTAGTCACACCATATGGGTCTACTGAAGGTGAGACCAAATAAATCACCATCTCCCTTCTTTCATTTTCTTCCCATTAGGGGTACACTTTTGCAGAAGGGTACATTAATGGGTGTATATTTATTTATGATAATAGAAAAAACATCCAAATAAAATGTAAAACTATATAACTCCATTGATTATATTTAGAAGACATGTCGGGGGTATGAAAAAACCAGTACAAACTAAAAATGCCTTGCCATGCTTAAAGAATGGATAAATAAAATGGAATTTTTGAAATGTATTAAGAGAAAGAATAATTGTGATCATTAAATAGTGGTTTAGGTTGATTGAAATAAAGGAAATGAATGGTATTCCTAGAAAATAGATGGTGGTTTCTCATAACATATGAATGGAAATTAAAATAAAATTTATAATTATTTATGGTATAATATAGGTTCATTAGGTTACTAAAATGAAAAACCACTAAATTTTTAAGGAACTGAATAAACAATGATTATTATCAATAAACCCAAGAATGTTACATTTTTATTGGTTAAATAAAAACATTTATAGTGTTTGTAAAACTAATTATAATGGAAATGAAATGTTAATTTATTTGAATGAGGATTCCATAGAAAAGATGAAGGATATAATAATTATTAAGGATATTTATCAATCAAATATATAAATATTTCTTATTTTTGATGATCATAATTCATGTTTCGTAAAAATAATGGAGGATAACAAGATTCAGCATGAAACAATAGTCTATTAGCTAAAAAATAATATGGATAATATTTTATGAAATTAATCAATAATAATTACACTATTATTATATTATAAAATACTTAACACATGTATTACATTTCAGAATGGAAAAGTGTCAAAAAAGAGTAAAATTTCGGTGGTAGTTGAAAAATCCTATTATTTTGGTAAACTCATATGTGTGTAGAATAAGGATATTCAAATCCAATAGCGAAGATAATTATTTCAATAGTTTTATAGATTTTTTAATAATCCCTAAAAATCAATAATGGTATATCATTATAGTATTTACAACTAATAATATATCAGAATAAACATATATAATTTTATTTGTATATATCAAGAAGCGTGGGATTGGAAATGAATATGAAACTCTATACACAACAAAGAAATTGAATCATTGGGTTTCAGAATAATATTTTCAAAACACGGGAAGACCAATCATATTTGAGAATGGAACATTAATATTCATTTAAGAAAATAATCAACTGTACATCCATAAATTCTAATTAAATTCATATTTTAACCAATTTCTTTTAAATCACCATATGTGTTATGGTCTTGTAAGAATAATTTCATAAAGAAAATAAAGGATCCGGGAAGAACATATAGTGCTCCACATTTCAATAATAATGAGTTTAATAAATTTTATCATAATTATAGTGGGTTTTTCATGTTATATCTTTTAATATTAGTTTTGAGGAATTTCGAAAATAAATCATATGTTATAGATATTAATATCTATTGTTGAACCTATTATCGTTTTATAATAAACAATTGAATTACAAGCATAAAATTTCTACTATGTTGTTCTGTCCAAAATTGGGGTTTTCTACTATGATATATATATTTTATATATAAAATATTCAAACCCCAAGAATGATAATTTATGGTACATAATTCAAAAAAAAATATTTTTTTCTTTTTTGGTGAACTCTCATTTGGATATGAAATGACCTTGTAACATTGTCTCAATATGACATGGTAGTGATGGTATGTCCTGGGATTTCTCAAATATTATATTCGTAGAATTTCATATAATTTTATTTTATTATTTAATTTTTATGTTTAATGAATGGAATTATTGTGACTTAATGGGGAGAAATTAAATTAATGTAATTAATATTCCTTCAACTAATATCTATTCACCTTCTACCATATTTCATCTAGGGTATATCTTCTTGGAATATGAATTTCAAACAATCCCAATCTCTATACATAATTGAGAATAATTTTACCACAATCTTAATGTTCTTGATTCCATTCATGGAGATGACAATAATGAAAATTTATGTATGTGAGAATATCATCAATATTTGATAAACTAAAAATGAGGAATACTTTTTTTATTTATCAGTTTACATCACAATATACTAAATCAAATATTAATATTTACGATAATATTTTCGATTATAAACATGAGTTCATTTGTGTTAAAAAATAATAAATGGGATAATCAAATGGATAATTTTGTAATAAATTAATCATTTACTCATGAGTGACATGGATTGAATTTTATATTTTTTTAATATATATTAGGGAATATTGATTATATGATAATTTTTATAACATGGAGAAAGTGGACTATGAATGGTATTTTTTTATAACACATGACGAAATAATATTTTTCACTATCTATATTAACATCATCGGTAATTATACGTTAATTATTTAAAATTTATTTCCTAGTTATGAAAGAGGGATGAATCACCCATGTCATATATTCATTTTATATCAAGTGTTATCTTTTATTATTTCCATAATGATTCTTTTTCATGGTTTTGAAATTTAATATGATTATTTAATTGTGATTCAATCAATTATTTGATATATTGTAAAATTTAAATAAAATGCATGTTAAAATTATCATTTTCCATTAAGGGATTTTTCATCATTAATAATCATATTTTCTTATATCATACTCGAATTCGTTGATGAACTAAAACATGATCCCATCATTGGGTGGTAGAGTATTCCTCTAAACACCACCATCTGAAAATGCTTTCTCTCATTCTTATTTCATGATTAAAATTAAGGTTATGTGATACTATAGTGGAGTAAAGGTAGATTATTCGTGGGACTCAGTGTAAAGATGAAATTAGAAGACTAGTTTAAATAATATATCAATGAATTGTGGATGGATAATGATTTGATGGTGATATAAGGAAAAATCATCAAGATGAGGTGTGATGGATTCTTGATAGTTGTTGGAGTCATGAAACATCATCAAAATTATCTTGATATAGAGGTAGTGACATGTTAAAAAATTTATATACATTCCAAAGTAAAATTTCATTATCAGATTCCATATAAATATCTAGGTTATAAACTTTTTGGTCCACTAATTGTAGATCTAGGGTATCACTCATTCCAAAATATCACAGTCCATGTGAATTCCTATCACATTGGTTGTATCTGAAAACTATTTACTTTTATGTGTAAATACATGCCTGATGAGATGATTGGATAGAACCCAAAATTATAACACCATTATCAATGTTTTTTATATTAGGTTTGGAGACATTGTTTATACAAGAGGAACATGAAAGTACCATCCATGTATTTACATATCATTCACTTTACAAATACATTCACGAATAGATAGGTTCTACATGATATAAATATCATAGAGACACATTGTCTTTAACAAATATGTTATGTATCCCGGATGAGGAAACTCTTTGTATACCTAAGTCATATGTTGAATAGCTTAAGGAGGATTACCCCCTGAACATTTTTTAGAAAAAAAGTACGACGAGATATTTATTGAATTATTAATGGTTTCTAAATTCCATGAACGTTTTTGAAATATGTATTTTTCTTTATTGTGTGTACGTACAAATTGGTATGAGTAGTAAAATTATCTCACACATTATAATATGATAAAAATTAAATTCTGGAAGTTTCAAGATCATAGATCCATTAAGGTCAAGGTAGGCTTTCGAGAAATTTATAGAATACAAGGAGTTTTGAATTCCCTAGTATGTTAGGGAATGGTCCCCTACATATATGGTTCGGGTATTCCACATTTAACATACTCAAGGTAGAAAAAAGTTAATAATATGAAAAAGGTGTTTAGGACCTCCCCTCATTTGTTGGTGCATGGTCCACCATCGGGGAATTTTTTACCAATATATATTTTTTGACCAGTTACACAATCAAAAAATTCGTTAATCCTTTGTATTTCTGGTGTGGTCCACTATAGGGTTATGTTACGCCATTGATTCATATCCATACCTTGTTCCCAGGTATGAAGACCTAAATGTAATGCATAAAAATAGAGTTTATATCATTGATGAATGAGTTTTTTGTATATGGAGTTTGGGTAAATCAATTAATTTATTAGGTGAATCCATGGGGATGATATTGATATAATAATGATCTATATGAATTTATCTCTCAATTTTCCATAAAGAATATATGAATATTTTTTATTAAGATAAAATCATTTTATAATTTCCTATTATGTTTTCAGGGAATTATATAGAGTAATTATAAACTCACCCTTCTGTGGTATTCTTTCACACTTAAGTTTTGTCTATGTAGACGATGCATAGATTGGTGTTATATTTGGTGGTTTAATAGATAAAGGATATAATGGATTTGGTTCTTATTATTTCTTGGTTATTTATATTTCTAGTGGAAACCACATTCTTATTAATGTGATATGGATATAATATGTACAAATAATCCAAGTTATTAATTATCTTGGGTTATTAGTCATATTTAATTTTCTTCTTTATGGGATTTTGTTTGTATATAATTTTGAAGTTATTTATATTAATGATGTACACTTGATGGTTATAAGATATATATAAATTATTTGATATATAATTTATATATAAATTTATAGTTATTTATAGGTGTACTGTTTAATTCTACACATATGTTTGATATGACATCATGATACTTTTAACTAGGCACTTACTACTAAAGGTGACATTGGGATGGAATATTTTAGCTAGTTCTCTCCCAATTTGGTTCATAGTAGATCAGGTTATGGAATAATTATATAAAATATTTTTTGGTCTTTTGGATTGATATTTGGTTTATAATTATTATGAGATTATTTTGAGATACATTAGGGTAACCATGTTATTTGGTCTTTAGATTAATTAATAGAATATTTAACATAGTGATTAGTTTTCCAATGAAATCATTCTTTTCACTAATACATTTTCAATTTTTTAGTAAACTAGAAGAATTGATAAAAAAAATTCAAGATTTAAAGGGATATTAAATGTATCATGTTTCATTTTAGATATATATTCATTCATGTTTTCATTGAGTCTTCTATTCTATATATTTTTTTATTAATATGGAAAGAAATTTGAAATATATGATTCAAATATATTTCCATCTAGGTTAGAAATATATGTATGGATTTTTTTAGCACAAGAATTAAATTTATAAAATTTATAATAGCCATTTGAGAGAATGGATTATACGTAATGGAAAAATAGGTACGGGTTTCCCAAAAGCATGGATAATTGTGTTGATCTCCATTAGCTTGAACATAGACTTGACCAACCTAAATCATAGATAGTGTTCCCCATAGTGTAGGAATATAATTATCAAATTATGAGTTCAATTCATGATATTTATATCCAAATACCCTTTCAATTTTAGATATAGATTTTCAATTATACATTATAGGACTAGAAGGAATTCTTAACTCATATCCTCTATGTGGTATCTTTCTACATGAATCTAATGGATGTTCCTTTTTTATGAGTCTCTTTTATGGTACAATAGGATATTATTTCCATTAATAATTAAGACTCAGGATGAGGGTACTATATCATTGATTGAGTTTTGTTTTTTGTTTTGGTAGTCATACTAGCTAATGACTATGAGAATGGTATAGGTAATAGAGGTTTTAGATATCTATCAATACAATACCTAATTACTCTCTGAGATTCATAGGCATCATGACATATACTGAGGATACTAATCATGGGGGATATCTCCTTATATTAAATATCAAGATTATCCTTTAAGAAGATATTCTAGTTGGGATTATACCACAGTGAATTCCACCTTATTATGTGGTATTGGTTTTATACAACATGATCACTGATTTTCCCTATAGGAAATGGGAAAATGAAATGCTATAATACATAAATCATGATCCAAATATATCTGTAATGTCTAGAAAAAAATTAACTTTGATTTCACTATATAGGTAATTAATATTCACGTTCCCGATCTACAGGATCGATAGAGGACGGACCACACAATGGGTCTTACATATAAGAATGAATGAAATTGTGATATATAAGTGTATATGGATATATGAATAGTGATTTTCAAATACAATGAATGACAAATGTTGGTTTTTTGGTAAAAATAGAGTATCTAGCTAGTAATTGTAGAGAACATATCGAGGTCCTCCTTAAGAAGGTCATGATAGCCTTATAAGAGCCCTCAAATGTATTAGAGCATCCATAGTTGTACGATGCGTTCATCACCCACTATATCCTACAAGATAATAATGATAGAATTATGGTGTTTTATGTGTATAGGACATATGTATGGAATAAGGAATTTTGCACTAAAAATTTTTCAAGCTACTATTTTCATTATGTCATTCATAGAATTTATACTCATCAATAGTGTTATGAGTTATTCAATTGTTTTCTATCTTATTTCATTCGATAAATAAAATATAGTTATCTCTATCAAAATTCAAAATATGGACACCTCAAATATGTAATAATTCATTTGAAAATATTTAATAAATGTTTTTTTAGTGGTAACGAAGTTAGTTCCTTGAATTTTAGCATTTTAGGATTTCAAAAATATATAGTATGTTAAATATATTATTTATTAGTCATGTTGGTATGAACATTATCGCTATAATAAATTAATTATAGAGTCTAAATTCATTCACATAAATTATTTATGAAATTATAGTTTCAATATTTAATTTATTATATTCTTGTAGAAAATTCACACACCCAATGACAACAAAATTATTAGATTTAATTCAAATAAAAATATTTTTTTTAATTTTCATGTGTTGTGTTGCATCTATGAAATGTAATTTTCATATAATGGATACATTATGTAGAAAATATTATGTGTTATAGATAATTATATAAACCAATATTATTTTTATGTCAAATGATTTATAGAAATATTTTAATTATTGTTTTAGTGAGTGAATTTTGTTAATTCACAGGGCGGATTTATGGAATTGAAATAACTTTTCTTCCAATAATATCAGTTATTCCACTGCCATTTTTCATTAGGTAAACCTCATAGAAAAAATTTATTTCTTCCTCCCACATTACACATACACAATAGGGAACAATTTGTAAACATTCATTATGTTGGTGGTTTTATTTACATAAAGTGAAAAAATGGGGATTATTTTATGAAATGTGGTCATAATGATTTAGTAAATCAGAAAAAACGTAACGAATAGTTTGTTAATTTTTTCACATTGATCTTCTCCATTAAAAACAATATTCTTCTAAAAGGAGACAATATAATGATGAACTTATTTTTTTTTTGATAAAAATAATATTTTAAATTATATACAGAATAATATTTAAATAAATTATTATTTCATTTATGTCATATGAAATTAATACATTTTTTTTCAAATACATTTGAAATCTATTAAATTTAATATTTATGAATGTTTATGACTTGTAATGAATGGGGATTCATTAGAAATTTTAATAAATAATATAATTACATTATTTTATTAATACATTATAAATTAATATTATACCTTATTATGTGTTGTTTAGGTGTTATTATAGCCTAATTGTTTAATAATTTCATTCCAATAATTGGATAATTATAGGGATTATTCCCCCATGGATTTGAAGAATTTTTATCTAGGTATTACTTTTAGTTATTTCACCAATGATGACATCTAATAGTGATTATTTTATTATTTATTTATAGTGAATAAAATTATTACATTGATAATTATTATATTTAGGAAACTAAATGCTAATTTAATATTCAGTTTACATTGATATATTTGTTATATGAAAAAATTGGTTTATTTTTATCCTATAATTACATTATTTATCTAACTAAAACATTACATCATCATTTGGTTGTAAGGTATTGAAATGGACACCAACTTCTTTGTAAGAATTATCATGTTCTTCACAATTAATTAAGATTATGGTCTAAAAATAATAAATTGGAGGATAAATGATGTATTCATGGGTTTAGTCAAATGTAGTCAATGATGTGAATAGTTTTAGGAATGATTGTAATAATGATGGTTGGTAATGTGATTGACAATTATATGATGATGAAAATCATCATTTAGAGGTTAAATGGAGTGCATGTAGCTATTGAAGTAGAGTATAACCTTTAAAGTGTCTATATTTGGAGGAAACAGAGTATTTTAGGAAGTTTAATGCAATATTGAGTAATATTATCAAATTGTAATCCATCTAAACCTCTAGGATACAATTTAGGTTGTATAAAAGATATTGATATAGCATTCTTCTATTTTATAAAAACCATACACCAAGTGAATAAATATTAACATTACATATGTCTCAAACTGTGTACATTTACATGTAACTACATACATGAAAATACTTTGAGATAGATCCCTTTTATTTGTACATTATTATACAACCCATGAACATTAGTTAAGTTGGATTTTCCTATAAAATATTTACATTAAATATCATTTATGGGTTAAAATTTTGAATAATTCTAGCTATCTCTAAGACTATATAGGTGATACATTGTTTGAAATTTATATATATTTTGTGTGCATAAGGATGGTTTCATGTAAAATCAACAAGGATTGTCCAAATGTATCAATAGAAAATTCCAACAAGTCTGAGGATCCTTAAATTGCATGTACACTACTATTCATGAAGTGTATTGGGTTATTTTATTTGTTCTTCATGATTTCACGATTGTGTGACAATTTTTTACATATTTGTTTTCCATTATTGGTATTTTAAATTAATTTAAATCTAGTATAATCCTAATAGACATTGAGTGTTGGTCATTTTATAGTTCATGTTTTTCAAGGATCTCGGTTCTATTGAGGGTGTGGTAGATTAAAAGTAAGATGATTGAACTATAAAAGAATGTAGGTATTCCCCATGTATCAGGGAATGATCCAACGCATTGAGGGTATATATAGACCCTTATTACATTAACATTACATGGTATAAGTCCAATATAATAAATTGAGATAATACACTCTTCTATATGTTTTTATAGGTTCATATATCCGTGAATTTTTTATTCCCCCATATAATTGTGTATGGTACATCTTCTATTGAGTTATGATCCCCACATATATTAGGCATGATCATATATTTGGTTCATATTATCTATCGATTGACAACAAAAATTCTAAATATGGTGTGGTCCCCCAATATTGATGAATGTACTTTTATTTAATTTATTTGAATATTTTGTTATTTGGTTGATATGTCATATGTAAATCATGGCCTTTATTAGGTGAATCTATGACTTTTTAGTGGTTTGGAGCAATAGTTAACTTAAATTTAATTATATACATTCCATTAAATTTTATTTCGATAGAAATTCTAATATAATATCCTTTTATAATTTCATCCAGTATTTTCGTGCATCTTATATTGTAGTATTATACTAACTAATTCATGGACCTCTTTCCAACACATTTTTTTTTGAAAATTATTCCCAATTTTATGTCGGAATCGGTTTTTGAAGTGCTAGACGAGTTGGTAAAGATTGTGCTTAGAGATGTTTTTTGTTTCTTGTTTATGGATGTGATCATATTATTATTGATGGGTCATGTATTTCATTGTATCATTGATCCTTTTAGTTATTATATTGGGATATATAAATTGTCCAATTAAATTATTTAATGTTTTATTTTTCTATTACATTGTTGGAATATTTAATATAATGATTTACTATAATTGATTATATTATATATTATCCAGCATTGTTATGTATTTCTTCAGGGATATACATATATGTTTTTATTTTAATAGGAGATGATATCCCTTAATTTTGATATGGCTTCATGTGGAATTTTGAAAACCCCTGACCAATTAGTGGAAGGCCTAGGGTGGAATACTCTATTACTTCAAATTTAGTTTGGGTCATAGTTATTTGATCCTTTCTATCACATTATATATGATGATTAAATACAACCATTTAGGAATATTTTTTATAAGAGATATGATAAAGAAAGAATTCATGGGAGTATATACAGTGGAAGAAGTGACTACTGATACATGATCACTATAAAAAACTAATAGTATAATGGATGTTTTTTTATCTAGTGGTGGCTTAAACCACTAATATATAGTTCTATGATGGATTCAAAAATTAGTTGGTAAAAATATTGTCACAAATCAACATGTGGCGGTTTCATCCATTTAGTGGAGGTTTTTGGAATGTTTCGTAGAAGATGTATCTTGCGGTGGTATTCATTTTTTTTGTATCGGTTTTCACTTTCAAAAATAACTAGGATTTAGCAGTGGTTTTCAACGGAAATAAGATTATGGCCTATTTTACTGAAACAACCTAGCACTAATATGGATAAAACTGCTATTATGAAATATTTTATCATATTTAGTGAAGGTTTTTACCGCCCCTCATATAAAAATACCATAAACTAGTGGAATTTTAAACCACTGTGAAAAAATATCTATATCTAGTGGCAGTTTGAGCCACCGCTATATCTTGAATTAAAAAAACCAGTAGATTCAGAAGCCCCAAAACCTGGAGCGAGAACAAAAAAACAGTTCCACTAAAATTTTTAACATATCATCAAATATATCATCAACATACAAGTAAAACAACATGTTAAAACTAAATAATCAATATATGTGGATTCACAATTAAACAGAATGAGTCAAAATATGACTGAGGGAAACAAAACATTGAAAGAAATAATAAATTTCTCAATACATTGAATGAATCAACCAAAACACAAATCATTAAAATAATAAACCTATATATAAAAGAGAGACAAAAAAAATACACCATATAAGATCATATAGAAATTTAAATCTCCATAGCCAATTGAAACATAACATATATTCACATGTTTGTACAATATATACATATGGGACCCATTGTCCCAATATCATCTAAAATATAAGAAATAGTAAACAAATACCAACATTGGTAGTACATATACATGAAAAAACACTTTCCACTAATCATTTCACAATGATGAACTCTTCTCGTCATCCTCTTCATCTCAATCCCTACTTCGTACTTCTGACAGTAGTAATGAAATTATATTTAAAATTAAACAATGTTGAATATTTATATTTAAAAATATAATAAATAAAATTTTGTGAACTAAATGAATTTGAAGTTGTGTGATTTTATTTCTCACCGCCGTTTATCACATGAAATCTCTATTTTTCTACCATAGAGCTCAAATGATAGTAATCCTAAACCCATCTGCGCAATAGACCAGGATGCCCCTTCCAAATTACTTTACCAATAGGGTCATCTTGGGAGATTGTGTTGGATTTGTGGGTTTTACATACCATTTCCCCTTAATTTAAAACTATAAATCAAATAATTTTATTATTATAATCAATATATGTTAACATAATTACAACTGATAACATGTTATTATAATAAAAAATGAATTAATATCCCAACTTCATCGGCAATATGAATAAAAAACTCCCATTTGATTTTTTTATTAACATTTAACCACACATCTGTTCAGGGTGCATGGTTTCCTAAACAAGGTGACTTCATTAATGAAAGATAAATAAAATAATTAATATATTAAACATATAAAATATTATAACAAATGATTAAACTAATGAAAAGATTATCATTGTCGATCAACATCCATAAAAACTCATTAACACTGCAGTGTGAGTATAATGCTTCCTTTGAATTCATATTATTTAATAAAACAAAATTATTATTACATAATGTATTATGAAAAAATAATGTACCAAAAAATAGAAATTATAACAAATGCACAGTACTAAAAAATTAATTATACATAACAATGATAATGAGTGACTACACAAAAAACATATGTGGTTGATAAATGACGGGATAATTATACATACAATCACTTTCACCTTCAATCATGTCAGTTTTCAACTCCATCACTAATTTATCTACTTATTCTACTCTTGAAAAGACTAATATTATCAATATCATGATGAAAAAATAAGTCTCCTTCTTGTTGTTGGGGGGATTCAATGTTAGAGGTCAAATCTTCCACTTCATGACCTCCACCATACAAGTCTCTTTGTTTTACGAGAGAAAATAAACCCCACCCTTCATCCCCAAAAACATTTATATAATATATCATTTTACATTACAATGATAAGATATCTAGATCATGTATTTCATGGTCACCTACATCTAACAAGAGAGAGATGATCATAGAAGTAAACTGCAAGAAATAGCCTTTAACACCACTAATAATATCCACCCAATTGAATTTTAATAAAACAACTAAAAAATCATGTGGAAGTTTAATTCGATAATATCAGTCAATTTTCTATAGTATTCCACATTATAGAATGTAAATATTTCACTATTATGTGTTTTCAAACCCTTATCCTGATCAACTGTACAGATTAAAAATCCATTCACTTTGTAAGTGTCTTACTTTTTATCTATATTTATAGGACCTCAATAAAGAAAAGTCAATTATTTTAAAAACTGTGCTTGAGTATCAGTATTCAGGTTCTAAAAAAATTAGATACATTATATGATTTACAAAATATATTTATCTTCCTAATATTCATATTGATTATAATATTTATCAACTTACACATCATACAAAAAATTATACAAGATCTTTATTAACAGCTTTTGTTATATCTTTCTCATTTCATCTTCATCCTATCATTCATCTCTTTTTTTGTATCCTCAACTATTTAATAAATGGTTTTATAATTTCACTATTTAAAATCACATATCTATTTGTCTGTAATAATTCCATTTCTATTAGTGTAACATTTGAGAACCTTCCAACTAATCAGTCAATAACTGGAAAATTTTTTGATTTCCCATGTATTTCAGATAGAACTGATGTGTCATCAATACATCAATCTTGATTGAATCTTGTCTCAATGTCATCCAAGTATCAAGAAAAAAAATTAATACACTCCACTTCAAAATGTACTTTAGAAATAGAGCCTTCATGTTGTTTTTCATTTTTCACGTATGATTTCAAATGCCCATGATATTTGGGAAATAAAATAAAATACTTAATTATGTATTTAATGAAGTTCATGAATTGTTTAGTGAAATAATATATATATATATATGATTAATGTACCTCTTAATTGGATACATCCATCAACAATGTATGGTGCCACCTAATTTAGTTTATTCAACCAAATGTAGGATTAAATTCATCATGATATTAAAAAACGACGAACATAAGATCATCTCCATGGCACAAAGTGTCAATATAAATCTCTCCTAAATATTTTCCATATTAAATTGTTTTATATTTTACTCACATGTTTTTCAAAGAAATATGTATAATTGGGTTACTATATTACTAACATTTTCATTTAATAATTTACGCAATTCCAATTGATGTAATTGCTATAAAAAAATGTGAATAGTGGATTTTCAATAAATGTAACATAAAATTCTATAAGTCAAAAAACCTTGAGATGTTTCTTGAATGACCATGAGATGTGTTCACATGTTTTATAATTCAATGGAATGTATCTTTTTCACTATTTTTTATTGAAAAAAGTTTTATAGCATACTTTCCATTCTTATCTGACCATAGATCACTCGTTATTTTCATTACTTGTATGTATTTTTTAGAATTGATATGATCATTATACATTGCATTCTCAATAAGAAATTTAAAGATAAATTTTCAAAAACATTCTTCTCAATATTCACCACTTCATTATTATTCCATATAAAATTAAATTTCCAATACATATGTTAAATGAATATTTTTTTCTTTCATTTTTGTCTACTGATTTCACACGATGATGCACTTTAAACTAATATCCCAAAATCATTCTAATGATGCACCTTCCTTAGTTTTGTTTGAAAATTTCCATGTTATGTCAATATTTCAAATCATGTAAACAATTTTGGTGTTGGTATACAATCAACGAAACAATTTAATTTTGATTTTTTTAGCCAAAATCATTGAGATACATCAAGAAATCACTAAGGACACGAGAATCACCATTTTCTACAATGTGGTAGCTGCTCGGGCTCCAAATCAATGTTAAAAAAAATGATTAGATAAACAATTCTATGTGTTACATTTAGATAAATTCCCATGTCTAGGGATGTCACTAATGTTCCACTTTAGAGAAGATAGTGTTTTGAACAGTGTTATAGAATATTTGTCATATGTCTCCACATTTTTGCTCCATAAAACCTATAATTCTTAAATTAATGGATGCACGAATATATAAATATCATTTATAGTAATTTTTTTCTTGGAATAATCATCGAAATGATAAAATATGTTTGATGGATACACATCCATGGTGGTAGATTGTAAGGGAACAAAACAACCAGAAAAATGCAATAACTAGTACTAAATGTCCCAAAGGGGTTCAATCCATCGGCATAAAATCCCAATAGAATATTCCTAGGATAAGATGATAAATTTAGATTTTTTTAATCAAATGACTTCCAAAAATTTGAATCTCTTTTATGTCACATTAACCCATCATTGTTATTATCTTTAGAATTCCACTTCTTGTGTTCGGTAGTTTTCAATGACTTAAATAATCAGTGTAATCGAGACATTAAATGAATGTAACACAAAACCTTTGTAGGTGTGTTCATTTTCATCATAACCATGGTAGTAGGATGATTCAGTCTTCCAACATAACCCATAGACTGCCATCTAGTAGAAGAATATTTTTTATAATCCAGTATGCTAAAATCCTCTCCCCACTAAAGCATACAATCATTGGGACACACATGATTTTTTGTATAATTCCAATAAAGATTGCAAAAAAACATTTTCCATATCATTAAATGAATCAAGGATATTTACTTATGTAAATTCATCATGCAACAATGCCAATAACATGGATAATTCTTTATTTGTAATTCCATTCAATTATTTGATATGGTAAAACATCAGCAAAAAATATTGTTTTGAATATTTTAAACATCCCATATAAAACTCAAGAATTAGATCATAAACTAAACCATGAATCATATCTATCATTTCAGTGATGTTTTCTCTTACATTATTCTCCAAATAATCACGATGATGATCCAATGTTATGTTACAATCATGATCGGGTTTTTCTATAGTCCCAAAAACATCACATGTCACATTATTATTCTGAGCACGCTAAAATTGTTGTCATGATAAGTTTTGAAGTATATGGTCTTGTCGTGTAAATCCCAATTCTTGATTTATTAGGTTTTTCATTTTATTTTCCACAGTCCATGATTTTAGGAGCTTATTCTGGGAATTGACATCAGTGTACAACCTTTTGGTAATGTCTGATTTTTCATTCGAAATCCAACACAAATAATGAGAAGGTAATTGCATCAATATCATGTTTTCTTAAACATCATCACTCTTCGAAATTATTTTAAATTTATATTTGGGATATGTATATATTACTTTCCCAAAAACATATCTATTATAAATTGAAAAAAAAATAAAAAAATCATTCATTCCTTTAGTATAGTTAGTTTTTTTCCATGGTAATGCAAGACAAATTTTATCTATATATATCACAATGTGACTACACATTGTGAAAAAAAATTAAACACATACAAATTAATAAATAAGAAAATGGTATCATATATACAAGTTAAATAAAATATTATTATGTTATATAATAATACAAAACCATTCAAATTTACATATTACCATTTATGAAATAAGAATTATAGACTCTTATGAAAAATAATAAAATTATTTTAAATATCAGAATATGTTGAAGATGAAATTGGTGGAGAATAGTGAACATCGACCCCTATTTAATTGATATAGAACAAGTTAATATAGGGAAACTTAAAATGCCTCAACAAATCAATATGATGAATCAATTATGATCTAAATTTCTTTCGTATTCTTTATCTACATATTTCCTTAACTTTTATTTATATTAAAAACAAAAATGGATAAAATTATTTATAAATACATTGAATTATCTATATATGGGTGTTTTTTAATTCATCAGCATACATTTTAAGCCTAAAAAATGTGAAATCCAAATAATATAAAAGAAACAAAAAATTAAAACCACCGTCAATAAATATGGTTAATAATATTTATCCATAATCAAATAACATTATTTTCATTAAAGGAAAATTCTCAAGCCATAGAGTTCCCACCATTGTAAATCAATTTAGTTGAAAACATCATCTTTAATTCATTTGTTTTATAGAAAACCCTAATTGGAGTTTTATCAAACATGAAACTAGCATAATTACATTTAAAATTAAAATACCTTATCATTATGAATTAATTTGATTTTTCCATAAGCAATACATGGGAAAGTGCAGTTTTTCATGATAAAACATTTAAAAGTATCTAATACAATAGTTTTTATGTCAATTAAAACATGTTTAAAAAGAAAATAATTAAATTAACTCCCAAATTATAGGTAGGGTGTGGAGACACCTACCTCAATGAAAAAAATCACATCACCTTCAAGGAATAAAAGAATATGAGGTCACAAGAGGAACTTCACAATACCTTGAAAATGGAGACCCCAATTTAATACATCCCAAGGCATGAGGTTCAAACACAATTTTTGGTAGGGTTACAGAAGAGGTAATAACCAAGGATGAGATAAAGTGAATAAATAATGATAAGAGTAAAGAGACCCTCACCTTATGATTTGAATGAGTGACACTAATATGTCACTTAGATTACAATATGAAAGGACAGGAGAGGGAAAGAGTTTGTAGATTTTGGTATCTGGAGCATCCTGTTCAATGTGGGGAATGAAATTATGGAAAAAATAATTATGAAAAAAAACAAAAAAAAACAATTCCTTATTTCAAGCATGTTTTATTGTTTACCTACTTAGTTTACATTCATGGTTTAAAATCCTTGTGGAAACTATAAGTATAAAATTTCATATAATATTCATCCCGAAACACATTAAAAATAATTAAATATATAATATAATAAATTTATCAATAGAAAAATGTGAATAAGGTGTTACAACATGTGTAGTAGTCCATTGGGGCTTCTTCTTCCCACACACTATAGGCACCATTATACTGTATATTGATCTTGTATTGTTTCACTCGATTAAATGATAGTATCAAATATGAGGTATTGAGTTTATTGTATTTTTGATTTGGTTTTAGAGGAGTTTTATAGGTGGTAGATACCCCCTATTGAAATTGAGATGAGTTACGATAGTTCATGTTTTGGTCACTTTTGGTCATTTATTTTGGTATATCATATATACTCAGCCTAATAGGCTTAATAACACATTGTTTCCATTATTTTAGAATTATTTATGTACATGTTGTATTATATTTGAATGTTACTTCATATTTACATATCTTATTGAGTGGATATTTCATGTTTGGTTATATGCTATTTTAATTTTTTTATCATGTATATATGACCCATAAATTTAATGGAAGTCTATTCTGAGTTTTTGGGTGGAAGCCACTTGTCTTATATTATATTTTATCTGGTGAAATCCTTCATAATAGAGTATGTTTGATTCTAAAGAACTAATTTCTTTTCTTTTTTGATCAGGAATTCACCTTTGGCCTTGTAGTGGGATGAATCAATGATTTATAGGGGTAATATTGGGTTGGATTATTACATGTGAGCTACTAAAACATCATCCTTTATCCCTCTCTATTATATTTACTTACATTATGGTTCTCCACATTAAAAATATAATCAAGGAATCTAGGATCATTTACGATTCAATAACTCTATATACAGCTTTCCAGTATAACAAAAAATTCATTTATAAATATGGAACAACTAGATTTCTAATGTTCTATAAAGACCTATAATTAATCCATTATAAAATATTTCATTATTACATTATAGATCAATGAAAAATCCAAAATAATACTATTATAACTATGTAAATTTATCTTCATATATCATAGTATATACTTTATTCCTCTACTTTAGTATAAGGAATTTTCATCTCATCGTGATTTATACTTTTTTAGGGAAGTGTTTCTCAAGGAACAACCACATGAAATCACACACTAACATCAATTTAATGCCCTATTTACTATTTAAATTATTTATTAATGCACAACATTGATAAAAAATTATTTCAAGATGATAAATTGTCCGAATAATATTATATTGTTCATATTTTTCCAATATATTAACTATCTTTTCGATTGATGATACCCACCATTAAACTATAAGTGGATCAATGGGACCACAAAATAAAATAGTTCATTTAATATGGTCAATTCCATGATGAGGTAGGAAATTCCATTTGGTTTTGGTTATAATCCAAAACACCATTCATTATGTTAATACAACCTTGATGTTTTCAATATTATCACCCATGATGTTTTTGAACATATAGATAATCGTAACGTTGATTATTGAATCCATGACATCATGCATTATATCGCTTCATCTCTTTCCTCCATCAATATTGGAAATTTTAAAAAAATTAATTAGGATAAAAATTAAAAAAATTGAGTATAATATTATATCCCCCACACACTTACACTGGATCTAATGAACTAACATTTATCTCCATGGGTTTTAATTCCAATTACCTAATGTTCCTCAGTGACATGTTATGTAATACTGTGAAGGGGTTTCAATTAATATTACTAATTATTTATAATTTCCATTCTAAATAACCATATTAAACTAGTTAATGTCATGAACCCCTTGACTTTAGAAACTATCCCTTACCCATTTGAAAAAACAAACATAAACACAAGGAACATAAATCTTTCACAAGGTTCACCTCTGATGTGAGTGACTTTTTCATTTATTCTCCCAAGATAATTTTACAACATAGTTGTATCAATAATGTAATAATGTTATTAATGTAGGGTATGTGTAATCCTTAACATAAATGTATTCTCCAATAAAAAAGTCTCTTCCATTTCTTGATACTGGATATATCTAGTTTATAATGGTTTCTGAATTTGAAATGAAAATACATTTCATACTCTCTAGATTGACTCAACAAAAAATATATTTCATTGATTTGAGCCTCTATAATATTAAAAATAAATTCAATTTTCCTCTTGATTTAAGAACATGATGTACAGATGATTTACTAATCAATTTTAAATTTCTAGTCTAACATAATTCCTCATAAAACACTATTCATAAAATTGTTTTCTATTTTCTGAATCTCAAAATACCATGATGATATTTTAAAATATTAAAAATTTGAAAATATATGAAAATAAGTAATAAAATGATATCTATATTTTAAACTATTCAAAATGATAACCATGGAATCATATAGTTTGGTCATCATAATTAGAGTCAAAACTATTCTTTTTTATTTACTAGAACTATAAACAATATATCCAAAAATATATTATTTGAATATATATATAGTTAAATAACCTCCAAAATCATATTCATGGATCCAAAACCATATAATAGAGGGGTGGAAAGGCTCAGAACCTACAATGAGAAGCAATGAGGCTCGGGACCAGAAGCGAGGCGCGGCGAAGGGAACCGATGCTCAGGGCTGATAGCGAGGTGCGACGAAGGGGCACTGTGAGGGTAGGGCTATGAGGGTATGGGGGTTCAGGGTGTCGTAAGGGTTAGGATAGTGTGGGTTTTGGGAGATATGTGACTGGATTTTGAAAAAAAATAGAGTTTTAGTATCAATTTATTAAACTGATGCTAAAAACATCCTATAAACACTGATTTTGGTGTAGTGTAATCTGATGTGAATGACAATTGGAAAATTTAATATATTTATTATTGAAAAAATATATCAAGGACATTATTAATTCCTCATTGATAATTAATTTTATGAATATATATAAATTGAGAAACATGATACTATATCAGATGATTGAGTTCTTTTTCATAATTTTAATTTTAATTTAGAAATTTCTATATTTCAATAAGGTATAAAACAAACATTTTCTTTTCAATAAATGCATTGAATATATTATGATCATTAATATATTCAATGGTTTAGAGACAACATTGTAAAATACTAAATAATCTTGATAATTTCAAAAACTATCTAAACAATCTCACAAATTCAACCAATTAATGTTGAATAATATATAAACCCTGAACATTAGGCTATAACGATATAAGAATAAATAAACAAAATATATAAGAATTGAATGTGCTAATTTATTTCATATATAAATGAGAAAAATGTGAATGGGTAAAATGGTTTATTAAGATCTTCAAAAAGAAATGTAAATTGTCATGGAAGAAAATTTATCTTATTTACATAATAATGTTAAATTGACGGTGAAAATATTTTTAATAATTTCTCTCTATTAATAATTCATGAAATTATAAAAATATTTATTAACATCTATACTGAATGACTACAATGTTTTCTAATTTTTTTTAAATCAACATTTCAAAATGTGAACCTATATAAGATGTCTATATTTAGAAACAAAAGGGATTTATCCGTAATGTTGATGGTTATTAATTATTAAATATGGATATGGAATTATATCATCTATGATAACTTCCACGACCATTTTATTTGACGATTTATGGTATCTTAAGGATCATGAAATTGAAGATAGGGAAAATAGATTCAAATATATCTCAAATTGCATATAATAAACCCTCAATTATGTAATTGAAATGATTTTTAATGGAAACAAAGAAAGAGAATGGTAGTTATATTCTTCCAAAATAAGGATTTGATTTGAAATGTTTATGATATATGAGAATGTTTTTTCATATGACATAAAAGGACTAATACATCATGTTCACATTTTCTATAAAAAGTCTATAATTCTCATGATAATTAGAAAATGTTTGAAATGTAATTTTCAGGATATTTTCCCACTACCAAATCCATCAATTTTTTTTGCATGCATGTAGATGCTATAAATGTTAATAAATTGTATTTATAAATTATAGTTTTTTTCTATATTAAATTATTTCATGAATAAAAATTTTGTTTTCAGTTACACAATTTGAATGATTACAAAATAACATGATTAATGAAATTTTTTATAAAAATAGATCTTTTCCTACAATAACTAAACTATTTATTATACCCTAATTTATGATAATATTATGACCGTATTGATTTATGGGTATACTAATACAGATTTTTTTTCGATATACGGGATGGAATCCTAGAGGTGTTTTCATTAATGGGGGAATATATGCAACATTTCACAACATGAATAATGTTTTTTTAACTCTTGGATCAATGGATTTTGTGTATATTGTGGAATCAGGTGCCATAACAAATGTTATATTCATAATGTTAGAGTTTGAAGACACATGGGATGATATTTCATACACATTGATGATTTGGGGTGATAATCAATGTCTGATCAAAATCTTGAAGGAATTATTAGATTATTCATAGTAAAAAAATAATAACATCAAATGAAAATTTATCATGGAGAATGTGAATGATCCTGATATCACCATATAATAGGTTTCATTAT
Organism: Viscum album; assembly: GCA_963277665.1. Taxonomy (NCBI): domain Eukaryota; kingdom Viridiplantae; phylum Streptophyta; class Magnoliopsida; order Santalales; family Viscaceae; genus Viscum; species Viscum album. Next base: position 853,071,933 of record OY728159.1, read on the forward strand.
GGAATAGGATATTAATGAATCCTATTTCAAAGGAATAACAGTCACAAACCAACTTAGGTACCAAGGTAACCTGATAACCGGGCAGGCCCTGGAATATCCCAAAGCATGTTTCTGATCCCCATGAGTTGGTGGTTATTGACTGGAATCACATAACATGCATGTGGATATTATTTTTCCACCAACAATACATGAATAATAGAAACCAGACAGTATTCATAATAAAATAATCACCTCTGGGAGTAATGTTCAAGAAGTCCACAAGTCATAAACCAGCCCAAAATCACTACAACCAAATTATGAAAATGGAAAAATAGCCCCAAGGTCCCTAATTAAAGAACCCCCAAAGCCCTAAGCTCAAAATTTGTATCCTCCTCCAAGAGATCCCTTCACATTTCTCGAACCTATATGATGAAATTCAATAAATACCCAAAGGAAAATTTAGGGTGTGAGATTAATCTGAGTTAGATACCATCGAAAATATCAATTTTATTTCACAAAAAAAATAAATTATCAAATGCGAAAACATTTTCTCTATCCTGGGTATTTATAAGATTATCATTTAACTTATCACATGTGATGATAATTTATCTCACCGGGATAAGTTTCAAATTAAATAAATATATTATCTCATGAGATAATATTTCTCTTTCATGGATAATTTTCAATTTATCATTAGGTCAATGCATGTGCTCAAAATTTTCCATCGAATAATTATTTTTTATAAACTCATAATTATAGTTTTAATAGTATTAATAATTAACCTTTGATAATCTTGAAATTATCATTCAATTATTATATTAATTATCCTTTGATAATATATGTTAAAAGTTATCTTGGATATTTCCATGCAATTGATAATTGGTAATTTATTGCAATTATAACTCAATAATTCTTAACAATTATCTTTTGATAAATTCAATATAACTATCTTTTTGAATATTTAATACAATAATCTGATAAAAAAATTAATAATTTCATTTAAAAAGTCATTAAATAATCTGGTGGTATTGTCATTGATATATTCTTATAATCTCGTTTACAATTTATCCTTATATAAATATTTTTTGATAATTGTTCAGAAATTATCCATAAATAATTTATAAATTATCTTTTGATAATTTATTTTCAACGATCAATTAAAATGTGAAAAATCAGATCGAGGAATACCTTGTTACCTTCGAAACAAAAAATATTCTTTTGATTCTATTCGTCGAGTCGAATTCATTTGTATCGATGACAGGAAATTACAATAATTAATGAAAAAGTTATTGAAGAGATAATATTTGGACAATAAAACAAAATAGAAGGTAATTAAATAAAATTAAAACAAGTAAAAATACATGGGAAGAATAAAACATCATGCATCGTAGGAGATAAAGAGATTGAAAATCAAAATTGGATCAACCAAAGTCTTCCGATCAAGTGAGAGAGAGATCTAGGATCACATAAACTCTACTGAATGAACGATGGAAGGGAAAAGTAGGTCGGATGTTTGATACAATGTTCATCTGTGTTGCATTAAATGTAAGATTTAGAAACACCACATTTAATCAACCTTTCCACACAAACATGATGAAGAGAACATTATTTTCCCCATATAATGCTTTAAAAATATTTAAACTATTCAAAACCGTATTACTTCTATGATTTTAGATCGACCAGTGTGATGAAAGGTGGTTTTTGATGCATATTGAAGATAATGAATAGTTAAATTATTTATTTATAATTTATATTTTAATTATTTATCATAAATATTAAAGGAAACTAAACATCTATTGCACATTAAATTTTTACCCTGTCTAGGGTAAACCCCTCGTTCCAGACCCAACAGTGGTCTCATATTTTTTATAGGATGCACTATTTTATGGATATTAATGATATATTAATCAAAATTCTTAATTAATTATTAATTTAAATAATAAGGGATATTTTTGTGAGTGGGTTATCCAAATTCCCGATACTAACAAATCTTATAACTTGTCAAGGATAATCCCCTAATTTTAGACACATAGGTGGTCGTAGATTTCCCAAAAGACAACCATTTTTGATATATTTAATTATTTATAATAAATAATATATTAAATATTAATTAGTAACCTTTTCTCATGAGGGAGGAATCCAAATTTCATGTGCTATCGAATGTAAAACCCCTTATAGGGTAGATACCACATTTCATACATAATATTATGCTCAGATTTCTCATACAAAAGTCCACTTTGGAGTTATTCAAATATTTTGAATAAATCACATGTACATAACATAATAAAATAAATAAATTTATTATGTCCTCTCCATGGATTTTAATATCTCAAAAACTCATACTTACTCAGTGTTTAACTCAGTAAATATTTAATAGAATATTCTAGAGTATTAATTGGGTGTTTTAAAATTCTACAACATGTTTAATAAAAAATAAAACTTTTCACTAATAAATTATTTTTTTTAATTTAACATAGTAATAATTTAACAACTGATGGTTTGGGAATACCTGATACAGTATCAGGAAGTTACATCCTCCCTACCATAGGAACTTTTTGTTTCTAAAATTCTATGATGAAGCCTCCATGTTAAAGAAATAACACTTTTATCTTATCGGTGTCTCCCTCTCTCACGTCTCATGAGAATTAGAACCACGATTCCATATCATAAAGACTAATGGTATCATCCTCCCACAAAGTATCTTGGTCTCAGAATCAATAACCATGTCTGGTCTTTTAGTCACAGATAAAATAGGTTCCACTTCACAATCACACTAAATCATAACATGAGATGAGTCAGATAAATGTTTTGGAAGCTATTATACATGAAACACATTAATTATCATCATCGGTTATGGATTTATTAATAAATGGTAATAAACATTACCCACCTAATAAAAAACCTCAAAAATTCCAACAAAACATGGAAAAAGCATCTCTTGCCTCTCAATCCATCGATGACCCAGCTGGAGTGAAATCATCATGAATACTTGGTAACCAAAACTATTACATAACGTCTTGGAACATCATAGTGCTTCTTGGGTGCACAACCCATTGGAGATTATTATAATATCACATTATGGCCTTCCTTGTCACTAGTTGTGGAACATAATGATTTTGATAACACATAACACTCTCTTTGGAGAACGACCATTGGGAACCAGTCTCTCCACCATAAAGAGAGTCCCTAATGCTTGCAGAATTTGTCAACAAGCTTATATTATGGATTAATTATCATGGACATAGTAGTTGTTAGTGAACCATTAATTTTCATGGAGGATAGAACCTACACCGCCCAATATGAAACACTTGGGTGAAAATGGATTTATCAAAGAAGATTTTCCAACTAAAAAATTAGTTATTTCAGTTCACTTGGAACAATTTAGTAAGAGGGTAAACAAACTTCTTGAATATCAGGCATCAAGTCAATGAAAAAATCATCTTTTCTTAAAGAGTGGTAATCTAGAAATATCATAAGGAAACACATTATCAAACTAGAAGACAAATGAAGGGAGATTACTACTACAAATCAGAAGAATACATTAATATTACCTTCCCCAACTCTCTATAAGAGGTTCTGGACCAGCTCGAACTTGGATCTCAATATCCTTGAATGAAAACTGACACGCCAATTGGTGTGGTAAGGTCGACCCATTGAAGATAACAATCAATCCCGGATTTATTGGAAATGATCCAATCCACCCCTAATATTATGTATAGATATTTCATGTTGAGTACAAAAATAACAAAGAATGTTTAAAATATGATATAGAAAACACAAAAGTAGGACTATGGTGACCCTTATCTCACATCACTCCAAGGGGTGTAGTAATATTAATTGGAAAAGATAAAATCTCAATAGGATGATTAATAAGATTAATTATATGGGTTGGAAAAATAGAGTTAGATGCACCGGTATCAAATATACTCGTCCCTAAATATGTGTATATAGAAATGATAGATATCAAGGTCGTTGAACCAGTATAAGCTTCCTCTAGATACTCATCCATCACGTGAAGAAGTATCATTCCTGATTCATGTGGCTAGAAATCATCTATACGTGAATCATTTTATTTTACATTTTCTTGTTTTGATTATAATGTGTATTTACCTAGAGTGGAAATGTTATGGAAGAACATCTACAAGTTCCCTAAACATCTATAGGATCTATCGTTCTATCAGCCTTCTCATTCTTGAAAAACATAATATTCTTATCCAACACCATTGAATATATTTTTATGTGTCTAGTCAAAATAACTGTTGTGTCCTTAAACTATAATCCACTATGTTTTTTTTCCATCAAAATCGTATTCTACCATCCCATTATTGGACCCTACAACACAAAGGTGGAAAAAATCAACATGATGACATCCTGTGTCTCCAAGAACTCAAACAGACATTCATTCATGCCCAGCCATTCCATAGAATGTTGAGGGTGAGTGTAGCCTTTGAAAATTGGTTTCTTCTAGTGAATGAACTCTTAAAAAAAATTCTAATAGCATCCCCCAGGTTCCACAACTAGATCTTGAATAGGGACTATTGGAGGTTCCTATTCAATAGCTTGGATAGAGCTCTATATCATCTCAACTTGGCATCAGACCACTGGAGGATTCACTCACTAAGGATCTGCAGTAAACCCTTCCTAGAAATGAATCTCATTTCTTCTCGAAGGAATGATGTTTAAAAATTGTAATATATAATAATGATGACATTATATAATGCTCATACATGGGAACAGGGGGAAAATGTTCTTGACCAGTAGAACATACATGATTTGGATTTCACTCTATCCAAATAAAAAAATAGAAAATAATAGAATTGATCAATAATATGCATTTCCATTACTAGCCCTGGGGACTTATGGTTCATTGTGGGGGGGGGGGGTTGGTTAGGCACTCAATCGCAACAACCTCTTATGTTCTCAATATATTTTACACATGCAATTTGACTTCATGAAAAATGCTCAACCCCCCTCTGATGCCATTATTTCACGAACCAACATGGGAACCCAGGTAACCCGATAACTGAGCCAACCATGACATAGCAAGAGGGACATTCCAGATCCACACAGGTTGGTGACTAGCACACAACATCACACAACATGCATGTGGGAATGATTTTTTCACCAAAAATGCAGAAGAATAAAATGAATATATTATTCATAAAAAAATAAAATCCACTAGGAGTTTTGGAGCATAAATAAAGAAGGAATAAACCAGTGAAAATGACTACAACCAATGTACTAAAATTGGAAAATATCCCAATTTCCCCTAAGGACACAACTCACTAAGACACAAGCTGAACAACTGGATCCACCTCCATTATATCTCTTCCCATTTCTCGAATCTAGAAGAAGAAAGTCTACAACACCAGAAGGAAAATTGTGGTGTGAGCCTAATACCAGTAGAATACCACCAAAGATTCCATATAATATGAAATATTATATTTTATCAAAAGTAATTCTTTAAAGTTTTAATGATAATCATGTTTGGCTATTCAAAATTATTTTTAAACAAATCATGCTATATATTTTAAAACTGATGGAAATTATAATCAAAGTAAATGATTTACATTACAAGAGATGGAACATTTCTAAAAAATGGATTTTGTAAAACATTTATATAAAAAAATTATATTAATTGTGCAGGTATTTAAATTAGTTCATAGAAAACATGGCATATATTTATACCTCAAATATAAATAAACCTACGAGAAACATTGTCATCGGCCCAAATTAACAATAGTATTAACCATCTAATGGATTCCACACTCTCTATATGAACTCAAAAAAATGTGTATACATAGATCCCTATGCCACTGGACAAAGGAGACTCATCACCAACCCATCAGGGATGTGACTTACTACATTTAAGTTTTAGAACATTGTAATAGCATAGAGTGTATCTAAATAACTCACTAGCTTACTAAGAATTTAATGCACTATAACATGATGAGTAAACTATTTCAAGATAGAATAAAATATTGTTAATCCCTTTAATCTATTTAAGAAATTCCTATTTCATTACATTTAAAACCAAAACCGGTTTTATTCAAAAAAATTCCTTTTCACAAGACAAATCTACTAGGTTTTTATCAAATCATTATAAGTAATTTTAATGAGTTTTTAATCAATTAAAAACGGATTCCATCCTTTTCACAATTCATCTTCATAATTAAATTCAAAATTTTAATTGAAAACATTTTTATAAAAATACACAATTTAAATTCTATATTTAAAATCATAAAATTTCCATAAACCCACCACAATTCAATGGGATTGGGGGGTTTTCCAAATTTCCATTCCAAAACAACATCAAATATCTCGATTCACTGGAATTGGTTTATTACCAATATAATCGAAATAAAATTATGAGAAATTGAATTTAGATCAACAATTGAAATAAATCAATATATACAAGGATAGTAAATTTGGATAATAAGGTTGGAACCACCTACCTAAAGGTCATCCATGTCAGTGGTAATGAAAAACCACCATGTGTGGTTTAATACTACTCTACACAGCCCTATTATCATAACTGTCAACACACCCATTGTTGATGTTCGTCAAGGGTTCCGAAAACTGAAAATATCTATTTGATTTCAGAAGGAAATAAATTATCAAATGTGAAAACAATAATTCCCTCAAGGATAATTTTTATATTACCATTTAAATTTTCACATTTTATGATAATTTTTATCACCCGGATAAGTTTCAAATTACATATATATTGTCACATGCGATAATATTTATCTTTCATGGTAAATTTTCAGTTTATCTTTAAGTCACCGCATATGCTCGTGATTTCCATCAGAATAATTATCTTTGATAAAATCATAATTATCCTTTTTTAATATTAATAATTAACCTTTTATAGTCCATAAATTATTATTTAATTATTATATTAAGTATCATTTGATAATATATGAAAAAATTGTCCTGGATATTTCCATGAAATTTATAATTTATAAATTGTTGCAATTGTCCCTTGAGAATCCTTAACAATTATCTTTTTTATAAATCACAGTAACTATTTTTGGAATATTATATACAATATTCTAATAAATAGAATTTGATAATTTAATTTGAGAAGTAATTTTATTATCTTGTGGAATTATCATTGATATATTCAATTAACTTATTTTCTAATTTATCCATAAATAAATATTTTATGATAATTTTTCACAAATTATCCAATTATAAATCAAAAATTATTCATTGATAATTTATTTTCAATTATACATTAAAATGTAAAACCTAGGATTGAGGAATAACTTACTGTCTTCGAAAAAATAGTATTTTAATTCTGCTCATTGAGAAGAATTCAACGGTACCGATGACAAAAAATTTTGATCAATAACAAAAAAATTAAAAGATAGAAGACTTGAAGAATTAAAGAAAGTAGATGGAAATTAAATAAAATAAAAGCAATTAAAAATACCTGGGAAGAACAACCCCTCAAGAACTGTTGGTAAGAAGAATATTGCGAATTAAAATCAAATCAACCGAAGTCTATAGATTGAGTGCGAGAGAGATCTGGGATCACTCTGACTCAAGAGAATAAATAAAGGAATAACAAAAATAGGTATGGTATTTGATACAGTGTACATTTGGGTTCCATAAAACAGAGAATTTGAAACAATATATTTAATTTTCCTTTCCACTCAAACTCGTTGAAGGCAAACATTAATTTCACCCAATAATGCATTATAGATATTCAAACCCTTGGAAATCATATTATTTCTAAGAATCCAGATCGACGAGCATGAAGAATGGTGGATTTTGATGCATGTTAAGGATAATGACTAGTTAAATTCATTTTTTTATATTTAATATTTTAATTATTTAACATAAAAATAAAATGACACCAAACATCTATTGCATATTAAATTTATACCTCTCCTTGTGTAAACACCACTTTCCCAACCCAATGGTGCTCTTAGAAATCTAATAAGATGCATCATATGAAAGATATTAATGATTTGTTACATAAAAATTCAAATAAATATTTATTTTAAATAAGAAGGGTTATTTTAGAAAGTGAGAAATCCAAGCGCGAAACACTAACAAATGTTATATTTTTTTTAGACTAAACCCCTCATTCCAGACCCATCGGAAGTATTAGATTTCACATAAGATTCTCTATTTTAGAGATATTTATTTATTTTTAATAAATAATATATTATATATTATTTAATAACTTTATCTCAAGAGTGATACATCCAAATTTCATCCCCATTCAAATGTTATACCCCTAAAAGGGTAGACACCACATTTGAGTTGTAACAGTATTCTCAAATTTCTCATATGATAGAAAATTTAGGAGTTATATAATTATTTTTGAATAATTTTTCCATGCTTAAAAAATATATTTAATATTTTTATTCCATCCTCCCTATGTCGTTGCATACCTCAAAAGCTCATACTTAATCAGTGTTTATCTAAGAAAATATTTAGTAGAGTTTTATGATTTTTAATTGGTTATTTTATAATTCCATGACATGTTTTAAAATAATAAACCTTTCACTGATAAACCATTTTTTTCATTCAATGTAATAATAATATATCACATAATGGTTTATTTATTCTTTAAACTGTGTTGGGATTTTAAAATAACTCCATTAGTAGTGAAGAAATATTGATATTGAATTATTTCCAAAAATTCTTATTATTTTTAATGGTTATTTGTTTCTTTTTAATTACACTATATTTGTTTACAAATAAAGATATTCTAAATTGATCCCATCATTAAATTGGAAAAAGACTATCATTTCAATTTTAGATGATCATCAAGGGGGGGTAGGAACAAATAAAAGACATAAATAAGTGTCTTGGATTTAGGTGAAAAATATTTTAGGGAATTCCTTTGGTTTTAATGTTTCTAAAAAAATTAAAGGGTTATTTAATATCTCATTAAGATATTAGAGAATAACTCATTACGTAAATTAAAAAATGGTTTTTAAGGATTACTTCAATTAAATATTCTTCTAAATGTAAATTATCTATCCTTTAGGGATGTGGTTTTCTTGAAATCATCATTATATGCTATACTGATGAGATTAGATGATTATTACATTAGAGGCATATTAGGTATTATTTCTAGAGAAATATTATTGACTTGTATGATTTTTTATTATGGTGTTCATTGGATGAATGATCATGGATGAGTTGGAAACTATTTATAGTTAGGGGATATGATCATGAATGATACGAATTAATATCTACTATAGAAAATAAAAATTCGGTTAAGTGTGGTGAATATTCTATATGATCCATCATTTATTTTCATACATGAAAGAATTTTAGCAAAAATGATGAAGCATTGAGTCAGGGTCTCTGTAGATGTACTATGATGTAGATGGTGGATTAATTATTCCATCCAACATAGGATGGTTAAAACACCATGACCTTCTTTAATTAAAAACGGATTACTTGAATAAAAAGAATCACATCATAGTTTGACTACTATTTTATGAGTATTTATCTGAGAAATATATATGGATATGACCACGACATGATGACCATCGATTGAAAATTCTTTGTTACATTAATATTGTAGTCATGTGCTCTTACACCATGAAACAATGTTTCATTTCCCATGGTTTTAGTGAAGAGAATAAGATAATGTTGAATATGAATAACAATTTTGATAAATTTATAGTAAAAATGGATTGATTATTTTTTTAGTTCTATGTATTATAGGAATATCACAACATAATGAATGATCAACACCATGATGAGTCATAATCCATATATTTTGTTGATTATTTGTTCTGGAGATAATGATCATTTCATGTTATAATATACATGATTCACCAAAAGGTACAAAAATATTATTTTAGATAATTTTTGTACTTTGGAATTTATCCTTACATATCATTTGGATCTAAGGGATACTATATTATCATAAGTATCATAATAAAACGAATTTTATGTTTTTAAATATTTTTCAATCATTCTGTAGAAACTAGTGAGGCATCAAAAAATTAGTTCATAATAATCCAATGATAGAATTCATATTATGTTAATGAGAACATAATGGGTAAATAAAAATTTCGATGACTTAGGGAATATTATATACATGAATCGAAGAGTAATCAATTTTTTTAGGCTCAACATTCATTATCTAATCCATGTTTAATGTCATACAATTTCTAATTTCCTTATTCCATTGATAATAATTTTTTAACACTGGTAATAGTATTGCTACCACATCAGAGTAAGTGTAACAGCCGGATAATAAGTTTTTTTTAACTTTATAAAACCCCCATATCTATGTTTTTTCTCAATATACCTATTATCATCTTGTCATCACCATTAAGATATATTTTCATATACTTGTTTTGGGACACACCTTGTTCACGAGTTGGTGATTATTGGGAACCACTAATTATTCCCACCCCCAATGTTAGTAGAAATATACACATTTATAAGAATTAAACATTCTTAAAATTTTACAAATGATTTGGGGATAAAATATTATAATATTTAATAGGATATAACACCAAATATACATAAAATTTATTAATTATTTCCCTTTGTATGTTTATTAACGTAGTTTAAATTCTGGAGTTAGTGAATATTTTATTAAAAAATATAGGATCTTTTTGTAATATTTACTTGTCGATTAAATTTTAGGATGGTGTTTAATGTGGAATATTTTGATGACAATGGAAATCATATTTTATAATAGTTTGTAAAAATAGACTACAAAAATGGTCCCATTTAACTAATATTGTTAGGATATAACCACTTAAACAATATCAAGGGATTCAATAGTTCCCATATAGTTGTATAAGATATCTCTCAAATTTATTTTCGTCCAAACAGATTATCCCATGGGGGAGTGAAAATATTATTACTATTGATTGAAAAACATCTTAATTTATCAGTTTACATAAAAATAAATTATATATAAACTATAAGACAGATACCCATCAATGTCAACAACATAGAGAGATGAGTGAATAGAACATCACGGTGGAGCTAAAAACTCTCATATATATAGAACCTAACATATAAGATGTAATGGTCGGTAGTATGTATGACAATGAGGAAAATTTAGAAGGAAATTTTGGCTATTAATGTTCCACTGGTTAAAGGATATATTGATGTTTTAAGTATGATTTTTCATTTAATTATCTATTTTTATTTTGAATATTAATATAGGCTTCCATTTTTTATCACCCCTTCCATTTTATATGAGTCATAACTTATGATTCGAATGATTTAAATATTTTGACAATTGACTACTAAATTATTTTACTAGGCAAGGTGGTTTATGGAGAATAATTCTAAACTACTTCTGGAATAAGATAATTTCCATGTAACATATCGTTTTTTTAAAAAATCACGCATAATATATATCCCTCAAAATGGATTTATTTCATTATGTAAAATCAAATATTTATTATTATAAATATGAAATTACTTTCTCTACCATATAAAATTATCAGCTTATGTTTTTAGTGGAAATGTATGTACAATTGAGGAAAAGGAAAATTAATCCATAGAGTATTATATCAATATTAGTAAATTTAATTATTTATACACCCTAGGGGAAAATAGATAAGTTACCTATAGTTATAATGGATAATAATTATGTTTTTATAGAAAATTTAAGGATTTTACCACCTAGATAATGCCTTAAGGTAGAAAATGAGTTATATATATGTGTTTCAACAATTTCTATGCTAACATGAAATATAGTAGTAACATGGTATCTATATTGGGGTATTCAATTAATGAACTATTATTAAAAAAAATTATTTGGTACAATGTGATACAATGGGCCACACATGTGGTATTGTAAAAAAAAGATGGGCATAATTATATGTATTTTTATTGATTAATTGTGATTGATTCAATTTATCAATCATTGTTATCATCACGTGAAAATTAATAATATAAAAAATTAATTGGGGAAATTATATCTTCCAAATATAATAAATGATCAATTCATGATCATACTACTTTTAAATATAATTATATCCCTATGATAATATTTTATTTTTTTATTTTCATTTTAAATTTATAGTAATTTCAATTAGAGTTACAAATTCATTGTATGAATTTGGGGTGATTATTAATAATGATATTAGTTATTATATTCATTTTATTATAATATTCAATACTGATATATTCATTTACTCAATGATGGTGGAGGTTTACCTATAAAATTTCTTGATTGTGTTAGAATATATCAATACGAATCATTTGTACTGAAATATTTCTATGAACTGATTGTAGAAAAAGATGGTACATTTATAGAGATATATCATTTTTCAAAATGTGATAATTTATTACCTATCAATGAAAAAGAAAAATATTTCCTGAATTTCAACAAAAAATAATTATTAATTGAAGAGTTGCATCATTTTATATGGTTATTATCAGAGTTTCATAAATAATTTATCCAAGATTATGAATTCATCAAAAAAATAGAACAATAAATGTAATTATTAAATGTATATGTATGAGTTGAAATATTTCTTTTATGTATTGATAGATAATTTTATGTGTTCCTGATATTTTTAATTAATTAAAGAGGGTATTATTTAGGAGGTATATTAGGATGTAACTAATCATGGTTATGGATGTGTATTTGTGAAAGATACTGAATACATTAATTATTGGGGTATTATATTTTATCCCCATGAATTTATCTATTCTACTCACGATTTATAACTTCTAGTGGTGGTGTTTGTGTTGATGTTATGAGGTAATTATTATCATATTGAATGTCTATTTGGTTATATATATTGTAAGTGTTTCAGATATGTCACTTCACTAAAGGTTTTATTTTTGTAACTTGGAATATGGGAAAAATAAATCCATGATAATTAATTCAAAAACATATATACCCTTATGAGGTGAACAATAGTTTTATTCATGTCAGGTTAAAACCCTTATTATGATTTTATTTATTAGGTTGGTGATAAATCTAAAGATATAGTGTTTTTATACTTTTAAACTATTATTCGATATGATTGATGTTTTAGCATGTATATACTAGATGGAATTGAAATATATGATAATAAAATGTGGGTTTCTTTCAAGGGAATTGATTTTTATATTTGTATAGTTTAAATAATTTATATATATACTCATTATTGATGGATTAATTATGTGTAAATTTTCATGTTATTTTATAAAATGATTATTGTTCCTCATGGTAGATGGTTACTCGATTTTATAAAATCATAGTTTATCCTAAATGGTATATCGATGTGTTGGAAATAGTTATCATGATTGAATGAACTAGTATGATGGAATATAATTAAAAATTATGTTACTATATTTTTTTACATATATCTTGTATGATATATAGTCAATGTGAAACATTTGGTTTAAGTAATATTATTCAATCCCAATGTTGTTCCCCCAATAAATGTGGTATAAAGAGTTTTATGTAATATATATGGTCATGGATTAATAAAAAATTGAATTATTTATGAAAAATTATAATATATATCATATTTGATTGTTTTTTGAAATATTATATGTTGGATTTAGAGAATCATTATTGAGTTTTGAGGATAATGATCTGAAATCCTGAGCATTGGATTACTACACATATATGTTGGGGTTTATGATTTACTTCTGGAACCTATTTATTCCGTAACACATTATATTATCTATAGAAAAAATTATATTTAGTTGTAAATTAAAACAATAGATTTTATATTGAGGGAATGTATCTCTAGTTTTAATGGATAAAATTTGGACCAATAGACATTTGTTATAATTTTATATAGAATAATTATAATTTCTTTATTATTATATAAATAATTCGTCTATTTATGAGATATTTTTTCATTATCTTCTATGTTAGGTCATCTTTTGTTTGTTGAAATAATTAATCCATAGATGTTATATGATCTGATAGATTTTGAGTTGGATATTTAGGATTACATTGTGATTAATTAGAGTAGACATAGAATTGTATTAACTAGAGGAGGAGACTATTAGAGATTTTAATTGGGATCATGTTTTTTGATATTTTATTTTTTGAATAAACTGAATTTATAGAATAGTTTATATTATTTTCCCATATATAATAAACCATTTTAATATCTGTGTGGGTTAGAATAAAATCATATCAGTTTGTGATGCCACCATTTTTTGTAAAAAAATCATCATTTGTTATATGATTCCTAAATTTATAACATTTATCATGATACATTTAATGTTTCTGATATTTGTGATATTTATATTGAAGAAGAAATGAATTTAGATTTCCCAATAGAAAAAAAATATAAAATAAAAAAAGTTCGATTTTGATGAGTCATTCCCCCAACGTGAGTTTAATAGAAACACGGTGTAGTATATGATGACACTGTAGAAATGAAATTGAATTATTGAGATAAATAAGAATAATTTTTAAAAATTATTCTCCTTATTTATTAATGTGATAGATAGTTTAATGATTATAATATAATGTTGTGAATAATTTAGTGATTATATTATATTTAAGATTATGGTGTATGAATTTTTAGTAAAAATTTATTTTTAATGGGTCAGTATTATAGATACTCAGCAACTGAATAATTGTTTGGTTTTTCAATTTGTTGAGGTAATTTATTTGGTGTAATGAAAAACATTTTAATTTTACTTGTCTTGGAATGAATTTTCTTTATTGTGGGATTTTGAAAAAAAAAATTTACCGTTATACATATTTTTTTTAACAATTTTTATTGGTTCTTATTTTTTTATCAAATAATATAATGTTATAGAATGTATTTAAATATTTTTTTTGAACAAGTCAATTGGTTTTATATTTTCCAAAATATAATTCAAATTAGTTCTGTAGTATTATTGGAATTAATTACCATGCATAATAAATTATATGGTAGAATTAATGGTTCGTTATAGGTAAATCATGTTTATTGGATAAGTGGATTCAAATACTCTAACATATTTATGATATTAAATATATATGAGTTACCTTCACATAGATAATTATTCATATAGAAGGATAAAAATTGACAAAACATTGAAGGAATCATGTGTTACTGGTATCATAGTCAACTGATGTCATATTCCTGGCCATGGTATTTATTGGATACGTACACAAACATCATGGGAACAATTTTGTCATGTGAAATCAGTCGAAATATAGCCATAATGAGTTAATTCTTGTTAGATGAAATAAAATAGCGTTTCTATGACAACCCTCTTACATTGTAAGATAATGATCGAGGAGTTCCCCTCTCCCAATGTATTTAATTTTTATAACTATTAAAAAAATATTTATTGACTAAGAGGGATATATGATATATATGGTCAATGTATTGAAAGAGTTTAAGAATTTAAAAACAATCCAAAAACTAAAGGAGGGTAATCTCGGTGAATATATAATTTAACATGATATTAATATCCTTTATAGAATTATAATGGGGTTTGTAGAAATTTTCTTTCATCTAAGTCATTTCCTATCTATTAATTGGTATCTTGATAGATATAGAGGATAAAAATTGGTGCCTAACAAATTCAAATTTTTTTAAGACATAAGGAAAACTTTTCATAATGAATTATTGGTGATGATGAATAAAAAATATTAAATGTGTTATTTATTTTTTATTCAACAATGTGGAATAATCCTATTTTGATATACTTAGTGGTACTAATTTAAGACTCTTACATTGACCATAAATCATTAAATTTCTGCTAGAGATAATGGAATTACATGGTAGTTGGAAAAATAAATATGAAAGGTTGTTTTTTATATCTAATAAAGTAGATAATCACAATTATAATATGAGAAATCATCATAAAAATTATAAACATATAATAATTATATTTTCATATATTATCTGGTTTTATATCATAAATATCAACAAGTGTTATGATATTAATTTTTTATCTTATTTATAATTTATTAATGAACTTTAGAAGGTATTATTTAGTTCTATTGAATTTTTATAAATATGGAAAATGTCCTTGTTTGTAGAATTTATAAAATAAATTGATTGTAAAAATAATACTAATTTTTAAACCTAAACAATTTTTACTAAACTATTTATTAATATTATAGGTTTTTGGGATTTTTTAGAAAATCAAAACACAAAAAAAATGATCTCTCACTAAAAATACATATACAGTATATTTTGTATTTTAAGTGATAAAAAAATATTATAATTACATGGAACTGTTGATAAAAGTGTTTTTAAAGAACTAAAATAATAGATATGGTTATCAAAATGGATTTAAAGTTATGAAATAATCTTTTAACCAAAGAGGAAAAGTTATTTCATAATGGATGGGGTAAATTAGTTATAAATAGAGTTTGTTATTAACCCATTTAATTTTTTAAATTAACTGAATGTTAGAATTTCATTGTGATAGTATTGTTACATGACATAGGGTGTTTTTATCATTTTTACTTCATTATATAATATATATTTTTTGAAATAAATATGCAAAATGATTTATCATCAAAGTGCAAGATAATTTTTCAAAAAAAAATTATGGTGTAGAAATAAATTTTATTTTATTAAAAAGGGATGAGAAATAGAAGATTGTAAATAATTATACTTACTAGAGTACTGGATTGGATAGAAAATGGTGTTATAAATATTTATACATATTATTGATTCATTGACTTTTTTTATGAGTATCTATGTACTTCTGGAATAAATTTTATAAAAATACGATCGAAAATAATGTTCCATCCAAGAGGATATTTGTTGATTTTTTAGAATCATGAGTGTAATCCAATCTCTATATTAAATTATAAAAATAAAGTGTTTTTATATTTTAATATTATGTAAATAATTTTATTTCATCAAGTAAGATGAATACAGTTCTCATATATATTGACCTTGATTGGTGATAGTTTAATAACAATGACAAACTGGGTATTAAAATATAAGGATAATTATGTTGATACATTTATAATTAAAGGAGAAGATACTATACTCACCATATAAAAAATATATAACATATGGAAAAGGTTAGGTAAATATACCTTATCATGACAAGGTAATGTTCAACATTAGGATATTTGTAATTTTTAAAGTGTTATGGATTACTATATATTTTTATCCAAGTCTACGTTTCGATAGTATTGTTTATTTTATATTATTATCTCTTTGGAAGAGGAATTTTTTTATTATTGGTATTTAATAAAGGATATATTTATTTTTCTAAATGAGTATCAAACCATGTGATGATGTGGTTTGTATACATAATGGTGTAAAAAATACCAATTTGTGATGGGTGTTTTTTGATCATGGTATATGGTAGAATTTAAAGAATTAGAGGTCTTCCATGGGGAGTTCAAGATTCCTATAGTGTTAGTACTAGTTTGAAGTGATAAAAAGTATTTCTTTCATGGCATGCATGAGATTATATTCATGATTCATGTATCTCAAGGACAAATTTGGATGTTCATGATTCTCAATTCCATTTTACTTGTCAGTGTTTTTAGAATTAACTAATGTTAGAATTAGTATGAATATTTATCTTTTTAATGGTGATCTACGACCATTGTATTACTGTCTGATTGAAAAATAGTCATATTAAGGTTACCATGATATTGTCTGTCTCTTTCATTACATATGAATTTTTAATGAACATTGTTGAAATTAGATAGAAATTTCTAGGTTTTTTGTTGTTCATTTTTAAAGGAAATATTCAGGTTTAAATAATTGTAATATAATTATTATTATGAGGAACGGATGTCAAATCTAGGGGTTGTGGAGTTTATTGGTTGACTGAAACCAACCATTTTGGGGAAATTTTATTATCCAATAATAATATATATATATACAGTTTAAATATCATTAATCATTAGTTGAATTCATATTTGTAATGATATAATTTGGGTTATAGGTGATTTATTTGATATAAGTGGTTGAAATTGACTATACATAAAAATGTGTGACACATGGAATGATCATGGACTATGGTGATTGCATGGATAATCCTCAACTATTTATATTTTTTCATAGAGATCAATATAATTTATATTTTTTATAACTGAAAGGGAGAATATTTATTTTAATTGTGAAATATTTTTAAAGCATAAATTCATAGATTATGTTGTCAGGGACTTATTGATAGCTCTTCCTTATTGAATGAATTATTTTGATTCTTATAATCTCATTGATTTATATTGTTATATTCATATGAAAATGAATAGTAGACAAAAATAATTTCAAGAAATTATTAAAATTTAATGAATGTTTTTTAATTATGGATTTCTTTTATAGTATAAAAAAATAAAACTATAAAAAATGAATTTATCAAACCTATATTAATCTATGATGTTGTGGAAAGATATAAATCAATGATGCATAAAAACTAGTGCTTTATGATGTAGTGCATAAAAATTGATTTTTATGATTAATGTGTATGTTAGGTAAATAATTTGTTAAAAACATTACTAATGTAGTGTATATTTGTCGATGGATAGTGATTGGTCCATCATTGAGTAGTTATTATTCCTTGAACATTTTTGATAATGTTATGCAACATGAAATAAAGTTCTCAATGCCTGATTCATTTTGTTCACTAAACCCTACATTAATATTATATTATAGAAAATTAACACAAAATCATGGGTATACTACTTAGTTATATCTAGATCCAAATTAAATTATTCATTTATGATGTTATTTAATATCTACATATTATTTCCATATGTGGTTTTATAGAAATTTATAGAAAGTTATATAATACATAATTTCTAATAATAAGAGTACATGATATGATAATAGTTTTTGGATAAAGGAAACAATTCATTGGTAAATACAAAAATTCACCACATTTCCCAAGGTGACTTCAGTATCACATCAAAACCTGATAGTACAAGTAATAATTTAATATTAAATAGTTTGGTACATGATGGAAAATATTTCCATGATGATATATATGCGCATAAACATAAACAATTCAAGTATGTGATGTTATTTTTATAAAAGATTCCTTATTTTAGTTGGATTTCTTTATATATTTAGTATATTCATTATTTTATTTCATATAATCTTATATGGTAGTTAATTTTTCTTTTTAGAATATTATTTCTATAATTAAAATTATTTTGTGTATTGATATCATCAAATAAATGTGAGGATATCATATCATGAACATAGTCACCAAAGGCTAACATATCTTACTAATTTATTCACTTGATTATTCTATTGATTAATGAATATGGGGGGGGCCTATCATAAGGAATATATGGTTTGATGGGTACACATTTATAATTTTTTGAAAAATTAAATGGTTTAATATTTCAAATGATATTAATGAAGAAAAAAATATGAAATAGATTATCATGGTAATGATTTTGGTTTAATGGACGGTTTTGGTATGTCTTTCAAAGTATTGTAATTTATAGTTCAACTGGTTTTTCTTTTATTTGTGTATATCTACTTTTCTTAATTAACATATATTGTGATTTTATTTTTAAAAATTATTAAAATGGAAATAATATATTTGTCCTTTAATGTAAAGAGTGTATAATTTGATTAATGGGTTTTCAACCAAATTTAATGATGATAGTAGATTATTTGTAATGTTTGTGTTATATTTTCAATTATCTCATTTCTGATAAATTCATATTATGAAATCTATAACTATATTAATATTCAATATAATATGAAATAATCGTACAAAAACCATCCACTAGGTAATGGATTTCTTAAACTATCATTATATTTCAACTAGAATCTATTTTTTCAAATATGTATAAGAAACTTATATATACACTTCATGTATTATATAGGAACTATGTCACATATTTTTCAAATAAAAGAATTTAAAGGCCTTATTTTCCCCTTGTAAGAATTTTCAATATATAAAGGAATATTTCCAGATTTATGAAATTTGATGATGAGCATTTATGAGGCACAATGAGCATATATTTACTTTTATTATAATATTTTATATATTTTATACCATGTGTACATGATTTTTAGTAACAATTTTATATATCATAAAGAGAGTCTCTAATTAATATTTGGGATAATTGCTAAATTAGGACAAATGAGGTTTACCTTATGCATGAATTAAATTTGTTCATGGGTGCATTTGGATAAAGCATCCATCAGAAGGGTCATTTAGTGAATTAATTCATTAATTGTTATATAAATTCGTTATATTACATAATATATTATTCCATATATAAATACAACATTATATAGAATATATAAGATTAGTCACATCACCTTACAAATGTTGAGAGAACGATCCACCATTTATCTTTATACAATCTAGATCCTAAGATTCATTTACAATTATGTCAAGGTAATTTCAGTTGTGGCAAACCTAATGGATCTCCCCCCTTCATCGGCAGAAGTGTTGTTCATCAACGATTGGTCCAAATAAATTTAGGACTCTAAATTTTAGGATTTCATCCCTTATGATTAAAATCATGAGAAAAATAAAATATGTTTATTTTAACATCATTTGTTTCAATCATTTTATAGTTCCCACTTATCATATTTAATTTTTTATTCAATTTACCCCATTTTTTCTATATTTGTAACCCCTACAATACCAATTTTTTTTTTCCAATAATTCATTCTCCATTATTGACAAAACATTTCTTATTTTGAGATTCCAACCAACAATAATCTTTTTCTATACCATTGTACTGTGGGGATCAAGGTTTGACATTTTAAGGATGTAGATGTTTTTCTAGATTTTTAGGGGGGTTCCTATTGATTTGGGATCTAAGACTGAATAGCTATGATGGGAGGAAATATGTTAATGGGATAGATAACTATGGATCAAAATATACCAATATATAGGAACTATAGGGCCGAAAATAAATAAATGAATCCTCTTCGTTAAACTAAAGGTGATTTGAAGGATGAAAAAAATTAAGGAATTTAGATATGGAATTCCAGGTGTGGATAACTATTTCTATGAAAAACATGAGTACCGAAAATTTAATCAAAAGAATAAATTTCATGTAGACCCCTAGATGAGTATGATAGGTTTTCTAGGTCATCTAAATATCACATGACATGTAGGACTCCCAAGCACTATGTGACTCAGATTAGGTGAATCGGTGAGAAATCTATGAATACAATGACATTGGCATGGATAGGTACAAAACTAGTTTTTAAAGACATGATATTAAGGACACGGGAACGATTGAGTTGAAAAAAGAATGACCGTGAGTGGATGATACATGACATATAGTCTAGTTTTTTACTATGAATTGTATATTTCCAACGATCCTTGTAATAGAGATGACACATCTAGGAAACAATGTAGGACCACACAACGTGTGGGTCCTATTTCACACTTTGTACCATATTTTTTGAAGAATCATCAACCTATTGTATCTAATTAATTTAGAATATAATTTTGTCATAAGATTATTTTATCATGATTGATGTTCATCAAAGGATTATATTATTTCGGTCATTGTGTATATTGAGATATGATGATATTTATTAATTTTGTTATGTTTAAATATCAGATAGTCGACGAAGGCAGTGATTAGATATGCTCATCTGAGTGGAACCCTCCATTAGGATAAGTCATGGATCCACTACACATCAACCAAGAGAGTAGCCATCCTATTAAATAAGGGAATGGTTCATTTATCCATAATCAGAGTGGAAACCAACTACTAGGATAAGGAATTGGTTTATATTCATAGAGTGGACCCCCTTGATGGACTAGGGAATGGGTCCTATATCCATCATCAGAGTGAGTACCACATAATTTGGGATAGAATATACCTTACACCCCTATATAGGAATCCTCCTATTGTGTTATGGAACAAGTCTTTTATCAATATAATAACTAACTATAAAACTCATTCTACGAAAAGATATGGGTCATATATCCATAGAGTGGACCCCCACCCCTGAAAGACTATGGTGTAGGTCATATATCCACCTTTTGAGTGGAAGAATCCTTAGTGTATAGGTCATGGTTTTGTTAAAAATATACTTAATGGAACCCTTCAATCAAATCATGGAATTATTTCTCAACATAGAGGTTGTTTCCCCATTGAATGTGAAACACAGTGGCCAGGTGTGATCCCATATGAATGCTTCTTTAGACAGAATCATGAGATGTTACCGAACATTTATAAACCTATAAGAACTTATGGGAGACTCTTTTCAGAGTTATGTATATGATATTAAGATCCCATGACTATCTATCATAGGATCCCTTTATGATAATATATACATTCCGATTGGAAGTAATTTCACTTTTTATATGGGTTGAGATTTAAACTCATGTCATTTCTCTTACCCCCTTTATCTTTAGGGTCATCCTAATGGGTATGTATTTACTAACCATTATTTGGTTGTGTCACACACATTTCACATCTTATATAGACAATTGATATTTCATAGGTTATTATATAGGAGCATAGTGATGCCTTGTTTCATTAGATTGTGTACAATGGTCATGGGGTGGATACATAAATCAGGACACTCTTAGAAATGTAAATTTCATTTCCTTTCAGGTTGGAGCATATTTCGTGTAGGGTATGTATTATGTCCCTTTTTCTTTTTAGATTATGTTTTCGTACACTAATACACCCTATTTTTTTAAAATCATGCTTTATTGTATATATGTTTCATATCATACTTGTATTACTCTACACTTCAGCATGGTGAGGGTCTGGTGCACTCATATCCACACATTAGACAAAGTCCTTCTATATTAGTTATTCCTTTTAGAAGTAGTCTCTAGACCCTATACAATATAGGTGGTCGTGGATAAGTTTTGATTGAGCCATTTTGGTCATGTTCATGATAGATTTGTATTAGATCATTTCATCACCCATGGTTTTGTTTTGTATTTTACACTTATGAGGATTTGGGTTTTGATAAATTTAGCAGTTTCAATGTGTTTTGATTGTGTTTTTTAGGAAACAAAACCTAATTTTGTTGTGGAGGCTGATGTATCCATTAACCAGGGATCTGATTACCTAATATTAGAATCACCATAATATGAAATAGGATTCAAGGATTAATGTTATATGAATCATATAGGATTTTGTATTTGAATTTACATCTAGATTTATCTCTCCATATATATATTTGTTCATTTTCCTATAGTAGGTATTGATTATATATTTAGGATTCCTATATGAAGAAGGCCATCCAAGTTACTAAGTATCATAGTTATGATATTGTGCGGGATGAGTCCTTAGTAAAGGTTCAGTCACATGAGATCATTCTTCCATGATGTTCGGTAACATGACCCCACTGTTTGTGAAATATATTATACAAAAATATAAAAAAACTTATTCTTGTAGGATTAGCACAATCCATGGGTTCCTCTACTAGAGTCCAATGAGGTTTCTTGGTGGGATAGTTCACTAGGCAGTGAAGGACCAACTTGAGTAGCTGATCTATAATTTTATCCTTATCTGGACACCAAATGATCAAGTGGTTATGCTTTCATCTAACCTACTCCTTGTATAATATGGGAGATAGTGGAGTATACTCATATAGATGCATGATGAGTAATGAATCTCAGGAAATTAATTTCTATAATGTTTATCATGAGGATTTGTACAAAAAATGTTTTCACTCAATTTGGATTTAGGAGATTTTAAGGATGTGTAAGGGGGAAGACATGTTATAAGTATTTCATGAGGTTTACTAAACATTCACGATACTCCCTAAACAAGATTTAACATGGTTACATCATTGAAAAAAATATTTATTAGGGTCTCTATAGAGGAATTAATGATAATTTGGTACCCATATACTTTTCCCTTATGTCTTTTTGTTGGATAGGGAGATGTTGAGATATATTTTCCTAAGAGAGGGACTACATGTAGGTTGATCTAGATGTGGTAATCTTTGGGTAGAGTCATTTATAATATCTTGAAAGCGTTATTTGGTAGGTTCTCAATATAGGATATCATATTATGACCAGACTCAGAAAACATGGTCATGTGGCCGAGGGACTATGTATAGGACCTGTGTATCTTAGAGATGGGTAGAGACATGAATGTGATGTTAAAGTTCATATGGAACATTATTGAATGACCTGACATGCTGATGTTGGAATTTATATAGTGCTTGGACTAGTACAGTAGTCTCAATTCCATGATCCTGGAACTTCCAGAAGAGGTAACGGTGGACCCCACAGAGGTGGATCTAGTAGAGAAGAAGATGGGTCCCCATGATGATGAGATGTGAGTGGTGGAAGAAATTATGAGCTATTTCCACCAAAAACACTAGGCGGTCCACATCAGTCTAAGGGAGCTAGTGCTCAGGGTCATGGGATGTTACATGGGATGGAGGCATATGAAACGAAACTCATGAGAAGATTTTATGTATGATATGTGTTTATTGTACTCATGATTCACTATTTTTTTGATATAGGTGTCTATCATAACAATATATTTTTAATCAAATTATGATATATTGAGAATCCATTTTAGGAGTTATCCTAGATGCTTTTACAAGAGGCTCCAACATGGATCACTTCATTAATCTCTTTTATCTACCATAAGTGAGAGATATTTCTTAGTGGATCGGGTTTCTAATGGTATATTTTTCTCATAAAAATGTAAACTTATGATGTCATCAATATCAAGGACAGGTTGTACATGGTAGGATATCATATTTGAAATCACTATAGAGGAGTCATATTGAATCACAATAATGGGATGAGGTTCTATTTCATGGGATATAGTGATCACTTAGAATAATGAGAGCGATTTAAGGGTAGGATTCTCCAACCCATCACCCATCATTTGGAGATTGTATCCCATAGTGTAGTAGGCTCTTCAAAAATAAAGATTCCTTCAGTCATGGATGATTTTATGGGAATCATCCTAGAGGAATTTTTGGGACTATAAATACGTCATGAGATATAGTTTTACAATCACTTTCACCGCAAGGACATCTTCAGTATCTGATGCAGATTATAAGATGGCCACATCTGTGGTATGGAATATTATGTTGCATTTTGGGGAACATAAAGAGAAGGGTTTTATTAGATCCATTGTTTACACTAAGGAAGCTCCATTTTTTACATTAAAAAAAGTATTAGAGATTTCATTTTTGTTTGGATTATCATCACCTAAACTACAAATCGATAAAAATATTATACCCCTTTTCGAAGGCTGATAATCTATTATATATATTATGATGTACAAGGAAGATCGATCATAGGTCCAGATAACACAATGTTGAGATTCCATGTGGATGGTATTATGAGACAATCAATCTAAGGTCACTTTGGAACGTGTGAGATTCAAGTGATTCCTTTTGTTGTCACTAATTCCCCTACTGTATTTATATCATTTATGTACTCAAACATATTACCATACATTGAACAATTTTTTTTATACTTATTAATGACATACTCATATAATATATATCAAATGTGAATAATATAGAGAAATTTGAGGATGCTCTTTGAATTTATTTGGCATCCAGAGATTTATGTGTAATGTCCTGGGTTATTGAGTCAGGTCAAAAACCACACAAAGAATTGATCTTTTGAATTAGTGGATAATGAAATTTCAATAATATGGATTAGGACTAAATTCCACACATTCAACAATTTTTAAATCATGTTTTTACTTGGTTTTAAATTTTTGGCTTACACATTAGGGGTTCTTATGTTTTGTTCGAATTATTGGAAGTTGAATAGATTTTTTTGGAATAACATGGAATGGATAACTATTTATATAAACCATAAATCCCCTTATAGGTTATTGTGTAGGTTTATTTTGAATTTCCTCACAGTTTAGGTAAACCATTTGAGGTATGTGCATGCCCATGTGAGTGGATATTCTGTTATTGTATAGTATTCCACACCGTTTTCTCATAGTCAGAGAATACCATGTGGAATTATGTAGGGGTACTTTCACATAGGGAGTACCAATGAAATGTAGCATTCATGGATTTCAAATGAAATGGATAACCATGCATGAAAATCTTTTGTCCCGTAAAAGTTGTTTTTTTATTATATTTTTTCACTTTTTCAGTCATTATACCCTTTTTCTTCTCCGTTGGTGTGCGCAAAATAGTGGGTTCACCCTATTCTCCTCCTCCTCATATCCTCCAATAGATTTTGATCCATCTCATCTATCAGTGGTCTGATTCTAAATCCTTTAGGTGTGTTGGAATTATTGTAGTAAGGCTAACCTGACCCAACCTTCTTCTTTTTTATCTTGCACCTCATGAAGAACTAAATCAGTTTGAGTCATTTTTCATCATTATCAGTGAATATGAAGAAAATTACAATATAATATAATACAATTATAATTGGAACTTGATATCAGATGTTCCCCAAGTCAAAAAGTGGAAGGTATGTGTTTCATATCTTGATTTTTGTTTCCGTGGTCAATTAGGGGCTACAACTTTTATCCTTATTTTGTATATTTTTAGTGGGTCCAAATTATATTAATTTCAATAAATTTAATTTATCGTGTGACCCATGGGATACACGTGATAGAGCCTAGGTTAGAGGTTTTCCCTCCTTGGGTTATTTTACCCTGGTGTGACAAAACCATTAATTTTTTTAAATTTTGATTATACTGGTAAATCTTATTTGATCCATTCAAGTCATTTAAATTAAATTGATATGATTTTTCAACTATAAAATTAATTGTTATTAAATTTAATTTCATTATTTAATGTGAATTACTTAAATTCATTACTTGTTAAATGTGTATTTTGAACCCAAGGGGCCATCATGTGCTTGGCCAAACAATTTGGTTGCTATGGCATCAATATTGAGAGATTTCGTTCACTGGTTCGGCTTCAGTCGATTTTTTGAGTGGATTGACCATAGGATTGGGGGTTGAATACTTATTTTGTGTTTTCATGGACATCTAGAAGAGGTTTCCATCTAATATTGGGATGGAATGGAAATTAGAAATCATGGGACATGGTCACAGGGAATGAGGTGCTACTGTGGATGTGGATTAGATGATATATATTGGTGATTTCCGCCCACCTATGATTTCCATAGCATAGAACTTATTCATGTTAAAACGTGATGAATTAGATAATGATGTTGTTTTAAAAAACACATGTAGGTAGTGGCTGACATTAGTGAATATTAATAAGTGGTTTGGTTTTCTTTCCATAGAATGGTACATGGAAGGTGAGGAGCCAACAGTTGAAATCGATGGAGATATTGGTTGTTGGTTAATGATCACCTTGAATAAGGTTGTGGGATTGTATTTATTTTGAGGATAGATATAAATGTGACATTAGATGTCAGATTATGATCTAATGGGTTCTTTTAATAGAGGATTGTGAGCCTAAAACTAATGGTTTTGGCATCCTTTTGTGATGTTGGGACTTATTAATGCATGAGTTTTCTAGAGGCGTGAGTAATTAGGTTTCTTGATTTAGATATAAACTGAGTGTTCACCAAGGATTGACATCTGGATACCATGGGACATGGGTAATGACCCACCTTACTTTTTTTATTTCAGTTTTGTTTGATCCCAATAATGGATTAATAGTGGATGTTGAGAACCAGGAAGGCCTTTTTTTAATTTACTCATTATTTGGATGATTTATTTATTATATCATTTCTTCTTAAACACATATTCTAGGTACAAACCTCTAGGTGGTATTATATTGAGACTAGTTCTAATACCCTCTACATGTCTTTCGAGATCTTTGCAGAATTTAAAAATTTACATTTATCCCCAAATGTTGGATCTTAGTTGCTGCTTGCATGGAGTTAGTCATGAGACCTATAGGACATGCCTAGATGGATATTCTATTTTGATTATATTTCATCCCTATATCAAATTGTTGTTTTTAATTTATATGTATTTTAGTGTGGTTGTCCTTTTTATGACCCTTATTTATGAATATTGACATGTATGGTTGCTTATGAAATTTAGGTTTTTCTTGTTTTATTGGTAGTGAAAACAAGTGGCATGCTAAACATTTTATTTATCTTATATTGTAGTTTTTATTGAATTCTTATACTATTTCATGTTATGGATTTTACGTCTACTAGTGGAGGTTATTTTTAGTGTCTATTGAGTCTTATTTATTTTTCTTCATGATAAATATTATACCTCAAACCAATATATTATAATTTTTAGTGGGTATTTCCTCCCCACTATACCTATTTACACCCTTATTGGAAATCAGAAGACTTTGGAATTCATAGAGCTGTGTCGAAGGCTAGTGGAACCAGACTAGACATCACTATTCAGGTAGAAAATTGTGTCAGGGTTCGCACAAGTTACATTAGAGGTGTTCTTGAATATGGTTTAGTGGAATTGTTTGATTGTATTCTAATGATATTAAAACTTATTTTATTTTGTTTGTTATACTCTTGGTCTAATTAATTAAGATGTTTTAGATTATATATTAGGTTTTGGTCTTAAATAGGTCTACATCTAGTGCTTGGGTGTCTACACACCCCACATACGAGGGATAGAATTAGTTTCTAGTGGTAGAATTTTCCATTTTCATTTTCTCATTTTTTTTAGTGGGATATATTTCTTACACGATTGGATTATTATGGATTGTGAATTTTTAGTTTTTGTGAATAATTTTCTATATCGTATATCTCTAAAGAAATATATTCAGATCTTTTCCCCGGTATGGTATGGTATTTGATATGGAAGCTTTTCCGAGTGATGTGTGTGTAATTATTATTCTTTCCATTTGATAGGAACATTTTGTGGTATTTTAAAATTACAAATGCATGTATTCCATGTAAAATTATTATATCATGAGATAAATATCAAAATCCATGTTAAAATGTGAAATTCCAAAATAGGATTTATTTAATATATGCAATGTTATAAGAAATGAATATATATATATATATATAATGTCATGATATGTGAAATGGGAATGGATCCTAACGGATCATGCATGTACAATGCTTGAGAAGATTTTGATCACATGGACTAGACAACTTGGTCCTTAGTTTGAGGAAATGATGGTTTTTTGGATGGGATTGGGTATGAGATAATATGATACATGGCTCTATTGAGGGTGGATAAGGATTCCATGAGGATGGAATGACTTGTGGATCTGTGTCGGTTGAGGAGAGTAAGGGTAGTGAGGATGTGCTACCTTTTACATAATTCCCAATCAGAATTATATAGATATATACCATATATATGACAATTTATTATATTCATTAGGTTTTTCAAATACAACTCGGATGGGGAATTAGTTGGGTGATGGAATTGTGTTTTTGGAGCATGATTAGGTTCTGATCTCTAAGGGTTTGGTAGAAGGATCCCACAAGTATATGGTGGTGTACTTATCAGTTTCTAGTTCATGTAGTACAACCACCAAATTTTACTATATATGGGTCATAGTTCGATTTTCAGCACTATGTGAGCCTAGTGTTTCATATCAAGGGAATTGTCCTAGGTGATCTAGGAGGAGATCCATCAAGGTAGTACCTGGATTGGATGTTCTAGTCGCACCACCCTTCACTTATTTAGGGTTAGGGTGGTCCAATATTGGCTGAGAACTAGATTGAGAGCATGTAGATGATCTTTGAGAAGATCAATGTGCCTCCATGGTGGAGGGTCAAGCTAGTGACCTACATTCTTTGAGGTTCAGCTATGTACGGGTGGGACGTGGACGTGCAGGCTAGTAGTTATAAGGGATTGTCCTGGAATGTTTTTTAGGGAAGAAAGTGATTTGGATTTTTTAAAAAAAAATTATTTAGAGAAGTCATTCATGGTATATGAAGCAATGTTCACCAGGTTATATTGATTTTCACCTAGTATGGTGAGAAATTACACCCCAATAATGAATCAATTATTAGATAGTTTACAGAAGACCATTCATGTGCATATAAACCTCTTTACATTGGACTCATTCTCAGAGGTTGTAAACTTGGTTCTCATAGTAGTGTGTAACTTGACTGATATGACTTTCTCGAGTTGGGTTATGGAATCTGGTGATTTCATTGGTTTTGAAACAAATGGCATGATATGAGGCCAATATGAGTACCAATAGGGTGACCGGGCCAAGGACTCAATACAACTATATCATACTAGTTCCTATATGGTTTTCTTATAGTGTAGGTAGCTAGGACATGTCTTGAATCAGTTTCAGTTTCCATTATAGATGTTCTAGGAATGTGGGAACATTAGTAATCTCTAGAGATTCTATAGGGGGCCTTGTCATTTAGCCAATGATCACATTTGGTGGTATAATTACGCCTCTACGGTCGGTATCTAATAGGTACACGATGATGGTATTCGAGCATCAGCTCCACAAAGGGGGTCACAATAGAGATAGTAGAACACATCATTGGGTAAGGGGCTAGTGGTTAGATCAGCACTGTAGGGATTCAAGGATTCAGGTAGTCATCCATCAGGATAGGTTCAAAATGTGGAGCATCCAGAGTCTATGAAATCTATGAACTGATAATAGTTTGAGGTATGCCATGACTGTGGCTATGACTTCTATTTTGTTTTATTTTTTACATGGACTATTGAGGCAGGCCAATTTATTTCATGAGATGAATTTGATGTATATGGACTGGGAAGATAATGTTCAATAGATTGGAATCATATAATATTCATTATATATATATATATTTGAGGTGTGATTCAATATGTTTTTGTATATTGGGAATCATTTGGTGTGTGTTGATTGATACATGATGTATCAAAAAAATTATTTGGATGTGAGACTTACTTGAGTTCACATACATCATGGAACATTTGAAATTTTGTACTTTATTGAGGTCCAGGGCACTGGGGTTTATTTAAATATTCATAGAGATCTAGGATATCAATTTTCCATGGGTTCCATGGGATCAGGGTAGACAAAGATGTGGCGTGGGGGTTGAATGGGTGTCAAGAGTGACATAATTGAAACTAGTTATTCGGATGAGTGATGATGCATCATTGGATGACCACATGTTCGAAAATTGGTCATCAGAACTTTGTTTGACTTGACCTTTTATCTCTATTTATGTCTAGTTAGGAATTCCATATGGTGGGGAGCCCCTTTATGTATGTTTACCTATACCCTTATATTAGGGATGTTTGAGTTAATTCATACAATATTGGTATGATGTTTACCATCTCTGAATTTTTTTTATAGCTTGAAGATGAGATAGATTATATTGGGGAGATTGAAATTCTATGCCTTTTATAGTCGGGTTGAAAACCACTCCCTCATTTTTCTTTCCAATTTTTGGCTTTGTATTTTTTTATATCAATGATATAAACTCAGTTATAAGAGTTCCGTCAATATTATATCATATTTTTACATTTGACACATTATTTTGACATATGATTAGGTGTTATGAATAGGTTTTGGGATCATAAATGATCAAATGGACTATTTTGGAGTATAATGTATTGGTGCAAAATTTAGGGTAAAATTTGAGACACCATCCAAGTAACTATGCGACTCATTTTTGAATTGATATAAGATTTTGGTAAACTATGTGAGGGAGGTGCGTTAAAATATGAGTGGATCATATTTTATTTTAAAATCTTATGCATGTTTTGGAAACTATTATAGAAAACCACATGGAATGATTCATTTGTACAACCACTTAGGAATTACCCATTCATTGTAGCTCACATTGTTTGTGAATGGCTTGGAAAACTGTGCGAATAAAATGTGCATCTTGTATTGGGTGGTTTTTTACGTTTATATTTTTTCCATTTTTCATTCCTTCTCCACTATTTCCCCTTCCTCCATTTACACACAAAACAGGGTTCACCCTCTTCTCCTCATCCTCCCCTCATCTGATAAATTTTTATCCCTCTCCACTATTAGGGGACTGATTCCAGATCTGTTAGGTTGATTGAGGTCATAATGGAAAGTTTGACCTCACCACCAATTCTTCTTCAACTATATTTTACCTCGTGTATCAATATATTCGTTTCATTAATTTTACAATAATTTTAGAGAATATGATGTAAAATCATATCGATGAAAATATTTTTCAAATTGGAGCTCGATATTGGATGTGCATATGTCTATGAGTCCAAGGTAGATGGTTCATATACTGTTTATTGTTTTAGAAATCATTTAAGGGGTTCGAATTTAGTCACACATTTGGGTATTTTTATTAGGACCCAATTATAATTGTTGATTCATATTAAAAATTACATGTGAGCCATGGGATGAAGCTTGGCATTCCCAATTCCCTTTTCACTTTATAGATGTTGAGTTGGAGGTGATCGCTCCATTCGGTGGTTTGTCTGGGGGTGCCAAACCATATAAATTCATTTTTGAATTGAATTGGACCATTTAATCAAATTTGAGACATTCATATCCTCTAAATAATATTTTTATTACTGTGTATATACAAAATTCAATATTATTAAACTTAATTTCTTATCTAATGTGAAATATTAATATTTTTTTTCTTTTTGTAATGAGTTGTTTAGAGCCTTGGGGTTGTGACAGACATGGCCTAAGGTTGAGGTTTCTGGGCCACCAGGATTGAGTGACGTTGATCACTGTTTGTGCATGGCCAAAATAGATAGCGTGGTTTGACCATAACTTTATATGTTGATGTCATCAAGTGAGGTGGAACGGTTTTAAGGTTGGGCATGGCCCATGCTATTGGGATGACATGGAAATTGAATATAGAGAGACATGGTCATAGTGTCATGAGGATCATGTGTTGATATAGATTATTTTATATATATATATATATATATGTGTGTGTGTGTTTGTGTCATTTTTTCTCACCCATGTTTGGAAAAGCACAAAATGGAGTCATGCGCACACATGATGACTCCATTGATGAGGTAATTTTACCACTAATATCGCAATAGTCCCCCGATAGTGCGACTTAAAAAGTTTTTTTGTGGTGCTTACCATAGAAAAACATGTGGTGGTTTAGGATATTTAGGTTGATAGTGATGTGTATATTTATTGGGTGCCAAGGATTGACATGATTGAGGTCGTGGTCCTAGATTAATTTTATGGAGAGGCAATGATGTGCCTCCAGACATCGGGCTATAAGTTTTTGTGTTCATTGAGATGGGGTCTGAGAGACCAATAATTAATGGTTTGGGTGTCCCTTCATGACATCAATACATACTAATACACGAGGCGTTCATAGTCATTAGCTTTCAAGTTATTTTTTTGAGGGGTAATGTGGTGGTTTATATGGGTTTTCATCAGGGTTACCTTGTTCCATGGGGAAAGGACACACCTAAATTCTTGTATTCTGTAATTGGTGGAGGAAGGTTATGCCTTCCCGGTGATTGTTGAGCACAAGGGAAGTCTAAATTGAGTTATGTATTTTTATTTATATCTTTTTTTCATATCAAGATTGCTTAAACAGATATTCAATGTATGGACTTCTTGGTGTTATCCAACTAAGACAAGTTCTCATAGTCTGTACAGGTCCTTCGGGACGTCTATAGACTTTATTGATTTGCATTCAGGAAAAGGGTCATCCCCAGGAGCAGGATCTTAGTAGCATATTGAATGGTGTTTGGAATGGGACCTTGAGTCAATGCCTAATTGGAGAATCTATTTTTATTAAATTTCATCCATGTATCAACATGATGTTTTTTATACAATTTTACATTACTATGGTTTACCATTAGGCAACCCTTATTTGTGGATATTGAAATGTATGGCCTTTTATTAAATGAATTTTTTTTATTTGTTTGGGAGTGGATAGAAGTGGTATACTGATCAATTTATTTACCCATTTTTGTACTTTTTTATTTATTTTTTTCATTATTTGTGATTATTGAATTTGATTATGTTATTAGTGGGTCTATTTTGAGTCCATTTTGTCTTTTTTATATCAATGTAATCTATAAATTATTACTCAAATTAGTATGTAATCATTAAATGTTGGTTTATCCAACCCATTATAATAGTTTACACCCTCACTATCAGAAAGAAATCTATGGTGTTCTAGAAGGTGTGCCTATGTCTAGTGGCACCTAGCCCAATAGCATTGTCTGGGTGTCCAATCGGGTTAGGGATTCTATATTAAGTTAAGATATTGAAGAGTTAGTTCTAGATCCATAGGGTTCATTTCCTGGGGAATTCCATTTTTGAGCATGTGTTAGTTAAGGACTCAACAATGATTAATGATTTTCTAGTATAGAATACTCCCAAGAATGTGTAATTGATGTGGAATTTCTAGGTCTTTGTGGGGTACGTCTAGTGGTTTATAGAAAACTTCTCTATTATTCCAACACCTTTGACTGCCCTAGCATGAGAAGGGAATCTGTTTATCTGGTGGGATTAATTATAGAGATCCTTATAGGAGTAATGAACTCAAAAGATGAACTGCATGACTCATTAACTAGATTTGATAATATATTGTTCACTCTAAATATATGGAGGCACTATCATGTTGGATTGTATATTGGTGTTAAAAAATACCATTAGAGTGTCGGGTAGGTCTTCACAGAGATCGATAATAACATCAAATAATGTCACATGGTGCATTTTTATGGGGATTATTACTTCTCGATACTCAATACTCCTATGTAAAAAACTCATGGTAGGATATACCCATAGTAAGATGTCATAAGATTATTCGATGTTAAAAGAACTCATGTATTTAGATTCCTTATAGCTGATGCTATATGAGGAGGATGGTGAAACAATTCTCCATTTTATGGTGTTGACTCCCCCAACTGTCTAGTGTGTGAGAGAGCCCCGGATGGGAGTCATCGACTTTAAGGTCTTATATGATAATATATCCTCATAAAATTTCCCTGACGGGTTTTTTAAAGGTGGAAAACACAAAAAAAAACAAGGGAAATATGGTGATAACATTCACAATGTGGAATATGGTTATGTGATAGATTTACACATTTCCATTGACATTACATATATATGTTCATAAAGTTCATAATGTCCATCAGAAACATTTTTTGTGGGATGTGATGTGGGGGACCATGGCCAAGTTCATATCTCGGTGGATCACCTGTCCATAGGTGAATGCTGGGAACTATGTTCTGATACATTTTTTGTAGCCTCATGAGAATCTGTTTTCTAAATGGGATGGATTGTCCAATAAAATTTTGATAGGGATTAAATTGAAATTTAGATGACATTATTCCATCTTGGTGATAGATGATGGAGATAGGAAGTCATTAGAAATCATTTCTATCAGGTAGTGGAGTTAGGGGAGTGTTTCTAGAATCTTTACATGCGGGATATTATTCAAATTCATTAGGTTCTATTCCTAATTGTCATCGACCGTGATTAGTTGTTCATGTCACTGCTGTAGAGATGATTTCTATAGAAATTAAATACCAATGTGAGGATATGTATAGTCATTCACCCCCAAATATATGGGAAGACCATGTACTCTATACTGGTATAGATGGATGTGTTGTGGGGTTGTGTGTTATACTTAGACTACAGATGTAAGTATAACCTTACCATAGTGGATTTTTCATACCAATATAGCCACCACTATTCTATTGGTGTGGAACCATTATAGGCCCTATATGGGAGACCATTTAGATCACCCTTATGATGGAATGATATCGGTGATACATCTCCTCGTATGAAATATATAGTGGAGGGAATGATGGTGAAGGTACAGGGGGTCCATGAGGAGATTATTACAACTCATAGAGTGTATAACTATTATAAAAATCGACAAAATATGATATTGGTTTTAGATAATGGAGACCATGATTCCTTGAGTGCCTAAATAAGACTATGATTTTAGATATTTTATTACGAAGGCTAGTTATCCCCTTGGTTCATCAGTCCATTCATGATCATGCATAATGTTGGTGAGGTTGCCTAAAACTTCACCCTACACCCAAAGTTTGAGAGGGTGAATGACGTATTTCATGTGCCACATTTGATGAGATATGTGAATTATCTCATCCATGTTATTGACATGAGTGAGATGAAAATTTAGTATGGATCCAAATTCTTTAATCACCAAGGGGTCATCAAGGCTTGGATGGATTGGATCTTACGTGTATGAACAATTCATTTTTTTCATGTATTTTAGCTGTATAGGAGAATTCTAGAGAGATCCTATGATCGAGAGAGCTAGTTGTGGTCTCATTATCAATATATTTATTTCTTGTTTTTATTTATAATGAAAAAATGAATTATTGAATTATATAAAAACCTTATTTTGTAATTATATGTCATCCAAATATATCAATGAGTATTACTGGATCCATGTGCTGAGACAAACTTTTATTCGGAGGCTCAATGTTCTATGGGTAAATTTTATAAAAAAATTAATGATTTCTATATCAAGCATGGAATGTGTTTTAGGAATAATGAAATATATTCTAAATGGAGTCTCAAAACAAAAATATGCGGTCATAGTTGAATCCAAAATTCTGGGATTACACTATGTGTGACCTAATGTTGGTCATCGTAGAGAATGTAATTAATGTAGTCATTTTTATCATTATTCAAATAATTAATTACTTAACTCATTCATTCATTCATTAAAAGAACTAAAAAATAATCCCCACAATAATTATTTCATTAATGTGAATAAACATGGTTTGCTAGAAATCTATGGGACCCTTGAGAGGATGATCATCTATTCTATATTGGTGTATAATGATTAAGCTATTTATTAAAAACTAAATCATGGAGATATGAGGAAAATTGAATGCAATGTGACTTCCTATTTTGTTGGAATAATCATTGTTCATAAAAAAAATATTCAAACTGAGGTAAGACTCATTATTTGTAAAATTATTTATGAGGGATTAAAATAATGAGAATAATCACATCTATTTTTTTGATATGATTTTTTTTCGGGACTCTACATAATCCCATGTATCAGACAGAATTATTTATTCAATTTTCCATGTTGTTTCATGATTACTCACCCTCACTATTCTAAATCTATACTTTATGTTCATGATTTCTCTAACAATTATAGATTTTCCATTTATTCTTGAGTCTCTCCCCATCATTTATCTAGTTCTTCATTATTTCCATATAGGACTACGGTTTGAAATTTATACATTGAATAAAAAATGATATGAAAACAAGATTCATTGAAAATTAACATATAATGAATAGATTGATGGTTTTGGGATGTATCGTTATGTGTTGTGGGATTTGGATGATGATTCCCATTTATCTGGGATCTGGGATAGATTTGATCTGATGCAAGAAACATGAGGCATGATACACAGCCCCCTGGATCAATCGATTCAAATTTATTGTACTTGAGGGCGTGAATCAATGAATGGAAGCTTTCCATTTTTATTATTGGAGAGAGGAAGGTGGAAAAGGGAGTGGAGAACCCTAATCTAGAATGCACAGAGAATCTCTAAGCTTCTACAAAAAAACATTACTAAATGAGTGGTAGTCTAAACAACACACATTATGTAGAACGCTTCTAACGACCCATACTTTAAATAAATGGTTAATACATCAAAATTGAAACATAATACAAAACCATGTAAGGACCGTATAGGTATAGTGTCTTTAGAAACTCGGAAACATAAACAAATGGTTCATAAAGCATCTACACTATCTCCCTTTTATTTCATCATATATATAGTCCCTTTTGGCATATCTTACTTAATAACCTTATTCCTGACCTGGGGAAGGAAAACATACAAAAGGGTGAGCTCAAATGCTCAGGAAGGGTAAAAAAAAGAAATATCAATCAAATCATATTCATAATAACATAACATTTTGGAAATCTTACCCTGCAAAAGAGGTCATAATTTCATAACATGGGATAAATCATAGTAGTGAAATGTAATCCCAATAATCATAACTTAAAACATGAAACTTTTTGGCATACACACATAATCCTAGAGAATCATTTCTTATTAGTCAAGACTCATTTCCAAGACTATCTTAGTGGACAAAGTCCATTTTTGAACCGAGTTCACTCCTCATTTTAGTCCTGTTTCACTGAACCAATTAAACCTGTCGTTCCAGCCATGTCTATCTCATGAGATATAAAATCTTTACCCAATGCATTGGAGGGAGATATTGGTCCCACACATCTCATAATTATACCATTCTTATGTGTGCCACAAAATCATAAACCATACATCATAACATAACCCATGTAATAAAAATGGGAATCATAAACATCATGACATCATAAAACAATTCATATAAGATAAAGGAATTCATATAAATATTTCCATCACAATGTAATCAAATCAATGTAATAATACGGATAGAAACAGAACCCTATATTATCTTAGATGGAAAATAATTTTGATAAAACACTTGAACTCCATTCTTGAAGAAAATATCCTTTCTACTTCAAAAACACATTTCCTTTCTTAACATGTCATACAATATTAAACTATAAGAAGTTGATTAAAAATAAACTTGAAAACATGTAAAGGAAGCTTCTTGGAAATAATGTTTTAAAAATCCATTCATGCCGTATAAGTTAAAAAAAACATTCTTCTCGTACTTTTGTCAGAAAAGTCAAAAAGTACCTCGTACGAAAAACGACAAAAGATTCCTGTCATATCTTTTACTAAAAACTCACCAAAGGGTAAAATTGGATTTAAACAATTGTAGAAGGATAATATTACATATTTATGAAACATGGATGTGTATGATAAAATACACCGCAGTAAATACAAAACTATAAACAATCTCGGATAAAAATGAGATTGTGAGATTTTCCCTTACCTTAGGTCTGATTTGCTTCATAAGTGTCCGAACCTCCTGTATAATGATTTAAATAATGTTAATGAATTGTTCCAGAATCATAATTATTGTTATTATATCATATATGGTCATATTATTATCTTCTTAGTAGTAATATTTCATTGCTACTTGATATTCGAGTGTTTATAACTTTTTGTTCTTATGCGTGTTTTGTCGAATAAATTCTTATTTTTCTCTTTAGGTTATAGAGATATCATTTCCAGAATGGTATTAATGTACTATATATCATATTTATTAATTCAATTCATTTATATAATCATTATGCAATGAAGATCATGTAGAATGAATCGCATCACATCGTGGAGATGGTATTCCGTACGTACGCACGAGCGATGATATCGTTCCCATGATCGTGGAAATGTATTGGAGTGTATGTATACTATTTAAGAATCAATATCACTTTAAAATAATCATATATAGTTATTTATTTTCACCATTATACTCATCCAAGTAAGGTGGTGATGGAAAATAGATTACACCACGGCGTGGAGACGGTATTCCGTATGTACGCAGGCGCGGTGATTTCGTTTTCCGTAGGGTGGATAGATGGTAAAATAGGGTTGTTTCATACTTATAATAACATATCAGTATATGAGTGATACAGATGTTATTACTTCATAATGAAACAACTAAAGAAGAAGAAATAATTTGTAATGGATCGGTAATGGATATTACATCTTCTTTGACGTGCCTCTTCTTAACCTCCTCTTAGGGCACTAGGGTTGGTCTTTGAAGAAGACCAGAACCTCTAGGATGATTCTAGTGAAGTGGGGAAGTGAAATGGTCAGGTATTGGCCGAGCTTGAAGACTCATATTGGTGTGAGGAGGATAGGGAGGAGGTTCCCTTTTATAAGGGAGGAGAGGGGCACCTTTGGAAATATAAGAAATATTATTTTATATTAAATTCCAACCCCACATAAAAACTTCAAAAATGACTCATTTCCAATTATTAGATGAGATAGGGTTGTAATATCATCAACCAATAAAATTTAGACATGTTAGGAATTTATTTTAAACATTATCAACTTTATTTATCCTTATTTATCAATTTAATTTTATTTGTGGTAATAATATTCTAAATTTTAAATTATTATTAATAATTTAATATGTGTTGTGAATTTTCCATAATTTGACACTTTATGAAATTTTAGACCATATAAATTTTAATTTATAATTATTAAATATTTTTGTGATTTTTAAACAATTTTATAATATGTTATTTTTATAAAATAACAATAGTGTCAATTTTGACACTATTCATTTATTTGAATTTAAATAAAATATATACAGAAGATATGTTCAAACTAAAAGCTGTAATAGATTAATAAAATTTCATATGTATATAGAAAATTAGTTGAGAACATTAAATAGTTCTTATAATATTTATTTTTATATTTTTAAAACCATTTATTTGATATTTTAATTAATAAAATAATTTCAACATCACTATTGTGTCGTAATTAATGATAATTATTTAATCCCAAATAATTCTAAATAAATTTCTATGATGTAGATAATTGTATTATATTTCTGGAGACTATTCATGTCCGAAGTTTCATTAAGTTTATCACTAAATTAAAATTATTATACTTATAAGATTTAAGAAATTGAGATGTTGTCACATTAAATTATTTTCATGGACAAAAGTCCCTTAAATGAATTTAATCCGACTGTTAGATGATATAGGTCAATGTTAAGTCATCAAATAGGATTTTGACAGGTGTTAGGGTAATTTTATAATCTTATATTTTCCCTTAATTACCCGATTTACCTTTAACTATGGTAAATAAAATTTACCGTAGTTACTATTCGTAATGCCCAAAAATAAAAAGTAGCATATTAACATAATTTGGACCCACTGATTACAAATATGGAATCCATTTTTCAAAATTCAATACACATAAGTTGTATTAATTAATTTAAAATAAATCCCGTTGTTAAGAAAACAAGTTTTAGAAGATAAAACATTGCCAAATATTGAAATGTTTTTACCTATGAATTCAATGTGAAATTAATGATAATGACATACATTATATTAAATGGTAAAAATATATTCTATCTATATTTTAAAACCATTCAATATTATAATTTAACCATATAAATTATCTCAATGAAAAAAGTTGTTTTTAATTAAAAATTAGCGTATTTTTTCTATTCATCAAAATATGAAAGTTATCAGAAAAATATAAAAAATTTATCCAAAGTAAATTTTTATATCCTGATTCAAAAGAAGAATTTTATTTGGTCAAATTGGACTTATAAACGTGTCAAAAACTATATTTAATGTGGGTGCGCCATCAAAAGGTGGCAAAACAACATTTTTTTATAAATACTTATTTTACCCAAAAAAATTATTTTGTTCTCTTACCATGTTCTAGAAAATGTGTAAAATGAATAATAATGTTGTAAAATTTAAAATTCAGTTAATAATATTCATAACGGCTAGTTTTTAATATTATAATAATATATCATTTTTTAGTAGAACTTGGTATTGCATACTACACACGCTATCGAGGAAGTTCATGATTCCGTGTAATGCAAGCCAAGTCCGTATTGTGTGATGTGAAAGATTCCTTTGGTGTTGCGTATAACAAAAAAAATATTTCTCATAAAATCTCATGGTGTTACATTCTACCCCCCTTAAAATGAATTTTGCCCTTGAAATTCGTCACTTTATTACAAATAGATGAGTATACCTCTCCCTCATCATATCCTCAAGTTCCCATGTAGATTCTTCTAATTGGTGGTTCCTCTATTAAACTTTCACCAACTATGTGGTCTTGTTCCGTAGGACTTTTTCACTATGATCCAGAATCTCTATCGGCTGGTCTTCATAAGAAAGATCTTTCTCCAGTAGTACAACTTCTGAGTTGAGTACATTTGAAGGATCAGGTATGTACTTTCTCAGGAGAGATACATGGAACACATTGTAAACTTGAGAGAGATTTGGTGGAAGCGCCAATCGGTAAGCTACCTTCCCAACACAATCCAGAATTTCAAAAGGACTGATATATCTAGGGCTCAACATTCCCTTATTTCCAAATCTAATGACCCTCTTCCAGGGAGATATTCGTAAGAACACTTTATCACCCACTTAAAAATCTAGGTCTTTTCTTCGGTTGTCGTCATAAATTTTCTGTCAACTCTGAGCTGATCTTATGTGTTGTTGAATAGATCTGACCTTTTCTTCAATTTCATCAACAAGATCAGGTCCTAATAGCTTTCTTTCCCCAACTTCATCCCAGCAAGTTGGAGTCCTGCATTTCTTTCCATAGAGAGCTTCATAAGGAGCCATATGAATACTGGAGTGAAAGCTATTATTATAAGAAGATTCCACCAGAGGTAGGTGTTGATCCCAACCACCTTTTAAATTCCTAGAGAAAGTTCTCAACATATCTTCTAGGGTTTGAATTGTCCTCTCAGACTGACTATCTGTCTGAGGATGATAAGCAGTGCTGAAACTCAACTCTGTATCCAGAGTATGCTGACGACTTCGCCAGAACATCGAGGTAAACCTCGGATCCTGATCAGATATAATGGGAAGTGGTAATCCATGCAATCTTACCACTTCCTTTACATATATCCTGGCAAGCTGATCTAGAGAGAAATCCTACCTAATAGTAATGAAGTGTGCAGACTTTGTAAGACGATCAACTATGACCTAGATAGCATTATTGCCTTTGGATGTTTTAGGGAGTCCAGTGACAAAGTCCATAGTGATGTTTTCCCATTTCCATTCTGGTATGGGTAATTGTTGTAACAACCCCTTAGACTTCTATCTCTCAGCTTTAACTTGCTGACAAACCAAGAATCGAGAGACATATTCAGAAACATCTCTTTTCATGCCATCCCACCAGAAGTACTCTTTCTGGTCCCTATACATCTTTGTGCTTCCAGGATGAATAGAGAATGAAGAACTATGAGCCTCATCCAACAGCTCCTTCTATAATTCAGGGATGGGAGAAACACAAACCCGATTCCTGAACTTTATTATCCCATCACAATCAAGGTTGAATTCAGGAACATTTCTTATCTTTTTACGTAAGTTGTCATCTTCTTTCTGTGCCTCTTTAATATTCACATGTATAGATGGTTGAACATTAATTTGAGAAAGATAAGACTTTTCCCCTTTCATTATAATTACAAGATCCATCCTTTGTAAATACATAAATATTTTATCTTGTGTGATCCTTATCATGGATAAGCTAGCATGGTCTTGTCAACTTAATGCATCTACCACCTTGTCTGCTTTCCCAAGGTTGTAATGAATTGAGGAGTCATAATCTTTAATCAGCTCCAACCATCTTCTCTGGTGCATATTCAGCTCCTTTTGTGTGAAAATATACTTTAAACTTTTATGATTAGTATAAATATCACACATTTCACCATAAAGGTAATGCCTTCAAATCGTTAATGCAAAGATTACTACAGCTAACTCCAAATCATGAGTTGGGTAATTTTGCTCATGGATTTTCAACTGTCGTGAGGCATAATCTATCACCATATCATTTTGCATAAGAACACACCCCAATCCCTTCTTGGATGCATCACTGTAGATCACAAACCTTTCTCCACTACAAGGTAGTGTGAGCATAGGTGCACTGGATAACCTTCTTTTCATCTCCTTGAAATTCTCTTCACATTCCTCCGTCCCAACAAACATTACTCCTTTCTGAGTCAACTTGGTGAGTGTATTAGATAATCATGAAAAATCATTCACAAAACATCGATAATATCCAGCAAAACCAAGAAAACTTTGGATCACAGTTACTGTTGTTGGTCTCGACAATATTTTGATAACCTCTATTTTTTCTGGATCCACAAATATCCCCTCTTTTGAGATTATGTGACCCAAAAATGCGACTTTTTGAAGGCAAAATTCACACTTGGTGAATTTGGCATAATGAATCTCCTTTCTTAGGGCCTTTAATACAATTCTCAAGTGATCTTCATGTTCTTCCTTGCTCTTTTAATAGACAAGAATATCATCTATAAAGACTACCACAAACTGATCATGATAGTCTCTAAAGACTCTATTCATCAGATCCATGATGATAGCAGGGGCATTAGTAAGACCAAATGGCATCACTATAAATTCATAGTGTCCATACCTTGTACGGAAAGTCTTCTTTGGTATATCCTCCCTTTTGACCCTTAATTGATGATACCTAGAACGAAGATCAATCTTGGAAAAGTATTGAGCTCCGCGTAGTTGGTCAAATAGGTCATCAATGCGTGGGAGAGGATATTTGTTCTTGATAGTGATCTTGTTTCGTTCTCGATAATCAATGCAGAGTCTCATTGATCCATCTTTATTCTTAACAAACAGATCAGGTGCTCCCCAAGGTGACGCACATGGGCGTATGAATCCTTTATCAAGATTATCTTGGACTTGCTTCTTCAATTCCTGCAACTCAATTGGGGCCATTCTATAAGGTGTCTTTGAAATAG
This sequence comes from Viscum album, assembly GCA_963277665.1. NCBI lineage: Eukaryota > Viridiplantae > Streptophyta > Magnoliopsida > Santalales > Viscaceae > Viscum > Viscum album. Next base: position 853,115,927 of record OY728159.1, read on the forward strand.
GCAAAGCACCCGGTACAAGTTCTATTGAAAACTCAAATTCATGATTTGGTGGAAGACTTGGCAATTTCTCCAGAAAGACATATTCAAATTCTTGTACAATGGGAATATTATTAATCATTAGTTTCTCTCCAACCATTTGAGATAAATAACATTCATTTAGTGGAATCAAGCCCATAAGATAGAAGAAATTTCCACTTGAAGGTTATGTTCATCCTTGCATCAATAGACGATCATAGATTGATTTGGAATATGAAATGTGACTTCCCTTCTTTGGAAATTGATATGAGCTCCATATAAAGAAATCCAATCCATGCCAAGAATCACATAAAATTCCACTATAGGAAGGATCTCAAGATTTGTAGGAAGCACTTTCCCACAAACTTCAATCGGAGAAGAATTGTAAACTTTTGATGCGACTGTTGTGCCATTAGGAGTTGTCACAGCCAACTCAACATCTAATTGTGGAGGTAATACGGTGATACCCTTAGAAAATTCTTCAGAAATAAAAGAATGGGTGGATCCAGAATCAAATAAAACATTTGATACTTTAGAGTGGATGGTAAGTGTACCTCTCACCACTTCGTTGTCGTACTCCACATCGCCGATAGTAATTTCATGTGTCTTTACATTGTCTTTGGCCTTAAGAGTTTGTTGACGTCGATCATCATCATCAACCCTTGGATTTGGGCATTGATTGGAATAATGCCCCATCTCCTTGCACTTGAAACATTGAAGTGTAGTAGGTTCATTCTATGTATCCCTTCCTTTATTTGCATCATTAGACATCTTCTTCCCATTATTTCGACATTCAATTGCCCGATGACCTTCTTTTCCACACTTATAACATTTGCTTGTCCCATTATGACAATTTCCTCCATGTTTCTTTCCACGCTTTGAGCATAAGGGAAAAATCAACTTCTTTTCAGTGTGCTCTTTAGATTTTCCTTTGAATTCCATTTTGCTCTTCTTATCAAACCCATATGACTGATGGGTTACTCCAATCTCCATCTCAACTTTGAGAGCACATCGAACAATTTCCTCGTAGCTATTTAAGTCCCTTATGGCTAACGCCCTTCGAAGACTTGGTTTTAAGCCACTAAAGAATCAATCGATCTTACTCTCAGGTTGGATAATCATACCAGATGCGTACCTTTCATGTCTTGTAAAATTTGCTTCATAGGTACCAACAGATTCATCATCCTTTTTCTTTAGTTCAAGAAACTCATTCTCCATCTTTGTTCGGAAAATACGAGGGAAATACTTATTGAAAAAATAAGTTCTTTAACTCGTCCCATTTCATGGACTCAATTTTATCCCTTTTCCTTGTATTCTTGATAAGATTCCACCATTGATCAGCATCACCTTCCGAACGATACACTGCTAAGATGTCTTTATCATGTTCAGAACATTGAAGAACTGAAAATATCTTTTCAGTGGTAATGATCCATTGTTCATCCACTAATGGATCATAAGACCCGCTGAATGAAGGTGGACGCTGCCTCATGAAGGATTCAACATAATCTTGCTCCTTCTTTTGCTCATTTGGAAGTCCTGCATTATTTATAGCTTGAGAAAGTTGTGTGAGAAGGGCTACAAGATTTTTCATTCCATCTCCCATAACGTTTGGTTGCTCAGGGGGACAATCATTACATTGCCCGTCGCATTCCGCATTAACACGGTTCCTTCGGGTTCCAGCCATTGACTAAAACCAAGAAGAATAGTGTGAGCAACACTAATTATAATAGAAAACCCACATAACCAAGAATAAAATTTCACACTTAAGGTCTTATCATAGGTTTTTCGTGGCCATTTCTAAAACACTAAGATTGGGTTCTATGCTTATACATATCATTAGGTTTATTACTAAGGCTTTCACATCCTAGTTTCCAAAGGTTGAATATACCTTTCCTCTGATACCAACTATAACGACCCATACATTACATACCTGGTTAATACTTCAAAATTGAAACGTAATACAAAACCATGGAAGGACCGTATAGGTATAGTGTTTTTAGAAATCGGGAAACATAAACAAATGGTTCATACAGCATCTACACTGTCTCCCATTTATTTCATCATATCTATAGTCCTTTTTGGAATATCTTACATAATAACCTTCTTCCTGGTCTGGGGAAAGAAAACATACAAAAGGGTGAGCTCAAATTCTCAGTAAGGGTAAACAAAAGAAATATCAATCAAATCATATTCATAAGAACATAACATTTTGGAAATCTTACCCTGCAAAAGAGGTTATAATTTCATAACATGGGATAAATCATGGTAGTGAAATGTAATCCCAATAACCATAACTTAAAACATGAAACTTTGTGGCAAACACACATAATCATAGATAATAATTTCTTATTATTAAAGACTCATTTCCAAGACTATTTTAGTGGACAAAGTCCATTTCTGAACTGAGTTCACTCCTCATTTCAGTCCTATTTCACTGAACCGGTTTAACCTGTCATTCCATCCATTTCTATCTCATGAGATATAAAATCTTTACCCAATGAATTAGAGGGACATATAGGTCCCACCCATCTCAAAATGATACCATTCTTATGTGTGCCACAAAATCATAAACCATACATCATAGCATAACCCATGTAATAAAAATGGGAATCTTAAACATCATGACATCATAAAACAATTCATATAAGATAAAGAAATTCATAACAATATTTCCATCACAACATAATCAAATCAATGTAATAATAGGGATAGAAACAGAACCCTATATTATCTTAGATGGAAAATAATTTTGATAAAACACTTGAACTCCATTCTTGAGGGAAATATCCTTTCTACCTCAAAAACACTTTTCCTTTCTTAACATGTCATACAATTTTAAACTAAAAGAAGTTGATTAAAAATAAACATGAAAAAATTTAAAGGAAGCTTCTTGGAAATAATGTTTTAAAAATCCATTCAATCCGTATAAGTTAAAAAAATAGTTTTCTCGTACTTTTGTCGGAAAAGTCAAAAAGTACCTCGTACGAAAAACGACAAAAGATTCCTTTCATATCTTTTACTAAAAACTCATCAAAGGGTAAAGTTGGATTTAAACAATTTTATAAGGATAATATTACATATTGAGGAAACATAGATGTGTATGATAAAATAAACCCCAGCAAATACCGAAGTATAAACAATCTCGGATAAACATGAGATTGTGAGATTTTCCCTTACCTTAGGTCCGATTTTCTTCGTAAGTGTCTGAACCTTTGGTATAATGATTTAAATAATGTTATTGACTTGTTCCAGAATCATAATTATTGTTATGATATCATATATGGTCTTATTCTTTGCTTCATAGTAGTAATATTTCATTGCTACTAGTTATTCAGGTGTTTATAACTTTTTGTTCTTCTGCATGTTTTGTCGAATAAATTCTTATTCTTCTCTTTAGGTTATAGATACATCATTTCAAGAATGGTATTAATGTACTATATATTATATTTATTCATTAAATTCATTTATATAATCATTATGCAATTAATATCATGTATAACGAATCGCATCACATCGTGGTGACGGTATTCCGTACGTACGCACGAGCGATGATATCATTCCCATGATCGTGGAATTGTATTGGAGTGTATGTATACTATTTCAGAGTCAATATCACTTTAAATTAATCATATATAGTTATTTATTTGCACCATTATACTCATCCAAGTAAGGCGGTGATGGAAAATACATTACACCACGGCGTGGAGACGGTATTCCATATGTACGCACGCGTGGTGATTTCATTTTCCGTAGGATGTATAGATGGTAAAATAGGGTTGTTTCATACTTATAATAACATATCAGTATATGAGTGATACTGATTTTATTACTTCATAATGAAACAACTATCGAAGAATAAGTTGAAGAAGAAAGAATTTGGAAAGGATCGGTAATGGATATTACCTCTTCTTTGACGCGCCTCTTTTTAACCTCCTCTTAGGGAACTAGGGTTGGTCTTTGAAGAATACCAGAACCTCTAGAATGATTCTAGGGAAGTGGGGAAGTGAAATGGGCAGGTATTGGCCGAGCTTGAAGGATCAAATTGGTGTGAGGAGGAGAGGTAGGAGGTACCCATTTATAAGGGAGGAGAGGGGCACCTTTGGAAATATAAGAAATATTAGTTTATATTAAATCCCATCCCCACTTAAAAACTTACACAATGACTCATATGAAAAGATTAGATGAGATAGGGTTGTAATCGCATCAACCAATAATATTTGGACATGTTAGAAATTTATTTTAAACATTATCAACTTGATTTATCCTTATTTATCAATTTAATTTTATTTGCGGTAATAATATTCTAAATTTTAAATTATTATTAATAATTACATATGTGTTGTTATTTTTCCATAATTTGACACTTTATGAAATTTTCAACCATATAAATTTTAATTTATAATTTTTAAATATTTTTGTGATTTTTAAACAATTTTATAATATGTTATTTTTATAAAATAACAATAGTGTAAATTTTGACACTATTCAATTATTTGAATTTAAATAAAATATATACAGAAGATATGTTCGAACTAAAAGCTTTAATAGATTAATAAAATGTCATATGTATCTAGAAAATTAGTGTAGCACATTAAATAGTTCATATAATATTTATTTTAATATTTTTAAAACCATTTATTTGATATTTTAATTAATAAAATAATTTCAACATCACTATTGTGTCATAATTAATGATAATTATTTAATCCCTAAATATTCTAAATAAATTTCTATGATGTACATAATTGAATTATATTTCTGGAGACTATTCATGTACTAAGTTTAATTATGTTTATCACTAAATTAAAATTATTATACTTATAATATTTTAGAAAGTGACATGTTGTCACATTAAATTATTTTCATGGAAAAAAGTCCATTAAATGAATCTAATCCGACCCTTAGGTGATATGGGTCGACTTTTAGTCATCCAATAGGATTTTGTCAGGTGTTAGGGTAATTTTATAATATTATATTTACCCTTAATTACACGATTTACCCTTAACTATGGTAAATAAAATTTACCGTAGTTACTATTTATAATGCCCAAAAATAAAAAGTAGCCTATTAACATAATTTAGAAAAACTGATTAAAAATATGGAATCCATTTTTCAAAATTCAAAACACATAAGTTTCAGTAATTAATTTAAAATAAATCCTGTTGTTAAGAAAATAGGTTTTAGAAGTTAAAACATTGCCAAAGATTGAAATGTTTTTACCTATGAATTCAATGTGAAATTAATGATAATGACATACATTATATTAAATGGTAAAAATATATTCTATCTATAATTTAAAACCATTCAATATTATATTTTAACTATATAAATTATCTCAATGAAAAAATTTGTTTTTAATTAAAAATTTGCGTATTTTTACTATTCATCAAAATATGAAAGTTATCAGAAAAATATCAAAAATTTATCCAAAGTAAATTTTTATATCCTGATTCAAAAGAAGAATTTTATTTTTTCAAATTGAACTTATAAACATGTCAAAAACTAGATTTAATGTTTGTGCGCCATCAAAAGGCGGAAAAACTGCATTTTTTGATAAATACTTATTTTACCCGAAAAATGTATTTTGTTCTCTTACCATGTTCTAGAAAATGTGTTGGATGAATAATAATGCTGTAAAATTTAAAATTCAGTTAATACTATTCATAACGGCTAGTTTATAATATTATAATAATATATCGTTGTTTAGTGGAACTTGGTATTGCGTACTATACACGCTATCGAGGAAGGTTGTGATTGCGTGTAATGCAAGCCAAGTCTGTATTGTGTGCTATGAAAGATTCCATTGGTGTTGCGTATAAAAAAAATATTTCTCATAAAATCTCAGGGTGTTACATTCTACCCCCCTTAAAATGAATTTCGCCCTTGAAATTTGTCACATTATTATAAACAGATGAGGATACCTCTCCCTAATCATATCCTCAAGTTCACATGTAGCTTATTCTAATTGGTGGTTCATCCATAAAACTTTCACCAAGAGTGTGGTATTGTTCCATAGGAATTTTTCACTACGATCCAGAATCTCTATCGGTTTTTCTTCGTAGGAAAGATCTTGCTCCAGCGGTACAACTTCTGAGCTGAGTACATGTGAAGGATCAGGTATGTAGTTTCTCAGGAGAGATACATGAAACACATTGTGAACTTGAGAGAGAGTCGGTGGAAGCGCCAATCAGTAAGCTACCTTCCCAACACGATCTAGAATTTCAAAAGTACCGATATATCTAGGGCCCAACTTTCCCTTCTTTCCAAATCTCATGACCCTCTTTTAGGGAGATATTCGTAAGAACACTTTATCACCCACTTCAAACTCTATGTCTTTTCTTTGGTTGTCGGCATAACTTTTTTGTCGACTCTGAGCTGCTCTTATGTGTTGTTGAATAGATCTGACCTTTTTTCCATTTCATCAACAAGATCAGGTCCTAATAGCTTTCTTTCCCCAACTTCATCCCAGCAAGTTGGAGTCGTGCATTTCTTTCCATAGAGAGCTTCATAAGGATCCATCTGAATACTGGAGTGAAATCTATTATTATAAGAATATTCAACCAAAGGTAGGTGTTGATCCCAACCATCTTTGAAATCCATAGAGCAAGCTCTCAACATATCTTCTAGAGTTTGAATTGTCCCCTCAGACTGACCGTCTATCTGAGGATGATAAGCAGTGCTGAAACTCAACTTTGTATCTAGAGTATGCTGAAGACTTTTCCAGAACTTCGAGGTAAACCTTGGATCCCGATCAGATATAATGGAAAGTGGTACTCCATGAAATCTTACCACTTCTTTTACATATATCCTGGAAAGCTGATCTAGAGAAAAATCATCCCTAATAGCAATGAAGTGTGGAGACTTTGTAAGACGATCAACTATGACCCAGATAGCATTATTGCCTTTGGATGTTTTAGGGAGTCCAGTGACAAAGTCCATAGTGATGTTTTCCCATTTCCATTCTGGTATGGGTAATGGTTGTAACATCCCCTTAGACTTCTGTCTCTCAGCTTTAACTTGATGACAAACCATGCATCGAGAGACATATTCAGCAAAATCTCTTTTCATGCCATCCCACCAGAAGTACTCTTTCAGGTCCCTATACATCTTCGTGCTTCCAGGATGAATACATAATGAAGAACTATGAGCCTCATCCAACAGCTCCTTCTTTAATTCAGGGATGGGAGGAACACAAATCCGATTCTTGAACTTTATTATCCCATCACAATCAAGGTTGAATTCAGGAGCATTTCTCACCTTTTTTTGTAACTCGAAATCTTCTTTCTGTGCCTCTTTAATCTTCACATGTATAGATGGTTGAACATTCATTTGAGAAAGATATGATTTTTTCCCTTTCATTATAATTCCATGATCTAGCCTTTGTAAATCCATAAATATTGGATCTTTTGTGATCCTCATCATGGATAATCTAGCATGGTCTCGTCGACTTAATGCACCTGCCACCTTGTTTGCTTTCCCAGGGTGGTAATGAATTGAGCAGTCGTAATCTTAATCAGCACCAACCATCTTCTTTGGTGCATATTCAGCTTCTTTTGTGTGAAAATATACTTTAAACTTTTATGATCAGTATAAATATCACACCTTTCACCATAAAGGTAATGCCTCCAAATCTTTAATGCAAAGATTACCACAGCTAACTCCAAATCATGAGTTGGGTAATTTTGCTCATGTATTTTCATCTGTCGTGAGGAATAAGCTATCACCATATCATTTTGCATAATAACACACCCCAATACCTTCTTGGATGCATCACTGTAGATCACAAACCTTTCTCCACTACAAGGCAGTGTGAGCACAGGTGCACTGGATAACCTTCTTCTCAGCTCCATGAAATTCTCTTCACATTCCTTTGTCCAAACAAAGATTACTCCTTTCCAAGTCAACTTGGTGAGTGGATTAGATAATCATGAAAAATCTTTCACAAAACGTCGATAATATCCAGCCAAACCAAGAAAACTTCGGATCTCAGTTACTGGTGTTGGTCTCGACCATCTTTCGATAACCTCTGTTTTTGTTGGATCCAAAGATATCCCCTCTTTTTAGATTATGTGACCCAAAATGAAACTTTTTGAAACCAAAATTAACACTTGGTAAATTTGGCATAAAGATTCTCCTTTCTTAGGGTCTTTAATACAATTCTCAAGTGATCTTCATGTTCTTCCTTGCTCTTTGAATAGATATGAATATCATCTATAAAGACTACCACAAACTGATCAAGATAGTCTCTAAAGACTTTATTCATCTGATCCATGAAGATAGCAGGGGAATTGGTAAGACCAAATGGCATCACTATAAATTCATAGTTTCCATACCCTGTATGGAAAGCCGTCTTTGGTATATCCTCCCTTTTGACCCTTAATTGATGATACCCAGAATGAAGATCAATCATGGAAAAGTATTGAGCTCTGTGTAGTTGGTTAAATAGGTCATAAATACGTGGGAGAGGATATTTTTTCTTGATAGTGATCTTGTTAAGTTCTCGATAACCAATGCTGAGTCTCATTGATCCATCTTTCTTCTTAACAAGCAGAACAGGTGCTCCCCAAGGTGACGCACTAGGGAGTATGAATCCTTTATCAAGATTCTATTGGAGTTGCTTCTTCCATTCCTGAAACTCAATTGGGGCTATTCAATAAGGTGTCTTTGAAATAGGCAAAGCACCTGGTACGAGTTCTATTGAAAACTCAACTTCATGATTTGGTGGAAGACTTAGCAATTCCTCCGTAAAGACATCATCAAATTCCCGTACAATGGGCATATTATTAATCGTGATTTTCTCTACAACCATTTGAGATAAATAACCTTCATTTAGTGGAATCAAGATCCATAAGATAGAATAAATTTCCACTGGAATGTTATATTCATCCTTTCATCGATAGACGATCATAGATTGATCTGTAATATGAAATGTGACTTCCTTTCTTTGGAAATTGATATGAGCTCCATATAAAGAAATCCAATCCATGCCAAGAATCACATAAAATTCCACTATAGGAAGGATCACAAGATTTGAAGGAAGCACTTTCCCACAAACTTCAATCAGAGAAGAATTGTAAACTTTTGATAAGACTGTTGTGCCATTAGGATTTGTCACAGCCAACTCAACATCTAATTGTTGAGGTAATATGGTGGTACCCTTAGAAAATTCTTCAAAAATAAAAGATTGGGTGGATCCATAATCAAATAAAACATTTTCTACTTTAGAGTGGATGGTAAGTATACCTCTCACCACTTCGTTGTCGTACTCCACATCGCAGATAGTAATTGCATGTGTCTTTCCTTTGTCTTTGGCCTTAAGAGTTTGTTGACGTCGATCATCATCATCAACCCTTGGATTTGGGCATTGATTGGCATAATTCCCCATCTCCTTGCACTTGAAACATTGAAGTGTAGTAGGTTCATTCTGTGTATCCCTTCCTTTATTTGCATCATTAGACATCTTCTTTCGATTATTTAGACATTCAGTTTCCCGATGACCTTCTTTTCCACACTTATAACATTTTCTTGTCCCATTAAGACAATTTCATCCGTGTTTCTTTCCACACTTTGAGCATAAGGGAAAATTCATCTTCTTTTCAGTGTGCTCTTTAGATTTTCCTTTGATATCCATTTTCCTCTTCTTATCAAACCCATATGACTGATGGGTTACTTCAATATCCATCTCAACTTTGAGAGAACATCGAACAATTTCCTCGTAGCTATTGAAGTCCCTTATGGCTAATTCCCTTCAAAGACTTGGTTTTAAGCCACTAAAGAATCGATCGATCTTACTCACAGGTTGGATAATAATACCAGAAGCGTACCTTTCAAGTCTTGTAAAATTTTCTTCAAAGGTACCAACAGATTCATCATCCTTTTTCTTTAGTTCAAGAAACTCCTTCTCCATCTTTGTTCGGAGAATACGAGGGAAATACTTGTTGAAAAAATAAGTTCTTGAACTCGTCCCATTCCATGGACTCAATTTCATCCCTTTGCCTCGTATTCTTGATAAGATTCCACCATTGATCAGCATAACCTTACAAATGATACACTGCTAAGATGACTTTATCATGTTCAAAACATTGAAGAACTGAAAATATCTTTTTAGTGGTACTGATCCATTGTTCATCCACTAATGGATAAGAAGACCCGCTGAATGAAGGTGGACGCTTCCTCATGAAGGATTCAACAGAATGTTGCTCCTTCCTTTTCTTATTTGGAAGTTTTGCATGATTCATAGATTGGGAAAGCTGTGTGATCATGGCTACAATATTTTTCATTCCATCTCCCATAATGTTTGGTCGCTCAGGGGGACAATCATTTCATTGCATGTCGCATTCCGCATTAACACGGTTCCTTCGGGTTCCATCCATTGACTAAAACCATGAAGAATAGTGTGAGAAACACTAATTATAATAGAAAACCGACATAACCAAGAATAAAATTTCACACTTAAGGTCTTATCATAGGTTGTTCATGGCCATTTCTAAAACACTAAGATTGGGTTCTATTCTTAGACATATCATTAGGTTTCTTACTAAGGCTTTCACATCCTAGATTCCAAATGTTGACTATACCTTTCCTCTGATACCAACTATAACGACCCATACTTTACATACATGGTTAATACTTCAAAATTGACACATAATACAAAACCATGGAAGGACCTTATAGGTATAGTGTCTTTAGAAACTGGGAAACATAAACAACTGGTTCATAAAGAATCTACACCGTCTCCCATTTATTTCATCATATCTATAGTCCCTTTTGGAATATCTTACATAATAACCTTCTTCCTGACCTAGGGAAAGAAAACAAACAAAAGTTTGATCTCAAATTCTCAGTAAAGGTAAACAAAAGAAATACCAATCAAATCATATTCATAAGAACATAACATTTTGGAAATCTTACCCTGGAAAAGAGGTCATAATTTCCTAACATGGGATAAATCATGGTAGTGAAATGTAATCCAAATAATCATAACTTAAAACATGAAACTTTGTGGCATACATACATAATCATAGAGAATCATTTCTTATTAGTGAAGACTCATTTCCAAGACTATCTTAGTGGACAAAGTCCATTTCTGAACAGAGTTCACTCCTCGTTTCAGTCCTGTTTCACTGAACCGACTTAACCTTCCATTCCAGCCATGTCTATCTCATGAGGTATAAAATCTTTACCCAATGCATTTGAGGGAGATATAGGTCCCACCCATCTCATAATGATATCAATCTTATGTGTGCCCCAAAATCATAAACCATACATTATAGAATAACCCATGTAATAAAAATGGGAATCTTAAACATCATGACATCATAAAACAATTAATATAAGATAATGGAATTCATAAAAATATTTCCATCACAAAATAATCAAATCAATGTAATAATATGGATAAAAACAGAACCCTATATTATCTTAGATGGAAAATAATTTTGATAAAACACTTGAACTCCATTCTTGAGTAAAATATCCTTTCTACTTCAAAGACACTCTTCCTTTCTTAACATGTCATAAAATTTTAAACAAAAAGAATTTGATTAAAAATAAACTTGAAAACATGTAAAGTAATATTCTTGGAAATAATTTTTTAAATATCCATTCATGTCGTATAAGTTAAAAAAAACATTCTTCTCGTATATTTGTCGGAAAAGTCAAAAAGTACCTCGTACGAAAAACGACAAAAGATTCCTTTCATATCTTTTACTAAAACGTCACCAAAGGGTAAAATTGGATTTAAACAATTGTAGAAGGATAATATTACATATTGAGTAAACATTGATGTGTATGATAAAATACACCCCAGTAAATACCAATGTATAAACAATCTCAGATAAAAATGAGATTGTGAGATTTTCCCTTACCTTAGGACCGATTTGCTTCGTAAGTGTCCGAACCTCCTGTATAATGATTTAAATAATGTTATTGAATTGTTCCAGAATCATAATTATTGTTATGATATCATATATGGTCATATTATTTTCTTCTTAGTAGTAATATTTCATTGCAACTTGTAATTCGGGTGTTTATAACTTTTTGTTCTTATGCGTGTTTTGTCGAATAAATTCGTATTCTTCTCTTTAGTTTATAGATACATCATCTCCAAAATGGTATTTATGTACTATATATCATATTTATTCATTAAATTCATTTATATAATCATTCTGCAATGAAGATCATGTATAATGAATCGCATCACATCGTGGAGACGGTATTCCGTACGTACGCACGAGCGATGATATCGTTCCCATGATCGTGGAATTGTATTGGAGTGTATTTATACTATTTCAGAATCAATATCACTTTAAAATAATCATATATAGTTATTTATTTGAACCATTATACTAATCCAAGTAAGGTGGTGATGGAAAATAGATTACACCACAGCGTGGAGACGGTATTCCGTACGTACGCACGCGTGGTGATTTCATTTTCCGTAGGATGCATAGATGGTAAAATAGGGTTGTTTCATAATTATAATAACATATCAGTATATGAGTGATACTGATGTTATTACTTCATAATTAAACTACTAAATAAGAATAAGTTGAAGAAGAAAGAATTTGGAAAGGATTCGTAATGGATATTACCTCTTCTTTGACGCGCCTCTTCTTAACCTCCTCTTAGGGCACTAGGGTTGGTCTTTGAAGAAGACCAGAACCTCTAAAATGATTCAAGGGAATTGGGGAAGTGAAATGTGCAGGTATTGGCCGAGCTTGAAGGATCAAATTGGTGTGAGGAGGAGAGGGAGGAGGTTCCCTTTTATAAGGGAGGAGAGGGGCACCTTTGGAAATATAAGAAATATTTGTTTATATTAAATCCCAACCCCACATAAAAACTTCCAAAATGACTCATATCCGAAGATTAGATGAGATAGGGTTGTAATCTCATCAACCAATAAAATTTAGACATGTTAGGAATTTATTTTAAACATTATCAACTTGATTTATTTTTATTTATCATTTAATTTTATTTGTGGTAATAATATTCTAAATTTTAAATTATTATTAATAATTACATATGTGTTGTGAATTTTCTATTATTTTACACTTTATGGCATTTTAGACCATATAAATCTTAATTTATAATTTTTAAATATTTTTGAGATTTTTAAACAATTTTATAATATGTTATTTTTATAAAATAACAATAGTGTCAATTTTGACACTATTCATTTATTTGAATTTAAATAAAATATATACAGAAGATATGTTCGAAAGAAAAGCTTTAATAGATTAATAAAATGTCATATGTATCTAAAAAATTATTGGATCACATTAAATAGTTCATATAATATTTATTTTAATATTTTTAAAACCATTTATTTGATATTTTAATTAATAAAATAATTTCAACATCACTATTGTGTCATAATTAATGATAATTATATAATCCCTAAAAATTATAAATAAATTTCTATGATGTAGATAATTGTATTATATTTCTGGAGACTATTCATGTTCGAAGTTTCATTAAGTCTATCACTAAATTAAAATTATTATACTTATAGGATTTAAGAAAGTGACATGTTGTCACATTAAATTATTTTCATGGACAAAAGTCCATTAAATGAATCTAATCCGACCCTTAGGTTATATGGGTCGACTTTTAGTCATACAATAAGATTTTGGCAGGTGTTAGGGTAATTTTATAATCATATATTTACCCTTAATTACCCAATTTACCTTTAACTATGGTAAATAAAATTTACCGTAGTTACTATTCATAATGCCCAAAAATAAAAAATAGCCTATTAACATAATTTGGACCCAATGATTCCAAATATGGAATCATTTTTTCAAAATTAAAAACACATAAGTTGTAGTAATTAATTTAAAATAAATCTTGTTGTTAAGAAAACAGGTTTTAGAAGTTAAAACATTGCCAAAGATTGAAATGTCTTTACCTATGAATTCAATGTGAAATTAATGATAAGGACATAAATTATATTAAATGGTAAAAATAGATTCTATATACACTTTAAAACCATTCAATATTATAATTTAACCATATAAATTATCTCAATGAAAAATGATGATTTTAATTAAAAATTAGCGATTTTTACTATTCATCAAAATATGAATGTTATCAGAAAAATATCAAAAATTTATCCAAAGTAAATTTTTATATCCTGATTCAAAAAAAGAATTTTATTTTGTCAAATTGAACTTATAAACGTGTCAAAAACAAGATTTAATGTGGGTGCGCCATCAAAAGGTGGAAAAACTGCATTTTTGATAAATACTAATTTTACCCGAAAAATTTATTTTGTTCTCTTACCATGTTCTAGAAAATGTGTAAGATGAATAATAATATTTTAAAATTTAAAATTCAGTTAATACTATTCATAACGGCTAGTATATAATATTATAATAATATATCATTGTTTAGTGGAACTTGGTATTGCGTACTACACACGCTATCGAGGAAGGTCGCGATTGCGTGTAATGCAAGCCAAGTCCGTATTGTGTGCTGTGAAAGATTACTTTGGTGTTGCGTATAACAAAAAAAATATTTCTCATATAATCTCATGGTGTTACAATGTTGGCTATATTGGAAAAGTTTTCTGAGAAAGATAAATATACCATTTAATGCGGGTTCCACACATGTTGTGTGACTCAATGTTTGTGACTTGACCAGTAATATTGGATAACAATAAGGAAATGTCTTGTTATATGACCAGTGTACATGAACATTACCTAAAAGACATAATAACATCTTAGATAACACAGTTCAGCCTTGGTATGCAGAAATATTCATTTTGGGGATTTGTGACTAGTGATTTGTTTATTGATGAGATCACATCCATGTATGAGGGCTGGACCAAATCCCTTTTTTATCACCTTATAGTTTGTGTTCCTTCCATTGTGAGGAATATTCTACCTCTCATATATACTATGTTCAGGCTCATATTTTGGTATGTGAGTAACCTATTGTATGTGTTCTAATTTATAACATGATGGTATTCGTCATGGTTGGTTTTGAATTACAATTCAAGTACTTTGATGTTTGATGCATCTATATAAAATTCCCAATGATATCATTGATCAGACAAAATATTCAAACTGGAACACTTCTATTGGATTAGGATATGGGTCATCTACCCATCCATCCAGAGTGGAATCATAATTACATAATATAGAATGGGTAATCTATCCATATTTCTAGTGTAACTCACCTATTGGGATATGACATGGATCATTGAACTATATGATTGACCCCCACTAATTGATTAGTGTGTGGGTCCTCTATTAATAATCATATTTTAACCCTCCTAATTAGGAAGGGCATGGGTTATCTAATACTGGAGTGGAACCCTCTGATTGGGGTTGGGAATGGGTCCACTATGAATAAACATATAGAGTGGAACAATAATTATACGATAGGGTATGCTTCCAATAACCTATGAGTAGAACCCATTGAAATACTTTGGTTATGGGTTCTCTATCTACATATTTTTTGGAAGAGTACATTTAGGAAAGGAGAGGGGTCCTATATCAATATACTAAGTGGAACCTATTGTTTTTTAGGGAATTCATACATTACCTATACATTGTGTCCCCATAAATATGCATCATAGTTGAATGATGTGTACCAATATGGATGATTTTTTTCACACACATGAGATACTTGGAATTGTTGATGGACTTGATGTGACTAATGGAAGACTATTTTCATGGACTGGGCTATGATATGGGGATCCCCTCTATCTCCATTAAGGTTTTATATTATGAGAATATACCCCTATTGATTGGATATAATTTTTACCTTATAAATAGTAGACTTGTTTTCTATGTGTCTCTTACACCACCCCCCCCCCCCATCATTCAGTTTGTCATAATACCTTTGTATATACTCATTCCTTAATGGGATTATCCAACTTGTGTCATGTCTTATATAGAACGTGGAGATGTCATTGGTGATTAAACAATATCATATAGATATCCCATTACATTAGACAATGTACAGTAGTTAGGTTAAGGATATTTAGAGTAAGAATCTCTTAGAAATTTCCATTTAAATTTTTTCATGTTATAAAATCAGTATGGTTGTTTTGAAATCGTTACCTTTTTTATTTTAATTTAAATCAATGGTAATATTATAACCCCTTGTGGTTTTAAATTTATTATTTATTCTCTAGATGCTTTATCATTTATTATTATTCATTTACATTTTATAATAGATATGGGTGTGTGTATTCGTATAGGTACACTAGGAAATGTCCTCCCATATTTTTTATGCCTTTTATCGCTTGTCGGTAGACCCTCACCTAAGGAGGAATGCTTCAGGTAGTTGCGACTCAAACACTATTGGGTCGGGTCATGTTATTTTTTTATTTTTTGAAATTGAATGTTTTTAAATTTGGTGTTTATGAATTTATTTTATTTAAGTTATATAATGGAACAATCATATAATGAGACAACATGTATTGATTGACTATTGATTAATGACATTCACTGTCATCTTTTAGTAAGAGATTCTAATAGCATCAATATTTTATTCAGATTCTTTTTCTACTATAGGAGTACTCATTAATTTACCTATGTGACTGATATGAGTGATAGTTATTTTTTTATTCACATATAATAAAGTGTTTTGGTATATTATTATAACTTTGTGATTATCCATGATTAGGAAAAATATAATTTGTAATAGACATGGTGTTATTCCAAATAAAATATAATTTTTAGTATCATGGAATTTGAGTGGAGTGTGTTCACATAATTGTATGGCTGTTATTTTTGGAATGTGGTATAGGTTGACCATACATGTATCCATAAAGGTATGAAGACTTTTGATATGGACATCTAGACTAAGATACCTACCATATGAGAGGTGGCATATAGGATGGCCTATGGGTTTGGGATGAGGTGGAGGAGCATGATTCAATTTTCATATGTGGTCAAGTAAACTGACTGATTAAACAAGTTTATATGAAACTCATATAAATACATTCTATCCATAGGATAACTAAACACTATGTGGATTAAAATGAGTATTTAGGAATGTTGGTTTATGTTAATTGGGATAATTCATCAAACTAAAACTATAATGATGATATATTTTCTCCTGGGTTCTACCGACAATAACTACATGATCATGAAATACAAAAGATGATGAGATTGAAGACGATTCTAACAAATGATACATAGGATCTTGGTGTGGTCATAATTTTATAACACCAATAATAAAGGAATGTATTTTAGGATGGTTGGATCCCACCCCCGACAAACT
This sequence comes from Viscum album, assembly GCA_963277665.1. Taxonomy (NCBI): domain Eukaryota; kingdom Viridiplantae; phylum Streptophyta; class Magnoliopsida; order Santalales; family Viscaceae; genus Viscum; species Viscum album. The sequence goes on from OY728159.1 coordinate 853,133,180, forward strand.
CAAACTGAACTTGGATGGAGCATCCTAATAAGGGAGACATGAGGGGTGGGAGGGGTGGTTTGAAATTCTTATGGATCAGTGTTCTTCCCATTAGTTCATTCTATGGGGCTAGTGAGTTCTTAAAGGCTGAGGCTATAGACTTCTTTAGTAGCCTTGAGATGTACCAAAATTATAATATCATAATGTCTATTGTGGAGACAGTGTCGATGATTATTTGTACCTCACATAAATGAACCTCCTCAACATGGTGGCCAATTATTCATCTGATTCCTAAATGTAAGGATCTTTTATATAATGGTATTGAAAACCATCACACATAAAATAAGGGGAACCATGTATCTGGCTTCTTGTCTTCCTCAACTACCCAGGAGTCCCTCTTATGTTTTTAACCATTTTATGATCCCATTCACCAGACGGTGTTGGTATTATTATATGGGACACCCTTGGCCATAACTTTTTTTGGATTCCATTTTTTACCACATCCCTCCAACATTAAAAATATAATAAAAATGATGATTTGGAAGGGTTAATAAGACATATTTTTTTAAAACTAGTAATAATAAATAAAATCCATGAATGATTGAAATGTTCATCCTCCTTCCCATAAATAAAAAAAATTCCACAAAGTATAATTTTTTAAATAATGTATAATATAATAAAAATGATAGATATTTTAATGATAAAAAGAGGGAATATGATAATTTATTTTTGAGATGTATATAAAGTTATATATGAATGTCAAATGTCACACATCCCTTATATTTAAATTAGGATATATAGTAATTGGTCAATGAAATATCCAAGGCCATTATAAATAAACTTTAACTGATATTCTCCCTTTATATCACATTGATGAAAGTATTAGAAAAAATATATTTTACATATTTTAATTAATAATTGTAAACCTTTCAATAATTAATGAAAGAAAAAAATATGTCCACCTGAACCTTAGCCTAGTTGGTGAGTACACAGAAATAGAATCTAAGAGACATGAAATCAAATACAAGTTAAGTCATATTTTCAATTATTCTATCTGGACTATAGCTGGTATTGTGTCGTACTATAGTAGAAATAATGATTCATCTATTTGGGACTTTGGGTATTAGGTTTTGTCCTTGAGTCTTTCAAAGACATCGTTCCAGCAAAGGCATTTGGGCCAGTAAGGATTTTGGTCCACCTGCAGGCCTTTTGGAACACCACAAGGATTTCGGAGAATCTCAAGGCCTTTAGGGAATATGAAAATATAGATATACCAAATATATTACAAGGACCAAGAATCTAGATGAGGATTTAGAACTAGAACATTCATCGAAGCAGAGATAACTAGATATGTAAGAATGAGATGTTATGACATTACCATCGATATCGAAGCTATGATGCTTTTCTCAAGATAGCTAGCTGACCAGCTATGCGAAGGTGCAGACCTGACATCCTGATGTTTTCTAGGGAGGGGTAGTTCTATGTTATCTTGTTTTGGTTTATTTTCTATGTCCTATGAGTGATGTAATGTCACATAATCCTTTAGTCGCTGTATGTGTTCCCCCTCATCCACTGAAATGTGGATTATCAAAAATCAATAAAAATAGAAGCCCTTAGGGCCATTTAGGCAGCAAATACAAAACTTATTTAACAAATATTTTTCAAACAATTACTTCTATTCCAAAAACTATTTTTCTATTTATTATTTTTTTAGTCAGGCACTTTTTTATGGTTAAATTAACCCTTTTTCTTATATAAAAAATGCTCAGAATCGAACTGGAGAAAATTTATGTTTGCACTATAGATGTATTTTATGACTATTGTATCACTATAATGTTATAGGTATTATAGTTGGTACTCATTCAGGGTACCACATCCATAGTACTCTTTATCTCTAATGGGTTTTTGGTCTAGAAAAATGGTCCTCGTTTCCATGGGACATTTAAGAAAACATAGGCCTTTCAGACATTTTTCCATTGGATCATGGATCGGTTTAATGTTCCAATTTTCTAGATCTATGCAATTTTAATGAATTTGAGATGTTGAAACCTCCCGGAATGGAAATCCAAACCCCAAATTGAATGAATTATATAGTTGAAATACTATCAATCCATGTAACCCTACACTGGGAATTGCAATACGACCACAATGTTATCTGGTGAGCTCGGTAAAAACATGATGAAGTTGTTGGTGAGTGGTTGTTTAATTGTGGTTGGGTCTAATAAATATATAATTAAATTTTTATTTTATGTTTATAGGACATGTAATTTTATATCCATTATATATATGAGAATTCAGTCCATTTAAGGGTTCCATGTTACCCATAATAAAATGTACTATCATAAAAAAATTGGAATTAACCTATATGTTAGGTTTTTTATTAAAAATAAAATTATCCTATTCATAATTATTATTAATCTAATATAATGGTGTCTATATTTTAATTATATATTTCTAGATAAATATGTTTTGATTGTATTTTTTTTCTTTGAAAAAATAAGTTTTTATCTTGAGTATTTCAAATACATTGAAAAATACAGTATATATGATTTTTATTGTAAATTAAAAATTATCACAAAAATATCACAAAATTTTCTGGATATGGGATTCAAGAGAAATTTTTTTTCCTATCAATGTGAAACATTCAATAGATAATTAAATTTCTTATCAATTAAAGAGTGGGTATTTATAACAAAAAGATACAAATATTATATATAAAAGTAACCCTCTTATACCCATTCCAAACCAAACCTATAGTTTACATCTAATTTTATAATTCATTAATCCTCCCTCTCCTATAATCCATTCTAATGATTCTAATACATGTGTAATAAGGATAAACAAAATGGACTTAATAGCACAAGTATTTGCTATCAAAGATTGTATCTATTTAATGTACGTAACACATAATTATGCTCTCAATCCATTTATTTTCTCAGTCAGGATCTTCCAAATTAAAATTGATAATTTTATTAAAATAGACTCAATATCAAAAATAATATTTTAATAAGTTCATATTAACAAAATATTGATAAATTTATAATCATTCTTCATTGGTAAAATTTCTTTTTTTGTTATGATTTAACCCCTAATATGAATAATGATACTCTAAGATATTAATCATCGTCATTGTAAATTTTATAAAAAAATCATAAATCAAATATGTGTGTGTGTGTGTGTGTGTGTGTGTTATTTATCATTAATATATTATTTTTTTGGTTTTGGAATAATGACTGAAAAATAAAAATTATTTATAATGAAATTCCTTATATTTGTTAAAATTTTCTAAAATTATAATTATTGGGATTTATTCCATAAAAACTACACACATAAAAATCATTTAATGGTCATTATGTTTATAATTCATTATATAAATATTATGATATAAATTTATCTTTTCATGAGATTATTAACTCATGATTAGTGAATGATGACTAATATCTATATACTAATACAAACATGGATAATTATAACTTCTAACACATGATGGTTAGTATGAAATATATTTTACTACATCATAAATATAAAATGATATTGATAAATTAATTATTAAATAAAATATATATTAACATACTTCAAAAAAATATTATGAATGACACTATATTAATTATTAGTAGTGTTAGATCATTTTCAAATGATTAAAAATTTATATTAAGGGATTTCCTCTTAATCTTTCTTCTTATATGAAATTATATATGAATATTTACTGATGCATTAATTTTTAAATCTAATATTACATATCAATAGATATTTTAAACCCTTTTATTATATATCAACCTTTTTTAATTCGTATATATTTTAATTTATAAGGGTAGAATTCCTCATGATCTCTATTTGGAATGGGTTTTTATATAATGTATACATATACATTCTCTTTTATTTATATTGATATATCTCTAATATTTTTATCTCAATTTCAGAGATTTAAGTTTATTTCATTATCTATTTTAATTTTTTTTATTTTTTAAAAGATATTTCATAAAAAATTAACATCCAATAGATAAATCTCTTCAATTTATATAAAATTTGAACCCCAACCAAATTATATTCTATTTAAATTATTTTATTTTGATTCTATGTTATTTAAAATTTTCAGATATAAAGTTTCTATTTCTTATAAATATTATTTACATAATGTATTCCTTTAAATATGTCACTTAACAATTTATCTTCATTATTTTTGAATTTCAAAATGTTGTAAAATACTTTGAAATAATTATCATTATCATCAATTAATTATAATTGTTTGCTATCTATTACAATATTCTCCTCAATTATACCCTTTAAAAATTAGGCAAACAATATGTAACCAAATATATTAGAAAAGATATATATTTTATATTTTTCAATGAATGGATTTTTATCCCAATTTATATTCATGGATTATTCATTTCCTTAATTTTATAGATTAATGATTAAATTCATTCCCCATGCATATATATTAATATATATTTATATGATCGATTGGACTAAAAATGTATATAATTCCAATTCATTGGATAAATAATTACATATAATGTTATTTATGTATTGGGTGTTTTGATTTATTATAATTGACTACTATGCTATGTGACATGTGTGGTTATGTTATATCACAATTGGATGGTAGTATTTCTTGTTATCATTAGCTTATGATATCTAATTATTATTATTGTTCTTCATTATTAATAATGGTTCATTTTTATTCTTCTATGTATCATAATTTACAAGATATTATTTCATTTTATGTATTTAATATATGTTGTTATTTAATTCATAGCGGTAAGTTCACTTCATTATCACTCTAATATGGATTTTATTATGCAAAACTATGTTACTGTTGTTAATAACTCATATGTTTTTACTTTAATGTAATTTTTTTATCAATATTTTATAAATTTATTATTCTATCTGGAATTTTATGCATATTTATATACTTAAGATAGAATAATGTCTGTAGTATTTAATATATGAAATGTTTGGTGTAATTTGATTTTTATATTGATTATATAGATATTAAACAAATGGGTACTGGGAGTGTGTTGTTCATCATAATATATTTTGTTTAATCATGTTAAATGACTTGAAATCATTGTATGTGGTTAATGGGTTTTCTCTATTGTTATAAAATGGGGTTATAATTAATTTTACATATTGGTCTATAAAAACTACATGGAAAAAATTAATATATGAAAAACACAAATTTTAATTGGTTAATAAATATTATGATTTATTTTAAAAGAATTAATATTATAGTTTAAAATATTTTTTAGATATTATAACTATTCATGCTAACTATATTGGTTTCATTTAATATATCATTCCATGAGTAATCCCCTGAAAAAATGAAACAAATATTGTATCAATTTTTCTAAGGATAAACAAAATGGAAGGGGATTAAATATGTAAATTTTTATGGCTATTCGCACGAAAAAATATCATTTTATTTATAATATCATGAATAATGTCAAAATCCGAAATATACCAAGGAAAGTAATTTTTTTCTTCCTATGAGATACACCAGAGTAATGCTATTTTCATGGAATAAGAAATATTGATGATGATGATGATTCAAAGTTGTTTATATATGGTAATATTGTATAACAACAGTGTTATTCCATAATAAAATTAGATATATCCCTTATAGTGATATGTAACTCAGGGAATATAGTCGAAGTATGTTAATGATTATAATTTTATACTTTTTCTAGTGTAGTCTAATTAAGTGGTATGTGGAACCAAATGTGTGTCTGGATCTCTATAATTTCATTGTATATTTTTGATTCATAATGGGTTACATGTATACTATTGTTGATCCATGGTATTTATATTTTATTTTTCATAATGATTATGTGAGTCATATATTGAAAAACATGTTTTTAGGGAGAATATAGTTCAGGCTTAGAGTTTATAAATACGGTTATTCAAACCATGATGAATAGATCTATGAAGTATCTATGGGATTTTTCATGGATTGATGATAATTAGTCAAACCTAGTGACTCACCAATGATAAAATGTGGGTATCTGTTTATTTTTCTAGATCTTTCACATAGATTGAAAATGATTTTCACTAAATATATATCCCTTCCCAAGTTATTGTGTTCCTCATATTCCAAATTTAATGAATGAAAACACATCTGGAACACTATTTGTTAAATTGTGATTCTTAATAGTTAATCTCGATGTCAACATCTAAAAAGTTGAAATTTACCCCTTTTCCATTGTCTATTTTTTATAAAATCACCTCCGTATTCCCATTAATCTCAAACAAAAAACCTTACCCATTTATCTAGAAGATTCTCTGATTATGTTCTACATTGTTTTCATTCATTCTTGGTGGATATATTCAAGGTATAACCTATTTTATCATATTTTCTCAACTCTTCTTAAATCCTTACTTGATCCTTTATCACAATATCTCATTGAAACCCGATTGGGAAGTTGATGCTTGATATATATGGTTTGATATAAATTTTATGATAATTCATATGGTTAGGTGCTTTAGATAACCCAATATATCATTACTAATTTATTTTAATGAAGGATATTTTTTCCATTGTTCACAATCATTGTATGTCTATAAAAAGGTTCTATTTCAAGAATTTCGATATATTTTCATAAATTTTATTTCGGGTTATATACTAATGTTTGAGTTCATATAATTTAGTATTTCTTTAGGTAACATTTGTTTTTAATAGGATTTTGGTTTAAAAATGTATTATGATGACATGAAGTGTTCGATGAAATGTCTTATTGATAGAATGGGTTGAAATAGGTATTTTTAGATCATAGAGGTAGTAATTCATTTCGTTGAAAAATATTTATAATTGCGGAGATTGGTTTTGAAATTACTTTTTGAATACACATCACATTTAGAAACATGGGTTAATGATTAAATGTTAGTATACCAAGTTAGTTTGTGTTGTACAAATAGATTATTGATAACCACAGACTTCCATAATATATAATATCAATTGGATAAAAATTTATTCAATATTAGTGTTCCATTATATGTCTGTGTGTGTATTCCCATAAGCTATATCCTAATATTTTCCGTTAAATTTTTAATTTTTTATACATGTTGAAATATTTCAAGATTATTACTAACATTTATATATTATGGTGTAACAATTGTTGGTTTGAATTTTATTTTAATTATTTCAGTTATATAACTTTCATATTTCATGGTTGTGAGAATGTGAAAATATTTTATAAAAAATAATTTTCAACATAACAAACCTTGATAAAACTGCACTAAAACTAGTTTTATAATGTTAGAGGGATATTTTTCCTAGTATTATATATTTAATGGATTATTTTGTAAAATATCAATAGTATTTTTAATGAAATTATTATTTTTAGTTTTGGAATTTTTTTTATATGACTGACATGAAGAGAATGTAATCTGGTTGTTCATTTTATTCTCATAGATGTCATCTAATTTGTTGTGGGATAGTTAGGTGGTAATGGATGGTTACATATAGATTTGGCAAATGTGTTTTCTGGTGTTAAATTCATTTTTTTCAAGTTGTAATTTTTGTTATATGTGTTAATGATATATTATTTTATACTAAATTGTGCACTATTTTTTAACATATTTTTGGTTAATAAATAAGATATGTTTATCTTGTTTGGTTTCTCTTTACCTTATGGTGTGATAACTCAAGTGATGTGACAGGGTGACCCGTGATAGTTAATTTAAAAATTATATCCAATGGAATTTTGTGGATTGAAATATTATGAACCTAAATAGTTTTATATCATACGTTATGATAGATTGGAGATATGATTTTCTATTTTAGGGAGGGTTCATTTCCAACTCACATCCATGTATAAACATGAGTTACCATGGGGGTTTGGGTTTTTTCCCATGAATAAGACATGGTGTTTAAGGTTATTTAACTTATTCTTATTTGGGTTTTATAAAGATGAATATATTTGTTAATTAATAATCATTCTATCATAATAATCTAGGATTAGATTAAAATATTTTTATTTAATGGTTTAAATGTTTAATGGTTGATGTTGGTATATAATTCTAAAATTTACTCATAAATGATTTGTTATTCTATTTTGGGTTGTAGGAAAATTTCCCCTCAATGATCACTTATCAATCCTAGTGATGATGCTCTAAAAAAGTTCCCAAAATTTAATCCTTTAGTGGACCCTTATATATCATAAGCTTTAATCCCTAATATTTAAAAATAGGACTAGTAGGGGTTGGAAACTAGTGATGACAACTGAATTAAACCATACACTATTCAAATTATAATATACATTTCTCATTTTAACAAAAAAGGACATGAGGAATTTGATGACTGTCTTGAAAAGATCTAATGGATCTTACATTTTTTTAAAAAATTATAGGACTCCAATGTTGGGTTTTCATCATACATGTATGAGGGACCATGAAGAGGTTGGAAGGAATCCATCATGCATGTTAGGAATCTTTAGGATCATATATGGATATATTTCAAGAAAACATTCATCCAGAGGTTTTACACTAGAATTTTACGCATGGAGTAGTCCTGTGAAATTATAAACCTAGAGTATGGGGATCATATAGATTTATATTATTCGACTTGTTTTTTTTAGTTAGTGAACATGTCCATTTATCTTGATTCTAATGAATAGCTTAATCCTTATAGGTCTAAGATGGGTTTGAGGGATGATATTTAGTATACTCTAATTCTTATATTCCATATGTTTTTTTATAGGCAGTAGATAAGGATTCCATGGTTTAGGAATAACTAGACAAAAAAATATGGTTTCAGAAGAGCTTTGGTTACTAAAATAGATATTCAAGGTGTGACATATTCTAATAAGAGGAAACATAGGGGTATCCAATTTTCCTGAAGACTAATTTTAGTGGATTTTTTATTATAGTAAAATGTAATTTTATACCTCTATGGATGTCCCATTCATACCAAGCCTAATTGTGTTGATGTTCTCTAAAAATTCAAATATTATAAACAATCTATTCATATTGGATTATTTTGTGGAATTATATCCCATAGAAGAAAAGAAGTAAATACTCCATAAAATAGTTCATAGGTTTTTTAAATGATTATGGGGGTGATGGGAGTTATCCTTTTACTATGGAGGATGTGAATTTAGCTAGGAATGCTTAAGGAGAAGCAGATGAAATAATTCATTACACAATGAAGTATGTTCTAAAGGAAGTTGATGTTGGGATATGTACAATTAGAGGAACAATGTTGATTTTATCCCAAATGGAACAAGATTTTTCATGATATAAGTGAAACTCTATATTTTTTACGTAAATGAAATTTACATGTTGGCAATAAATTAGAAAAATATATCATTCTTATTAGAGAGGATACCAAAAAAAGGTATTATATATCCAGTGTGTCAGGTGACTATATATGAAATTGATGTGTTGTGAGATTTCACCATCCACGATCCTGATCCCTTTGAACTTATTATTTTATTGGATTATATTATCACCATTATGGACTTCATTGACTATTGTAATAACAAATTTTTGTTCTTATCATCCAATGGAAACATTCATATCAATGAGGGTGAGTTTAATTCATGATGTAGGGGAGATATGCCTATTTTTAATTTTGATAGATTTATCTCAGGCTATTTTTTATGAAATTACTTGATTCTTTTCACACCCTCTTAAGTAATCCACCTCATTCAATGGGGGATTCTTTTCCAAGTACATTACTAGAATTTATTTTCCACCATAGAGTGTTTTCAAATTTACTATTGAAAGGTTTCATAGTAAGAGGACCATTTTTAATCCACCATATCAGATAGAACTAGATAAATCAAAGGAACAAAATGATCTTCTAGAAGACCATTAGACCGCAGGAATTATTCATCCTAGAGATTCACCTTGGTATTTAGTTATCATTTTCCTAAAAAGTATAAAAAATCCTTATAATTTTAATTATATATTGAATGATAAATTGGATGTCCAATAAGAAAAAAAGTATCCATTACCAGGAATTAATAATATATTTGAACAAATCATTTTGGGTTGTTAGTTTTAAAATATTGAACTCTATCCTGGGTACCACTAGTTGAGAGTCTGATACGTGGATATACTTATGGCATCACATAGGAGTCAACAGTTTCTTTTTTAGTTTCAGTTTAATATATTCAATCTCATTAACACTATTTTGGTATTTTTTACATTGATTAATAATGTCACTCATAATTTCATAGAATCATACATCCTTATTTTCATGGATGATATTTTTTATACTCAATGTTTTGGTAGGAACACATCTAACCTATGGATATAATCTACTGAACCCTGAGTGACCATATTTTATATTGTAATCTTCTCAAATGTGAGTTTTAAATCCCTAAATGAAATTTCAATTTGAATACAGTCACTGAAAGTGTACTCTCAGTAGATCCCAAAAAATTACATCTACTAATTTCTTGATAGAATATATGAAATTTGTTGGATAATCATATCATCATCTATATCTATAGTAAATACAGGAGTTATGATGAAAATACTGACCATAAATGGTGTTATTCTTGAGTGGAATGAAAAATGATAGAGATATTTTTATGAAATTAAGAAGAGAATGAATTTAGCTATAGTTCTTATTCATATGGAACTAAGTTCATGTTATGAAGTTTTATATTAAATATCAGGTATATAATTGTTGTGTATTTTTACAATAAGAAATAAATTGGTGTGATATGGATCTATCTACTTACTCCATCACGAGATTATCAATCATTTCATCAAAATTAAGTAAGTGGTTACTATTTATGAACTCATAACATGGAATTAAAACCTCTTTACTAAAATTTTTATGGTACATTCCAATCATAAAATATGGAATCATATTTTTACATAGAGGTATAAATATTTATATAATAGAAAATGGGTTTGGTATATTGAAAAGTATTAATTTTATGAATATAGTATAATGTAAAATAATATTTTCATCATTGTGTTGAGTTAGAATTTACATAATCAATCCTTAAAGGAATTAGTGTACGAATGGTATCTATTTATTTTGTTTTCATAGATTATATTGGTATTATAATTAGTATATATATAGATATTATTTTTCCTAGTGAAAGGTGAATTTGAATTCAATGTGTGCATGTGTCTCATGAAAAGTTCATAAACAATTTTTAAAAAACATTTGTTAAATCCAAAATGGCAGTACACATCAAGTGAGTGGTATTAGTTTTACATTAGATCATTGTTTTTCTGATGTATTGTGATAATTTATATATCTCTTTGGAATGAATTGACATATGGTAGAAACAAAGAACTATTTTACATTAATCTGAGGAAAACTAATATGTATCAGGATCTGAGACATCAGTATTAGTGCTTAGGGATGAAGAAGTCGATTACAGACTATACGTCCCAGTACTGTACAATCCAGATAATTATTGAGGAACACCATAGACATATTGTTTTATTTTAACATTTTTTAATTATATTTTAGACATGATATGATATTTATATAGACCTTACCAATGGTTTTCAATAACGTTATAATTCTAACGATGTTTTTTTTATCTTTTTTAAACCTTTTAATGGCATCTAATTTCCTCCCTGTTAAGTTTAAAATTATGTTGGTGTATTGCAGGTGATTATATTTCTAGAAGGTTTTAAGAATACATGGCGTTCCATCTGCAATTCACTCTAATAGGGGTATGTGGTTCAGAATTATTTTTTATTAGTTATTAATGAGGAAAAGGGTTTCATGTTGAAACTAAGAATGAAACATCATTTGTAATTGGATGGAAATACCTAATGAGATATCTTGAAAATTGTGTATAATCTCCAATCAAGTTTTATTGATTTTGGAGGATCATGGGAAATGATTATTACTTCTGTTGAATTTAAAATTAAAAGTAATTATTATTATTTGATTAATATTGAACCCTTTGAAGTATAGAGGGGTTTTCCATGTAGATAATCCTTATACTATATAGAGTTGGGTGTGTATTCCATTGTTGTACTGAGACTTGTTTAAGAGATAACCGAAATGATAAAGTTGATATATAATAGTTTAATGACTTTCTAAGAGTTTCACCTCTCATAGGACACCATCAGTTGTGTAAGAAATGAATATTAGAACAATTTTTTTGACCATTTCTGGTTATGGAAATACTTAAAAATATAGAATTAGTTATCCTTTTTTTCTCATTTTACATCGATTCATAATTTTATTCATGTATCCTAGATAATGTGTCTACTAGGCCTGTACCAATTGATTGAATGGGAATATTTCAATATTCAACCTTACACCATTGTGGTTGAGAAAATTATTTAGAATATGGATATTTAAGAAAATAGACTATGTGGTTGAACAATTCCCATTATCCAAGTACTATGGTGGTGTAAAGGGTTCCCTGTGGACTAGGAGAAATAATCTTTAATTAGAATGTTTTGATCTTCACTAATTTCATGTAAAAATATCTACATCACATATAAAAAAATAATTTTTTTATTGTGCGAAAAAATTGGATTTACATTGGCTCATAGGTAAGATTTAGTTGGAACTTTGTAAATTCAATATTTTTGTTTGGGATGTTTCTAAGGTTCAAAGGTAAAAAAATGTTTTTTAGAGAAAAAAAATTTGGTTCACGGTTTAGGAACAAGGTTATTCTAATCATGAAGTAATCATTTGGTGTATATATATAGGATTACACAATGTCATTATTCATTGTATGATCTTGATTACTAATAACATGCAGATTAACAAAGAATTTGTGTTGGTATTCGGGTAGTTTTCTAAAGGGGTCATAAGATATAAGATTTAATTTCCAAAAATAGAAGGCTCCTCCCAGGTAACTATATAAATTTTCATTCAATGGGATTGAGGCAACACATGATTAGTATAGTGTTTGTTACACTGTGAATCCTAACTTTGTACTATAACACCCCATTAATTTTTCTGGTGCACTATTTTACTTGATTTTTTTATTATCCTTTTTAGGTACATTTTAGATATCATAATAGATATAGAGACATCGATAGGGAAAATGGAAAAAAAATCAGGGATTTATGATTATTTGAATTAATGGACTCATGGTATAAATGTGTTAATTGGTATTGAGGGGTTCTCCCCAATTCCATAGAACATCTCAAATGATGTGGATATTTTTTTACTAAGAGTTGGGATATTTTATTAATGTTAGGAAACTACATTAAATGTAAAGGGATTCCATTCCATGTAATGGTCAATTGAATGAATATGTGAATAATGCTTAATATGTGAAATATTATATGCCATGAAAACTATTCATGTTGTCCAAATGTTGATCATGATTACAACTAATTAGAGGTAATTAGTTTTTAGGTGGTTCTTATTAATCAATAAACACATCTATTGAGTGATGTACACATTTTGAGCTTTTTAGGTTTAATAACTTTTCAAGATTTGTATGGTTGATTATGTTTTCATTCCATGTGAAGTATCCCTTTGTGTGACCTAAAGAACTCTAAGACGATTTGGAGGGATCACCTCTCCCTCCCAATCAATCCTTCCATGATTGGTCATCTTGTTTGTTGTGGTGCTTCACTCCAAATAAACATTTCATTAGTTCCCTACTTTTTGTTGGTTAAGGATCTATTTTTGGCTATTTTTGTGTCCATATTTCTTATCATATAGTGTTTTATATTTATCATATTCAATTTCTTTTATCACCTTGTCTTCCAATGGTCAATATCATGATTTCCAATCACTATTTTCAAATTTGGCATGCTTTAAAATGATTTTATGCTAGTTATTATATATAATCGTTCAATTTTATGAATCCCATAGTGTTCCTGATAAATTTCATTCTTATGTTCATCTATTGAATGAGATATGTGGTTTCGATGGATTTTTTTGTATAAAAATCATTTTTTTGAAAGATTTTGGTATGAAAATACATTTTCTTGATTTAAATTTGTATTTTAAAACACAAAATACGATTTGTGTGGATATGAAAATGTTTTATAAAATTGTGATCATAATATTGAATTTTATATTGGAAATTAGAAAATTTGGAACCTTAGTTGTCTTGTCAAATTGATACAGGTGTCATTTATGTGCGTGATACCACAATTAAGTAAGATTTGTGATATAAAGGGACTATGTCAGAACATGATATTCTTTATATCTTATTTTATTCTCATTTATCCCTTTTATTTTCTAGTATATATTTTCCCACTGTCTATGGGCCAATATGAGGTGTTTGGTCATTTATAAATTTTTATTTAATGATTTTTTCTCACATGTTTTTTTATATGGTTGTATCACAAGGAATTCTGTTATTGTATTTCATGGATATATGTTCATATTAATACCTTATGATGCATGTATTTGATTTCATATTTTATTTATTTTACTTTTCATATTTCTATTTTGATTATAATAATGGATATTATGAAAACCAAGAAGAGAAAATATTTAAAAATGAATTTTTATTTCTGAAAATTAATTATAAAATAATTTTGTTTTAAAATATAGAACTATTTTATTATAGATACTATAAATTCAATAAAATTTGTAATGGAATCTTGAAAATATTTTATTCACACCATACAATTTGCAATGGAATATTTTATATGTTGTATTAAGGATACATGTTAGCTGATGTGATTATTACATCATGTCATCTTCTCCAATCATTGTATCCTTCATAAAGGGTTATTTTAGAGTTGGTTTATTCTCATATGTATACTATTCATGTTTTTTATATTAGATTATATTGTATGTAATTTTATGGTCTTAGTTGTATAATATTTTTTCCTAGTTTTACTCTTGTTTTATGTAATTTTTCGATATATTCAAGATATGGTTTAGTTTTTTTAGAACATACCAAGTGATGACTGACAGAGGTGTATGGTTTGTTTAACATAGGTTGGTATGTTATAATTTGGTTCGAGATGAGGACTTAGTCAGATTTTTTTTAAAACTTCTTGATATTAGTTCCATTTCTATAGTATATAGGTGTTATTATCAATAGAACGTGGATAATAACTATGGAAAAGGGGATTTACTAGTACACTTCCCCAAGTGAACATATATTGACATGGGTTGTCAGGTAATTGTTCTATAAGGTTCGACACATAGAGTTTGAGGTTATTTGAGTTTATTGTATGGGAATTAAGAAAAAATGTACATTTTCCCTTTTGAGTAATGTCTTTCATTGGTATTATTCAAAATTGATTTATTTTTTGTTTTAATGAATTGATATGAATTATGAAAAGTGTCCTAATATTTTTGAATTGTGTGATGAGAAAAAAGTTATTTTATTCAGTTTATTAGACAATTCTACCTCAAAGTGATTTTAAATATTCACAAAATGATGTTGTGAGATAAGATCTGTAGGTTAATTCTAGAGTGGATGGTTCTTTGCTAAAAGTTGTAAACATCATTATTCACACTCCTGACCATGTGGGTGTTGGGAACCCAATATGTGAGGTGGATCATTATGCTATGTTTACGAAAAATATTCCACTCATCATTGGTGATGAAAAACGGAAAAAATTAATATGAATGGTGGATTGAGTTGATTGAGAGGATATTCAAATTTTTAAGACTCTTCAATATACTATGAGGTTCTACCCCATATATTTTCATGTAATCATGGAGGATATGGTGGGACTCTACTATTGAGGTTATGTTTCATGAGATTCATACATGGGAATCATTGATTAATATCATTTATAAATAGTTTTATCATATGAAATTACATGCTGAGATGTCTGGGGACTTTTGGACCTTGTAGCATGTAGATCCCACCTTTCATGAGTAATGTACATGTTTTTCTAATTTAGTTCATCTGGAATCGTATCATGTCATGAATGAGTACTAAAAAACATAGAGGTTTTAGTTGGGAATGAGGCCTGATATTTAGTCATTATTTATTCTCATATACCTACCTACCTTTGTGGTGGTAGTTGAAAAATAGTATTTAAATTGTCAAATCAAAGGTGGGGAGACTAGTTTTGGTGGATATTTAGTTGGTATAGTTGTTAACCAGTTTTTATGATCTGGTCAGAAAAGTAATTGATGGAGAGGTTAGTTTTTATTAAGATAACATTTGATGGTCTTGTTGGTGAATTAGTATATATTTTGTTATCAGTGTGGGGAACTAGTCATACCAAGAAGAACTATATAGGGCATCCCCATTTTATTAATATTTTTGGATGATATGGAAATATGATTTTTTTTGTGATACCATATCCCATGTTATTTAGGGAGGATCAAAATTCACTATGGGTTCATTGGATTATCAAGATTCTTTTTTGGATGATCATACCTATCCCCAGGCAAAGGCATATTTTCATGTGACCATGAATTTTTAGGGAGGATATGAGTCTATAGGTCTTTATGTGGTGTGGTATACAATATATGAACCTAAATCTGGGCCAACTATAGTTAGAGGTAAGGTGTTTATTTCATTTTATAGTTTACTAGTATTGATAGGTATTGTTTCTATTCATTATTAATTTCATCAATGCTTTTAATCATATTATATTTGTGGTAAGAGCTAATATTATGCTTCTTGGATCTTTCTTTTACTTTGGGAAAGTTATATAAACAAGGTTTCAAATACCCCAAATTATGGTTACTGATTGTCGAAATTGATAATTTTTTCTTTATGATATTTACATATTCTACGTTATTATCATTTTATATTTGATGTTCAGTGTTAAGGAGAGAAAATTCTATTCTTCAGATCGAGTTAAAATATTATCTTTCAATGGCGTTACTCATGTATTTTAGTGTCAGTGGGGTTCTAGATTGTAAAGGGTGGGTTTTGGTGTTACATATGTTGTGATAATATTGTTCTATCTGCCCAAGATTATTATTGATTTAGTTTACCATTTCTAGGGAGTTAGCTTCAAACATTAGTGAATCATTACCTTGAGGTTCCCCAATATGATTCTTCTAGTTTACATCTATAAGGAGTGTTATAGTTCAAAATTAAAATTCTATGAGATATGATTCCCATTTCTATTCCATGTTATCAAATGGAAATTTTGGAGATTGTGGGGCATAAGGCCCAGATTGAGGACATAGAGGCTATGGGATTTATTTATTCATTCATTTCACAATGGTCACCACCTATCATCATTACTAAAAAGTAATATTAGAGGCATGTAATTTTTATTGACTTTATAAAGTTAAATTATGTGACTATTATGAAGAAATATCCATTTCCTAGGATTGAATACATTTTCGACCATATTTGAGGGGGGATATTTATTCATGAATACTTACCTAGGTCAAGGTAGCTATGGTCAAGGGTTCAAGATGAGGATATTCCTATGGGAGAGTTTAGGAGTTGATAATTTCATTTTATGTTAGAGATTAATCTATTTACACTACATAAAACTCCTATAGTATTTTTGGATTTGATAAAACAAATCATTCATAAGATATTATACCCTTTTGTTTTTGTGTTTATGGATAATATATTGTTTTACCACAAGACAGGAGAGGATCAAAAAGTCCATCGGTAAATCATTCTTAAATCTGTGTAGTAGACACATCTATATGGAATGTTTTCAAAAAGTGAGTTTTTGATCTGGAAAGTGAAACATATAGGTATTGTGATATTTGAGATGGGATTCAAAATGGATCTTGAAAAGGAATAGGATGATATTGTATTGGAGAATCCCAAAAAAGTTTTTTAGATTTGAATCTTCTGTGGATTGGATGGTTATTATAGACGGTTTCTTTCAAATTTCATTAACCTCTCATATTATATGACAACATTATACCATAACGGTGTAATGTTTGAGTGGAATAAATTTTTTTGGATATTTTAATGAATCAAAGATGAGGTTGACTTTGGAATCAAATTTTATTTTTAAAATAATTAGATCATTTTATGATGTTTTTTTATGCTTAATGTACAAAATTGGGATGTGTATTGATGTAGGGTAAATATGTCATGGACTTTGCATCACTCTAGTTTTGACATAATTTGATTAAATACCATAACTCTGATCATAATTTGGAAGTAGCTATGAGTTATTAAAAATGTTTTTGAAATATCTCATGGAGAACCTGTATACTATGTATTCTAATAATAAGAGGATATAACATAGTTTTTCTCATATGGATATAAACTCATGAAAAGACAATATGTGGAATACATTCATACTTTTTACTTTGATATTTTATACACCCTTATGAAGTGGAATGCTATTTCCAATGTTTTAAGATGGATTTCATGGACAAAAACTATGAAGGAATTAGTTTAGGAGTGTTCTCTGATGTGTTCTTTACTAAGAAAAGTTTGGTAATTAAATTGGCTAGTGGGGAGGTGTTCTTATATTTTATAAAAGCTAACTCATATTTTGATCATTTATTTAATATAAATAAGTTGATAGACAATGATTTCCATCTACTTAGTAAATTCCCTTATGGTGGGGACACCTTTGGTGAATGGTCACGGTCTCCCAATGGTTCATTGAGCTTTTCATGGTAGGTTGGTTTTTCCGTTTTCCCTACGATATGAGTAAATGGATTGTTAACACTATACTAGTCAGTCCATGAACCATGTGGTTACAAAGATTTATTATGGCTTGAGATGTGATTATTGTCGGCTGGTAATGTGTAGAATAGTTTCATATTTTTTGTATCATAGTGTATTACTTTATACAGAAATATAGTGTGACACTTGATAAATACTAGTTTATTGTAACCTCTTCCATTATGTTATTGAAGTGGGATGATATATCCAGGGATTCTATATTTTTTCCACATACTTGTAGTGGAGAATATTTTATTTTTGATATCATTGTTCAACTAAGGAAATATATGCATATCATTCCTATCAAGTTGATGATAATGGCGT
Source organism: Viscum album (assembly GCA_963277665.1). NCBI lineage: Eukaryota > Viridiplantae > Streptophyta > Magnoliopsida > Santalales > Viscaceae > Viscum > Viscum album. The sequence goes on from OY728159.1 coordinate 853,151,965, forward strand.
GATATCATGGTGACTTATCTGGATTATATATTTTGAGACTTCATGGGGTACCCTCTACGGTTATATCTGATAATGACATGAGGTTATGAAACATGTTGTAGAATGTTTTCCATGAGATGATGGGTTGTTGTATTAGATTAATCAGTTCTTTTTTCCATTGATGGATTATCAGTGAAGAGGGATATCTAGGTTTTTGAGGATATTCTTCAGGCTTTTGTCATATATTTTGGAGGATTTTGAGAAAACAATTTATTTCTAATCATGTGTACCTTTAGAAATATTTATCATTAATAAAATCGGTTGGATCCCTTTTAGGATTTTTATGAGAGGACATATAGATCACTATTATGATGGAAGGATTTTGGAGAGTATTACTTTGTTAGGTGGATCCATAGTTATGAGGGGAAAAAGATGGTGAAGTTGTTGTAGAAGAGATTGATCACCAAATAGAGAGGTCATAAATCTTATCTGAACCTTCATCATCAGCCGCCATATTTTGAGGTTGGGGATTAGATTTTTCATAGAGTTACTCATCACTTGGGACATCATTTGTTTGGTATGTAGGGTAAGATATCCCCATGGTTTGTGGCCACCTTTTAAATCATTGAATGAATGGTGAAGGTAGCCTATCAAATTCATATACCATCACAATTGAAATATATCCACAACATGTTTTATGTTTCCCAAATTAAGGGGTATATAACATATAGTGTTCATGTGATTTGATGAGATGTTATTGAGCTTGACATCGACACCACATTGGTTGAGCATCTAGTTCATGTTATGGATGGACAAGATAAGGTACAAGGTAGTAAAATGATTCCTCTAGTTTTAGTATTGTGGATGTGAATATAGGATAACAATAGGACATGGGTGAGGTAAATTTTTATATCGAATCAGTGTGATTCAATTATTATGAGTCTAGTAATCTAATGAATCTAGAGGGATTGAATTTATTTATGAAGGGATGATTGTTAAACCCTGTTAAACATTTTTTCACTCCCTTCATCATGATATTTTAATCATCCCTATTTGGGTGCATTTGTTGGATTCTAGGGGATAAGTTTATTTTTATATAGAAAGATACCAATATTTCCAGGTTTTATGTTTTTTATATTAATGGAGACTATTTAAAAAAATGTTCATCAGATTTCAGGGGTTCTACCTATGTTTGATGAACATCCCAAATGCCATTATGTTTTTAGGCATAGAACTGAATTTTTTTGCAGTCTTATGGGAAACTAAAAAGGTTTAAATGGATTAAATAACATGTAATGGTTGCTGGGTTGATATTTTGATTTAGTTTCATATCATAAAAATCATTCTTCCATGTATTTTGATCATATAATGTAAATGTTGATCTGAATTTAAATTAATATAAGGTGCCACATTATTCAAAAGATCATTTTAATAAGGTAATACATTTCATAAAAGTTTTTCAGGTTGTGTGCCTAATAGTGTTAGAACATATTTAGTGTCTTGGGAGGGTTAATAAATGATAATTCCATGTGGTGCCTCTATATATGTGACATATAGATCTACCAAATGTTTTTAAGGTATTTCTTATCCATTAAATTATTTTTTTCATTGATTGGTTTTCTTTTTTTTTTGTGGTGTTTATCTATATGTATGAATTTATATTGGTTCTTATCTTCCATTGGCCAAGACTATGTTTTTGTGTGTGTTTTTTTATATTCAAATTGACATTGTATTTTGTATCAATCCATTTTACTTTCATGGAACATATTATCATTCTAAGCTGATCTCATGATTTAAAGTCATCATTTTTAATGATGTATGTGTTTATACTATTTTCTGGGTAGTCCTTATACACAATGGGTTAATTTAATTAATTTCCTATTCTTCTTGATATACTCCTTTGGGGTTTTCAATGATTTAAAGTTATATTTCATTTTAATGTATTTATAATAACATAAATTTTTTTTTAATTGGTTTTCTTTGAAAAAATATTTCATTCAGTTGGAAGTGGATTTTCATACACCTATAGAAATTTGATTGGAATTAAAACTGCTTTAAAAAAATTTAAGAATTGTTTTGAAATTTATTTGAGAACTTGGTACTTTGGGAACCATCAGGTATTCATGAGATATAACCATGTAGCCTTAGTGTGTGTGGAACCACCAGGAGTTTAACTTTGGGATATTAATAGACTATGGATGAAATTGATATTTGTTAGAATATTCTACGTCAGTTTAGGAATTTTAGTTTTTAGAATGAATTGTCTCATTGGATAGTTCCCAATATGGTGTGCTTGGTCATTAATAGATTTTTATTACATGGTGGATTTTATCATTTATTTTTTATCACATGATTTATTATGAGGTTTTATCACATGGAATAACATGATCTTATTTCATGGATATGTGTTTAATTTTATTCCATTTTATGAATTAATCTGACTTCCTATTTTATCACATATACTTTTAATATTTATGGTTTTTGAAAATAAATAAATTTTATAAAAGAAAAATTCTAATGGATTTTAAAATTAGTTTGAATTTTTAAAAATTCATTGTAAAATTGTTTTTTGTTTTTAAATTGCGGACTTTTCAATTTGTGATATTAGACTATGTGAAAAATATCTGATGGTATCCTACATGTATTTTTGATCAAATTCTAAATTTTCATTAATTATGTAGTAGATATTTTATTATAGAAAACATGTAAATTGAATGGAAGAATATATAATTTAGGATTCTTCTTTATTCATTTCCATTTTTATGAAGTGGTTACAATATTATTGTTGGTCACATTAAGAATTTTCATAATGTTTAGTTCAGAAATTTTTGTATTAGATTGTTTGGTTCATAGTTGTGCCTCTTTTTTATGCAATATACTATGGTTTCTATTATTTTCTATTATATATTATTTATGTGTTTCATTTGATCTTGTTATAACTTACCATGTGACGGTAGTCTTGAGTGTATGGATGGGTTGACACAAGATGGTTTGTTACATGTACTCTAGTTCGAACAATTAAAAAAATATAATCTACTAATTTCCATTAGAAAATTTAATATTTAATAACTAGTAAATTATAATTATTATTGAACTATAACTTTTCTTCTCATTTATATTATTCTAAAATTTCATTATTTATGGTTATCCTTTTTTCTTATTGGATATCATCAGGGTATGTATGATGTTTTACCTATTTTTCATTCCTCATATTTTATCTTCTCATGGAATCTTCTCTGCTAGTCATATTGAAACCTGTATCGGAGTTTTATTTCATAACAAAGTATATTAATAGATTTAATTTATGTTTATTATGTATCTAGGATAACGATGACATTATCAACTCATTCCTTATCTCCATTCATTATTGAAATTATTTTTAAATCATTCATGGGGCATGTGTCTCTATATAAAGGTTCTAATTCTTGAATATGAGGAAATTATTGTAAAAATAATTTGAATTTATTATGAAATTTTTTTATTTTATATCAAGGTGTATTTTCTTAATGAAATATATGTTTTTAAAAGAGTTTTTTATTAAATAAAATTTCTTCACACAATGTGTTTGATGAAATACTTAATTGATAGAATGGTTTCAAGTGGATTTTTTTAGTATATATGGGATAATTATTTACTATGAAAAAATTAATATCATTTTTAACATGGTATTAAAAATGGTTTATAATAGAAATTGGACATTTGAAATCAAGGGTTTATCAAGAAAGGACATATTTAACATTAGTGTGTGTGATTATTCAATAAGATTTATTTGGATAAACTATAGAAGAAAATTCTATTGGTTGTATTCACACAATTCATATCTTAGTGTTTATTATATTCATAATTGATTATTCAAATATTATAGATCCCAATATTTTTCTTCATCATTTGTGCATAGGTTCACATATAATTGAATATTGAATTGTTCTATGCCCACTTAGATATCATATATTGTATTCTTGTTTGATATTTCTTATACATTAATGATTCGTTCATGTACATTTCATATTACTTTTTTAGTTGGAAAATGATGGAAATTTTTGAAAATTGAATTATGTTTGAAAAAATACTCTCTTTGAAACTTCATTATAAAATTATTTTTATTGATTATAGAGCCTACACTTTCATGGATTTATAAATTAGGTAGCTTATTTTTTGTAATACAAATATAAATTCGATTACACACTTATTTCAGTGTTGAGAATTTTGAGATGTGGTTTTATATGGCATAGGTAATGGTAGGGGAATCAGTTAGTTCATCGGCTTCACTTGGATTTAATCTCTATTATAGTTGGATTGTTATGTTTTGTAGATTAGTCACATAGAGATTTAGCTTATGGAATATATTGTTTTACATTTAAGATTAACCCTTTTGGATTGAAGTTTTATTTATCATGAATTTATTTTCTATTTATATGTTTTACTCTTTTTTATAACTTTTTTAGTTATATATAGGGATATTTTTTGTTTTTTTCTTGACCATAACCTTGTGGTTTTCCCACACAGCTGATGAGTCTCAATGACCTAAAATTTTTCATTACTATTTTTAACTCATTTATTATTTCATCATTTGTTTTATTAATGAATTTTTATTCAATTGTTATTATATATATTATCTCATTCTTTTTCCATAAATTTAACAATTTTTTTAAAATTATCTTTTCAATGTTGAGAAAAATTTTATTTTAAAATGTTTTTCTTCATATTATGATTGTCATTTCCTATGAAATTAGTGAAATTTCATAATGGAAAGTAGCAATATGAATGGATTATATTATTATATATATGTATTACCCATTATTTTAGATGTGATTTAAAAACCCATGGAGATAATAGTGACCGAAATAATTCCGACATCTAAATTAAATATTTTTTATGAATATTATATGACAATACATTCCAGAATCGTATATTTTTAATATATTTGGAAACATGTATATATAAACAATTTTTTTAGAAAATATATATATCATATCCCACTATTTGGTTCATAAAGAGAACCCTTATAAGATATATCATACATAAAACCTTTCCTCATAACATATTGATAGGAAACATAATAAATGGTGTGTTAAATATCATAGTAAGGGTAAATGAGAGAGATATTAACAATCACTTAAAAATAACATTCCAATAACAAATTGAGATTATGATAATAACATTTGAAAAAAAACCATTCATACCATTAATCATAAAGGTTATTCATGGTTTAACTGGTGGTAATTCAAACGACATTAATATTTATTTCATTAAAGAACATGATCCAATATAATATAATAGTTTCTTAAGAACATTCCATAATAGAGTTGAATAAAATGTGGTATAGTTATAATCATAGGAATCATATTTCAATTCCACCCATAATATAATTCCTAACATGTTTGGCTTGGAAAACTTTCCTATCTACTTTCTACTATGTTGGGATGACCTCTATTATATCCTCTTTCAATCTTGTTTAAACATCCCATGAAACATCTTTTTATATTGGGATAACCTACCATGTAACCTATTTCAGTATTTGGATAACCATTCTTGTACAATTTCATCACATATAATATTAATCATTACCCAATGCAATGGAGATAAATATATATCATTTCTTACCCATCACATAATCACCGATCTATTCATATATATTCCACATGATTAAATAAAAAAATTCATAATTACTTGAACCATTGAAAGAAAAATAGGTTCCATGGATATTTCATATATATTCCACATGATTATATAAAAATGGAGATGTTGTATAGAATCTTCAAAACATTGAATGGTTATTATGTATGTAATTTATATTAATGTCTTATATGATTAAAAAGATTAATCCTTTTAAATTTTTGGTAAATTGTAAATGTTACTAGTTCGAAAAATGAGAAATAAATTCATTTTTGTAATTATATTTGAGAAATAATTAGTATAAACTTATTTAATAAATCATATAATAGTATAAAATTTCTTTTTATTTTTTTAGAAAATTTAGATATTTAATAATTATGAATTTTCTCTAAAGTGAAATAGTGTTGTTCATCAATAAAAGCATTATTTTGACATCTTGGGTATATAATATAAGAAATTGAAAAGGAAAAAATTTATAATCAAGAAATAAATTGTAATCAAAAAATTAAATTAATTTATCTAGAAAAAATGCTACAATTTACTTCAATAAAATAAAATATAAACAATCTCGATTAAAATTAGATTGAACCATAAATAATATATGTAGAATTTGAAATCCTTAAAAAGTGATTAGAAATCCAATATTATAAATTTTAGTTTAGTATAATTTTATTTCCTACTCATTTAGGAACTTTTAGTATCATATATTTCCACTAATAAAATTTTAACACCCATTTATGAAAAACTAATTAAAATCATTATTTTTGGGTGTTAACAATTTCTTTTTCATGAGACTTTCGGTTGAGTGGTCTAGGTTATTGTTATTACATTATTGTTATATCATATCCATATAGTAAATAATTATATAAATGTCATATATATTCAATATATATTGATTAATCCATAAATAATAATGATATAAAGATTAATTACAATATTCATGGTGACGGTAGGTTGTCCGTACAAATGGATGTCGCATGAATTATTCAATGGATGGTGTTAAATAAATTTAAATAAAAATTAAAATTTACCTAATAATTATTATCTAAATTATATTCATTAAATGTATCATTATCACCATCCATGTAAATTTTAAATGAAAAAATAACCACTTTTCTTTATGAAGGTTGTAGTCCACACAAATGGATAATCATCGTTATCATTTTCCTACGTATATAATAGATAAATGGTAGCTATAATATAATATTTCAATATGAATAATTAATTATTGAATATCCCATATAACCATTAAAACCATGATAATAACTATCTATTAAATATAATGATTTAAAATTAATTGTATCTCTATGTGGATGTGGTTGTTTACACAAAAAAAGTGGTCATTAATTTCACCTACCATTTGATAGAATGGAAAATTAATATTGGTGAGTACGTAATCCTAAAAAAATATTAACTACATTGATAATACTGAATCTATTTTTTTATTATTAATACGAAATTTTTATAGGAGTTATAAGAAGATGTAAATGACTGAGCTTTTCTACAATGACTAACTCCCCTTCGACTCACCTCATTTAGGTCCTTTCATAATGTACCTTGAAATGGTATGTTGAAATAAATAACCACATAATCATGGGTATATATGTTCTGAAGAGAGTTAGGTTTGGTTTTTCTTAGATATAATGTTATAATTTTTTTAATGTTGATAATGTTTGTGTGTCCTTTTCAAAGCAGGGGAGAGAAACACTTATAATTTATTAAAAGTTTAAAATACAACAATGTCATTTTAATGTGAAATTCATCCAAATAGTAATATATAGGAATTTAGGATATTATTAGAAGTAAAAAAGTCATTATATTAGGATTAAGACATGTTTATTTCAGATATATACCATTATCTCCTAGTTAAACAACATGATAAACACGTTTTAACTATTAGCCTAGTGAAAAATTTCTAATAATTTTACAATTAATCAACAATAATAATGAATGAGAATTTATTAAAAAATTAAATATTAAAGTTCAAGAAATATAATATATTAAATCAAAATTAATTTGTATAGTTGGAATAATTTAATTCCTAAAGTTGGAAGAATTTAAATAAATGTTAATCCTATAAAATGTGTTCAAAACTGGTTTTTGAAAAAAATGTGTTCTTTTGTATAAATGTTTTTACACAAAAATCAATCATAAAATTTATTTTAAATGAGATATATTAAGTAATTTATAATATAAATGAAATTTTGTTATATTTTGAACCATTTAAAATTAAATAGAACATTATAAATGTTATGAATATAAAATAGTTTGACAATAAAAAACACGATTTCTCACTATTCATATAAAAATAATTTTTTTCCAAAAAATTATCGAAATATCAATATAAGATAATTATGACTTATTAATTTAAAAATATATATATAACTCTTATAGTTAAATTTTCAAAATATGAAAAAAAAAATTATATTATTTTCTTTAAAAATGAATCAATATCCTATTTTAAGAAATATATTTTTTTAATCACATAAAGAATTTATAAAATAATATGTAATTATGTATAAATTTTTTTTATTTAACTTAAAATATTAAAAAATATATAAATTTTGTTTTTCTCATTAATTAATCCAATTTAATAGCTAATTTAAAATAGTTTAACATATTATGGTTCATTTATAGTCTTGATTGCATATATCTTTAGATATCAAAGAAATTAAATTTATTTGAAGAGAAATATATCAATAAATCATAGGGTGTTAACTCTACCACCTAAATAATTGAGTTTAACCATTGAATATATATAAATTTAATATAAAAAGAGTATATATTTTTTCACTACATCCCCATATACCCATGTAGCTTTCTTATAATTTTAATTCATCTATAGAACATCAAACTAGTTGGTAGTCTTATTCTAGGTCACTTTAACTCTAGATTCCACAATTTGTACTTGATATAATTCTTGAGAAATATCATCAGCTAAAAGAACAACCACTAATTTTAGTACATATTAAGGGTTATTTTGGTACTTCATCAAGATAGATAACTTGAACACATCATGATATTCAGAGTTTTTTGGTGGAATCTCCATGTGATAAATCAATAATTTATAAGAGGAAAATACACCTAGGTCACGTACTTCCATTTATTTTAAATCTCATAAAATACATCCATAGATAAATTAAAAATAAAAATATCTCACCAACTATAGATTCTAAATTTTAATAATGATTTTAAACATAATTTTTTATTAAATCTAATCATCCATGACATGATACTAAGTGGATAATTATTTATCTACAATTTTCTCATCATGATCAGTTATCAATATATTTTCTCCAAAACCACATCCCATCGTGCTAGATTTCCATAATTTCTTCCATTGGGGGCATTATAACGATCTATCTGAAAACATCAGTACATCTATTATTGTTATAAAACATGACTACTTGTTGGTATTGGTCTTAAGAGAAGATTCAATCCATTAAAGAGGACATGAATATATAATCCAAGGTTTTAATGGAAATCAATGGCTCACTATTATTTTGATCATTAAAATTAGTACTAAAAAATAGCTTTAAACCATGAGATTACTGAAGACTTTATCAAAACATTGAGGTTATCCGTAGATCCCAATTAGATACAATAAAATGTGGTACTCAATGTAACCATAAAACATGATTAATTTTATTTCTAGAAATATAAATATATGTGAATTATTCTTAGATATTAATAATTTTTGTTGAATTTTTAATGTGGTCAAACACAACCCAAATAGTATTATAGACATTAGATGTTTTGGAGAGTCTGATGATAAAATTCATGGTGATGTTTCTCCATTTCAATTCTGGGTATGAAACTGGTTATAACATATCATTATATTTATTCCTATAATAATTAACATGGTAGAATAACAAGAATCGTGATACATAATTTATGTCACCACTCTTCATTTTGTATAGTATTTTAGATCACTATAAATATCCATACTTCCATGGTTAATAGAGAATATTTTATTAGGTGCATCATCTAGTTTAACCATCTTGGTTCTTGAATATATGGGGAAAAAATATTTCTTCATCATTATAATTTAACCACAATTATAGTTGAATTCAGGATAACTTCTCACCATCTTTTACAATTATAAATCTATATTTTTCACCTACGTAATCTTTACCTAAATAGTTGAATGATCACTCATCCTTGAAAAATATGATTTTCAAATTTACTTAAATACTTCAATATCAATCCTTTAAATTTTTTTAAAAAAAATTATATCATTAATTATCCTCATCATAGATATTATATCATGATACATTTGACTCAAATCATCATCCACTATGTTCACATTCTTAATGTAGTAATGTATTGAGCAGACAAACAGATTAAAAACTCCAACCATCTTCAATTTCACATATTCAACTATTTATTTTTTGAATTTATATATTAGACCATTATGATCAGAATATATATCACACATATCTTCATTATTATAATTCCTTTATATAATTAATGAAAACATTATCATAACTAACTACTAATCTTTTGTTGGGTAATTGTTCTCATGAACCATCAAATTTTGTGATGCATATTCTATCACTATATCATTCTTTATTAGGACATATCCTTGTCACTTATATGATTCATTAGTATAGATAAGAAGCCTAGCTCTTTTACAAGGTACTATAATCTGTTGGGAACGAAAGAACCATCTCTTATGATCCTAGATATTTTAGTCACATTTATTTATCTAAAGGAAGTTACCTCCTATCTAAGTAAACATTTTGATTTGATTAGAAAACCATTTTATATTTATAAAATGTGTTAGATAATAAAGAGAAAAAAAAAGAAACTATATATTATCATCATTTTAGATGGTTTATGACTACTACTAACTACTTTTTCATTGAAGGATCTGTAGATATGCCATCTATTGTGATTATAAGACATTAAAAGGAAACATTTCATTGCCAAAATTAATACATATTATAATTTTCATACAAAATATCCTTCCATATAGTCTTCAATAAAATCCTTAGCGGAGTTAAATTCTCATCATACTATTTATTATATAAGATTATAATATACAAATACCACCACAAATAGATCGATATAATATCTAATGTATATATTAATTAAAACGATGATGATTTCTAGGGTATTAGTAAGACAAAATGGAATCAAAATAAATTCACTATTTCTATTACTTTTACATAATACTATTTTTGTTATCTCCACATTCTAGAACCTCACTTGATAATACATAGGATGATGACCATTCATATAAAATTTCAGATATCTTTATATTTCATCAAATATGTCATAAATATTGGGTAGATGGTACTTGTTAATTATAGAGATCTTGTTATGTACTCAATAATTAGTATTGGTTCACCAAGACTCATCCTTATTATAAAAAAACTATGTTATTGAGTCCCTAGTGATTAACTTGGTTAAATGAATACATCTAAATGATTTCTGTGATATTATTTTCCAATTCCAATAAATCATTCACGACCATTCAATAGAGTCTTCGAAATATTTTATATATTGTTTATGAGCTCTATTAGAGATTAAAATTAGAAATTATAGTAATTAAATTCCTGTACATTTATTATGAAATTGGACGATCAATTGTGGATGGTATGTGTACCTTTCATAACATCATTTTTCAAATCAACAATTATGATGACATGAGATTTGGCTTTATCTATAAGAATAATATGTTCCAAAATTTAACCTCATCATTACCAATATAATTTGAACACTAGTAATAATAGTTCCCAAAATCCTTTTATTTGAACAAATAGATTGTGGTTCCCCATTATATGGTGCATTTCTCAATTATTAGTTAATGATTTCTCATCACATTAGAATTTGATTACCTGATGACCCTCATTTACACCTTTAATGAATTTACTAGTTCCCATAACACAATTTTATACCTGATTACTTATACACATTGATCATAAATGAATGATTATGTTATTCTATTATTGGTTTTTATAATTTTCAATGAATTCTAACATTATTTTCTTCTAAAAATAGCGAGTTTGATAGGTAAATCCAATATCCATCGTCACGTTGATATCACGTCAAATGATTTTTTCATAGATACTAATTTCCCTTATGAGTAAGTCCCATTAGAGACTAATATTTAAGTAATTAATGAATCTGTCAACCTTTATCTCATGAGGGAAAATAATAGTAGAATAGTAGCTTCCAATTCTTCTAAAAAATATTTCATAGGTACTAACTGAGATGTTATCCTTATTCCTTATTGAGAGTAAAACATCTAAATTTTCATAGGGATTATTAATTATTTAAAAAAAATCTCTTAAACTCATTCACTACATTAAGTAAATTTATTTGTATTTCATGATGATCTTATTAAAAGTACATAATTGATTTTTATTACATCCCAAATGATTGAAAAAAAAATAAATATTTCTTATTCAAAATAGAAGACAATATAATTTATCTTTTGAGAGGTACCAATCCATTTCTCTACAACTACAGCATCACTAAACACACAAAAATAAGGTGGAAGTTTCCTTATGTTGGATTCTATAGAATATTTTTCCATATTTTTCTTATTTAGATTCCCAATATGATTCAATGATTCAGAGATTTTCATATGAATTGAAATAATAAGTTTCATTCCACCCCCATAATAATTTATTACTCAAGATGAATATCATGACATTTTTTATCACATCCATCCTCAAAAGGATTCATTCGCGTTCATGAAATTAACTAAAAAACCATAGTGTGAGTAATAATAATCATAGTTAGAAACAATTAAATACTGATAAATCATTTATAGTATCTATTTCATGATACATTTGTTTCAGTCTATGACACCATATATTTATCCTACGTCAACAAGGATCATAATATATTCATATCAATTATTATTGTTCGTAAATAAAATGTGAAGTAACACAATCCCATCCCCCAAGGATTTGAATCTAGGTACAAATAGAAAATGCCCCATGACCAATAATAATGGTCGACATATAATCAACCATCCCTTTTTGTGGTTATTAACCCTAAATGAATCCATTCAAAAATCACATCCTCTAGCAGAATCGAAAAATGTATGTTAAACTAAGAAATGATCTACTTAATATACCTTAATTGAGGATTTTATCTTATACATAGGATTATCCTATGGGTTCTTTCTCAAAAGTTTCACCATAGTTTATAAATTAAAAAAAACAATTACTTATATAATAAATATTGTGACACAAACCATTCATAAAAAAATATTACCTCTTATTATATGAATATAACATTGTTATCCAATGTAGTATCATACAAGTTTAATACCATTATAATCACGGATACATAATCATCTTAGTAACAATAGATCTACATTATCCTCCACATAATTATTCTTATTTATAACCCCTCTTAGACATATAATACTTAAAACCACTCTTCCAATCCTTGGAGAAAAAAATATAAAAATGGGTGTGCTTGGATGCTCAGTTAGGGTAATCATGGTAGATATCAATGATCAACTAAACATAAAGTTATTATAATTTTTTAATAACATGAAAATAACCTTTAGAACCCATAATTAACATATAATAAATTATAATATTTATTCTTGTACAAAAAATTACAATTCATATAAAATGAATCATATAAGGATCGACAATCTTGTACCATTAGAACATTAAATTTGCTAATGTTCATTTCATTAATGAGTGGAATAATGTGTGGAATAATAATTATCACATAAATCACATGTTAATGATACCCGAAAATACATACAAATCATTTCAGTTTTGGGAAAACTTATTTTGTACCTACATTAGGCTGGGAATATCCCACTATTTACCCTCTTTAAATCTTGGTATAACCACCCATCTATACTTTTTCAAAATTGTGATAACCTCTCATATACCATATTATAGGATTAAAATAACCATCCATATAAACTTTGAACTAATTTAAATTTATTCATTACATAATGAGTAGGGGATATATATAACTTTTGGTCTTTCCATCACATAATAATGATCCATTCATATGTATTCCATAATTTCAAAACACATCATTACATAACCTATGAAAAAAAACATTTTAAATTGATATTTGGTGATCATAATGTTAAATCCTCTAGAGTAAGAATAAATATGGTATCATTGGAAAATATTCTCTGTAAATCCTTACTAACATTAATGGATGTTATCAGTGATACAAATTCCTTTATATGGTCGTGGGAATATTCTTTTGGAGGAAAATACCCATCTCATTTTTGAATAAAAAATTAAATCTAAATAACAACAAAATTATGCGGAAAATATTTTAATTCAAAATAATCCTAGAATATTATAATACAATATTTAAATCATTGAGTATTAATAATGGTGGGAAATTCAATTCATGTCATATACGTGAAAATAATGATTCCTTTCACATTTTTTGTAAAAATTCAAAATTTCCATTATTTAAAAAATATCTAGAATATTAATATTAAATAATTTTATAAAAATGATATAATAAGGAAAATTTACACTAAAATAATATCATCATTTATAAAATAATTTCACATATTTTTTTAAAAACACTGACATGGAGGGAAAATTATTTTCATTTGAAGAGAAAGATTATACTTATTCCATAAAAATATGATTTCTTCGACATGAGAACATAATGTGATGAATCAAAAAACTATTTAATTATTGTCATAATATAAATATCAGATAATAAAATTGGTTGGATTTTTTAAAAATTGATAATATAATTTCCTTCAACTAAAATTCAAGCATAAAAAATCCCAATTAAAATAATATTGAATCATAAATATCTTATCTCATGTTTTTCATGAATCAAATGCAGTATTATTTATTTCATAATAAATATAAAATTATTATAATTCCATACAAGAATAATTTACAATATTATATATTCACATATATTCCACTATCTAAATTATTTCTGGAATTTATTAATAACACAATAAAATTGTAAATATCAGGACGTAGCTAATTCATTTTTCATTAGTGTTCCATATTATGTTTCATTATACATTGATTATTTCAATATTGTATAAAAAATTTAATCAGTATAAAAATATCATATATATTCATTATATATAAAAGTATATTCATCTGTAATGGATATTGATCTAAAACTAAATAACACCATTCAGGTAGATAGTAAACCATATGTATGTGTTTTGGAAAAAACATTTGGGGCACGCCGCCTAGGACCATCGTGGTTGACATATGTTGGTGGTTTATTGTACCCCATATTCATGCTTTATAATGGTTTGCGGTATTCATCACTTATTCCAAGATGTATTCTCAATGATCAAAATGAGATGATGGGATGTTGATCCCTCCATCTATGGATTCCCCATCGAAATTTGTCCCCTGGTGGAGGTTTCCTGTATATATTTAGACGTTCATGATACTAATTCCTTGTTCCATCTCATTTTGTACTCTAGTTAGTTACTCTACTTCTGTCAGAACATTCAAGATGGTTAATCTAAGGTAGCCACCTTCAGTCAAGATAGTAGTCACACGAGGATTTTATGGCATGTCTAGATACATAAACATCAGTATTCTTCCTCAACATAGGGTGTAGAAACCCGAGGCTTCCCATAGTGATTGTGGGGTATCTTATTCCATAGGCATGTCTATGAGTTTTTCTATGGATTCCCATGTTAAACACATGGAAAACCATGAGTTTAATTTCTATCAAAGATATATCATTTGATCAGAATACATATAATGGTGGATCAGATAGGTATATCCCAAAGAGGGAAAACATGGATGGTTTAACTGATGGATGGATAGGAGAACCCTATGAGGATAGACCTAGGAATGGAGTTCCCTGTAAAGGGAATGTTTCAAACTAAGAATGTCAATCTTAACACATGTATTAGAAGATCAGGGAGGAGATCCCCAATGTGGGGAACCCCATGTATTACCATTTCATGGGATTGAACCTCATGTAGGCTTCTATTGTACACTATTTATGTAGATAGGTCTGAACACCCACATAGTTAAAATGGATGGTTTAAGGATTACGCATGGATAAAATCCCTTCATATGATGGGAACCCATTATTGAATTTGTGTGGATTGGGAGGGGCCCATGCATGGTCAGCTACCTTGAAGCTGTATGGAGAAGCAATGGGATTAATGGGGATTAAGCCTCGTTATATTTCCGTATAATTAAGTGATCCCACCAGGATGTGGCCGATTGGGTAAGAATCCGGATCGATTATGGAGGTTTGAGTGAAGTGGATGGAATAAATGATATTAAACCGACGTGAAGATGATGATGTTGGATATAATCCCCGAGGAGGATTTCTATGCATCCCAACTGGTTGGGAATCAATGTCCACATAAGTATTATAGTGGGTATGGTGCATAGGTATGGTTAGAAACACATGTGGACCTAAAAAAAACTTGTGACCACTTGATGGTGGATTGATCATCCTAAGATATAGTGGCACAAGGGAATGAGCATGATGGGAATGTATAATGGTGGATACTGAGATCCAGGAGGTTCCACCCTAGGAGGAGGGCAATTGGGTTTACTGATTGTTGGAATTGAACCTCATGGATGCTTCCTATATAACATATTTAGAAGAAGGGTATCAAAACACATGTACTTTGGTGGTTTTGGTCTTATTAATAGAATTGAAACCATAAAGGTGGAAACTAGGGATTACTCTAGGGTGGATGTCTAGTGGAAGGGTGTCATGGTCAACATAATCAATTAAGATCATGTGATTCATACTCGATGTGAGAAACAAGGTTAAGTAGAAGACTAGACACTTACATCATGAAAGATGTGTCATTGAGATATGGATTAGGTTTTATGTTTGGTTAGAGGGACACTATGACCTAGAAAAAAGTGAGAGGGAAGTAGTATTGATAGTCACATGTTCTAGGGGATTAATCCATGATCATTTCCCTACCCCGTGGTAAGATTCTAATCCATGCAAGGAGGATATCATTCGATGTGAAGAAGATCTCAACCCTATAGAGAATAGTGGGCATAAAAATACCATAGGTGTGCCACCCCAAGTGAATTTCATTGGGTGAGTATATATCATAACAGAACGAGTTGAGGATGATGGTTCTAAATAGTTAAATATCCTTCAGCATGGATGAGTAGATCTCACTACTCTCCCCTTGGGCATACATAACAAATACACACCCACACATGGAGAAGGGAATTAATCAGCACATATGGTAAACAATGGAGTGGAGGAGTGGTCAATAGAGGGTTCTCCATTTGATTAGATATTTTAAGAAGAAATAGATGATATAATTCTTATGTGAAGAAGAATTGGGTTTATCAATGCAACATGAGACACCACACGAAGGACCTTAAAATCACTACACTCATGCATATAGGTCCACTCAATGGAGGTGTGCGCAAGATATGCATATTTCATGCTAGAGGGTCTCACACATGGTGTAGTAGGATAAGGAAAACCCATGGGGCCAATTTGAAGGGGTGAAATCAATATTGGAGACATGTGTGTAAGATGAAGAGGTTTGAGAGGAATAGTTACAACACAAGGGAAAGTCTTGCATGAAATTGGGATGTTTTTCAATAACATTCCATAGTAAAAAAAGAAATGTGTGAGGTTCTAGACCTAGTGGGACCAACCAAAGGTAGTTCAATGGGGGTCCTTTCATAAAATATTAGGTACCTTGATTTCATGACTTGAAAATGGACACATTGGAAGTCATCTTATGTGCATGAGAAAGACAGTTCAACATCAAATTTTTTTCCCCAAAAATGGAAGGATGCCCTCATATTTGTAAGAAAAAATCTTTTTTGGGAGAGAAACATAAATCCAGTGTGAAAGAGTCTGGTTGATGTCACATTGAGTGTGTAATATCCTTAAACACCAATATAGTTCTTGCTCATAGTAACCCAAATATAATTGTGGCTCTCTTGGGGTTCACAGATTGTCTGGTTTGTAGAATTATGGATTTAAGCTGCTCAAATATGACTATATCATGCCTCAAGAGTAATTCATTATTATAAAATTCCCACCTCAAAAGATAATAAAAAATGTGACCATAAGGTTATGTTCTCAGGGAATCGCTGAAGTGATTGATTTGTTTAAGATGGTGCATGTAAAATTTTAAATCTGGATTGTAAGGTGCCTTGCGTGCATGTGGAAGACATGGCCCATGCCAAAAAATGAAAAGGGGTCACATGTAAAAGTACCTTTAATTATGTATAATAATCTATTCTCTCTTGCGCACATATGTTTCTCATTCCTGCGTGAAATACAGCATGGTTGGTCACATATTTAAGCACAAGAACCTAATCTTACTCACTTAGAACTTATCCATTTTTGTTTTTTCATATTTATCTTCTCAATCTTTATACAACCATATTTTTTTCACACCAAACAACATTGTTTCATGCCAAATCAATTTCCCTCTTTCTGATTGATGAAAATGGACGATGAAAAAAACTATTGTTGAATAGCAGGTTAAATTTTCTACACGAATGTCATAGATGATCACAAACCCCCACATTATTTATTATAGAATTCAACTATCATAAAATTGAAAGATCCATGGAATGCTGACATAGGTAATGAAGTCTTACATCATGAATGATAGCCTTTATATTTGGAAAATTGGTATTTTAGAATAAGTGTACATTTCTGTCTCCGAGACTAACTCTCGTTGGTCATGGGTCATACATGAAGATATTCTTCAATGGTACAACACCACAAAAAAAATTGCCACCCCAACAGGGAGACGAATGAGATTGTTTTCCATGTATTAATCCCAAAAAAATAATATTGTCAATAATAAAAACATTGGATGAAGAATTCCCCACCAACTATGGGAGAACTATCTACTGTATCATCACTGACAAGAGAAAGGGTTGAAATAAGGACCATTAGTTGAGGTCTAGGGGTAATTTCATTAGTGAATGGGAATGGGTGTTTTGGGTGTTACAATAATCTGAAGTGTTTAGGGAAGAGATAAAAAACATAAACCAATTTTAAGACCTGTGGATGTCCCAACTTCATTTCCTCTTCCAATAGGACTGGTTCTAGCTATGTCCATCAATTGGTCTCCCGACCCAATTAAAATTCCACCTCCACCATGGAGAGGGTGGTATTAGTATTTGACAAATCCAATGAATCATACATATTTCAATGGAGGGTATTAATTATGACAATTTCCTTCTAATAATTAAAATCTAGGGAGACAAGACATGACCCCCCATTTTCACAACTCATCTATGGGAGTTAGAGGATTGGTTAGAGATTTACTTAATTATGAAGGAATTCTCCATCCCGGAAAGGTTCATCCATTTTATCTATAGGGATGAGATCATGAGGATTCCAGAATGAGGTAATCAATTCCCAAATACATCACATATGGGAAATTTGTGATATAATTGTGTGGTCCTAGAAGCAGGTCGATAGCAGAAATAGTGATTCAATGTGGATGCGATCCAAGACCCTCACATAAGATACACTAGCTTTCCCATGGCCTTCCAAAGAAGGTGGTTGTTGCGGCTGAGGGAAAAAGGTGTGGATTCATTTGGGGACACTGGTAAGGGATGGGAGCATGGAATACCACAATAATGATAACCATGTGCTGCCTATATTGGTTGGTATGTGTAGTACTATTGGGTGCATTTTAAGGGTAGGAAAACATAGGAGAAATTTCAGACAATTTCATACCCTCCTTTGATGGATCAAAGATCACATAGGAGAATATAAATTTTGAAATTCCCCTCATCCTAAATTACATGGACTACATACATATAGTTTAAAAATTTCTAGGATCCGACCACTGATGTATAATTAGAAGGGTATCCTGATTTGGATCAGTAATAAATAAAACTAAAATTTCCACCCATTCTGCACCGTAGTTGGATAGAGAGTGGATGACTAGCGAGGACCCTTGGAGAACTGGAAATATCGTAAGAGTGTAAGTGGTGGATTTCTAGAGGCCCAGATTAATGTAATGACATGTTATGAGCCATATGTGTCAACATGCTTTTCTATACTATTTGGGTTTCTACAACAGATATTGAATAATGTATATATAGAGGTTAGAGTGGAGCATCAACTTTGTATCCATTGTCAATTATGGCTATGGATTAGATCTAACGAATTTTTGGAAACAATTACATTTCCCCATATTAATTTTGATGCCATCCTATCAATAAAATATATTGATCATTGGGTGGAAGCATATTCAGAAGCAAATTTTCCAAAATAGATTCCAAAAATCAATGAGGCAAATGTAGAGCCTAGATGGAGAGAGTTGATTTTATCTTCCACTATAGGATCAAGAACAGAGGAATTCCATGCAGCTAGGGCATGAGCTAAATCCTCGATGGTAGAAACATCATAAGGTGCATCCACCCCACTACTATCTAGGGAGGGGTGGTCCTGATGGTGGACTTGTAGACCATCAATAGAATCTCATGGTAAGAAATTGATATACATTCTTCATTCCACCATAGAAGAAATATTATCCACACTATAGTCATCCTAAAAAACACTTAAACATCAGTAATTCTAGAAAATGTTTGGTAAACATTATTGCAAGATGGGATCCAACAACCAGAAACTGGGATTATCCAAGTAATAGATAGGGAAAATATTCATCAGTGACACGTGTATATGACTGAAATGGGCGTGTATATATGCTAATGGGGGATATATGATGATCCCCATATTATTTTAATTTTAATTATCTTCCACGAGTGTGACCCAGAACAATGGAAACTCATAGAAGATGGTGAAGAAGAAGAAAACGATGATGATTAGATTATTATTATTATTATTATTATTATTATTATTATTATTATCAAGAATATGATGTAGAAGAAGATGAAGAATAGTCTAAGGATGGAGAACCTAGAGGTGAAGAACCTCATGAGATAGTGTCTCATTAGGGGATGCCAAATTAGAGTGGAAAATTCACAAGCACTAACAAGGATCATTCCAAACATCTTGATGTAAGTCTCAATCCATATCTCTCTTGGTCCCTTCTCTTTATATAACTCGGATTAGCTATCCAAATATCTTTCTCTTTTAAGAACACATTATAGATGATTAAGAATTTCCCATCACATTTGATGAGTATATGATGGTGGACATGGAAGGATATGTCTTGTATCCCACATCTGGGGATGAGCAAGATGTTGAACTTGTTGTGGTTAATCAACCAATGGTGAGCCAGCTTAAGGGGTCGATGTGAAAACCTAAGGATCCTGGGATTCCCAATTTGTTCATAAGTATATTGTGTTGATCAACAATATAACTTTTTATGAGGGATATTTTGTGGTAAAAGATCCCATAGTGACTCAGGCACTTGACCTATAGCTACCAAGGATTCACAAACATGTATATTACATTATTTTTTATTAATATTCTAGACATTACAAAAATACATTGCTGAGGACCATAATAGTTTAGTGTGTTTGGAGACATGGTAAAAATATCTTCTATCCTAGGGAAATATCTTCAACATCACCGATAATGATCTCCACCTTTAGTAATTCTACCAAAAACCATTATTCACTACCCGTGGAATGGAAACATAGGATATGGGTGGGATGAAATTCTTAGTAATGGTAACCAATGGATATATGTAAGAATAATTATGACCATAAGGGTGTGATTATATGATCAGGAAAATAGAATAACAGACACTCAATATCGAAGATAATATATATGAATCATGGAATAAATAAGGGAAGTTCATAAGGCAAGAATCATAAGGAAATGAAGAATATAAACCATGAACTCATAACATGGTAATAAACCATGGAATTTGTTCCATGCACTTAATGATAGAAAATATTATGTCAAGGATACCTACTAAGAAGTTTATAACATTCCAAGCATGGGATGTGACCCATGACCCTACTACAGGCTTGTGCTAACAACCTATGTACCCTTTGAATTTTAAGATTATGCTAAATCCCATGTACCTTTTTTTAGTATTGGGCTACAACATATGTACCATCTTTCTTTTAGGCTTGGAATACAACCCATGTACCTTCTTTTTTTTGTGCTTGAGCTAAAACTTGTCTAACCTATTTATTTTAGGCTTGGTTAAAACCCCATCTACCTTTATTTTTTAGTCATGGGATACAATTTGTGTACCCTTTGATCTCATATAAAACATATCAATATCCAATTCATTGTTGGGAGATATAGTTCCCACCCATCTCATAAGAAAAACATTCATTGATGTGAGAAAAGATAATAGAAGTTTCATCACACATGAACCACATAATGAAATAGGTTTCATAAATATAAAATCATCATCCATGAAATGAAATGGGTAAAAATAAAATTTCATCACATCATAAACTATAAAAAAAAGATATGTTTCATAATCTCTTAATGAAATGATAACAACTGAAAATGAGTGGGTTTCAAAGTCATAGTAAACATATAAGTTTAACTTGTGTCATAATTATAAGACCATAGAAACATAAACCATTCATGAATGAATTTAAATGTGTCATTTCGATCATTTATAATAAATTAATATGTAACTTTACCAAATGATATCTTAAATGTAAAATAACTTAGAAGGATATTTTGAAATCATTTCTAGAGGTAAAAATTATTTCTTCATAATAAAAGTGTTTTTAATATATAAATCCATTACAAGTTCATTTTCAAAGTAAATTCCATGAAAACTCATAAATAGGACGTGAAATCATTTTCAAGACATTTTTGAAACAATTTTTTTGGAATAAAAGTGGTTTTCGACTAAAGAGAGAGATACAATCAGCATTTTTATAAAATCATTTTCTTAATTCTTTTAGATACCAATGAGTGAAAATTGGTTATAATATGAGGATATTATTTGAATAAATAATGTATGATGAATCTAGTGAGTTTTCTTGAGTTATGGGTCATAATATTCTATCAAGGGATGTATAAGCATAAACAATCATGAAATGTAATGAAATTTATTCAATAAACTCTTATCACTTGGTAACATGGGATCATAATTTTCATGTAACAAAAGTAATACCACGTAAAGAAAAAAATATCATGAAAAATTGGATATTAATTTTATTTCATGTAAATTAAAATTATATACACCTCAAAATGGATTTAGGTTCTTAACACAACATGATTCTCAAAGAAGAAAAATTGAGACAAAACTATTTTATCAATTTGGTTACTTTTGAAACATAAACACCATGAGAGAAAGATCATAAAATTGAAATTTTAATACCCATAAATTTAATTATAATATGCATGTAATACAAGAAAGGTTAGTACAATCCCCAAACAAATGGAATGAGTATCTAACATAACAATTGTCTTATAGAAATAAATAGTGAGACAGTATCCCCTCACATTCTGTGTTCAATCCCCTTAAACTCATTATGGCCACATATATGCAAAATATAAATTTACTATAATTATTTTAATGATCTATATTATTATCCCAAATTAAATATATAGTTTTATTGGGACCTTATATTGCCCAATTTCTAACCATCCTATGTTAAGGTTTCACTTCGGGAAGTTTTCGATTTGTTTTTCATATGTATCATAATTTGTTATATTGATCTTCATCATACATACATCCTGATTCTATTATGTAAAAAATGATATAAATATTATTTAATACATTTATATACATATTTTAATAATATATAAAAAAATTATTTAGGAAATACAATACATATTTCAGGGATATGGTATGTCGTATATAAACATGAATGTCATTTTCTTTACTTTTAGTTTTTAGAGGGAAAAAATAAAAGTAATATATATATATATATATATTATTATAAAATTACCTTTCTGATTTAATTTATTTCATAAATATTACCTAAATCAATACTTAAAAAATCCAAATAGTGTATAAACAAATCATATCTCTTTGAAGTACTGTAGTCCACACTTCCTCAAACAAAATTATGTTACATAAATTAGATGCAAATCATAAATTATTTTTCTAAATAAAAATTACATAAGAATAATTCCCTTATAAATATGATATATATATAATATATGAACATATTTTCCATCTTATTTTCCACCATGATATGTGGTAATGAAAAAATAAACTATCATCATTTTGTGAGGCAGTTGTTTGTCGTACAATGAATCAATATGATCATTAACCATTAGATGGTGGTGCGCGTCAGTGTAATTCAAAACCATATCATAGAAATTTATTTTATATTGAGGAAATTGGTTTTTATTACTTAATGGAATAAATAAAATGGAGGGGCATATAAATAAATTAAAATATAATAGCTTGTGAGAAGTTGTTAACTCTTAATCAGGTAACTCAAATAGGTTTGAACCAAAAGGATACCTTGGAATGCCTTCAACCAAAAGGGAGGGTTCAAGGAGAAATAGAGGTATGTTTATAAGTTTATTGGGGGGTTATTGGTCTAAATTCAATAGTTTGAGGGGTATGAGGAAGTTTTACAGTTGGTGTCCTTGTATATGGAAGGAAAAGGACTTGCATGGACTTTTTAAATCAAGTTAGGTTTAAACATGTTATTACCTAAAAAATGTCATACCAAACCCACAAAAATCAATAGTGAAAGATTTATGGATGAACTAATGATATTAAATGGGTGTCATATAAATGGATAGTTAATTTGGTACCTTAATATAAAGTATTAGTACCTAATTAATCTGGATTTTTCATTAATAATCTTGATTAAATTTAATCAATTTCACTAATCATTTGGATCAAAATTAAACTAGATTTTTTTAGAAAAAAATATGATACTGTTTAAAACAGTGTATTTTTTATTTTCAGAATTCAAATCATATATATGGGAAAATTAAAATTAATTCTAATCGCACGATCATGGTGATAGAGTGGGGCTTAAAAGTAAAAAAATGTTCAAAAGTGTGTTATGATTTTATATTACTTTTCAAAGTAAAATTTATTATAATAAAGTATATTGATTTAATAGATGTAATATTTTTATAATGATACATTAAATTAAATTTATAATATCCATGAAAATTAATAAATATTTAAATGAGAAGGATGTTTTTAACCAAATAGATATCTTCTAATATTTTCATTAAAAATTGATGTTACTCGAAAACAAAATTCCAAAAAATCGCCCTATGATAATTGTGATGTTATGAATTAAAAAATATATTTATTTTATCAATATAAAATTTTAAATGTGTCTAAAATTTATTTTATTATTTTTCAAAAACGTATATCTAAATAAGTTTATATGAGGAAATAATATTTTTAAACAAATAAAAAGATTAAAAAGTACTATATTTTTCATTAGAAATTTGGATTATTTCATTAAAATGGTTATAAAAAATATTTGAAAAGTATTAATCAAAATTAATTTTACTATTTTTATTGTCCAGATTACAATTATATCAGTTAAATAATTATAATAATAAAGTGAGGTTTCATAGAAATATCGATGTTGTGTGAAACGTACTTCAAGTCAATGTCGTGTGTAATGTAAAACAAGACGGATTTACATGTAATGTATCCTTAATCGGTGTTGTGTGTGACAGAGTCTAAATTGGTGATGTCTGTAACTCAATCGAAATTAATTTTTTGTATTGTGCAAGCCTAGTAGGTGTTATGTGAAGCCAAAGCCATGTAGGTGCTTCGTTTAGACCAAGCCATGTTGTTGTTGTGTGTAGCACAAGCTATTCCAGTGTTTCATGTAGAAAGGACCATGTTTGTTTTGTGTGAAAGGACTGTATGATGTAGTTTTTTAATATATTTATATATATATATATCTATCTATTTTCAGTGTCACGTTAAATAATAAATATGGAAAAGATAATTTAATTTTAAACAACTAATTTAAAAAATATCGGGTTTTACATTATACCACTTTAAAATAAATTATTCCTTTGAAATTATTTTTTGTTTTCAATGGTTTAATATATGAATTTTCCTTTCAATTAAAACCACACCTTAAAAATGAATACAAAAAAATCTTTTAAAAAGATATTTTAAAACTGTAATTGTTACACAAAGTAACCCATATGTAGTTTCCCACATGGGATAACATTGGAGGGATGTAAAAATGTGGGCATAAAGGGGAAATCATACCAAAATTTTCTGATAGAGAGTTATAGTAAAAATATTTAGGAAATATTTAAAAATCACACACCCAGAAATCTATGCTGACCTATGGAACCATATGATTCACCAAAAATGATGGTTCATTGACATCATTTTTGGAATGATTATCATTTTTCATAATATAGATTAATGATATGATATATTTCATTATTTGAAGAATAAGTAACCATTTATTTGTCACTAGTCCACCGCATCTCATTTACCAAAAAACTGACTGTAATTTTTCCTAAAACAATAACTGATCATGAGATCCATGATATGCCATCACATCTCTCATTAAATAACATCAACACAAGGTTATTTGAATAGGCAATCAAATAAGCATAATTCCTTACATGGAAAGATAAAAATTTAATCTTATTGACTTAATCAGATGTTTAACTTAAACATTCCATAACATTTTATCCTTATAAACCTTTGAAATTATAATTCACCATTTATTCATTAAATAAGGTATTATCATAAACTAAACATATTTTTTTAGAAATATGGGTACATCCTTGTACTAATAGAATATAAAATGTTATTTTATTATTCCACTATCCATATAATAAAATACAATAACATGAAATTTCCCTAAAATATGATCAATTATACATTAATTGGAATTATTCATAAAAAATAATACACAAAATTACTAACTTAGGATACAATGATATATAATTCATAATTAAAATAGTTCACTTCTCCCATTATGATGCCATTTTTTCACTTGGACCTTTGTCTTTATATACTGTTGATGCTAATAATGATTATTAACTCTTTGATTTTGGAACATTTTGGCAAAATGCCCAAAATCGATACAATTGAAACACTGAAATGTTGGAGGTGAATCCTGAGGAGTTTAATAATTATTCACATAATTATATAATTTTTTCCAATCAATTCAGAATTTATCCCCTCTATCTCCCACCATTCCACCCTTAAAACATTTAGTAGACCCCTTAATACAATTCCCACTATGATTCATTCTACACATAGGGCCCAAAGGGAGGAT
The DNA here is from genome assembly GCA_963277665.1 of Viscum album. NCBI lineage: Eukaryota > Viridiplantae > Streptophyta > Magnoliopsida > Santalales > Viscaceae > Viscum > Viscum album. Next base: position 853,178,628 of record OY728159.1, read on the forward strand.
CATCATCTTATCTACATGGTTTGTTGAATGCACTTTGAAATCCATAATCCTCATCTTGTAAAAACAATGATATTGAACCATAAATCCAACAACCCTTTAAAAATTGAGTTCACAATACATAATCTCTTCATAGCTACCAATGTATAGTATTGAATTAAACTTCTGAGAAATTGATTTAAGCCATTATTGAACCTATCAATCAAACATTCAAGTTTGACGATAATTCTAGATGCATACCTCACATGTCTTGTGAAATTAGCCTTGTGGGAACCTCAAAATTCATCATACATTTAGTTCAACTCAAGTAACTCATATTCCATCATTGTATTAAGAACATTAAAAAGTAGTTATTGAATATTAATTTCTTAAACTCATAATAATCCATTGATTTAATTTCATGTTTCTATCTTATATTATTGGTCACATTCCACCAATGGTCTGCATCACCGTATAACTAACAATCAACATTAATGAATTTCCCATGATTCGAACACTGGAGAACATACAATATATTTTCAATGGTACTGATCCAGTGTTCAATAATTAGTGGATCAGAAGACCAGCTAAAATAAATTGGATGTTTCTGCATGAATAACTCAATAGAACGTTCTTCCCTCCTTTTATCATTTCTAAGATCATTCTGATTCATTTATTCAGAAAGCTATGAGAGAATAGCGATGAGGTTTTTTATTCCATCTCCCAATGTATTTGGATTATTATTAGAACAGTAGTTTCATTCTCCCCCACAATCACCATTAAAGTGGTTCCTTCTGGTTCCAGACATTCACTAAATCCAAAAAACATATTGTAAGAAAAAATAATCATAGATACGAACCACATAATCAGGAAAAGTCACTTAAATTGTTTTTTAATCTTGACACCTTACATAGTCTATGAATCATTAGTTTTATCCAAGGTTATTCATTTCCAACTATTATTTAAATCATTTTTAATGGTTCATGAAGGTTTTTTTAATTCTTAATGAATATCCACAATGAGTATCAAACTAGGGGTGCAACATAGGCCTTTTTAATTGACATGATTACACCAAGTCAGGCAAGAGACATATTGTCAGAGATTTTACCTCTAGGTACATCTATACTAGATCCACAAAAAATTATCGTATCCGGATGGGGATATATTTCTAGGAAACCACTTACACTAACCTTTTAAAAAAATTTAAAACACTTTCCTAACCGTTAAAACATCATTATACACTTCATTAGAGTCATCCGAATACATATCCCCAGATATATAACTATTTATATCTCTAATTTTTCTCATCTAGGATTCCAAATGTTGACTAACACATTCCTTCAATGCCAACTAGTGTGTCCCTAGCATGTCATACATGGATATTACATAATTTAAGATGAATATTATGTACAATAAAAAATTACATTCCCAGGGATGGTAATAATTTAGTTTCATTTGAAACATGGAAACAAAATCTTATATCCTGGTGAATGATATAAAAAATCTCCCTAAAAAATCTCTACCTTAATTTGTTATATCTAAAACATTTCTTCATAACTTGATAAATGGAAACATAAAAAATAGGTGATCTCAAAATCTCATTAAGGTTAAATATGGGGGATATATAATAATAATTATGAGCCTATGTGTATGAGAACATGTTCATGAAAATATAAGATCACACCATACATATCAAAGATCATATACATGAATCATTGAATAAATAATGGTAGTTCATAAGATGTGAACCAAAATGAAATAAAAAAAATAACCGATGAAACAAAAAATAAGAATAAAACATTTAATATGTGGAATATACATAATAATATATAATCATTTTTCAATTCCACCAACCAAGACCTTTATAAAATGTTCTGGTTGGGATATGACCTGTGAACCTACTGCGGGATTGCGCTAACGTCACATGTATTATCTGAGATTTATGCTTGGGATACAACCCATGTAACTTCTTGTTTTTGGAATTTTCCTACAACTTGTGTACCCTATTTCATTTATTCTTGGGATACAACACATGTAAATTCATGTTTTTGAGATTGGGATACAACCCATGTACCCTCTTTCTTCTAGGCATAGGCTACAACCCATATAATTTTTTCGGTATTGGAAAAAAAACAATGGTATCCTTTTATATCATATACAACATAACATTACTAAATGATTTTAAGGGAGATATAGGTCCCACCCATGTCATAATATTTGCATTCATTGATGTCACACTACATAATAAAACATTCATCATATATGACCCAGAGAAAAAGATATTTTTTAAAATGATCAAAACAAAACCCAATAAATTAGATCGTTATCATTAATATTTAATAACATCATAAACAATAAAAATATATAGGTTACATAAGCACTTCAAGTAAGCAGAACCCATGAAAAGGATTCGGCTTCAAAATCATAAAACTCAAGGAAGTGAAATATGTGTCTTAAGAACAATTCCATCAAAACATAAACAATTAATTAATACATATCAATGTATTTATGGTATCATTTCCTATAGGTTAATGAGTAGCATCAAAAATGTTATCTAAAATGTAACATAAAAAATAAGGATATATTAAAATCATTTATAGAGGTAACAACCATTTCATCCTTTAAGAATGGTTTTTAATACATTAACTCGTTTGAAATTTATTTTATTATAAAATACAATGAAAACTCATAAATAATACATGAAATAATTTTTAAAACATTTTATATGACATGGTTTTTGAAATAAAATTGATTTTCTACCGAAGTGAGAGATATGGTTAGATTTTTCATAGAAACATTTACTTATTTATCAGAAGTACCAAAGAGTAAATAATGATAATAATACATGGATATATCTTGAATAAATATATTAGAATGTAAAAATTTAGTTTTCTTGAGATATGAATCATAAGATTCAGTCATTGTAAGTATAAGAATAAAAAATATTGAAAAGTGATTAGATTGATTAAATAAACTCTTATAACTTGGTAACATGGGATCAAACTCTACATGAATAAAAAAAATTATATGAAGCTTAGAATATCATGAAAATAATTTTATTAATGTTATATCATGAAATTTAAAATTATATAAATCTCACAATTAATTTAGGCATATAACAAAACAATAGTCTCAAAAAAGGAAAATTGATAAAAAGCTATTTTACCAATTTGGTTACTTTTGAAAAATAATCCTCATGAGAGAAAGATCAATAAAAAATTATTTAAATATCAGTAAATTTATTTATAATAAAATTGGAATAAATTTATGGGATGTACATTCACCACATTAAAAAACTGTGTCTAACAAAGCATGTATCTCACAGAAATAAAAATTAAGATGGTATCCCCTTAACTTGTGTCCTGACAAGAAACGTACTTGTTATAACCCCATTTATAACAAATAAATATTTATTATAAATATTTTGAATAATCTTATTATTATATCTAAAACACTATTTGGTTTTATTATGTTCTTATATTTCCAATTTATTAGCCATCTAATGTAAATGATTCATGTCGGGTAATATTCGATTTGTTTTCATATTTGTCTTAATTTTTATATTGGTTGTCCTCAAAATTAAATCCTGATTCTATAATTTAAGACATTTTGAGAATATAATTTAAATACATTACATATTTATTACAATTATCTATATAATATATAAATATAAAATTGAATACACAGTTCATGGAGACTGTAGGTCTTGTGTATACCTAAACACTACTTCCATTTAAATGTCATGTTGAGATATTGAATTTAAATAAAAATATGTATATATATGTGTAAAATAAATAAATTATATTTAAAATATCATATATATCACATATATATTCCCATAAACTATCCTTAATTCATTCCATGAAGTGTATGAATGAATCATGTAGGATTGTAGGGGTCGTAGTTCACACTTCCTAAAACGAAATTATCATATATAAATTAAATGGAAAATCTAAATGTATGTTCCAAAAAAATTATAGTAGAATAAATAAATTATAAATATAATATATACCATATATAAAAATATTTTCAATAACAATGGCCAACATAATAGGTGCTAATTGAAAAATGAACAATCGCCATTTCATGAGGTAGTTGTTTACCATACAAAGAAACAATATGTTCGTTACTCAATAGATAGAGGTGTGTGGGAGTGTAATTGAAACACTTAGCTTAGAACAATACTAGTATAATTATAATTATAGTGTTATTATTTAATCAAGTATAAAAATAATTTGGAGGGTGTGGAGAAATAATGTAAATGAAAGGCGCTTGAGAGAAGGTGTTACCTCTTAATCGAGAAAACTCATTTAGCTTCGTGTAAAAAGGATAACTTCGATTGCCTTCATCCCAAATTGATGCTTCATGGAAGAATATAGGTCTATTTAGTAGTGTTTGGTTCATGTATTTTTCAATCTTATGATTTTTAATAGGTGATAGGATGTGGGAGAGGTGTTGACCTTTTGTATTGGAGGAAAAGTACTCAGATGGAATTTTTTAAAACAAGTTATGTGTACATATGTTCCTACCTATAAAGATTCATACCAAACCAACCAACCATAATGATTTCATTTATATGGTCTTAATATGGATTGAAAATGGGATGTAAGAATATTTATATGACATTTGGGGAATTAATATTAATTTTTAGTCCCTAATTATTTTCAATTTGTCCTTAATCATTGTGATTAATTTTAATCTTTTCGCCAATATTTTGGGTAATATTTTTACATGATCCTATTTGAAAAAAAAAATATCATACTCAATACGATAATAAATTATTCATTATACAAATTCAAACCACGTATGTGGGAAAATTAATATTAATACAATTTTCTTAGACATAATGAGAGAGTGTGTTTTTTATAATAGGAAAAGTTTCAAAATTATGTTATGATTTTATATTCAATTTCAATGTGAAATTAATTCTAATGAGGAATATTTCAGAAATAGATGAAATATTGATATAATTTTAACTGATAAAAAATTTATAATATCATTTAACATTAATAATTACATGATCTAAAAGGTAGTTTTTTACTATAAATAAATATTTTGACTATTCATGAAAAATTGAAATTTCTCCGAAAAATCAAAAAACCCACCCTATGATAATTTAGACATTTCGAATCATAAAATGAGGTTTATTTTATCAAATTAAAATTATAAATGACTCTATAATAAATTTTATTACTTTTCACAAAAATATATTAAAATTAGTTAATTTGAGAAAATAGTATTTTTAAATAAAGAAGGACATTACCAAAAATAATATCATTCCTTATAAATATGATTAATTTATATAAAACCACTATGTAAAATATTTTAAAGATTTTATCAATATTTATATTAATATATTTAATTTCTATGTTACAATCATATTTATTAAATAATTATAACAACAAAATGGTATTTTTTAGAAACATCGTTGTTCAGCTTATTGTAAAAAAAGTCGATTTTGTGTGTAACATGTGAAAAAATTTGTTTCCTGAATGTATGAAAATTCATTGTTTAGTGTAATGAAATAAAAATCATTTTCCATGTAGCACAATCCATTTTTCTTTTGTGTGTAGTGCAAACCAAGTTGGTGTTGCATGTAGCACAAGCCATGTTGGTGATACCTGTAACCCAAACCAAGTCAGTGTTTCATATAGTGCAATAAAAGTTGGTGTCATGTGAATGGAATATTTGAAAACGTTTTTTAATATATATATATATATATATATATATATATATATATTTACAATGCCACATGAAATGAAAAATCTCAAAAAGATAAATTAATTCTAAACAAATAATTCACAAAATCATGGGGAGTTGCATGACCGAGTTATACATAGCTCTTGTAAGTATGTATCTTTTGTAGGCCCACATATATTTTTTTGAGAACTTGAATGACCAGGGATTTCATTAAAAATAGTGTTCATAAGACTTAAATCCTGATAAACTGAATAGTCTGGGACATCCATCGGGGCTCCCTTGATGGTTGTACTTGTCATTGAGGACCCCACCACTCAGGTAGATCTGGTATTGGTTCATGTGGGTCATGAAATTGTGACTATAGGTGATGTCACATACATAGTGGATATCTAAAATAGAGGTAACAATAATGACAATAATAAATGAGTGGAGATGATCACACCTTTTCATATAGCATGGCGCTGCTGAAAAGTATCCAGTCGATGTCCATGTTGTTGAACTTCTAGCCATATTCTCTGATTATATACCTATAAAATCTGAGGATATGGATAAATAAGATATTTTAATATCTAACGAAAGTTGTATGAGATAAATTAGGCCTTGTAATTATATCATGTACTTCCATTATATCTCAAAGGAAGAATGGATGAGTCATTTGGGGTCACTCCTCACCTTGATGCACTGTCTCTCTTCTAGTTTGGTGGATGTTTTCCACCTTCTTGTGATGATCTGTGACAACCTTTCTGGGAAGGTGCGAGAGAGAATTTGAAATTTATATGGATTATGGTGCCAAATGAAATCTATGATCATCAATAAGTTCAATGAGGCTGAGTGGGAAATTGAGCTCTATAATGAGCAGAAAAACAGATGTTCAGCATTCATCACCAACCAGTTGAAACTGATCAACTGAATGAAGTCCTAGCAGGAGGAATCCCATGAGTAAGTAGAACAAAGGAGCCATCATATGGATGATATCTTTACCAAATGGTATAAATTCTATATCAAATCCAATTAGCTTCACTATGTGGTTAATGATATGGAGATGGTGATTAGGAAGCAATAGGAGATTCTAGAGGATAGATGCTTGAATGTGGCCACGTTGAAGTGATCTATTAAAGGGGAAGAACCCTAAGGTATGTGTTTATGTTGAAAATATGAAACACATTTCCATTCCAATTTATCTTTTTTAAATTTCATATATGGACACACTTATTACATTCTTTAATTATTACACCTCGATTATATTTTTGAAGAAACTAATGATTTCCCCATAAGATCACGTGGTTCATAACTGATGTGATAAAAAATGGACAAAAACATTATGTTTTACCATGTATGAGAGTGAAATATACTTATAAAAGAATAGGGGTCTTCTAATGTCGACTGACCATACTAATTTTTTTATTTACGTGAGGTTGTTATGTGGAAATACTACTCATATACTAGCTAACATTTCATTCTCGATGCACTCAAGTGAATGAGTAGGATAACATTAGGTGTGTTAATGTCAATGAAAACAATCGTGTAAGGAAAAGTGTGAATTATAGTACCAAAAATTTGTAACTTAAGAATGATGGCATGCTGATTCTTGACCACTGATGACCATATTTGAGACACAATATCTGTATAACTAGCCTAAATGGGGAAAAATGAGGGACAATCACTAACCATTTTTGAGACATTGTATCAAACCAGAAATTTATTCCAATGTATTCTGGGGTTTTGGCCCAGAACGTTATGTGATTCAATTCTGAATAACCAAACCGTTATGGGGTCCCATTTGACATGGATGTGGATTATGATCCAAATAATGGAATTCAAACCACAAACCTGGAGTGGTGAAGTTTTATAATGGATTCAATCACTCTTGAAATTATGTCTCTATGGATGGAATCATGTTTATGTTGTTATATTGGTATAAACAATGATTAAACCTACCTCCCATGAGAGATTCATCTCTGATGTTGAGAAATATAGGGAAATACATACTATGTGGTGGATGAACATCACTATGGGAGAGGACCTCTCATGTGATTACATAAGATACATTGATGTTTTATGTCACTAAATTGAGAACAATACATAGTATAGTTTATTTTCATTTGATTGGGACATCCTAATGTTTAACATCATGTGATTAGGATGATTTAACATAGTTTAAGGTCATAATACCTGGATCTAGGATTCTAGTTTAATGTCATGGTTCTTTGACCATGATGTCTATTCCTATAGTGTTTTCATGGTATAGAGGATAAGAACTCGATTAGAATGATGGAATGGAGGATTGTGCACCATAAAAATACAACATAATAGATATAAAGGTGGTATATACAATTTGGTGAGGGAACAAACCTCACATTAATGAAGGCCAATGATACGTAATGTAATACCATATATCCCTATAGGGATCTTAGTTTAGTGTCACATATTCTAGATTGTAGGGTATTTGGAAATGCCTAATATCAAAGTGTACAGGTGTCACTATGTATCCCGTAATGAGGGGAATCATTCCATACACACTTCTTAATGGGTGGAAGTGTGGATGTCCATTTTGATGTGTGATGTCATCTCATGTAAGAACACCACAGTGTTCTTCTATTTTTCACTATGTCGCGGGATGATGATGTTTTAGATTTAGGGAGTCTAACAGAACTAACCCATGCATTTTAATGTTATATGGTAAGGAGACACCATTTTAACATCAATTGGGATGAGGATTTATAGTTTAGGTTAATGTTTCCTTGATAATATAGTTTTTAGTTTGAGGTTGTAGAACTCGAACCATAAGGTAGCACAACTTATCTATGTGGGTATAATAGTATCGTGACTCTGAATCCCCTGTGAGACATTATTAGTGTGGTAAACGAGGAGTGATGTTATGCTTCACTTTCATGTTTGATAACTCAATGGAAAAGAAATGTCAGGTGGGAAAATTCCAACCATGCCAACATTCACAGTTGATTCACACGAATGCACATTATAAAAATAGCTGTCATTTTGCAGATTCCCATGAACATAAGGAAGTGAAAATGATATAAATCGATCTTTGAAGCTCTAGAATATGAAGAAGGGATAATAATGGGAAGGTCAACTTCTAACCATTTTCTATGAAATGGGTCAACCACTTCACCAGTTGAGGACAATGTATACAAATGTGGAATCATCAACTGACCATATTTAAAAAGTATGACTTGACAATTTTTTAGATATCAATTATGGAGTCATCCTGGGAAGGGAAGTGAGACAAAGCAATAAAATGCCAGTATTGTTGGGGGTCATTTTGGAAGTAAAAGGTAGTATAAACTCAAACCCAAAAAGACACAATGTGTGGTTAATGGTTGAGAATATATCCTCATGAAACCCAGTAATTTTGGTATCATACCTCAGAGAATTATGGAAAGTTAGTGGTATGACCCAAATTTATCCCAGAAAAAATACCATTGTATTGAAAATATTTTATGGTCATGTTTATTGGACTATGATGCACTATTTAATGTCATGTACTTGACACATAATCATTCAATTTACTATAATTTGGTATGGATGAAATTTTCACACAGTTTACTATCATGCGACTAGAAAATGTTCATCAAAAAGGAAAATTGTGTGCTATGGAAAAATAAACTATCATTAATGAGGTATAAATATATCCACACCACACATTCTCAAGGGGTAGAACTATTAATGAGATAATGGTTTCATGCTTCTATGGTTGGGCCTGAGGTTAAGATGATCTTGCATCGCTATGTATCACATAATATTGATAATCAAGCCACAGGTATTTAATGAAGATGGGGTGATGATTGGATTGTTCCAATTGGGGAGATATCCAATCAACCATGAAAATAACGATTGTTGCACATTTTACAATCATGTGAACAAAGAAATCATAAATTCATAGTTTTAGTTCATATATCATAGGCCATATATAGGGGAGATTTGTGTTTTCTTCCATGATGGAACATAATTTGAATGAGGATCAGGGATATACACAACACACCACACATTCCCATATGATAACCATTCCATGGGGCCAAAGAGGTGATTTTGTGGTTGGGCATGGAGAAAATATGTCCTAGTGTCTCTACATATAATGGATCGATGGAGTAAATCCATACATTTTCCTTGAGGATGGAATATAAGATAGCATAGGCCAAAGGGAAAATTCATCACCGATGAAGACATTGTAGCATTGTGTAGCACACCATTTTATAGCTCAGATGTAGAATTCATAATTTAAAATCATATTACAAGAATGAGGTCTATAATTCTATTTTATATCATTATGCATGAATTTTAGGGATCTTATTTTATGGTCATAGATATCAGACAAATGGATGAGGCTTCTAAAATAAAAATGTGTAGTGTGACACAATCATGTAACTGGAAATGAATGTGGAAAATGAAGATCCACACCACATCACACATTCATTAAGGAAAACACATGCATAGTTGGGTTTCATAAAGTTTGGTCTTAAATCCACAGTTTTAAATAATTTTCATGGGGCGCAATCTCTTAGTTTAAGGTCATAGATTTTGGACTATAGGATGATGAAATTATTCCATGACGATACAAACCCTACCATGACCCTAAGACCATGTGATACATTCATGGTGTGGGAACTAAGAGGTGAAGAGGATTTTCAAAAAACATGGGAAAACATGGTGGGGCATAGGGATGTCAAGTAAAGGTTGTACCAATGATTCTATACATCTTCCTCATTACGTAAAAGTGCATAGAGGGGTAACGTTGAGGGTATTAATGTTCTGTCATAAAATATGAATGAGAAAAGAGATGTGAATCACAACATCTAATATTTGGGACAAAAATGGGGTGGTTATAAGATAGAGGATAGCCACTATCCTTTAATATATTATAGCATCCATATCAGGTAACATGATATAGCAACAGAAAATTTGTGGTTGTCCACTGAACAAATTTGAAATATGGGACTTTCCTCAAAATGTTGGCCAAAATATTATGGGGCAACATACTTGGATGTTAGGTGAGTCACATGGCCAAACATGATGCCATTAGGGGGTCCATTTAGATGTAGAAATGATGGATAACCAAGCAATGGGGAATATGAATCATGGAAATTCATAGAGAGAATGTTCATACTGACCCAACACTCTAGGCCCTACACCACAACACATCTAAGCATATTAATGAGGCACATCAGATATATGGACCCAAACACCTTATTAAAGGTGAAACCTTGATTGGGATCCTAGATATGGAATTGTAATAGAATAATGCCAAATTAAGGGAAAAAGATTAATAAAATAGGATTAATAAACCGATGGTCAGTCCCAAAGAATAAATTTTTAGTATTTTCTATGTATCCCATTAGGATAGGAATCAGGCCATATGTAGTTCTCAAATTTCATGCATTTCAATTTCATGCAGTAAGGTAGTAGTGGGGGTATGGCCTCACAAATATATGCATATGATACTTCCACTGTTACATGATAAAGAAGGGAAAAGGAGGCTCGGTGAACCATATGTTTCCTAGGAATGCATGGTTTAATGATATGATGCATGTACTTGGGTGTCTCGTTTAAGGTCATGGAGCTTGGACCAATGGTGGGACCTTTCTAGTGGATATATGTAGCATGGTAAGGGGATGATCTTGACATGAATGGGTACCATGCAGGCTCATCAACATACCACATATTCCTAAAAAATGGATCTTTAAGATGGGTTTGACATCAAAATTAATTTTTGGGCATTTCTGTCACAACCCATCCTGGTGGGGCCCGCACCGTGACTTCCCAAGCCCACCTCTAATATTCCAGGGGCTGGTGACTAACACTGAGTATGCATATTACTAATCATGTGAGGCATTTCCTATGTACCTGTACACATGCACATATCTCTAAGCCCACAAATTCTGAAATGTAAAAACACTACGGAACAAAAATGCATGAATATAACTAAACCCAACCAACAGAATACGACGGAAGGTAAAGTACTGAATGTAAACTAAGCCAGAATACAAGCCCACCAAAATAAAAGTCTGAAAACTTCAAATTCCAATCTATAGACACAAAAGGTACTGGGACTGCTGCTCATAGTCGTAGGAACGTCCCGACCTGTAGGGACCTCCGAAATCTCGGTCATTTCTTGGTCCACCCTAGACTCCGTCAAAAGGCTGCTCTTCTACAAAAGACACAACATTGCAGTTGAATCCCGTGCAGGGGTGAGTATAAAAATACTTAGTAGAGGACCCCGAAAACTACAAAGCAGTACACAAAGTAAAGGTACAGTCATCTGTGCACAATATATGTCTACAGAACATATAGCACAAACCAGATATACTCAAAACCCAGACCCGTAGCTTAGATACAAGTAACACAACCGCATACCCTCAGCTAGGGGTTCAGTTCAAATATTCCACAAAGAACTCATTCCGGAAGAACACACTCAATGAGTCTTATAGATCTGATGATGTTCGTCTAAGTGGTTTTGTTCTTTGGGAATCATCACGAGAGGTAGTTATACTCATTATGGGAGAAACACCCCGGAGTGATAAGGTTATGGTAGATAGTTTCACTCATTAAGGGAGACACACTCTTGAGTGGGAAAGATCAGGATAAAAATATGAGGATCACTGCCAGGGCCAAGGTGGATACCACGACTCATTCAGAATTCACCTGCTAGGTAGTGGATCGACGCCCAGTAGAGTAGGTCACGTCAATTCTGAACTCCATCTAGGGTCAAGAATGGATAGAGGAACACGATCCGAAACTCTCGGATGGATTCCTGAATCTATCATAGAAAGTCCTACTAAAGGGATCATACTCCTGTAAAAGGAAACGATGCCTAACTTTCAGGGGAACGAGTATAAGGGGCATTAACCCAAGCGAACAATGTCCAAGATACAGTAAACAAGAGGACCATGCCGTTTTCCAAAAATTACACGACATGTAGAAAAGTTACACATGGTGTTGTCTAACCCCGAGTACTGCCCATGTACAATTCCCCATGTCATAAATCTGGTCCTGTAGAAAAACTGAGTACACAGCTTGTAGTACGGTTTACACGCCGCGTCCGAGTGACTGGGGTTGGCTCCTTGAACACTGGCCATGTGCATGTATGCGGTTATCAACCCATGTACTCCAACCCGTGTAATCGGTACACTAGGTGACCCGTATTATTGGCCTCACCTGGCCATTTGATAGAGTACAAGTTCTTGTACTCCATCTCATGTCCGTGTACCCCCTGGATACATGCCGAGTTCCGCGTATCTGCCTCTACCATGCTGTACATGTCTTGTCGCCTGAAGTCATGTAGTCCAACATGTGTCCGTGTACTTCCCAAAATACATGCTGAGCTTCGGGGAAAGCCTAACACACCGTGTGACCAGGGTCACATGCCTTGGGATTCCTCTCTGACCCCCGAAACCCTAGCCACTTCCGCCAGTACTACACAGCCTGTTCTTCGGAAGTACACGCCGTGTATTCTGGAACTTTCCAGAAACGCAAACCTCCGCCGTCGTACCTATAGTGATGATCCGTTCGTCGATCTGGCCATCTGATCGCCACGAAACTCCCAAGTTTTGGTCGCCCCGACACCACGAAGACTATTCCATTGTTTTTTAACCTCTGGTTAGATCCAAAAATATGCAACGATCCATCCGCGCGAAGAACGCTTGAAGAACGGCCCTTCCCGATCTAGTCTGATTTGTTGTCCACTATCGTCATCGCACCTCCATAATTTTGTTGGAGTGTCAATTCTTCAATTTGGGATCGTTGTGTCGCATAACAGATGTGCAACAATCCATTGTTTTTTACCCCGTGAAGAACGCGAAGAATGCGTGAGATGAAAATGGGGGAAGGAACTCCAATCAAACCAAAAGAGGAAAGAACCTCTGTCATCGTTCGTCACGGAGTTGATCCGCTCTTGTTAATAGGATTAAACGGAGCATAAAATCAACAAGAAAATCAACATTGATTAATTCTCCCATAATAATCTCAAAGCAAACCCTCCCGCAAAAACTTACGAATCCACAAATCAACTTGTTCGTGTTTGATCCACATTTGTCGTTTAAATCAAAGCGAAGAAAAGAAAAATTAAATAACAAAATACCAACCTCAAGAAGGGGTCGATTTCCAAAGAAGAATTCATTATTCCATTATCATCGAGATCCTACAACCTTTCTGGTGTAACGATTCGCAGCTTCAATATGTTGTCGTTCATCTCCGAGAGTTTTCTTCAATGTTTCTCTCAATCTTTTTCCAACAATAGACGTTCGATTATCCCAATAAAAAGGGAAACATATTAGAAATTCAAAATTAAGTTGCGGTAATATTGAGTCCACCTTTCCATTCTTGAGTCATTATGACATGCCATTTAATTAAGGAAATAGTTTCCCTGTTGTCGCACTGCAGTGGATGTTTCCATAAAAGAAATAAAATAAACTTGTGAATTTATTTTATTTTATTTTACATAAAACGTCCGAAAATTTACTTTTCCCCTGACCAGCACTGATCGAGGATAGTCTCATTCTTAAGTAAAGTCATCACCTCAGACACAGTGGTGCCCTCAAGTTTTTAATCTGGGTATCCTTTTGAAAACTACCAAAACCACGCTCAAGTGCCGACTCACTTAACTTAAAAAGTTCAAACCACCATTCTGGGATCACTAGGCCTCAGAATGATGTTCCGTCTTCACGCCTAGTCTCGAAATAATTTCATATAATATTTAAAAATAATACACATAAAATACAAGATAATAAATTCTCCCCACCTTGGGGCTTTACATCCCGGAATAGCCAAAAAAAAGGCTACTTAAAAAGATTTGAGTACTGGGCACAGATCGGGGCCTCCCGCTCCCATGTGCTCTCTTGAAAATTCTTGTGCTACCACTAGACGCGCACCAAGGTAATTGATCACCCACAAAGTATCCTCTCATTCTGATCATCGATCTCCATCGGGTACTCAGCAAAGGTCACTCTATCCTCAATTCCCAGCTCTCCCGAGTCGATGACATGTGATGGGTCATGTGTGTACCTCCTCAGCTGCGACACGTGGAATACATCATGTACCCGATGCAACTGTGGCGGTAGAGCTAGGTGGTACACCACCTCACCAAATCTGTATAGTATCTGGAAAAGGTCCGATGAACCTATGAGATAGCTTACTGCCTCGGCCAAATCTCTGTAACCCCTCATCGAGGTGAGACCAGAAGAAAGACGTGGTCTCCCTCTTCGAACTCGAAAGGTCTCCATTTTCTGTCAGCATAAGACGTTTTTTCAGCTCTGTGCAGTCTTTATCTACTCCCGAATGATCTGCACCTTCTCGGTGGTAGCTCGCACCAACTCTGGACCCATGAGTGATGAATATCTGGGGTCGTTCCAGCAAAGCGGTGACTAGAAGGGTCTCTCATACAAGTCCTCGAATGATTCCATAGCAATGGTGGAGTGGTATCTATTATTTAATGCAAACTCCACCAGTTGTTGGTGGTCCTCCCAACTATGACCAAAGGCCAAGACACAGGCTCGCAACATATACTATAGAACCTAAATTGTAACACCTTGATATATTATGAGAATTATATATTTTTTTATGTCTTATGTTATGCACAACATCAGAGGAATATTTCATTATACACAACACTTTCTTGGCTTTCTTTACATGCAATCGCGTCCTTCCACGATAGCATATGTTGTACGTAATATCGAGTTTCACTAAACAACGATATGCTATTAAAATATTATATAAACTAGTCGTTATGAATAGTAATACCCAATTTTTGAAATTTTATAAATTTTATCTTTAAAAATGGACTTCATTTTTGGATTCAGAATATCGAAATTAGCCTAGGATAAAATTTTGGTATTTTTCTGAAAACATTCAATTTTTTATGAATAGTGAAAACACTAGCATACTATTTAAAAAATAACTTTCTATTTAAATAATTATTTATTTTATTTTAATTTATTTTAGGTCAAAATAGATAAATAATACTTATATATGTTCAATGTAATTCATTGGAGTCATTTTATAATAATATTAGATATATTAAAATTTTATTGAACTTTTAACCGTCTTTTACCCACCTCCTATGAGAGTTTGAAAATTTACATAAAACTTAATTTTACCGCTTCTGTGAGTGGAATTTCTAAAATCCAAGAGACACGGTTAATATCAAGTAGTAAAATGTTGTTCAATAATATAAAAATAATTTTTGGTGAATAGTAACTTTTTTCTTTTATTTACCACAGTTAAAAGTAAATAGGGTAATTAAGAGAAAATGATATTATTGTTACCCTAACACATGTCCTAATTCTATTGGATAAGTTTAATTCGACCAAAAACAACCTTAGAAATAAAATATGACCATTTAGGTCCACTTGGATTAGATTAGGACACTTATTATTATTTTATTAAAAGAACAGTTAAAATAGGTAAAAGCAAAGTTTAATAACTAAAACATTTTTAATATAGGGTTATACATAAGATAAATTTGACTATAAATATAAATTAGAAATCTTAAAAAATTTCCTACATAATTTTATTTTATTTATAAATTTTAGACAATAAATATTTTAATTTATTTATGACACAATGTTGATGCATTAATTACCTTATTAATGTAATATTAACATAATTGATATTATGAATATCCATATAAATGTAATTTGAGACATTATATGAATTAAAATAATTTTATAGGTTAATATGACATATTATTATTTATTTAATAATATTTTTTCCAACTAATCATTATGTTATGATTTTAATAAAAATCAATTATCAAATAGTTTCAAAATTGACATAAAATAGTTTTTAAAAGAAATATTATATTATTACTTGTTATTTTATTCCTAAAAATATAAGGTTCCACCAAATGACTTATATGAGGTTTTATATATTAATAATTAACCACTTGGGGTATGTTTGACTTGTTATAGTAATTTT
Organism: Viscum album; assembly: GCA_963277665.1. Lineage (NCBI taxonomy): Eukaryota > Viridiplantae > Streptophyta > Magnoliopsida > Santalales > Viscaceae > Viscum > Viscum album. The sequence continues at coordinate 853,195,230 of OY728159.1, forward strand.
ATTAACCATATACTGTAAGACTACAAGAAGACACGATAAAAGTTAAATTATTTAACTTAGAGTTAAATATAAATTCTAAGGTTAAAATAGTAACCTAAACATGTATAAAACCTATTGGTTGAGATTATTTCGACCCATACCCACCTTAGTTTCGAAATAAATCAATTTGGAGAAATTAAAAACTTAATATAACTTTATTATAAAATAATATTTTAAGTTTTTCTTAAAGTCTCCCTCTCCTCCCTTATAAAAGGGCACCTCCTCCCTCTCCTCCTCACACCACGTTGAGACTTCAAGATTGGCCAAACCCTGCCAATTTCTCTTCTCAAATTCCCTAGAAACATCCTACAGGTCCGGGTATTCTTCAAAGACCATCTTTAGTGCCCTAAGAGGAGGTTAAGAAGAGGAGATTCAAAGAAGAGGTAATGTCTGTTACCGATTCTTTCAACTTTATTTCTTCTTATACTTATTCTTCATTAGTTTTTTAATTATGAAGTAATAAAATCAGTATAAATAATATACTGATATGTTATTATATGTATGAAACAACCCTATTTAAACTTCTAACCATCCTACGGAAAATGAAATCACCGCGCGTGCGTACGTACAGAATACCATCTCCACGCTGTGGTGTAATCTGTTTTCCACCACCACCTTACTTGGATGGGTATAATGGTGTAAAGAATAACTATATATTATTATTTTAAATTTATATTTATTATGAAATAGTATACATACACTTAAATACAATTCCACGATCATAGGAACAATATCATCGCTCATGCGTACGTACGACCAATCATCTCCCCGATGTGATGTGACTCATTCTACATGATCTTCAATGAATAATGATTATATTAATGAATTGAATTAATAAATATGATATATATTACACTAATAAAATTCTATAAATGATGTATCAATAACCTAAAAAATAATAATAAGAATTTATTCGACAAAACACGCATAAGAACAAAAAGCAATAAACACCCAAATAACAAGTTGAAATGAAATATTACTAATACGAAGCTAAGAATATGACCATATATGATATCATAAAAATGAGTAAGATTCTAGAATAATTCAATAACATTATTTAAATCACTATATAGGAGGTTCATACATGTACGAAGCAAATCAGACCTAATGTAAGGGAAAATCTCGCAATCTCATTTTTATCCGAGATTTTTTATACTTCAGAATTTACTAGGGAATATTTATCAACCACATCCATGTTTCCTCAATATGTATTATTATTTCTATCCAACTAAATTTTTTTAAATCCTATTTAACCCTTCGGTGAGTTTTTAGTAAAATATATGAATGGAATCCTTTGTCGTTTTTAGTATGAGGTACTTTTTTACTTTTCCGGCCAAAGTATGAGAAGCATTTTTCTCTTTAACTTTTAAGGAATGAATGGATTTTTAGAAAATTATTTCCATGAATAATCTTTTACGAGTTTTAAAGTTTATTTTTAATCAACTTATTTTAGTTTAAAATTGTATTACATGTTATGAAAGGAAAAATGTTTTTGAAGTAGAAAGGATAATTTCCTCAGGAATGAAGTTCAAGTGTTTTATCAAATTATTTTCCATAAAAGATAATATAGGGTTCCGTTTACATCCCTATTTTTATATTGATTTGATGATGTTATTATGGAATTTTTTTATGATGTCCTTTTATCATATATAGATTATGTTATGATGGCATGATGTTTAAGAATCCCATTTTTATTACATGGGTTATGCTATGATGTATGATTTAGGATCTTGTGGAATGCATAAGAATGGTATCATTATGAGATGGGTGGGACCTATATCTCCCTCCAATGAATTGGGTAAAGATTTATATCTCATGAGATAGACATGGCTGGAACGGCAGGTTAATCTGGTTCAGTGAAACAGGTCTAAAACGAGGGGTGAACACGGTTTAGAAATGGACTTTGTCTACTATGATAGTCATGGCAATGAGTCTTGAAAACTAAGAAATGATTCTCTATGATTATGTGTGTATGAAAAAAAATTTCATGTTATGATTATTAGGATTACATTTCACTACTATGATTTATCCCATGTTATGAAATTATTATCTATTTTGCAAGATAAGATTTCCAAAATGTTATGTTCTTATGAATATGATGTGATTGATATATCTTTTGTTTGCCCTTACTGAGCATTTGAGCTCACCCTTTTGTATTTTTTCTTTTCCCTAGGTCAGGAAGAAGTGTATTATGTATAATATTCCAAAAGGGACTCTAGATATGATAAAATAAAATGGATATAGTGTAGATGACTTATGAACCAGTTGTTTACGATTCCCAGATTCTAAAGACACTATACATATACGGTCCTTTCGTGGTTTTGTTATATTGTGTAACAAGTGTGCTTCAATTTTGAAGTAACAACAATGTATGTAAAGTATGGGTCGTTATAGTTGGTATCAGAGGAAAGGTATAGTCAACCTTTGGAAACTAGGATGTGAAAGCCTTAGTAAGAACCCTAAGGATAAGTCTAAGCATAGAACACAATCATAGTGTTTTAGAAATGGATATGAATAACCTATGATAAGACCATAAGTGTGAAATTTTATTCTTGATTATGTGGTTTTCCTATAATGATTTGTGTTTCTCACACTATTCTTATTGGTTTTATACAATGGCTAGAACCTGATGGAACCGTGTTAATGCTGAATGTGACTAGAAATGAAATGATTGTCCCCCTGAGAAACCAAATGTTATGGGATCTGGAATGCAAAATCTTATAGAGATGCTCACACAACTTTCTCAAGATATGAATCATGTAGAACTTCCAAACGAGCAAAGTAAGGAGCAACATTCTGTTGAATCCTTCATGAGGCAGCGTCAACCCTCATTCAGCGGGTCTACTGATCCATTAGTTGGTGAAAAATGGATCAGTACTACTGAAAAGATATTTTCAGTTCTTCAATGTTCTGAACATGATAAAGTCATATTATCAGTATATCATTTGGAAGGTGAAGTTGATCAATGGTGGAATCTTATCATGAATATGAGGCAAAGGGATGAAATTGTGTCCATGCAATGGGATGAGTTCAAGAACTTATTTTTCAATAAGAACACCCCCCATATTCTCCGAACAAAGATGGAGAAGGAGTTTCTTGAACTAAAGAAAAAGGATGATGAATCTGTTGGTATCAATGAAGAAAATTTTACAAGTCTTGCAAGGTATGCTTCTTGGATTATTATCCATCCTGAGAGTAAGATCGATTGATTCTTTAGTGGCTTAAAACCAAGTCTCTGAAGGGAATTATCCATAAGGTACTTAAATAGCTATGTGGAAATTGTTCGATGTGATCACATGGATGAGAATGAGATTGGAGTAACCCATTAGTCATATGGGTTTGATAAGAAGAGGAAAATGGAATTTGAAGGGAAATCTAAAGACCACATTGAAAATAATATGAGTTTTCCATTATTCCCAAAGTGTGGAAAAAAACATGGAGGGAATTGTATAAAAGGGACAAGTAAATGTTTCGAATATATAAAAGAGGGTCATTGGGTATTTGAATGCCATAGTGATGGGAAAAATATGTCTAGTGATGCGAAAAAAGAAAAGGATACACAAAATTCACCTCCTACACTTAAATGTTTCAAGTGAAAGTAAATGGGGAATTATACCTATCAATTCCCTAATCCAAGGGTTTCTGATGATGATCAACGTCAAAAAACTCTTAAGGCCAAAGACAAAAGAATGTCACATGCAATTTCTATCAGCGATGTGGAGTACGATAATGAAGTGGTGAAAGGTACACCTACCATCCACTCTAAAGTAAAAACTGTTTTATTTGATTATGTATCCACCCACTATTTTATTTTTGAAAAATTTCTAAGGGTATCTCCATACTACCTCAACAATTAGCTGTTGAGTTAGCTGTGACAACCCCTAATGGCACAACAGTCGCATCAAAAGTTTATAATTCTTCTCTGGTTGAAGTTTGTTGGAAAGTGCTTCCTACAAATCTTGTGATACTTTCTATAGTGGAATTTTATGTGATTATTGGCATGTATTGGCTTTCCTTATTTGGAGCTCATATCGATTTCCAAAGAAGTGAAGTCACATTTCATATTCCAGATCAATTTATGATCGTCTATTGATGCAAGGATGAACATAACCTTTTGGTGGAAATTTCTTCCATCTTATGGGTCTTGATTCCAATAAATGAAGATTATTTATCTCAAATGGTTGGGGAGAAACTCACGATTAAAAATATTTCCATTGTATGGGGGTTTGATGATGTCTTTCTGGAGGAATTTCCAGGTCTTCCACCAAATCGTGAAGTTGATTTTTCAATAGAACTCATACCGGATGCTTTACCTATTTCAAAGACACCTTATAGAATGTCCCCAATTGAGTTACAAGAATTGAAGAAGAAACTCTAAGAGAATATTGATAAGGGATTCATAAGCCCTAGTGCGTCACCTTGGGGAGCCCCTATTCTGTTTGTTAAGAATAAATATGGATCAATGAGACTCTACATTGATTATCGAGAACTTAACAATATCACTATCAAGAAAAAATATCATCTCCCACACATTGATGACTTATTTGACCAACTATGCGGATCTCAATACTTTTCCAAGATTGGTATTCATTCAGGGTGTCATCAATTAAGGTCAAAATGGAGGATATACCAAAGACGGCTTTCCGTACAAGGTATGGAAACTATGGATTTATAGTGATTCCATTTGGTCTTACTAATTCCCATGCTATCTTCAGGATCTAATGAATAGAGTCTATAGAAACTATCTTGATCAGTTTGTGGTAGTCTTTATAGACCATATTATTTTCTATTCAAAGATCAAAGAAGAACATGAAGGTCACCTGAGAATTGTATTGAAGTCCCTAATAAGGGATAAGATTTATGCAAAATTTACCAACTGTGAATTTTGGCTTCAAAAAGTTGCATTTTTGGGTCACATAATCTCAAAATAGGGGATATTTGTAGATCCAGTAAAAAATATGGTTATCCAAAGATGTTTGAGACCAACAATAGTAACTGAGATCTGAAGTATCCTTGGTTTGGCTGGATATTATCAACGATTTGTGAAATATTTTTCACGATTATCTAATCCACTCACCAGGTTGAATTGAAAAGGAGTTAAGTTCGCTTGGACAGAAGAGTGTGAAGAAAATTTCAAAGAGTTAAAAATAAGGTTATCAAGTGCACCTGTGCTCACATTTCCTTGTAGTGGAGAAAGTTTTGTGATCTATAGTGATGCATCCAAGAAGGGATTGGGATGTTCTCATGCAAAACGATATGGTGATAGCTTATGTCTCACGACAGTTGAAAATCCATGAGAAAAATTACCCAACTCATGATTTAGAGTTAGCTGCTGTAATATTTGCATTAAAAATATGGATTCATTATCTGTATGGTGAAAGGTGTGATATTTATACATATCATAAAATTTTAAAGTATATTTTCACACAAAAGGAGCTGAATATGCACCAAAGAAGATGGTTGGAGCTGATTAAGGATTATGACTGCTCAATTCATTACCACCCTGGGAAAGCAAACAATGTGGCATATGCATTAAGTCGACCGTACCATGCTAGCTTATCTGTGATGAGGATCATAAAATATCCAATATTTATATATTTACAAAGCATGGATCTTGGAATTATAATGGAAGGGGAAAAATCTTATCTTTCTCAAATTAATGTTCAACCATCAATACATGTGAAGATTAAAGAGTCACAAAAAGAAGATGTAGAGTTACAAAAGAACGTGAGAAATGTTCTTGAACTCAACCTTGATTGTGATGGGATAATAAGGTTCAGGAATCGGGTTTGTGTTCCTCCCATCCCAGAATTAAAGGAGCTTCTAGATGAGGCTCATAGTTCTTCATTCTCTATTCATCCTAGAAGCACGAAGATGTATAGGGACCTGAAAGAGTACTTCTGGTGTGATGGAATGAAAAGAGATGTTGCTGAATATGTCTCTCGATGCTTGGTTTGTCAGCAAGTTAAAGATGAGAGACAGAAGTCTAAGGGGATGTTACAACCATTACCCATACCCTAATGGAAATGGGAAAACATCACTATGAACTTTGTCACTGAACATCCTAAAACATCCAAAGGCAATAATGTTATCTGGGTCATAGTTGATCATCTTATGAATTTGGCACACTTCATTGCTATTAGAGAAGATTTATCTCTTGATCAGCTTGTGAGGATATATGTTAAGGAAGTGGTAAGATTGCATGGAGTACCACTTTCGAATATATCTGATCAGGATCTGAGGTTTACCACGATGTTTTGGCAAAGTGTTCAGCATACTCTGGATACAGAGTTATGTTTCATCACTGCTTCTCATCCTCAGCCAGACGGTCAGTCTGAGAGAACAATTCAAACTCTAAAAGATGTGTTTAGAGATTGCTCTATGGATTTAAAAGGTGGTTGGGATCAACACCTACCTCTGGTGGAATTTTCTTATAATAATAGCTTTCGCTCCAGTATTCAGGTGGCTCCTTATGAAGCTCTCTATGGAAAGAAATCACGAACTCTGACTTGTTGGGATGAAGATGGGGAAAGAAAGCTATTGGGACCTGATCTTGTTGATGAGATGGTTGAAAAGTTCCGATATATTCAATAACACATAAGAGAAGCTCAGAGTCGACAAAAAAGTTATGCCGATAATCGAAGAAAAGACCTAGAGTTTGAAGTGGGTGATAAAGTGTTCTTAAGAATATCTCCTTGGAATAGAGTAATGAGATTTGGAAAGAAGGGAAAGCTGAGCCCAAGGTATATCAATCCTTTCGAAATACTGGATCGTGTTGGGAAGGTAGCTTACCGATTGGCGCTTCCACCGAATCTCTCTCATGTTCACGATGTGTTCCATGTATCTCTCCTGAGAAATTACATACCTGATCCTTCACATGTTCTCAGCTCAGAAGTTGTACCACTAGAGCAAGACATTTCTTATAAAGAACAGGCGATAGAGATTCTGGATCGTAGAGAAAATGTTCTACGGAACAAGACCACTCGCTTGGTGAAAATTTTAAGGAGAAACCACCAATTAGAAGAAGCTACATGGGAGCTTGAGGATATGATGAGAGAGAGGTATCCTCGTCTTTTTGTTACGAAGTGATGAATTTTGAGGGTGAAATTCATTTTAAGGGGGGTAGAGTGTAATACCCTGATATTTTATGAGAATTATATATTTTTTATGTCTTATGTTATACGCAACATCAAAGGAATCTTTCATTACACACAACACTAGCTTGTCTTTCTTTACACGCAATCGCAACCTTCCACGATAGCGTGTGTTGTACGCAATACCAAGTTTCACTAAACAACGATATGCTATTAAAATATTATATAAACTAGCCGTTATAAATAGTAATATCCACTTTTTGAAATTTTATAAATTTTATCTTTCAAAATGGACTTCATTTTTGGATTCAGAATATCGAAATTATCCTAGGGTAAAATTTTGGTATTTTTCTGAACACTTTCAATTTTTGATGAATAGTGAAAACACTGTGTTACTATTTAAGAACCGAATTTTTATTTAAATAATTATTTATTTTATTTAAATTTATTTTAGATAAAAATAGATAAATAATACCTTTATATGATCAATGTAATTCATTTCAGTCATTTTATAATAATTTTAGATATATAAAAATTTTATTGAACTTTTAACTATCTTTTACCCACCTCCTAGGAGAGTTTAAAAATTTACATAAAAAATAATTTTACCGCTTCTGTGAGTGGAATTTAGAAAATCCGAGAGACACGGTTAATACTAAGGAGTAAAATGTGGTTCAATAAGATAAAAATAATATTTGTTGAATAGTAACTTTTTACTTTTATTTACCACGGTTAAAAGTAAATAGGGTAATTAAGGGTAAAAATGATATTATTATTAGCCTAACACATGTACTAATTCTATTGGATAAGTTTAATTCGACCAAAAACAACCTTATGAATAACATATTACCATTTAGGTCCACTTGGATTAGATTAGGACACTTATTATTATTTTATTTAAAGAAGAGTTAAAATAGTTAAAAGCAATGTTTAATAACTAAAACATTTTTAATATAGGGTTATACATAAGATAAATTATATTAAAAATATTCACTAGAAATATAAAAAGATTTCATACATAATGGTATTTTATTTATAATTTTTATACATTAAATATTTTAATTTATTTATGACACAATAATGATGCAGTAATTACCTTATTAATGAAATATTAACATAATTGATATTATAAATACCCTAATAAATGTAATTTGAGACATTATATGGATTCATCTAATTTTATAGGTTAATATGACATGTTAGTATTTATTTAATAATCTTTTTTCGAACTAATCATGCTGTTATGATTTTCACAAAAATAAATTTTCAAATAGTTTCAAGATTGACATAAAATAGTTTCTAAAACCAATATTATATTATTAATTGTTATTTTATTCCTAAAAAATCTAATGTTCGGCCAAATGACATAGATAAGGTTATATATATTAATAATTAACCACTTGGGGTTTTATTTTTCTTGTTATAGTAAGTTTGTTAACCATATAGTGTAAGAAAACAAGAAGATATAGTAAAAGTTAAATTATTTAACTTAGAGTTAAATATAAATGATAAGGTTAAAATAGTAACCTAAACATGTCTAAAACCTATTTTATGAGATTATTTCGACCCATCCCCACCTTATATTCCAAAAAAATCAATTTTAAGCTACTAAATACTGAATAAAACTTTATTATAAAATAATATTTTATGTTTTTCCTAAAGTACCCCCCTCCTCCCTTATAAAAGGGCACCTCCTCCCTCTCCTCCTCACACCACTTTGTGACTTCAATCTCTGCCAAACCCTGCCATTTCCCTTCTCAACTTCCCTAGAAACATCTTAGAGGTTCTTGTCTTCTTCAAAGACCATCTTCAGTGCCCTAAGAGAAGGTAAAAAAGAGGCGCTTCAAAGAAGAGGTAATGTCCATTACCGATTCTTTCAACTTTATTTCTTCTTCTACTTATTCTTATTTAGTTTTTTCATTATGAAGTAATAACATCAGTATCAATCATATACTGATATGTTATTATAAGTATGAAACAACCTTATTTCACTTTTTATCCATCCTACAGAAAATGAAATCACCGCGCGTGCGTAGGTACAGAATACCGTCTCCACGCCGTGGTGTAATTTGTTTTCCACCACCACCTTACTTGGATGGGTATAATGGAGTAAAGAATTACTATATATTATTATTATAAAGTGATATTGATTCTTAAATACTATACATATACTTAAATACAATTCCACGATCATGGGAATGATATCACCGCTCGTGCGTACGTACGTCCTACCGTCTCCACGATGTGATGCGACTCATTATACATGATCTTCAATGCATAATGATTATATAAATGAATTGACTGAATAAATATGATATATATTACACTAATATAATTCTGGAAATGAGTTATCTATAACCTAAAATGAAGAATAAGAATTTATTCAACAAAACATGCATAAGAACAAAAAACAATAAACACCCGAATAACAAGTTGCAATGAAATATTACTAATACGAAGCTAAGAATATGACCATATATGATATCATAACAATGATTAAGATTCTCGAATAAGTCAATAACATTATTTAAATCAATATACAAGAGGTTTGGACACGTACGAAGCAAATCAGACCTAAGGTAAGGGAAGTTCTCACAATCTCATTTTTATCCGAGATTTTTTATAATTCAGAATTTACTGGGGAATATTTATCATCCAAATCCATGTTTCCTCAATATGTAATATTATTTCTATCCTCCAACAATTTTTTAAATCCAATTTTACCCTGCGGTGAGTTTTTAGGAAAAGATATGAAATGAATCTTTTGTCGTTTTTAGTACGAGGTACTTTTTGACTTTTCCGACCAAAGTACGAGAAGAATATTTTTCTTTAACTTATACGGCATGAATGGATTTTTAAAACATTATTTCCATGAAGCTTCCTTTACAAGTTTTCACGTTTATTTTTAATCAAATTATTTTTGTTTAAAATTTAATGACATGTTAAGAAAGGATAAATTTTTTTAAGTAGAAATGATATTATCCTCAAGAATGAAGTTCAAGTGTTTTATCAAAATTATTTTCCATCTAAGATAATATAGGGTTCTGTTTCTATCTGTATTTGTAAATTCATTTGATTATGTTATGATGGAATTATTTTTATGATGTCCTTTTATCTTATATGGATTATGTTATGATGGCATGATGTTTAAGAATCCAATTTTTATTACATGGGGTATGCTATGATGTATGATTTATGATTTTGTGGCACACATAAGAATGGTCTCATTATGAGATGGGTGGGAGCTATATCTCCCTCCAATGAATTGGGTAATGATTTATCTCTCATCAGATAGACATGGCTGGAATAGAAGGTTAATTTGGTTCAGTGATACGGGACTCAAACGAGGAGTGAACTCGGTTCAGAAATGGATTTTTTCCGCTAGGAAAGTCTTGGAAATGATTCTTGACTACTAAGAAATGATTCTCTATGATTATGTGTATATGCCATAAAGTTTCATGTTATGATTATTGGGATTACATTTCACTACTATGATTTATCCCATGTTATGAAATTATGATCTCTTTTGCTGGTTAAGATTTCCAAAATGTTATGTTCTTATGAATATGATGTGATTGATATTTCTTTTGTTTACACTTACTGAGAATTTTTGAGCTCACCCTTTTGTATGTTTTCTTTTCCCCAGGTTAGGAAGAAGGTTATTATGTAAGATATTCTAAGAAGGACTCGAGATATGATAAAATAAAAGGGAGACAGTGTAGATGATTTATGAACCAGTTGTTTATGTTTCCCAATTCTAAAGACACTATACCTATACATTCCTTTCATGGTTTTGTTATATGTTGTAAAAAGTGTGATTCAATTTTGAATTAATAACAATGTATGTAAAGTATGCATTGTTATATGAATGGTCATCTCCGTCTAACCATAAATCTGGGGATGAAATGTTGTGCTCAAACATAGATGAGACCCAAAAGCCTCTTGCAATCCCTTCCACAACAGGGATGTGAAACGGGCGTATTGGTCTGATAATAATGTCAAGTGGACTCCATGAAGCTGAACTATCTCCTGAACATAGAGGTGTCCCAAGCACTCTACGGTACTCTGCTCCCTGATAGCTATGAAGTGGGCTGACTTGGTTGGTTTGTCAATAATCAATCAGATGGAATCATGCCCCTTGGACGTTTGTGGTATGTCTGTCATGAATTCCATAAATATTCCATCCCACATACACTCTGGAACTTCCAAGGGTGAGCTAATATAGCTGGAACCTGGTGCTCGGCCTTCACCTACTGGCTTGTAAGGCATCGAGTAACGAACTCTGCTACTGCCTTCTTCATGCCTGACCACCAGAACTATCGTCAGAGGTCCTGGTACATCTTTTTCACTCCAGGATGTACCACCAAATGGGATATATGAAACTCGTTCAGGACCTCCTTCTGCAACGTCACTGGTACAACAGTGCATCCTCTGAAAATAATTATGTCCTCCCCACCTTGCGAATATCCATCAGAAACATGTCCTGTGGATAATTGAGCATGTAAGGCCACACAGTCGACATCTCCTAGTTGCACCTCCTTAACCTGTTGTAAGAGTGGAGGGGCGACAATCATCGACTATAGCTAAGCTATATCCTCCCCATCCAATAAGGATAACTGCAACACTACTAAATACTTTGTCGCCTCACTCAACAGCTGTGAGCACGACCTTCTACTTAGTGAATCTACCACCTTGTTCCCCTTCCCAGAAGTATAGATGATCTCAAAATCATAATCCTGGAGGAACTTTATCCAATGCCTCTGCCTCATATTTAGATCCTTCTGTGAGAAGATATACTTTGGGCTCTTGTGTTCAGAGTATACGATAAACCGATCACCCATAAGGTAGTGTCTCCATATATTCAATGCGAATAATACCATTTCCAACTCGAGATCATGGGTCACATAGTTCTGCTCATGTGTTCTAAGCTGGAGCGAACCATAAGAAATCATCGCCTGCCTCTACATGAGGACATAGCCAAGCCAAGTCCCTGATGTGTCACAGAAAACTATGTACTCGACACCCTCCTCCGGATATCTCAAGACTGGGGTGCTCGTCAAACTCTGCCTCAACGTCTCGGAAGCCTTCTGGAACTTCTCCGTCCACAAGAAGGGTTTCCCCATCCTGGTTAAGGCCATCATCGATGCTGATATCAGAGAAAAATTGGGAATGAATCTCTGGTAATATCATTCCAACCCAAGGAAGCTTTGTACCTCTGTCACACTCCGAGGTGGCTCCCAAGCTAACACAACCTCCATCTTGGCTGGGTCTACTGCTACTCCATCTGCTGAGATGACATGTCCCAGAAAGTGGACCTCCTGAATCTAGAACTGGCACATTGACATCCCATAAATCTGGGGCCCCTTATGTACGTCTTAGACCATCCACAGGTGTCTCGCCTACTCCTCCTATGACTTCGAGTACACAAGGATGTCATCGATGAAGACCACTACAAACCAGTCCAAGTAAGGAAAGAAGATCTGGTTCATCAGTCCCATGAACACTTCAGTGGTGTTCTTCACGCTGAAAGGCATTACCAGGTACTTATAGTGACCGTATCGGTATCTAAAAGTAGTCTTCAGTATATCCTCATCCCGTAATTGTAACTGGTTATAGCCCAATCGAAGGTAATCCTCCGAGAACCATTGTGCCCCTATTAGCTGATCTAAGAGGTTGTTGATCCTTGGCAGTGGATACTTGTTCTTCACCGTCACCTAGTTCAGGCACTGTTAATCCACGCACAACCTCAGACTGCTGTCTGACTTCTTGGCATACAAGACTGGGGCCACCTGGGGTGAAATACTGGGTCTCACGAAACCATTTCTCTGAAAATCCTCCAACTTCACCCTCAACTCGCAAAGATTTGTGGGATCCATATGATATTCTGATGAGGATATCAGTGTCGTCCTAGGGTGTAAGTCGATGCAAATTTCGATTTTCTGGCAGGGAGGTAATCATGGTACATCTTCGGGAAAGACGTCATCATACTCCGCCACTACTTCTGGGAACTGGGAGCTCACAACATCCACTACTCCAAGGGCTAGGCTATCCAAATCATGAGATATTGGCTACACCCTCCTATGCATAAGCCCATTCTGCACTGCCTAGGTTTCCCTTTCTCTGACAAAGGAAATCCTCGTTCCATCATGGCGGACACACCGTACTCTTCACCTAAAACAGTCAATCTGGGCATGGACCGAAGATAACCAATCCATCATAAGAATGATTTCATAAGGCCTCGATGCTACCACCAAAATGTTCCAACTGAAACTATCGCCTCCAAGGGTAAGATCACACTATTTTCAAAGGTAAGTGATCATCAAGTCTCTTCCCGTAGGTGTCTCCAAGAATAAGGATCATGTCAATGGTTCTACCGGAAACTTGAGGTTTCGTACAAGACATGTGGCTATGAATGAATGACTGGAACCTGTGTCTATAAGTATGGAAGATAAGGTATAAAAGACAAATGATCATACCTCGAATCATCTCTGGAGCCCTTGGGTTGTATGCCTCAACCTCATGCAGTTGTCTCCACCCCTGTCCCCCTGCTCCCTGAGCCTAGTGCGGACCTCCTGGGGGTGGTGGTGGATGTAAGTCAAAGCATTTGCCACCACCCGCAACTCTATTTTCTCCTCTTCCATGTCTGACGCCTGGCAGGTCTGTCTACTCCACTCTCTGCCTCGGCCTCAGTGGTCCATCCACCGCTTCCCTGTCAGCAGTTCGAGGGGTCATACAATCTCTAGTGAGATGTCCCCTAATGTTGCACGCATAACATCACTTCTCCCTAGCCTGACTAGATTCAGCCTGAGAGCCCTGGACTATTGATACTCTGTCAGGGGTCCTCCTATGATCGTTTCCCACATCCAGATCCCTAAGCCTGACGTCGGCTCCCTACTACCGGGGTCTCCGCACCTGTTTGCCTGCTGCTGACCATCGTCGGTTGTCTCTGCTCTGCCAAGAAGCTCTCGATCACCATTTCCCACTCGAGCACTCCAGCATAAGTCATAATGCCTAGAGTCATGACACTAGCACAGATGTCTCATCATAGACCTCGCTCGAAGGTCCGAGCACTGAAGTACTGATCCCTAACCATATCCATCGAGTACCGGGCGAGGTTAGTGAACCTCTATGAATAGTTATCTACTATCATACTTCCCTATTAGAGCTGAAGAAGATCCTAGATTCTCACAGCTCTCAGCGTAACTGGAGAGAACTCCTCCCTGAAGAGTCTCTCAAACTCCGTCCACAAAAGAGTCTCCTCGTCATGAGTCTGTGTGGTCAGACTCCACCATATTCATGTCGAACCTTGAATAAGGCTTTCTCCAAGGATCATCATCTGGTCTACTGGTGTCCTCACTAGACAGAAAACTCTGGTCACCGCCTAAATCCTGTCCTTAGCTTCCTGAGGATCGGGCTCACCTCGGAACCTGAGGGGCCTATGTCTCTAAAACTAATGGAGCGTGATCAACCTGCGCTCCTTGTCGGTCGGTACCGTAGGTACCACGGGCTTCTCCACTGGTGGAGGCATAACCGGTGCACCACCTGGTGTCGATGCCTGGGGAACTGGTCCCTATATCGAATCCTCATCACTGAGGGGGTCATCCTCGTGATCGCGTCGCTGAATCCTAGCGGGTATGCATTGCAGATGCATCCTGTAAGGAAACAAGATGTACCATGGTCAATGAGTATATCTGGATAACAGACACAAAGGACATGGAAAACAAAACCCATTCCTATATGATACATGTACCATTCTTTTACTTCCCTGCAACTAGTGTTTTCATATACTGAGTTTAAAAGAAGGTTATCAGAGTCCTGGTGTATGGATACGTCGGCCGCCGCACCAACAATGGATTCTCTGGCCTGAAAGCAAAACTTGAAACACTTAACACTGTTTCCCCAATCCAATCTCACACACTCTTGGTCCTAAGGTAGAACTGACTGCCTATGATACCAATCTATCATGACCCGTCCCAGTGGGGCCCACGTCATGACTCCCTAAGCCCACCTCGAATAGGCCAGGGGCTAGTGACTAGCACCGAGTAGGCATATTACTAATCATGGGAGGCATTGCCTAAGTACCTGTACACACAAAAATATCTCCAAGCCCACAAATGCTGAAATATAAAAACACAAAGGAACCAAAATGAATGCATACAACTAAACCCAACCAACAGAGTACGATGGAAGGTAAAGTAATGAAAATAAATTGGTCTAGTATACAAGCCCACCAAAACAAAAGTCTGAAAACTACAAAGTCCAACCTGTAAACACAAAAGGTACTTGGACTACTAATCATAGACATAGGAATTCCCCAGCCTGTTGGGAACTCAGAAAGCCCGATCCTGTCCTAGTCAGCCCTGGACTCCGTCAAAATTCTGCTCGTCTGTAGAATACATGACACGTGCGGGAAAAGCCCGTGCTGGGGTGAGTATAACAATACTCAGTAATGGACCCTAAAAACCACAAATCAGTACACAAAGTAATGGTACAATCAGCTATGCACAGTATATGTCTACAAAACATATAGCACAAACCATATATACTCAAAACCTAGACCTGTAGTATAGAGACATGTCACACAACCGCATACCCCCAGCTAGGGGTTCAGTTTGAAGATTCCACGAAGCACTCATTCCAAGAGAACACACTCCACGAGTCTTATAGATCTGTTGAAATTTGTCTGAGAAGTATTGTTCATCAGGAAGCATCACGATAGGTAGTTACACTCATTACGAGAGACACACTCTTGAGTGAGAAGGTTACGGTAGATAGATGCACTCATTACAGGAGACACACACATAAGTGGGAAGGATAATGATACACAGATGAGGATCACTGCTAGGGTCATGGAAGTTACCGCGACTCATCTGAAATTCACCTGCTAGGTAGAGGATCGATGCCTGGTGGAGTTGGTCACATCGATGCCAGACTCTACCTAGGGCCAAGAATGGATAGATGATCTAGATCTGGGCCTCTCAGATGGATGCCTGACTCTATCACAGAATGTCCTGCTGAAGGGATCATACTTCTGTAAAAGGAAATGATGCCTAACCTTCAGGGGATCGAGAATAAGGGGCACTAACCCAAATAAAATATTTCAAAGATACGGTGAACAAGAGGACCAAGTTGTTTTCTAAAAATTACACGGCGTGTAGAAAACATACACATCGTGTTGTCTGACCCTAGGTAATGCCCATGTACAACGGACCATGTCGTAAGGCTGGTCGTGTAGAAAACCTGAGTACATGGCATGTAGTATGGTGTACACGCCTTGTCTGAGTGACTGGGTTTGGCTCTGTGTACACTGGCCATGTGCCTGTACACAGTCATCAACCCGTGTACTCCAACCCATGTTATCGGTACACCGGGAGACCGACGTTACTCGCCTATCCTAGCCGTGTGATGGATTACACGGTCCTGTACTCCATACCATGTCTGTTTACCCCCTGGTTACACACCATGTTCTGTGTATCCACCTCTTCCATGTTGTACACGTCGTGTTGCCTGATGCTGTGTAGTCCAACCCGTGTCCGTGTACTTCCCAAAATTCACGTCGAGCTTCGGGGAAATCCTAACACGCCTTGTGACAAAGGTCAAACGCCATGTGATTCCTCTCTGACCCCCAAAACCCTAGCCTCTTCCACTAGTACTACACTGTGTGTTCTTCGGAAGTACACGCCGTGTATTCTGGAAATTTCCAGAAACGCATACCTCTGCCATGATGCCTCCAGTGATGTTCCTTTCGTCGATTCAGCCTTCCGATCACCACGAAACTCCCAGGTTTTGGTGGCCCCGACACCATGAAGTAGATTCTGTTGTTTTTGGACCTCCGACTGACTCCGAAAACATGCAATTATTCATCCACACAAAGAACGCTTGAAGAATGGACCTTCCCGATCCGGTCTGATTCGTCGTCCGCTATCTTCGTCACACCTTCGTAAGGTCTTTGGTGTGTTGATTCTTCAATTTGGGATCGTTGTGTCACAGAAAGGATGTGCAGCAATCCGTTGTTCATCACTCCATGAAGAAAGTGAAGAACGCCCAAGAAGAAAATGGTGGATGGAAAACCAATCAAACAAAAAGAGGAATGAACCTCTGCCCTCATTCATCCCGGTGCTGATTTACTCCTGTTAATAAGCTTAAACAGTGAAAAAATCAACAAAAAATCAACATGGATTAATTCCCCCATAATCATTCCAAAGAAAACCCTCCCTCAAGAATGTACAAATCCCTAGATCAACTTGTTCGTGGTTGATCCACGTTCATCCTTTAAATCAGAGCTGGGAAAAGAAAAATTAAATAACAAAACCCTTACCTCAAGAAGGGATTGATCATTGAAAAAGAAGTCATGTTACCGTCATCGTTGAGATCCTCAAACCTTGTTGGTGTAGCGATTCATAGCTTCGATCCATCGTCGTTCGTTGCTGAGAGTTTTCTCCATCTTTTCTCTCAATCTTTCGCCAACGATCGACATTTGATTATCCCAATAAAATGGGAAATGTAATTGACATTCGAAATTACGCTGCGTTAAAAATGAGTACAACTTTCCATTATTGAGTCATTATAACGTGCCATTTAATTAAGGAAACATCTTCCCCATTTCCGCACTGTAGCAGATGCTTCCATAAAAGAAAGAAAATAAACTTGCGAATTAATTTTATTTTATTTTACATAAAACGTCTGAAATTAAATTTTTTCCCCGGCCCATGCCTGAAGACGTTAGGATGGTTCTTAGGTGAATTCATCACCCCCGACGCAACGGTGCTATCATATTTTTAATCCGGGCATCCATTTGGAAACTTCCATAACCGCGCATAAGTGACGACTGACTAGGCCTTGGAATGATGTGCCATCTTCGTGCCCAGTCTCAAAAATAATTCCATATAATATTTAAAAAGAATACATGGAAAATCTGAGACATTAAATTTTTTCATCTCCCATAATTATGTGAATCTAGCCACACATAGTTCTTGAATCTCATTCAGTTTAACATCATATGGTATAAATGAAGTCAAGAGGGTTATTCCTAAGGGAGGATCATGGTACAACTGTTATAGCCTGATGTGAGTTCGAACCAAGGTGGTCTCAAAACAATAGCACACATTCCCAAGACGAACATAATACATGAATTTGAATGAATTTTTTTCTAGACCATATGAGAAACATCTAGTTGTTCCTACATATCTGATAAGAATGGGAATAAATCCAAAAATTGTTCTTCAATTCGATGAAGTTTAGCATCATGCAGTAAGGATGATGGAACTGTTTAACATCATGGAGGAAGTGGCATATTATCATAATATAGGAGGAAGGGTAACGTTCCATTTATGTTCATGTAGAATGTAACATGAATATTTATTAGTTTATTTCCTTGTAGGCTGGACAAAATAGTTTAATGTCAGGTGGAATGGGGACGTATAGTTTTATGTCATGTTTCTTTGATGAAATAGATCAAATTATAATGTCATATAATATGGACCATAATGTGCTATGTATTTTAATAACTTGTAGATAGAAAATAGTCGTTTAACGTCATGTGGGAAGGGGACGCAAAATTTAACATCATGTAGCTCAAATTTAAAAGATCTTAGTTTATGGTTGTAGAAATCAAATCATAAGTTTTACCTACTAATATATGGGTATGTAGTGTAGTTCCACAAAGAATCCAGATCTGAATGAGTACTAAGATGGTCTCAACACCAAACCACACACTCTTAAGGGAATACTCAGGCTATGGGGGGAAAATTTTGAACTAGTAGATGGACCATTGAAAAAATATCTAGTAATTCATATATATATATATTATGTGGATGGAAATCAATATATAAGTATTTCATTAAGATTGAAAAGTGAGTGACTAGCGCCAAAAGTGATTCCTTGTAAGATGAGAACCTCGAGTCGTTGTGCAGTTTATCATCACACAACCATGGTTAAGTTGTTTAATGTAATGTGGGATTGTACATTTTAACGTCATAGAGGATAGATGATCTTCGTTCAGTTTAAATTCATGTAGGAAATACCAATAGTTTAATCTTACACTTGACACCTGATCCCTTCCCATTATATATACTGTTTGAGGAACATGGAATTGGTGGGAGGAGTAATTCAATTTCCATCGACGATGACCAAAGTTTCTTCACAGTTCAGGTAAACCTTGTGAATAATGCAGATACCATCAAATTTGGGATCCAAATTTTTTGGATTCATTATATGTATAATTGTAATCCTCAGATCCAATATCATGTCACCTTGCTAGAATGAGAAATGAAAAACACCTCTTTTTAATGCTTTGGGTATCTTTTTCAGGTTTCTCTTCATATTGTGAAAGGCATGAAGCCAATTCCCATTGTGGTATTCTAACTCATCCTGACAAACATGTGCTACTCTTACTCACCTATGTGGTTTATATATTGTTGTACATTGTGATGGAATATGAATCTGGAGGGGTAGAAACATCTCTGTTATATACACTAGGTAATATGAGGTTACCTATTTTGAATTTTTAGTTTTATTCTAATATTCCCAAACAAAATTGGGGAGCTTATCTGGCCAACTCTTCTTGTTTGGGCCAACCGTCATTATCAAAATGATAGAGAGGGTCTTGTGGAATTCCTTGATCTTTCCACCTTCCTATGAATGGTCATGAGATGTTTAGTTGAACTGGATGTTGTACATGGAGTATAATTTCAATATCTCAGCTTCTTTGAAATTGGTGCCTTTTTCACAGAGAATTTTACGAGGGACTCTGAATTGATTGATCATATTAGAGCTCAAAAACTCAATAATAGAACATGTATTGACTTCCTAGAGTAGAATTGACTCTTCCCACTTGGAAAATAAATCTATTTTGGTCATAATTAAATTGGCTTGTTGAGTTGTTGTTTGATGATATGGTGCCACGACATTAGGTCCCCAGACCACAAAGGACCATGAATAATTCGTAGTAAAGAGAGGATCTGAAGGTTGATGCATAGATTTGGAATTGACCATACACACATGGAACCTCTTAAAGCACTCAATAAAGACATGGACCATTGTGGGATATAGGTATCCCACCCATCAGATAAGGTGATAAAGTTTCGACCCTACCTAATGGGCACCACATAAACCTAAATAGAATTCCTACATAACATAGGGAATCACATATCCATGAATGTAATAGAGGATAATTTACAGAAACCCACATCTATAGAGGATATTTTCATGGATGGGAGTGATCTATGGGTAAATTTCATTGCATGCCGACAAATTATCTTGATCTTGGCTCTATATGTTGGGAGACTTCCATGTTGGAGGTACTCGATAAAAGGTGTTTTCCGATTAGATATTTCATATACTTAGTAGGGGATATATAGAGTAATTGGTGTAGAATCAATGATAGTAAGGTGGATTACCTTCTAATTTTCATCATTTTCTATATTGACTATGGTGATTACAATTCTATGAACCACGTGAATGAATTATTCTTCCTCATTAGGCTCTGTGAAGGATGTGGCAAAACCATCCATGGAATTAGGCTACCCATTATAATAAAGGAAAAGATTGGGGACCATTAAATGAGAAATGAACTGGCCCATCAGTTTGTGAGGATGATTTAGAAATCGTAAGAGATCTAGCTTCCCAATGATATAGTAACCATTGATCTTATTGATGACTAGCTCAGATACCCCCTACCAATGTAGGTGGGGGAATCAATCTTGAGAGACAACATGTGAGTAGTTATGATATCTTTTTACTCCACTGGTTTGATGTTGTAGCCTTCTAACAGTAAGAATGAATTAGGAAATACATCCTATATAGGTGTGGTGAAGATAATCCAAAGGTCTACTATATTGAGTTTAGGATGATTTAAAATTATGCTTGTAAGGATTCAAGAATCATCTTCAGAATTCATTTTTCAGCACATCATATGCTTATCCACTGAGAGGAAGGCCTCATTTAGAAAATAAAGATACATGGAATAATCTTCCAGAGTCGGATGGGATGCCAAAAAATCTTCCATGTCATGACCGTGGATTTCTTTTTACAGGATGAACATGATGTCAAAGTATTGATAGATTACTTTCCAACAAGCTAGACAGCTTGTTAGCTTTGGGTGGTTCATAATATTCTTTAGATGATCCACATGGGACACCATTTGTGTCTCATGATACTGAATAGAATGATGTAACATATAAATTTTCAAAACCTATGTGGGGTATCTCTCCTTGATAGAATAATATAAGGAATCTATGTCGAGGAGTATTCATCTAATATAATACAAACAGATCTCTAACCCCTTATAATTTTTTTGGGCATGAAGGGAATTGATGTATCATTCTATGGTGGTCACATAATCAAATTTTGATTTTTTGGAGATTGTTGGAATCCAAACCCGAAGATGAAATTGATAATCCTTAATTTATTCAAAATCAGGTTTTCCTTCATAATCCCAATGATAGATAGAACCATTATTTAATAGTCATGAAATAGGATTACACATGATGTCCAGTTACAAGATGTATTAGCAAATATATGATAAGTTTCCTTGGATGTCATTGAGCACTCATAGGTTTCTCAAAGGAGGAATCTAACTGATGGAATTCAATTTCTCCTATAATATCTCAATGCCTCTATATTGAAATTCAAGGACAAGACAATTTTCAATGGAAACATTTAATGTTCATTTCAGTGGGATACTCTTCAGATGGTGGTAGTGGAAGAATCCTAAAACATTCTCAAGATCTATGAGATGATCATAATGCATGTGAGATTTTACCACCAAATCATCAATGTAGAATTCCTCTAGTGTCTAGAGAATCTGTTTAAATAAGTGGTGCCTGGAATGCGGAAAGGTATCTTCTGAATTCTTAAAATTGAATGACATTATCTGATAGAAAAAGAACCTTTCTGTAAATCCTCATGCTTCCACAGTACGATCCTTTTTGAAGAATACAATTACTTTAGTTGTACGCAACTTTGAGTTCTAACACACTGTGACCAATCAAACTAGCAGTTATGAATAGTAATGCACACTTTTTTGAAAATTTATAAATTTTATTTTTTAACAATTTAATTCATTTTTGGATTCATAATATCAAAATTTGATTAGTTTGAATATTGGGTATTTCTCTAAAAACATTCAATTATTGATGAATAGTGAAAAACTATGTGTTATTGTTTAAAACAACCATTTTATTTAAATAATAAATCTATTTATTTAAATTTATTTTCATCCAAAATAGGTACATAATATCTATATTAGTTCATTGTAATTAATTGGATTCATTTTATAATAAGATTATATGTATAAAAACATAATGAAATTTTTAATGTCGTTTACCTAGCTTCTAGGCACGTAAGCAAAATTCCATAAAACATAATTTTACCACTTCTGTGAATTGAATTTCAAAAATTCGAGAGACACGGTTGACATCAGTATGTAATATTTGGTTCAATAAGATGAAAACAAATTTTGATGAATAGTAACTTTTGACTTTTATTTACCATGCTTAAAATTAAATAGGGTATCTAATGGTAAAAATGATATTATAATTACCCTAACATGTATAATAATTATATTAGATAAGTGTAAGTCATCCAAAATCAACATTAAGAATAAAATATGATCCTTTTGGTCCACTTGGATTAGATTAGAACATCTATTATTATTTTATTTAAATAATAGTAATAAGTGTTGAATTCAATGTGTAATAACAAAATAATTTTTCATATAGGGATATACATAAGATAAATTCGACTATAAATATTAATTATTAATATAAGAAAATTTCCTACATAGTTTGATTTTATTTATTAATTTTAAACATTAAATAATTAAATTTATTTATGACACAATGATGATTCAGTAATTACCTTATTAATGAATGATTAAAATAATTGATATTATAAATATCCAGAAAAATGTAAATTGGAAATTCTGATGAATTCAACTAATTTTATAGGTTAAAATGACATGTTATGGTTTATTAAATAAATTTTTTTCAAAGTTGTATAGTTGTTATGAATTTCCCAAAAACAAAATACAAAATAGTACCAAACTTGACATAAATGTGATTTTAAACCAAATACTATATTATAAATTGATATAATATTCCTAAAAATATAAAGTTTGGTCATAGGAAATAGATATGGTTATATATATCAATAATTAACCACTTGGGGTTCTCTTGGATTTTTATAGGATTTTTATTATCCATTTATAATTATAATCAAGAATACATGGTAAATGTAAAACTATTTAACAAAGAGTTAAATCTAAATGATATGGTAAATATGCTTCCCTAAAACTATCTACAACCTATTTTTTGAGAGGTTTTTGACCCATAACCTCCATATCCTAGAAATAAATTATATTAGGGCCATTATAAATGGAATATGATTGTATAATAGAATAATATTTCAAGATTTTCTTAATGTGACTCTCACCTCACTTATAAAAGGGTGCTTCCCATTCTCTCGAAATGACACATCAAAAGCCTTTTGGCTCGGCCAACCCCTACTCAAATATCCTCCCAAATACACTCACATCGACCTAGAGGCCTTATTTTGATCATAAAGAGAATTTAAGGATCCCTTTTAATCAACTCAAAAAGAAAAACCTGAAGAAGAGTTAATAATTTCACCACCTCCATCAAAGTTCTTTCCTTATTGTTTCCAAACCAAAATAATATCTCTAGTAACTTATAGCTAATCTGATGCTATTTTAACTATGGGAAAACCATATTCAATATTTTATCCATCCTACAAATGACAAGTCACCATACATGCATACGTACGGCTTACTGTCTCCACATTGTGGTGTATTTTGTTATTAAAACACATCATTAATTGGATGGGTATAATAATGAGTATAAATGATTTAAATAATAAATATAACATGTTAATTATTAGTTTCATATGATATTCTATCCATATATATACTATTTCACCATCAATAGAATTATATAGTCGCTCCTGCGTACATACAGATTATCGTCTCCACCAACGCGATGAAATTCATTCCCAATCATAACCATTACAGAATAATTTTAATTTTAGGATAAAAAATAATGATTAAGAACAAAATATTATTCTGGATATATATCAAATACATCCTATTCATAATAAAAATGGATTATGTAACCATGCATATAAAGGAAAACAAATCAGTAAACTCCAAAAACGATGAAACTACTGAAATATTATTAACAAAGAAATATTAAGGGATCACATATAATATCGTATTTATGTATGTGGTCCTTGTATAATTTAATAACAATTATTTAACTATTATCAAAGATTTTAACATACCATTGATCAAGAAAAATTACATGTTAAGGGTTAATTATGCAATCACTTCATTATCCAAGGTTGTTTATAGGTTAGTATCTACTGAGACCTCTTTATCATCCACATCAATATTTCATAATAATGTATTTCAAAACATTTTTACTATTTCCTTGACTATGGTTTAAAGTAATTTATACACATTTTTTTCTTTTAATAATATGTTTATAAAAGAGTATATCTGTTTTTTTCTATACAAGTTCCTTTATGACCTTTCGAAAAAATTTAGGAAAGAATGTTTCTATAACTTATACAGAGGGTGCAACTATTTTCTTCTATTATAACACCTTAAAAACATCCTATAAAAGATTATAAGAATATTTTTAAAATAAATTTTTTCTTTTAAAATTACATGAATGTTAAATGATTTCAAAATGGAATGTGATATTTCCCTCAAATAGTTTTTATTTCATCTATGTCAACATCTTTTGCTGGATTTTACGCTTATTTGAAGTTGATTTATTATGATAAAATATTCCATATTGTATTGATGGTTTTTTGATATGTCTGACAAGGGATGTGATATTTCTGTACCTTTCATGGTTTATGGTTAATGTATTAACATTTTTTATGATAGTTTTAATATGAATGTTTGTATTATGTTTCATCCTTTTCATATGATGAATGCATTGGAATTAGTATGTGACTGGTGGAGCCCCCTATAGCTCCTTGATGAATCGGAAGGTATCATGAGACAAACTAGTGTCTTGGAACAAGGTCTTAAAAAATATTATTTTATTTCTTGGCACGAGGCCCTAAATATGTGGTTATGATGTCCTGAAGTTTTCATTCCTTTATTATAAAATTGGTTATTCATGTTACATGTGATTATTAGACTAGGAGAATCTCCATGTGAATAAGTAAATAGAATTATTTGATTTATTTGTTCCATATTATGTTGAGGAATATTTTTAAAAGGATTTTTTTAGTTTTATACATTTCCATAAATGATTATTCTTATTTATGAAAAGATTCACTGTATTTTTTTCCTTACTGAGCACCTGATCTCACCCAATTCAATGTTTCATTTTTCAAAGGACGTGAAGATGTATATTATCACTGACCAATAATAATATTCTAAGGAATATAAATGTGTTAAAAGGAGAAAATATTGTTGTTGTTTTTTATTTTATAATGTAATGTAGACCTTATTTATATATCTAGTACTTCCATGGCTATTAAACTGATCGGTCTTTCAGGATTTGATCCCTTGTGATCATGTCAATGTTATGTAATAATGCACCAACACATGGTAAGTGGGGTCAGGGAATTACATTTGGAATCAGAAGAAGTTTAGTACAGACCATGGAAACTAGATTTTGAAAATCTCTGATAAGAGAACGTTACCCTAATATATAAATTGAAGATTGGTATAGAAAAAAATCCTATAATTTTGGTAATGTAGTGATTTTGTATGTTTTCCATGAAATGAATCCCTATTAGTATACAATTAGGTAGAGGTGGCTCAGGCACATATGTACCTAAGAGTGAAAACATTGAAACTGAGTTTTGGGCTTGATCTGGGGTATCCTAGTACACGACAACAGTCC
The DNA here is from genome assembly GCA_963277665.1 of Viscum album. Taxonomy (NCBI): domain Eukaryota; kingdom Viridiplantae; phylum Streptophyta; class Magnoliopsida; order Santalales; family Viscaceae; genus Viscum; species Viscum album. Next base: position 853,221,244 of record OY728159.1, read on the forward strand.
TGGAAGCACTCGTGGTTACAACACTCCTGGTGGATATTCTTAAGACAATTTACATTTTTTTATAATCCATTATGAATGATTTATGAGTATATACTTTCTCAAAGAAAACATTTTTAGTATTATGGATTATATCCATAAACTGTTCAATTTATGTTAAGTTTTTAACTCGTTTGGAATTATGTAATGGGATTCATAAATTAATCTAGTGTATTCCATTGTTTGGAAATTGTGCCTAGTGAAAGGAGTGGAAACTGTGTCAATGCATGTAATCCATGTAGGGATTTACCTCCTACTCATGATAATTATAGTGGATTTGGTGATGCAACTAGTGTGGATCAATTGATCACAATACTGGGAAAACTCACTCATGTTATGAATAATAACAATACCCTTATGGAGCACCCTAACCCACAACGTGGAGGATCAATGTTAGACCGCTTCATGAGGTAACAACCACCAATATTCAATGGGAATACAAATCCATTTGTAGCTGATCAATGGATATGTTCCTTAGTGAAAATATTTCATGCTTTGGGGAGTAGGGAAAGGGAAAAAATTTCATGTCAGTTTATCACCTCACAAGAGATGTAGATCAAGGGTAGTCATTAATTCAAAACACAAATGTAGATGAAGAAGTATCAAATATGGAATTGAGGGAGTTTAAAGATATTTTCATAGAAAAATGCATTACTCATGACCATCAAGCGTATATGGAAAGATAATTTCTGAGTCTGGGGAAAAGGGAGGATGATAATGTCCCCAAGTATGAAGTTAACTTTACAAGGTTAGCAAGTCATACAACCGATTATATATGTAACACAAGGAGTAATATTGATTGATTCTTTGATGGGTTAAAACTATTTCTTCTTAGAGAATTAGTCTCACAATACTACTCATCATACGTAGATTTTTCCTCATATGATATCAAAATAGAAAAGGAATTCTCAACGTCCAAAGAATTTAATGAAAAGAAAGAGAAGGAGAGATATTTTAAAAAATCTAGAAATGGAAATAAGGGGATGAAGGGAAAACATTAATTTCTATAATGTGGTAAATGTGGGAAGAAACACCTTGGTACATTCTTGAAGGGAATGGGAGTCTGTTACATGTGTGGTGAAAAAGTCCATCGAGCTCGTGATTCCAAGGGAATGAAAGAGGTGATCAATATTGAATGCTAAAATTCTATAAAAATGGGGAATTAATCAAATGAATGTCCTATGTCCAAAGTAACCATACCACATAAATTTCTAAGGGAGAAAGGCCAAGATTATGTTATCACTACTTCTACGTTTGAAGCTCTGAGTGGCATGGTGGCAGGTAATTTAATGGTTTTTTCATGTTTAGCCAATGCATTATTTGATTCTGGATCATCGCATTGTTTCATATCTTCCAATTCTCTTATGAAAATTAGATACTTCCAATTTTATTTAACAAGGGAGTTTCTTGTAAAAACTCTAAAGGGAGGAATCATTGTAATAATTCTCTGTGAATCAGTTACCATAAGGGAATGCAAACATACATTATTTTCTGATCTCATCGCCATACCCATGATTAAATGTGATATAATAATTGGTATGTATTAGCTTTTGAACCATGATGAGAAAAATTATTATAAGAATAATTAGGTTACAATTTTTGATGATGATAAAGAGTACCTTATATTTAGAGAATAAACATCACCATGTAATTCTTATATAGATACACCACTAGTCACTCACTAAAATTAGTTATAGTGGAGGAAGAGAATGAAATAACTATGTGTGAGTAAATTAATGATCAAATAGAGGATGTACTTATTTTTCATGAATATATTGATGTGTTTCTAGAGGATTTACCTAGACATCCTCTAAAATGAGAAATTTAGTTTTCTATTGATTTAATTATTGCTTTATAGCCCATATTGAAGACCCCATATAGATTGGCCACTATGGAATTAGTGGAACTAAAGAAAAAACTAGAGTAATTGAGTAATAAATTATTTATTCTCCCAATTTTTTCTCGATAGGGATCCCCTTATCGTTTTGTTAAGAAGGAAGATGGATCTAAGAAGTTTTTCATTGACTATAGGGAGATAAATTCAATAATAATAAAGAGAAAGTATCCCCTACCTCGCATTGATGATTAATTTGATCAACTTCATTGAGCTCAATTTTTTTCAATGATTGACCTTCGATCTCAATATCATCAGTTGTGTGTGAAGAAGGAAGAAATTCCAAAAATAGAATTTCGAACCAGGTACATGCATTTCAAGTTTATAGTAATGCATTTTGCACTAACTAATTCCCCCTATGCCTTCATTGATCTAAGGAATAGAGTTTTCACGGAATATCTTGATTAATTTTTAGTGGTATTTATTGATGATATCTTGGATTACTCCAAAAGGTATGAAAATCTTGAAAATCTTTTGCGCACTATTATGAAACCCCGCATATGAAATGAATTATATAGGATGCTTACTAAGTGTGAATTCTGGCTTCAAGAATTTTTTTTCTTGGCCGTATTTTCTCTATGGATAGAATCTCTATCGATCCTTCAAATACCATGGGAATCCAAGAATGTTCTGCACCAACGAGTATAACTGAGGTATGTGGTTTTATTGGTTTAATGGGTTATTATCAGTGCTTAGTCTAGAATATTTCCTTATTGGCTAACCCATTAACCATGCTCACATGTAAAGGGATTAAAATTGTTTGAAAAAAAAAGACTGTGAAGATTGTTTTGATGAATTGATGAAAATATTAGTCAATGCTCCTGCCTTGAATCAACCTTCAAGGAATGATGAGTTTGATATTAATAGTCTTTCTTCAAAGAAAGTATATGGTTGTGTCCTTATGCAGAATGATAGTGTTATTTCATATGCATCATGACAACTAAAAATTCATGAATAGAACTATCCCACTCATGATCTTGAGATCTAACCAGTATTCATTACTTTCAAGATACAGAGACACTATCTCTATGGTGAAAATTGGAGATATATACTAATCACAAGAGTTTCAAGTACATTTTCTCATAGAAAAAACTCAACATGAGGAAAAGGAAGTGGATTGAACAACTCAAGGATTGTGATTGAAAAATACACTATAACCTGGGGAAGGAATATTAGGTGGTAGATTCTTTGAGCAGAAAGGATCATGGAGTTCTGAACAAGATGACAATTGAAAGGGATCATATATTCTTGGATCTAGTAAATATGGATATGGAAATAATCATGGAAGGTGAAACATTGATACTTTTTCAAATGGATGACAATCCATCTTTACAAGAAAGGATAAAAATTTCATAGAATGATGATGAGGAGTTTCAATAGAAAATTAATGATTTAGGCGATGAGAGATTGATTGAATTCATATATAAAGATGGAATTTTGAAATTTGAGAATAGACTTTGTCTTTCTAACATAACTAATCTAAAAAAAATTATTGGATGATGCTTGTAGCTCTAATTTCTCTGTACACCCTAGTACCTCTATGATGTATAGAGATTTCAAGAAAATTTTTCGGTGGGACAAAATGAAGAGGGTGATTGATGATTATTTGTCAAGATATATGGTTTGTCAATAGGTGAATGCTGGAAGACAACATCCTAGAGGAGTCATGCAACCTCTTCCCATACCTGAGTGTAAATGGGATGATATTATAATAGACTTTGTCATGGGACTACCAAAGACTCCTAGAAGGAATGATGCTGTATGGGGAATTATTGATCTTCTTACCAAGTCATCACATTTTCATTTTATAAGAGAAGATTTACCACTTGAAAGTTTATAAATACTATAAATTGATGAAATTTTAAGAAATCATAGAGTATCCCTATCTATTGTTTCTGATCATGATCCCTATTTTACATCACGATTCTGTGGATGTCATTCGAAAGCCTTAGATACTAAACTTTGTTTGAGCACTTCCTACGACCCTCAAAGAGATGGTCAATTAGAATGGACTATTCTAACCATTGAAGACATATTGAAATCTCACTCACTTGACCTTAAAGGAATGTGGGATCAATATTTATGCAACTGAATTTTCCTATAAAAATACCTTCCATTAAAATATTTAGAAGGAACCATATGAAGTATTATATGGAAAGAGACATCGCACACCAAAATGTTGGGATGATGTTAGTGAATGAAAACATGTAGGCCCAGAAAGTTTTGAGGAAACAATGGAAAGTTTGAGATTATACATACCTGAATCATAGTAGCTCAAAGTAGGTAAAAATTTCCATGCCAATAACCAAAGGAAGGATTTGGAATTTGAAGTAGGAGATCATGTTATCTTGAAGGTATCTCCATGGAAGGGTGTTATAATATTCGGTAAGAAGGGTAAATTAAGTCCAATGTACATTGGACCTTTCAAAATTATACAACTAATTAGAGTTGTAGCTTACCGTTTGGAAATGCCTCTATGTCTCTCCAAAGTTCATGATGTGTTCCACATATCACTACTAAAAAAATACATACCAGACCCAACACATGTACTCTACTATGAATAAATACAACTGGAACCCAATTTTTCTTATTGTGAAGAGCCTATCAAGATTCATGATACCAGAGAACATGTGTTGAGAAACCTGACGACTCGTCTGGTAAAAGTTCTATGGATAAACCATAAGTTTGAAGAGGAAATGTGGGAACTCAAGGAATATATGATGAAGAACAACCTGAATAATTTTATGCTGTAATATTCTAGAATTTTCAGTAATAAATTATTTGAATGATGGAGGAATGTAACACCCCATTCATCCACGATATAATTTTCATTGAATAATAGAATAGATTTTGTTGTATGCAACTTTGAGTTCTAACACATGACGACTAATCAAACTAGTCCTTATGAATAGTAATATCAACTTTTTGGAATTTTATAATTTTTATTTTTCATAAGGGAGTTTATTTTTGGATTCGGAATATCAAAATTATCTTAAGGTAAATTTTGGGTATTTTTTCTGAAAATATTCAATATTTAATGAAAAGTGACAAAACACTTTGTTATGGTTCAAAACTGACTTTTTTATTTAAATAATTATTTATTTTATTTAAATTTATATTATGTCAAAATATATACATAATACCTATATTAGTTCAATGTAATTCCTTTGATTCATTTTATAGTAAGATTATATGTATAAAATTTTAATGAACTTTTTAACTTCTTTTACCTAGCTTCTAGGCATATTTAAAGATTTGAAAAAAACATAATTTCACCTCTTTTGTTAAATTAATTTAAAAAATCTTAAAGACACCATTGAAATCATTATGTAAAATGTGGTTCAATAAGTTGAAAATAAATTGTGTTGAATAGTAACTTTTTACTTTAATTAACCATGGTTAAAAGTAAAAAGGGTCATCAATGGAAAAAATGTTATTATAATTACCCTAACACATGTCATAATTATATTGGATAAGTTTATTTTGACCCAAATCAAACTTAGGAATAAAATATTATCATTTTGATCCACATGTATTAGATTAGGACTTTTATTATTATTTTAGTTAATGTAGAGTTAAAAGTGTTAAATTCAATGTTTAATAACTAAAACATTTTTAATATAATGTTATATATAAGATAAATTATACTATAAATATTCATTAGAAATCTGGAAATATTTATTACATAATTATATGTTTTATATAATTTTTATACATTATGTAAAATAAAATTGACATAATGATGACTTAGTAATTACCTTATTAATGAAAGATTAAAATAATTGATATTATAAATATTCAAATAAATGATAATTGAGACATCTGATGAATTTTAGTACTTTTATAGGTTAACATGACATGTTAGGGTTTATTAAATAAATTTTTTTTGAAGTGATCAAGTTTTTATTAATTTCAAGAAAACAAAATACCAAATAGTGTAAAAACTAATATAAATGTGTTTTCAAACAAATACTATATTATTAATTGATATAATATTTATAAAAATATATTTTTCAACCAAAGGAATTAGATAAGGATATATATATCAATAATGAACCACATGGGGGTAACTTGTCTTTTTATAGTGGGTTTATTAACCATTTATTATAATAATACAAGAATAAACGGTAAAAGTTAAATTATTTAACTAAAAGTTAAATATTAATGATAAGGTTAATATAGTGACCTAAACTTGTCTAAAACCTATTTTATGAGAGTTTTTCAACCCATCCTCACATTATCCTAGAAATAAATAATTTTGGATCCATTATAAACCTAATATTATTATATTATAAAATAATATTTCATGCTTTTCCTAAAATGACCCTCACCTTAAATATAAAAGGGCACTTCTATTTCTCTCAAAAAGACACCTCCAAATCCTTTTTCTAGGAAAACCGCTTCTCAAAAATAATCCAAACTACCATAAATTCTACCTAGATTCCTTATTTTGATCAAAAAGCCAACCTATGGAGCCCTTTTGATCAACTCTAAAGGAAACACCCGAAGAAGATATAATAATTACACTACTTCTATCAAAGTTCTTTTCTTCTTCCACTTCATGTATCATTATTGTTTCCATAACCAAAATAATAAATCGAGTACCTTATAAATAATGTTATTTTATTATAAATATTATTCAATCGTATTAATTATTCTTTCCATATGATTAATGACAAATCACTATACGTTCGTATATTCGGCTTACCGTCTCCCCGTCGTGGTGTAGTTTGTTATTCAAACACATCTTTTTCGGATGGGTATAATAATGATTATAAATGATGTAAATAATTAACATTACTTGTTAAGGATTATTTATATATGATATAAAATCTATTTATATATGATTTCACCATCAATAGAATGATATTTTCGCTCGTGTGTCTGTACGGATTACCGTCTCAGCAAACACGATGATATTCAATCTACATCATTACCATTCAAGAATAAATTTTATTTTTTGATTAAAAATAATTTTTATGAATTTAATATCATTCTGAATATGAATCAAATACATATTATCTCATAAAAAACATGGCTTGTGTAACCAAGAATATAGAAGAAACCACATCATTTAACACCCAAAATGATGATACTACTGAAATATTATTAACAAAGAAATATTAGAGGATCATATATAATATCATATAAATGTATATGGTTCTTTAATAATTTAATAAAAATTATTTATCTATTATAAAAATGTTTAAATTACCCTCTATCAAGGAAAAGTACATTGTAAGGTTTAATTCTATAATCTCTTAATTATCTGAGGATGTTTATATGTGAGTATCTACTAGGAACTCTTTATCATCCACATCTGTGTTTCTTAAAAATGTATTTGAAGACATTTTTACTATTTCCTAGACTATGGTTTAAATTAATTTATAACCTTGTTTCACTTTTTAAATGATTTTTATAAAGAAATAATTCGTTCGTTTTACAAATAAGGTCCTTTATGACCTTTTCTAAAAAATTAAAGAAATAATTTTTTTAACTTATATGATGGGAGAGTCTATTTCCCAAAATTATAACACCTTCGAAGCTTCTCTAAAAAAATTATAAGAATATTTTCAAAATAAATATTTTATTTTAATATTACATGATTTTTAAATGATTTCAAAATTTAAAGAGATATTTCTCTCAAATAGTTTTGATTTCATCTATGTCAACATCCATTGTTGGAGTTTATGCTTGTTTGATGATGATTTATTATGATACAATCTTCAATATAGTATTGATGGATTTCTTTTATTTTTGATTATGGATGTGCAAGTTTTATACCATTCATGGTTTATGGTTAAATGATTGACATTTCATATGCTACTTTTAATGTGAATTTTTATATTATATTTAACCATTTTGATATGAGGAATGAATTTGACTTTGTAAGTGATGTGTGGAGCCCACTATAGCTCCTTGATGCATCAGTAGGACTCATGATAAAAAATATATTCTTGGAACATGGACTTGACAAAATCATATTTGTATTCTCATCACGAGGCCTTGACTATGTTGTTATGATGTCCGACATTATGCATTCCATCACTATGAAAAAATGGATATTAATATTACATGTGATTATTCGACTAGTAGAATATCCTTGCAAATAAGTAAATGGAATTATATGATTCATCTTTTCAATATTATGTTGAGGTTTATGTTGAAAAGGATTTTGTTTTAGTTTTACACATTTCCTTAAATTATTATGCCTTCTTATGAATGTTTATGCTATATTGTTATTCTTAGTGAGCACCTGAGCTCATCCATTTCAAGGTTTTATTTTTCCCAGGATGGGAAGTAAAATTTTATGATGGATCTGTAGGGATAGTCTAAGGTATATGAATGTGTTCAAATGAGACAATGTGGTTGTTGTTTTTCATTTTATAATGAATGTAAAACTTATGTATGTATCTAGTACTTCCAAGGATACTAAACTAATCAGACTTTCTAGATTTGATCCCTTGTTATCATGCCAATGTTATATAATAATGCACCGACTCTGGGTAACTGGAGTCCGGGCATTAAACTTTATGTGCTCTGATTGTAGTGGATTCTTAATTTTCAGGGGATATCTACTTATAATTATATTTAGAATACTAATCCATGAAGGGGAGATCATGGTATTCAGTGATATCATCGATCATATGTTTTTCCAGAAGAAGGGGAAAATCATCTTTCAGAAAGTGGATATTTAGAACATCGAAGTCGATACAGACTCTGATATGTTTACTCCTCTTCATTATAGGGAGTATGTTTTCTAAAACCATAGGTTACTGGACTTCCTTGATGTTGTTTGATTTGATGATCTTATAAACATCTCCCTCGACCATGGAACCATTGGACGAGCGCATCTTTCAATGAGGATTTTTGAACCAATGATGAATTCTCAGGAAACCATGATGGTTGATGGTGACCTAAGGGTCATGTCATGGTATCTCATTGTTACTCGAATAAAAAACAACGTGATTTTTCTTAAATAAATATACATATTGGTTATAATCTTCTATATTAATTTATTCACTAATACGTGTTGATATTATGTCTATCACGGTACATAGATTCACCAGTACCATCTCAATGACTATGGTGTAGACACCCTCTTCAAATTAGGGAGGTGCATCTTCAAGGTATTCATCAACATTTGATATGAAGGGATTGAGAGGAATATCATTCATGTTATCTAGATCTGGAGAAAAGTCAGTGTGCACATGAGTGGTGGTGGAACCTATATTAAGTTTCTCTTACACCATCAAAATTACAGAAACAAAACATGTTGACCTAATTCCATTTGGCCTCCACCCGGGGGTCACGCGCTTTTTTATATCAAAGAAATAGTGGTAGATTGGTCAGTGTAGACTTAGCTCGACCAATAAAAAAAGCAGGGGTGAAATATTATAGTATCCATAGGAAGCAAATAATGATACATTTCATCTTATCCGGTCCCAGATAACAAGTAGGTGTGGTGTTCTATTGTGGCCACAAGCCGAAAATCTTGACACCTTAATGGGGTGAAGGGTTCGGGTATCACCCATTCCTAGTCTGTAGAGGAATTTGAGGTAATATTATCAAATTCCTTGTACCTAAGAACATTCCTTCCCCTCATCTCATATATGATGAAAAAATAAAAAATTTCTAGGGTTCTGGACTCTAACCGGTGAATCAGCAGGATGGAGGCATCATCCATGTCCTTCTAGGGATCAACGGTAGTAGTAGAGTGCTTAATATCATTGTTCAAAAACCCTATTCCTTACTATTATAATACCTGGAATATAAATAATTGGATTCACAGGAGGGAAATGGAGTTTCATGACATTGAAACATGCCCACTTTCCCATTGAGGTAGTACATGAGGAATTTGAGATATGTGGAGGGAACAATTTATTGTAGATGGAGCCAGGGTATACCCATCAATGAATTGTCGGAAGTGTCTTGTTAGACCACCATGAATAATGTGATGGTCATCAGGTTACCAAACAATGCCTTTAGGCAAATATTTCTAGGAAGTATTTGATTAGTCTTATCATAACCATGAATCTTCAGGTCAGACGGACATAGATCTACTTCAAATAGTAATAGCATCTGAAGTGACCAGGTCGAGATGAGATTAATCCTGGAATCTCTTCCAACAAATCAATGAAAGACTTCCACACCATTGATATGGCCTGTGGTGTATAGTGGACGAATGTTCCCCTACATGGGAGAACCTTGAACCTCTCATGATAAAGAGGTGATGTCTTGGGATCCTTCTTAAATTATTTCTATCCCATGAAGGCCTCTAAAACTTCTACCTTTGTATCGAACTAGGGAGGGATATTTAATGTCCCTTTGAAGGAATAATTTATATCTTCCAATAGGTGAAGTTACATGAGGATTTATATATTTGGAGGAATTATGGAAATATTTTCTTAAGAACATCATACATCCGCACTAAGAGTCCAATTCAGCTAGTCGAAGTCATGTATGGTGTTATTAGTTGAACCAACAGAATCCTGTTGGTGCTAAGAATATCTCATTGTCTGCTAGATAATCCATGAAAAATTACTACCAGATGACTGTTAGATGACTGAGATATAGACCCATCTAGATGTGTAAGATACTAATGTAGTCAAAGATCCTCTTTCTGTTCGACTAACATGAATGGTTGTGGTGGTGGATCTGGAGTGATGGGATGAGAGGACTACACATGTTGAACCATGCACTGAGTCTATTAACTGGTCTCAATAAAAAAAATTCTTGGATAGAAGCACCACCCTGAGCATTTCAATGATTCACATATACGTGACCTCGTAGAGTTTGGAGACGAACTAGAAAATTTGGAGGTTCTACACGACACTCCTCATTGTGGGTAACCATGTTGGGGTCTACTATCTTGATGATAATCACCAATTCATACTCCTGATCATCACACGAGGAATCCTTTAATAATGTGTGAACTCTAGAGGTGATTCCATCTAGTGTCATGAAATCACCAAGAGTGTGATGTGGTTTTGAAACCAAATGGGGATATTTTGTTCCCAGGATCTATCAGCTCCTACTCTTCTAAAATGTACAAGGAAAATATATGGATGTACAAGTATCTGTGGGAAGAGGTGAAGATAATTTTAGAGGCTTGGACTATTTCAAAAAGGATCAGATGACACTATTGGTGTAAGATAATACTCTATGATCAATCCAATCATGATAATTTCAAGACCTGTGGAAAGATCCATATTTTTGTTGACCATCACTGTCGTTGTCAGGTGTTACAATGATACACGTCACCAGTGCCTGGGTAGGACCCAGTATGACAACATTGTTGCTAGTATATTCCTGGAGGTAGTCCTTATATATAAACCACCTCTTAATGGTTTCCCCATGAAATTGATGATAGGGTTTGTTGTTAGGGAGATCATGGAGATTACTTTCCTAGGGCCTCCTGTATTCATGAAACTTCATGATTCCATGATCTAAGGAATACCAAAAATAACGGTGGACCAATGATTTATTGAATGAGTAGACCCAATTTCTGATATAATGTAATAGAAAATTGGATGTCAGGACCTAATAATTGGTGGCACCCTGATGGGGGACTAGATAATGATTATCCCACCAAGTTTGTGGTATATGATGGGGTGGGGCTGGCTAATTCTATAACAGGCGATACTGATCTTGAGGCTAGTCTTGAGTCTCTTTTTCTTAGTAAGGATGTTTAGGTGGCTCATCTAGTAATAATTATAGTGAATTGAGGTCCTCTACCAAGGAAAAACTATATTCATAACTTTGGAGGCTCTTCTAACAAGAGCTGTAGGAGGCAATGGGCACGCCTTCTTGGCCTACTAAATGTATTTCCCAAGGTTATATGCCTTGTCAGTGAAATTATGGAATCCTCTAAGGAAATTCAGAATGATGAGGGATGTAATGAATTGTGTCATGACATTCTTCATGTACATCATCACTATATGTTATTTAGTTAGGGTCATGTCGAGTGAATACGTGAGGAATTTCCACCAGCAAGAAATTCTTTCACTAGCTCATCAAGTCATTGTTTTTACATGAAGAGGATTCAAATTCTATTTTGTGGGTGGTAGGGTTGGACTAATAAGGAAACTTCCTAGGAAGATCATTCCAACCAGTAATAGACCAGATATATAACTAGATATTCCAAAGGAATGTTGGACCTTCCAATTATTGAATGAATCATCATAGTTTAGAGGCTTCTTACTAAGATGGAGTTTCCAGCATGGTTCCATACGTTGAAATAAAGTGGTACAAATATAGTTTTTGGTTACTCATCCCATTGAAGGGGGAGAGGGATGGATTCTTAAAATATGTGGTTGTTGGAATATCATAAATCAGCACTAGATATGGCTTTCTATCAAGTGGGATCATCACATATCATGTCTTAAGAGACTCAAGGTAGGCGATGAGAGGGGACATCATATCCAACTATTGGGGTTCCTATCATTGCAAGGATTTTATACTAATAGTGTATTAGTAGGTCAATAAATAAGGTAGGAAGGACATGTGGCTCATACAGTGTCTGGTGGAACCACTTGAAGAACATTATGAAGAACTGCAGGATGAAAGACCTGAGCTGGTTCCCATAGATGATTCTCAATAAATATGGTATGATTGGGGAAAAAACAAACCATTTCCGATTTCCCTAATCTCTGGCCAATACACTATTTGGGTGAATTTGATCATCAATATTAATTGGAGGTAACATTCCATGGGGGAATTGTGGATGCCCCTGCAACCCTGATGAATGATGAGTATGATAATAATCAGTATCACTTTAGTCTAGACATCATCCAATAAGGAAGTCAACAAGAAAATTATTTATGGACCTTTTCTATTAGTAATTTTTCTTGATAATGGTGACCATAGCATGATTGAACTTTATCTTCTGTACTGATCTAGATGGATCAGATGGCATGGAATTTTATGTTGTTCCTTTACCCTTGTTTGGGTCTTGACCTATAGGAAATGAATCAGAAGGCTCTACATGGACAATAATCATACTATTCAAGTGATTGATAATGATCGACGGGTTTGCGACTTCTGATTTCATTTCTAAGGATGATCCTGGGGACATCTGAGTGATGAAAGGTGATGAGTCACATAAAGAGAAGCTAGGAAAACCATTATAAAGGTGGTTGGATTTTTTCAAAGTTATCAAGATTCTTCATATATGCCAACATATGGTTTGGAAGGGTGAAATGCTTCTCCCAGCAGATTTGGATGAATTATATAACATGGTCACTCGGTGAGAGGATCCAGGATATCAAAATTGAGAGTAGAAATTGGTCATAACATCTCATATAATTGGTCCAGCACAAGGGTTTACAAAAAAAAACATCATTCAGAAGTGGGATACACCACTTGATTGACACAAACATTGACTAGGTTTTTTGAGGAACTATATACTTCATGGATGTAGACTATTTTGGTTTCGGACTGGCTAATGGATTGAATGAAGTGGGAGATGATATGACACTTCTCACTAGGTTTTCTCTCAGGGGCAGTACCGACTACATTATCATGTCCCTATAGGATAGGAGTTCGGACAAAACATCATGCACTATGGTGGTGGTAATTGGTGGTGAATCCAGTATGTGATAATCCTCTCCAAAAAATGAGAATAACTCTCTATGATCTAATGTAGAGGGAGAGATTGAGCATGGAAATGGTAGGGAGGACTGTATGACAATACCCTAGATGGGAACCATATTTGTGTCTTCCTACATGTACCTATAAAAGATTTTGGGGAAACCGTACATCTTAAATAATGAGGGGATGAAACTCACGAGTCAAATTCCTACCCCAGAATTGGATGTATAGGATCAAGATAAAGGCTTTATTAGAGACCACATTTATAAGAACCCTACTTTTATTACAAACTTAAACACGATTTATTACATAAAACATCACTTGATACAACAAAGAAGATCGAGAGGTTTAGTGTCTTTGGGGCTTAGGATCATTACATAAAAACTTAAAACATGAAATACAACATCTTTATTGAAAACTTCCTTTACATGACCACTACATTCCCTCGTACATATCATTGCATGGGATAACCTGAGAACATGCATAAGAAAAGGGTGAGCTATAAATCCCAGTAAGGGAATTTACATGGAATAACATGAGGAGTAAAATAAATGTTAGACATTAGGAATATCAGTAGAGCATAAGAGAAACATGAACATAAAGGAATGATAAATCATGATAATCATAACATGGAAATGTGGAAACAACACTTAACATGGAATTAGCATGAGCCAAGGATCATTGCACATAGAGCATGAGTAAATCCTCATTGCACATAAAGCATGATTAAACCCTCATTGCACTTGAATTAGAATGAGTCAAAACTCATTGAACATGACATATCATGATACTATACTTTACCTAATTCATTGGAGCACTATAAGGGAGCACCCTTCTTAAACATTTCATTTCATGCATAAGTGTGCCACATGGAGAAAAAAACATGGTTTCATAAAACATAATAATTTATTCCACGATAAAGGAATATAGAATTCATACATGAAACTTTATAATCAATATGTAAATGTGCATAAAGTTGAATACCCTTGATGGAGAAATGGGCATGGTATTCACTAAACAATGACATTGGCTTAGAAAATCGGTGCGATTTCGGCAGCGTAACGGCGTGACATAAGAATTTATAAAAAAATTGTTGATGAGAGAGAAATGGGTTCCTCATCATATTTACATGTAATGGAAATTAAGGAGGTCATATAGATACATGTCCCAACAATTGTAATGGAATTTAGATTCATGATACAAAAGTATTTCTTGAATGTAAAAGAGGAGAGAGATGTTCCTTCCAGAATTTCAGCATAGTAACGGGTGTACATGGGAGACATTTAATGTGAGAGAAAGGGTATACCATCATTAAAACATAAAGAGGGCAGTATGAGGGAGGTGAAAAACCATACCCCAACATTCATAATTTAAATTAAAAGGGGAAAACAACTTAAAGAAAATTGGATAAAAATGAGAAAGGAAGAAAAAACCCTTACTTGGAAGTGTGATTCGAAAGGATAGAGAGAGGCTTCTGAGAGGCTTCTTGGGAGCTTGGGGCACCTTGGGAGGATTCTTGAGAGAGTAGGGTAGAGGTTGGACGAACTCCAAAGGCTTTAAGTGAGGAGGAAGTGGGAGCTTGGGTGGGTTTATATAAGAAAGGTGAGGGAATTCTTTATTATTTAGGTTTGGGACCCCTTATATTAAATTAATCTATACCACAAACCATCCCATGGTTTTTGGAAAAGGGAAGATAAAAATAATATTTTATAAGGCCAAGGTCTGAACTTCTTAAAATAATGAAGTTTCTTATGTGGAGGTGAGTCACACTCCCATGGAAATTAATTTTAAAAGACAATATGTTTAATAAGTATTGAGGGGCCCATTAATTCTTTTAAAAGTAATCCAAAAAACCCAAAATCACATTATTTTAATGGTAAAACATATATTGGCCGAACATAAAGATTGTAGAATTTTATTACATCACTATTGGGTCATTATGATGTCATAAAACACATTATATATTTAAACGGTATTTCATTTTTAATCAAAAATTTGACTGTCTCAGAAAATTTTGAAAAATTCACCGTTGGATAATTTCAACGTCCTCATTCCAAAAATAACATTTATTTTATCTAAATAATTTCAACGTCATGATTCAAAAATTCACGGGTTTTGACAAAAATGGCTTTAAATCCATAATAAAAAATATAATTTCATTCGTACAATTATATGATCATTTATATATAATAAAATTAATCTAATAATAATAATAATATTTTATTAAAATATTATTTAATTCAAAATTACCTTAATTTAATAAAATAAATTTTTTAATTAAATAATAACTAAAAACACCATTTGTACTTTAAAAACTATTTACAATGTATCAACAATGACAAGAAATTATATTCATTATTATATACAAAAAAAATAATGTACAAGAACATAGTATTAGTGATTTGTTACATAACCCCTTCAAATATCCGCATAAGACCTAAGAGTAAGGTGTGTGATGGTGACGGACTCTTGGGGTGGCTCGGATAACATCAATCGAGTGGTAATTTCTATCAACTTCCACTTCTACTGTAGACGGTCCCCGTTCGATCTGGACATGATGAAACTCAGCTTGGGATTGGTCAAGAACGAAGCCCAAGGATGACACCTATTTTCTGAGCTCCGAAAAATTGGCTTCGTATGGAGAAATTCTACTGGATGAGGCCATCGCTTCTTTCGTCTGAGTAAATTTGGATTTGTTAAGGACCTATATTTATACTAATAATGTGATCACTGTTCAACGACAATATTAGCAACAGTCAAAATTCTTAACAAAAAACCAATGAAGTTGACATTTTATATAAACATAAAGAGAAATTTAATTAGATCAAGAGGGATTTCCATTAATGAAACTTTAGGTCGTTATAATATTCCCCCCTTAAGAAATTTCTCCCTAGAAATTTTCCTTTTCCCACACTAAAACAGATGTGGGTAACTCAGCTTCATCACTTCCTCTGATTCCTAATTTAATTCTTCAAACTTGTGGTTTCTCCACAACACCTTGACGAGGGGAATTGTCTTATTTCGTAGAACTTTTTCTCTATGATCTAAGATCTTCACTGGTTGCTCCTCATAAGAAAGATCATCTTCCAATTGTACCACCTCATAAGGGAGTACATGTGAAGGGTCTGGTATGTACTTCCTTAAGAGGGATACATGAAAGACAGCATGTACTTTGTCCATAGTTGGCGGAAGTGCTAGTCGATAGGCCACATCCCCGACACAATCAAGAATCTCGAAGGGGCCGATGTACCTTGGACTTAACTTCCCTTTCTTTCCAAACCTCATGACCTTCTTCCACTGAGATATGCGTAGAAAACCCATGTCTCCAACTTTAAACTCAAGGTCTCGTCGACGATTATCTGGATAACTCTAATGTCGACTCTAGGATGCCTTGATATAATGCTGAATGGTTTTCACCTTCTCCACCATTTCCTCAACCATTTTTGGTCCAAGCATCTTACGTTCACCGACCTCATCCCAACATGTCGGTGTTCTACACCTTTTCCCATACAGAGCTTCATATGGTGCCATTTGGTTGCTCGAGTGGAAAGTATTATTATAATAGAACTCAACTAGAGGAAGATGTTGATCCCATCCTCCTTTAAAGTCCATTGAGCACGCTCTCAACATATCCTCAAGTGTGTGGATAGTCCGCTCAGATTGGCCATCAGTTTGAGGATGATAGGCCGTACTGAAGTTCAATTTAGTATTCAGAGAATCTTGAAGACTCTTCCAAAACGTAGAGGTGAATCTTGGATCTCGGTCAGACACAATAGATAATGGTACTCCATTCAACCTTACCACTTTCCTGATATATATATGTGCCACTTTATCCAATGAGAAATCCTCCTGAATAGCAATGAAGTGTGCAGTCTTTGTAAGATGATCCACAAAAACCCAAATTGAAATGTTTCCTTTGGATTTCCTCAGAAGTCTGGTGACAATGTCCATCGTGATGTTTTCCCATTTCCATTCTGGTATGGGCAATGGTTGCATCATCCCCTTAGACTTCTTCCTCTCTACCATCACTTGCTGACACACCAGGCACTTTGATGTATATTTAGCAATCTCCTTCTTCATATTATCCCACAAAATATTTTCTCGGAGATCTCGATACATCTTTTTTCTCACTGGGTGAATAGAGAAATTTGAACTATGTGCATCAACCAAAAGTTCCTTCATTAGCTCCGGACTTGATGGAATACAGTCTTTTCCCAGACCGCACAATTCCTACTTCATTAAAATTAAACTCTAAGGATTTCCCTTTTTCGATAGCTCCCACTTTTTCTTGAATTCCCACATCATCCTTTTGAGAATCCTTTAACCTTTCCAAAAGAGATGGTTGAGCAATCATTTATGAAAGGATTGATGATGTTCCCTTCTATATGATTCCCATGCCCATCTTCATCAAGTCTTAGAAGATTGGATCCTTCTCAATTCTCATTGTTGATAGAATCACTGGATCCTTTCTACTTAGGGCATCTGCCACCTTGTTCGCTTTCCCAGGGTGCTAATGGATTGAACAGTCATAATCCTTGATGAGCTCTATCCATATTCTCTGGCACATATTAAGCTCTTTCTGTGTGAATATATATGTAATAGTCTTGTGGTCAGTATATATCTCACATTTCTCTCCATAAATATAATGCTGCAAGATTTTCAAAGCAAAGATCACCACTACCAACTCCAGATCATACGTTGGATAGTTTCGCTCATATATTTTCAACTTCCTTGAGGCATAGGATATCACTTTATCATTTTTCATCATCACACAGCCTAATCCCTTCTTCAAAGCATCACTGAATACAACAAAATTTCCCCACTTGTGGGTAATGTGAGCACGGGCACAGTGATAAGCCTCCTTTTCAACTCCTTGAAGCTTTCTTCGCATTCATCACTCCAAGAAAACTTTACTCCCTTACAATATAGCTTGGTAAGAGGGTTGGAAAATCGTAAGAAATTCCTCACAAATCGTCGATAATATCCAACTAACCCCAAGAAGCTACGGATATTCGTTATCAATGTTAGCCTCATCCATCCCTTAATTGCATCCGTTTTGGAGGTATCCACAGATATCCCATTGCTTGTGATGATATGGCCCAAGAATGAGACCTCCTTCAACCAGAACTCAGACTTGTTGTACTTTTCATAGAGCTTCTCCTTGTGCAATGTCTCCAGTACAGTTCTTAAATTCTCCTCACGATCCTCCTTGGTTTTAGAATATATTAGAATATAATCTATAAAGACAACCAAAAATTTATCTATGTAATCTCTAAAGACTCTATTCATTAATTCCATGAAGATTTCTGGAGCATTAGTGAGTCCGAAAGTCATTACTATGAATTCAAAGTGCCCGTATATTGTTCTCAAAGCAGTCTTGGGGATATCTTCCTTCTTCACCCTTACTTGATAATATCCCGACCACAAGTCCACCTTGGAGAAGTAATGTGCTCCACGCAGCTGATCGAACAAGTCATCAATTTGTGGGAGAAGATACTTCTTCTTTATCGTGATTTTGTTAAGTTCATGAAATCGATGCAAAGCTGCATTGACCCATCTTATTCTTGACGAAGAGGGCTGGTGCACCCCATGGTGAAGCACTTGGGCGTGTAAACCCTTTATCCAGATTCTCTTATAGTTGTTTCTTCAACTCTATAAGCTCTACAACAGCCATTCTATATGGATTCTTGGATATTGGTAATGTCCCGGGTATAGGTTCAATTGAGAATTCAACATCTCTTCTAGGAGGAAGACCAGACAGTTCCTCAGGAAACACTTCAGCGAATTCCCACACAATATGCATTTCTTCAAGGATGGTTTCTTCCTTGGACTCAATCATCTGAGCTAGATATGCATGCTCATAAGACAGTAATATACATGATTGAGATGATGGAGCTAAAGAAGATTCATCTTCCTCCTTACACTTGTAAAGAATCGGGGGTCGATTCTCTAAATGGAGTGTGATTTCCCTCTCCCGACAATTTATGTTGGCTCTATATAATGAAAGCCAATCCATGCCAAGAATTGCATCAAATTCCACCAGAGGGAGTATGAATAGGTTCTCTAGGAAATTCAATCCACAGATTATAACAGGGGAGGACTTATATTCATGGGATGCAATGATTGCCCCATTTTCCGTACTCACCGACATCTTCACATCCATGATTTTTGGTGGTGCTCGAATTGTTCTACTAAACTTTCGAGATATAAAAGAATGCGTAGAACCTGAATCAAAAAGTAAGTTCTCTATTCTTGAATGAATAACTAACGTACATGTCACCACTTCATTGTTGGGGTTCACTTCAGCAGAAGTGATGGAAAAATATCTTCCTTGCTGCCTTGGAGGTTGTTGGTTGCCTCCAAAAACCCTTTTATTAGGGAACTGATTTGTATAATGACCCGGTACTTTGCATTTTTAGCATTGAACAATGTGGTGAGGTTCGAGCGGAGCATTCCACTCCTCTGTCGCTGTCACGGGACTTTCTTGCCGACAGTTTACAGCTAGGTGCCCTTCTCTTCCACACCTGAAGCATTTCCTCTTCCCCTTAAGGAAATTTCCAGGGTGCTTCTTTCCGTACTATTGGAAAGTGGGGTGTTGGATCTTCTTAGCACCATTGGATTTATCCATAGGAGCACCAGCATTGAATTCCACCTTAAGCTTCTTATCCCCATGATACCCATGTGATTCTCTGATCTCAATTTTGACCTTGAGGGCACATCGGACAATTTCCTCATAGCTGTTGATGTCATGAATTGCTAATGATTTCTGTAGGCTAGGATTAAACCAACCAAAGAAGAGGTCAACTTTGTATTCGGGGGTAACGACAAAGCCGGAATCGTATCGTGCAATCCTTGTGAAGTTTTCCATGTACGCTCCAATAGATTCTTCATCTTTTTTCTTGAGGGAAAGGAAGTACCTTTCCATCTTAAGCTAGAGGGTGCGTGAAAAATATTTATCGAAAAACATCTTCCGGAAATCCTTCCATTCCAACGCCTCGATCTCCTCCTCAGGCTTTGTATTTCTGATCAACGTCCGCCATTGATCAGCTTCACCCTCCATACGATAAGCCGTCGGGAGAACCTTCTCTTGTTCAGAACATTGAAGGATGGAGAATATCTTTTCAAAGGATTTGATCCATTGTTCAGTGATCTTGGGATCAGATGATCCACTAAAACTAGGAGGCCTTTGTCTCATGAAGCTCTCGATAGTGACTTGTTCTTTCATGGGGGGGGGGGGGGGGGTTTAACGTTCATCTTGACCCGTGTTTCTATTCAAAACATGTCTTAGCTGAGAGAGAAGTGTGAAAAAGTTTGCGATTCCCGCTCCCATTGGATTGGGCATCTCATTAGTACAGTCATCACACTGATCCTCACAGTGGTTGTTAGCCCGAGTCCTCCTATTACTAGCCATTGGCTGGAATAAAAGAAAAGTTAGGGGTAACACATAAAGGGTATTCCAAAGACAAAAGTTGATGACTTATAAATAAACTTTTATTTCCTTAACTCATGAGTCTATAGGCTTCAATCTAGGCATTTCATGATTTACTTTCAAACATACATTCTTAGGGGCATTTTTTTAAATTCCCTTAATAAGGGTTCATACTAGGCTTCTAAATTTATCAAAACATATCCCCCAAGAGTGTCGTAACCAAGAGTGCAGCAAGGCCCGTTGTCGTGCACCAGTTCCCGTTCAAGTCAAGCTCAAAGCGGTGTTTTCGGGTTTTACCCCTAGGATACATCTGTGCCAGAGCCGCCTCTACCTTCTCGTATCCAGACAGGGATGTATTTGCTTGATAAACCACTTACTCAATAATCACCAAAACTTAAGGACGTTTATATTGTCCTTAGTGTTTTCTCTAAAGCTTTACTAGGGTTTTCTAATCCTAACCCCAATAATAAATAAACCTTCCTCAGATACCAACTATGACAACACAACTTTAATTAGAAACATAAACATGATTTATTACATAAAACTTCACTTGACACAACAAAGAATATCGATAGATTTAGTGTCTTTAGGGCTTAGGATCATTACATAAAAACTTAAAACATGAAATACAACATCTTTATTGAAAAATTTCTTTACATGACCACTACATTCCCTCATACTTATCATTGCATGGGATAACCTGAGGACATGCATAAGAAAAGGGTGAGCTATAAATCCCAGTAAGGGAATATACATGGAATAACATGAGGAGTACAATACATGTTAGACATTAGGCATATCAATAGAGCACAAGATAAACATGAACATAAATGCATGATAAAGAATGATAATCATAACATGGAAATGTGGCAACAACACTTAACATGGAATTAGCATGAGCCAAGGATCATTGCACATAGAGCATGTGTAAATCATCATTGCACATAAAGCATGAGTAAACCCTCATTTCACATTAATTAGCATGAGTCAACACTCATTGAACATGACGTATCATGATACTATACTTTACCTAATGCATTGGAGCGCTATAAGGGTGCACCCTTCTTAAACATTTCATTTCATGCATAAGTGTGCCTCATGGATCAAAAAACATGGTTTCATAAAACATAATAATTTATTCCATGATAAAGGAATGTGGAATTCATACATGAATCTTTATAATCAATAAGTAAATTTTCATAAAGGTGAATACCCTTGATGGAGAAATGGGCATGGTATTCACTACACAATGACATTGTCTTAGAAAATCGGTGCGATTTCGGCAGCGTAACGGCGTGACATAAAAATTTATAAAAACTTCTTGATGAGAGAGAAATGTATTCCTCATCATATTTACATGTAATGGACAGTAAGGAGGTCATATAGATACATTTCCCAACAATTGTAATGGAATTTAGATTCATGATACTAAATTATTTCTTGAATGTAAAAAAGGAGAGAAAAGTTCCATTCGGAATTTCGGCATAGTAACGGGTGTCATGGGAGGCATTTAATGAGAGAGAAAGGGTCTAAAATCATTCAAAAATAAATAGGTAAGTATGAGGGAGGTGAAAAACCATACCCCAACATTCATAATTGAAATTAAAAGGGAAAAACAACTTAACGAAAATTGGATAAAAATGAGAAAGGAAGAAAAAACCCTTACTTGGAAGTGTGCTTCCAATGGCTAGAGAGAGGATTGTGAGAGGTTTCTTGGGAGCTTGAGGCACCATGGGAGGATTATATAGAGAGTAGGGTAGAGTTTGGGCGAACTCCAAAAGCTTTGACTGAGGAGGAAGTGGGATCTTGGGTGGGTTTATATAGGAAAGGTGAGGGAATTCTTTATTATTTAGGTTTGGGACCCCTTATATTAAATTAATCCCAACCACAAACCATCCCATGGTTTTTGGAAAAGGGAAGAGGAAAATAATATTTTATAAGGACAAGGTCTTAAATTCTTAAAATAATGAGGTTTCTTATTTGTAGGTGAGTCACACTCCCATGGAAATTAATTTAAAAAGACAAGATGTTTAATAAGTCTTGAGGGGTCCATTAATGCTTTGAAAAGTAATCTAAACAAACCCAAAATTACATTATTTTAATGGTAAAACATATATTGGACGAACATAAATATTATAGTATTTTATTACATCACTATTGGTTCATTATGATGTCATAAAACATATTATATATTTAAACGGTATTTAATTTTTACTCAAAAATTTGACTCTCTCAGAAAATTATGAAAAATTCACCGTTGGATAATTTCAACATCCTGATTCCAAAAATAAAATTTATTTTATCTAAATAATTTTCTAAATATGTGAATTTTTACTTTTAAAATAAAAACTGACATTTATCGAAAATTCACGGGTTTTGACAAAAATGGCTTTCAAAACTTAATAAAAATTATAATTGAATTCATAGAATTATATGATAATTTATATATAATAAAATTAATATAATAATAATAATAATAATTTATTAAAATATTATTTAATTCAAAATTCCCTTAATTTAATAAAATATATTTCTTAATTAAATAAGGACTAAAAACACCATTTGTACTTTAAAAACTATTCACAATGTATCAATAATGACAAGAAATTATATTCATTATTATATACAATGGAAATAATGTACATGAACATCGTATTAGTGATTTGTTACATAACCCCTTAAAAAAGCCGCATAATACCTAAAGGTAAGGTGTGTGATGGTGACAGACTCTTGGGGTGGCTCGGATAACATCGCTCGAGTGGTAATTTCTATAAACTTCCACTTCTCCCGTAGACAGTTCCATTCGAGATTGAAATGATGAAGCTCAGCTTGGGCTTGGTCAAGAGCGAAGCCCAAGGATGCCACCTATTTTCTGAGCTCTTACAAATGGGCTTCGTATGGAGAAATTCTACTGGATGAGGCCATCACTTCTTTTGACTGAGTAAATTTGGATTTGTTAAGGCCCTATATTTATACTAATCATGTGATCACTATTCAACGACTATATTAGTAATGGTCAAAATTCTTAACATAAAACTAATGAAGTTGAAATTTTAAATAAACATAAAGAGACATTTAATTAGATCAATAGAGATTTCCATTAATGAAACTTTGGGTCGTTACAACATTATGCATCTGAATCTAAAAAATGACCAGAATTAAATTGATTTTTTTCTTCTCATAGTTTGTTCATTAGTAGAAATAGTTCCCCCTTCTTCCTTAAGACAATATATTAGGGAAGGTTAGATCTACAGTATAGGGAGGACCTCTATGATGGATGGTGTTGGATTAGTGTGGTTCTATGCTTGAGATGGTTGTGACCTAAGGAGGACCTTCATATCAGTTGTTGTTTAAGATGGGTGTAACTCCACTTTAGAGATCCAAGATTTGAGGAGCACCTAGGAATATGTTAAATAGAACACGAAGAGGACCTCCATGTTGATTTATGGATGAGAGGGGAGGACATCCTCAATGGAGAGTGTTGGAGTGGGGAGGGAATCCATTGGAGCTGGTGATAATATGGTTAGGACATCCATGTCTACTGTCAGTGGTGCAGGGAGGACCACCACACTAGATCCTAATGGTATAATGTGGCGGGAATTTGTACTAGTCGACCTGAACATAGAGAGGACCTTTATGTTAACCATCAATGAAGGGGGAGGGCCTCTTCTTTAATGGATACTAGAGTAGTGGGGGCTATGCTAGAGATACTGGTAACATGGGGAGGACCTCCATGATGACATGTGATGGTGCAAGGAGGGACATCTCTCACATTGTTGCTAATGTGGGGAAGACATTATCATAATTTGGGAATGGATTGAGAAGGACCTTCATGTTGATGATCTTAGATATATGAAGGACCTTTGTATCTGGGATCATAATCATGTTGTCGACCTCCATTTTGAATATCATTAAGATAGGAAGGACCTCCACTTGGACCAATATTTGGGACATGGGGTGGACATGTACTCTGTATAATGAATGTACAAGGTGGATCACCATTCTAGATATCAATGTGATGTGTCAACCCATGAGGTATTTAGATCATACCAACAACTAATAGTGTAAATCTAGCCAACCCTTGGGGTGGACGAGGTCTCAATACTGATCAGGCATAAGAGGATCTGGGCTCTGTAATAGTATGTACCTAATACAATGCTCATGTGGGGGAATGTGATACTAAAGTAATAGAATATGATTCCCCCTATATGGTTTTTTCCTACTCTTGTGCCCGAGGTTGAAATCATTTCATAATGACCATGTCCAGTGGATCATGGGCCATAGACCACCAGTTATTTGTCCTAAGGTACCTGTAGCTAGTGTTTCTGTAATGGCATAGTGGGAGCCCTCTATGGAATTTCCATTGAATTATTCACAGCTGGTATGTATCATATTTCCCTCCCCTCATTAGTATATTGATTAGATTCCCCTAAATCTTTTGGGGAGAGGTTCTGAAATATTTTAATGTTAGTGTCGGGAGTAGTGTATCCCTATACGACCCTTGGGGTGGTGGTGATGGTGAGGAACGAAGACCTATAGGTTTTGGCAGACCATATCCCTCATGGGAATGAACCACTACTTCTCATATTTTGAAACAAGAATGTCCATCTCTATAATTTTTACAATTTTGGATGGTGATATGGGGGGTTGGAACCTAGTAGTTTTGGTTGAGGATAATGTAGTAGAAGAGTTGGAACCATGAGATACTAGTGAATTATCATTACTCCTATATAATTGGGCATGAGGATATTGAATTATTATATCACGGGTCCTACAAAGAAATATGTTTCATCCATTAGTATTTATATTTGTAAAGAAAAACTCTATTCCCTAGTGTTGTTCAATCTTCCATTGTCTAAGAGAGAGATCAACACTGACAATACCATAGTCTAGAATAGAACTTGGTAAACTAAATCGATTTCTAATGATTTTAATGAAATTCTCACTATTTTCATTGTATGAATTGGCAATGTATAACATTATCCATTGACACGCTCATTTTTCGATGGGTCGGTCACTACTAATCCACATGGTCAAAGGATAAATAGTTCATTATAGGTATACTATTTCAATTTTTAATGATTTATATAGGGGGATTCCACATAATATTGAAATGGTTGACTCCCAATGATAGATAATTTTACCTCACATTTCAACATTCCATTGTCGGATGCATTTATCACTTCTTTATATATATATGCACCTTGATCAAAATGCGATGATGGTACGTCGGCCCCTCATTCCAGGGATTCCTCCCCAAAATCCATCGACTAGTATGGGTCTCCCTTAAAAAATAAGACATTTATTGTGAAAATGGTTCTTGTTGAAATATCATTTCAGATTATGGTTAATTATGATTCTTCTTTTAGGATATTTAAAATGATCATTCCAAGGAAGCAACCTTCATTCAGGGGAGTAGTCACACATGGAATCAATGAAATATCTAGATAATGAAACGTTAGGACACATGTATTCATCCTCATCATAGGTATTCCTAAGGACGTAGAATCCTGATACATCCTACATTGATCGTGGGGTATATTATGGAAGAGGTAAGTCTCCAAGGATATCCTTTGCTCCATGTGTTTAACTATGTGTATACCATGAGTTTAATGTATAGAAGAGATGGATGGAATTTATCACGACACCTATAATAGTAGATTAGATAGGTATATCCCAAGTAGTGATAACCAAGAACATTAACTAGATGGATGTATTTGAACATTATATTAGGACGGTCCCATGAATGGTTTGTCCCCTAAAGGGGAGGTTTCACTTCGTAAAGGCTAATCTGAACACCACTGAGAGAGGATCAGGGTGGTGAACCCTAAAAAAGGAACACCTTGTTTTTCCATTGGTTTTTATTGAAGCTCTAGGAGTCTTACTACATTCCATGATTATAAGGAAGGTATTGAAACTCGTGTAGTTAGAAAGGATGGTTTGGGGCTTATACAAGGATAACATCCCTTCACAAGTGGATCAGTCTTGGTTGAATGTTTTTGGATTTTGTGGGGATCATTCATGGTTAGATTCTTGGGTGATGAAAGGAGATGTAATGGGATGAATGGTGATTATGCATTGTTAGCATCATGGTTGAATGGGGGGATCGCACTAGGACATGGCAGCCTATGTAATAATTAGGATAGGGGATAGAGGGTTGAGTGAAGTTAATGGAAAAAATGAGATGGATCCCACAGGAAGAAGATATTGTTGGGATTTAACCACAATGAGTTTTCCAACATATCCCAACTAGTTGGGAATCAATTAAAACATAAAATTATGGAGGTGTTCATGAATACACATTATTGGAGGCCCATGTGGAAACAAAGGAGATATGACCTATGGGTGGGGGAAAGATCATCACGAGATAGAGTGGATCAATGGAATGATTATGATATTAATAGATGATGGTTGATGACAAGATCAAGGAGAAACACCCCAAGGAGGAGAGATATAGGGTTCACTAATGGTTGGTATTAAACCTCAATGAGGCTCCCAATATTCATAATTTTGAATACATGGATCAAAAACCATGTAGATTGGTGGTTCAGGGCTTAAACATAGATAGTGGTTCATGAAGATGGAAATTGGAGCTTAAAATAGTATGGATTCGTGGAAGAAGGGATTCACAATCAAGACTAAAATCTAATACCATGTGATTTATACTCAATGTGATAAATAAGAGTAATAATCATACCATAATTTCCTATCATGAAATGTTCATATGTGAGAGATTGTACGGGGCTTATACTTAGTTAGAGTCCAAGGGAGGTGGAAATTGAGGCTTGTGTTTGGTTACCATCCCATTACAAGAATTACCAACATGAGTGGGAAGGGATATTGAGAGTGCAATGTGCACATCTCCCCTCTTGTCTTTTATTCTGAAGGAGGCAATGAGAAGCACTAGTGATTCCTCATGCATGAAAGGATAGGGGCTTACAACAGGATAGATTCCCTTCCCTATTGACTAATGCCTCTATGTTCAAGGATGATCTCATTCCATGTGAGGAAGATCCCACCCCCACGGTGACTAGTGGGCATGGAAATTGTCTCTAATAGGGAACCCCATGTGCATTTTATGAGATGAGGCTATAGTTGGACATTATGTAATGAGGATGATGGTGCGTGGATGTTTAATGTCCAATAACATGGTTGAGGGGATCTCACATCTTAACCATTGGGCTTCCTCAAATGAAATAATCATATTTAAATCAGATGGGAAGCATAATGTTATGTTATAAATAAAAAATATAGTAAAATAAATAAATTATAAATATAATATATATCATAAACAAAACTATTTTTCATTATAAATGAAAACATGATAGGTGGTAATGGAAAAACGAACAATCACCATTTCACAAGGCAGTAGTTCTCCATACAACGAAACAATATGTTTGTTACTCATTAGTTTGAGGTGTTTTTAAGTGTAATTTGAAGCCTTAGTATAAAACAATTCAATTATATTTATGATACTGGTGTTTTAATACAATCATGTATAAAAATTATGTTGAGGGTGTGGAAAATGAATATATATTAAAGGAGATTGAGAAAAGGTGTTACCACTTAATAAGGAAACTTCATTAGGTTCTTGTAAAAATGATACCTTGGATTTCCTTCATCCCAAATTGATGCTTCATGGAAGATTATAGGTCTATTTAGTAGTGTAATTGGCACCAAATTTCCAAACAAGTGTGTTTTATAGGTTAGAGGATGTGGGAGAAGTGGTGGAATTTTATAGGGGAGGAAAAGTACCCAGATGAAATTTTTTAAAACATGTTAGGTTTACACATGTTCATACATATAATGTGTCATACCAATCCAACCAAACATAATAATTTAATTTATATGGCCAAGCTATGTATAAAAAATGGGCGGTAAAAATTTTTATAGGTAATTTGGCCCCTTAATATTTATTTGTAGTCCCTAATTAATCTTAATTTGGCCTTCATCATTATGATTAATTTTAATAATTTCCACCAATATTTTGGCTGAACATTTTATTTGATCATATTTGACAAAAAATATAATACTTATTACAACCATGTATTATTTATATTACAAATTGAAAAAATATATGTGGGAAAATTAATATTAATTATAAGGTCGTAGACATGGTGAGAGCGTGTGTTATGATAATAGAAAAATGTTCCAAAGTATATTAAGATTTTATATTCAATCTCAATGTGAAATTGTAACGCCCCGACCCCAATAACCCAGAGTCGGTGCGTTATTACGTAACATTGGCATGATCACAAAAGATCAAGTCTCTAAAGACCGATTAGTTTAGCAGCCTTGGAAACACTAGATACATTCATAAGTCTTATATTACATCATAAAGTAAAATAAAACTACAACAACATCTTGTCTTCATATCCCCTCATACTATCCCTACAAGTCATTCATAATATACTTCTTCACATCCTGAAGAAATTAAAACATTGTAAGGGGTGAGCATAGATTCTCAGTAATGATAACAATATAGCGGAAGCTTTCATAAATAATCATAAACATTTAAGTCAATGTATAACAAAAACAAAAGACTTTTAAACTAGAACTTCATCATAATATGGGAAAAGTAAAATGAGATAATGCCATTTACTTATTCACATGGATATTCTACTAGTCGAATAATCACATGAAATTTCAATAACCACTTTCATAATGATGGAATGCATAATGACAGACTATCATAACCACATAGCCAAGGCCTCGTGCCAAGACTACAAATAAGATTTTGTCAAGGCATCATGCTAAGACACTAGTTTGTCTCATGAGACCTACCGATATAATTTTTTTTAGAAGGTAATTACGTTTAAAATTGATCAA
Organism: Viscum album; assembly: GCA_963277665.1. NCBI lineage: Eukaryota > Viridiplantae > Streptophyta > Magnoliopsida > Santalales > Viscaceae > Viscum > Viscum album. The sequence continues at coordinate 853,251,024 of OY728159.1, forward strand.
ATATACTCCAGTGTTTTTCTGAAAACATTATGCAAGCTTCTGAAAACAAAATAACTAATTCTGAGACTGCTCGACTAATTATAGGTCATGATGGGTCCACGCCCAATCCCTTCCTGTCTACCACACTCGAGAGTCAGGTTTTCTGAAAACATTTTTAAGCTTGCATTAAATACGTATACATTTTCACTGGATTTTCATATATTTTTGAGAAATATCTCTTTCTTTTTTTAAATCATTTAAAAAAGTTATGGCTTGTAGAGGAAGCTGAAACACAAATAATGGTCACGGCGGCGGAGAAGTCATTATCGCTGCATACATATGAAAAAAAAACATTCTCATTTGTCGTTTACTAAAATTCTTCGTCTAAAAAATATTCCTTTTGAATAAATGTAAAATTCAAAGGGGTTTATACACCATATAAAAGAAATTTGTGTATAAAACAAAATATGCCTCAAAGAATGGATATTGAGATTAAGTCCCTTACAAAGATCATTTTTTAAATAAAATAGATCTATTATGTGTATTCACTATAATTGCACATAAAGAAAGTACAAATACAAGATAGGACATAATAATATGAAGATTTAAAAGTTAGATTATCTGCTTGCTGGGGTTTTCTAGATGGAAACTAGTTCCACTAGGAAAAGGCTTCTTCCATTTAATATTTTCTTCACAATTTGATTTTGACTTTTCCTGGAAAATGGGAAATCTAAATCTTAAACTGGGATTTTTAAGGCTATCCGAATGGGGTTATACCTTTAATCCCAATTAACAGAAGAAGATAAATGCTCAGGTATGGGTTAGGTTCTTCGATTTCAATTGGTTTTTTGGCACCCTCAAATACTTAATGACATTGTTGTTTGTATCGGTACCCTGCAGAAAATTGATCAAAGAACGCTTAATGGTGACCTGGGTATATATTCTAGGGTGTTAATTGACATTAACCTAGAAACTAAACCTCCGAAAACCCTGGTCTTCACTACTCAAGACTATAGAGCTGTATTTAAATTTGAATATGAGCGAATTCCTGAATTTTGTGAATTGTGCAAGATTGTGGGACACTATATACATCATTGTAGGAGAGTGGACAACCAATCTACAAAACCTAACACCTCTGGGTGGAATGAATTCAGGAGAAATAGAAGAGGTAAGGATCAATTTGGAACCAAATATAACCCACCCATGAAAAATGAAGAAGTATGGGTTGCTAAAAACAATAACTTTTCTTACCTTGACCCTGACCAAAATGAATCATGGGCTGAACTTGCTGATGAACAGGATTTGGAAACTCTACTTCAAATTCTTAAGAAACAAATTGAAGAATATTTCATTCACATCCTCTCACATCCACTAGATGACACTGACTCTGATAACTCTGCACTTGACAGCACTCTCACTCACACACATGGCAAAGACACATACCCTTCCACACAGTCACATATCGAAAACTCTGTCAAACAAATAGTGGAAGAACTTAATTATAAAGAAGCTTTACTGTCCTCCCCATGTCCTAACACTAGTAGACAGAAAGATGATAAGTCTAGTACCTCACAAAACTATACAGAACAATCTGAGTTAAAGAAGCAGATGATGACATCTGCTGCTCCCATCCAGGAAACATTTGGAAAGCAGAATAGCAACAAACCCTCTACACAAACAGATTCAACCAATATTCATCCAACTGATTCTCAGACACAGAATCAGTCTATTGAAGCAGGACCTGTTTGTATTGCTAACAACCCTTCGCCATCAACTACTTTACACAAAAATGGATTAATGAATCTACCTGCAAGAAGGGATCTATTTGTAAACAGGCCCCCTCTTCCACCAATCTGACTTCTCATACACAGGATATAATCCACAATATACCTACCCCCACACTGCCCATACAACCTTCTGCACATATCAAGCATGACAATTTCCAAAATGACCATGCATCTAGAATTGCAACCAGGTCTATGACCTCTGTCTCCAAAAAGAGAGGGGACATCCCCTAAAAAAAGTCTAAATGAATATTTTATTCTGGAATTGTCAAGGAATTTCTAACATTGACATTCTTAATGTCCTTAAACAATTTCTTAGCACACACTCTCTTAAAATTATCACCATTGTTGAACCCAAAATCAATTTTAATTCTCGATAACATCAAATCCCTTATGGGTACTCATTCCTTGGAGCCTGTAACAATGAAACATATACTGAATCCTTATGGCTCCTTGCTCATGTTTCCTTACAGAATGTTATGTTACACTCCTACTCTAGTCAAGCTATTACATGCAATTTTATTTTGAATAACACTCAGGTTTCTTCTAAATTTGTCTATGCCAGTAATAGCTATCAAACGAGGAGATAAATTTGGAAGGATATATCTCAAATCAATGACAATATTAGACATCCTTGGTTTATTACAGGTGATTTCAATGCTATTTTATCTTCCAGTGAAAAACATGGAACTTCCCCTACCTCTATTTCCACTTGGGAATTTAAGGCATGTATTGAACAGAAAAACCTTACAGAGGTTAATCTTTTAGGTTCTAAATTCACATGGTATAGAAAACATTACAACATAAGTGTTGCTAGTAAACTAGATAGAACCTTCTCCAACTCACTTTCCCTTGACAAATGGGATAATATATCTAGTGTTACTTTTGCGAGAATTGCTTCCGATCATCACCCAATTCTCCTCTCATTTTCTTTTCATAAGAGAATCAAAAGGGCCCCTTTAAAATATAACAATGCTTGGTCCTCTAATCCTAAATGCATTAATGTTATTCAGAACACTTGGGAAAAGATTTTGGGCCAAACCGACTCCTTTTCTTGCCCGATGAAGCTTAAAATTTTAAAACAAACCCTCAAAAGCTGGTGAAAAAACAAATCTTTGCAAATAGACAAAAACATCAATATTATGGAAGCTGAACTGAATCAACTTCAAATTGATAATGCTTCTTCATTTTTTGATCAAAAACCACAACATGAAATAAACATCTCTTCCAAGATGATTTCCTTATTCAATCTCAAAGATAATCTCAAGAAACAAATTTTTAAAGCCAACTGGCTCAAGGATGGGGATAGAAACACCAAATTCTATAATGCTCTTCATGGGATCCAAAACGCCTATTGACCCCTGTCCTTCCTTAGAAAGAGAAATCAAATTATGGAAAATGATGAAGACATATCCAACTTCCTTATCTCTCACTTCCATGATATCTTCAATGGGGATAATATTGATAAAGATTTAAGACCTGAAATCATCCCCAATCTTGTTACAGAGAAAGACAAATTTATTCTTAATAGCATACCCTTCAACCATGAAATTAAATACATAGTTTACATCCTTAACCTAGATAGTGCTCCTGGACCCAATGGTTTTAATAATGGCTTCTATCAACAACATTGGGATATCTTACAGAAAGACGTTTACTGTTTGGTCAAAGCATTCTTCTCCAAAGGCATTCTTCCACACAGTCTGAATTCTCAATTCCTCGTACTTATTCCCAAATTTGAAAATGATGATGAGATTCAAAAAATCATACCTATTTCTCTCATCAACTCTTTATTTAAAATCATCACAAAACTAATCTCCAACAGAATGAAATCAATCTATAATAAAATAATCTCTTGGAATCAATTTGTCTTCATAAAAGGAAGATCTATACAAGACCGCATTTTACTTGCCTTTGAAACCACAAATCTTCTTAATAAAAAAAGTAGAGGTTGAAATGTAGCTATTAAGCTGGATATCACAAAAGCATTTGACACCATTGATTGGAACTTTATATTCAAAGTTATTTCACACTTCAGCTTTAATAATATTTTTATAAATTGAGTAAATGTCCTTTTCAACTCGGTTCACATTTCCATTCTTTTAAATAGTTCCCCTAGAGGTTACATTAAGTGAACCAAAGGTGTCAGGCAAGGGGACCCTCTCTCTGCAATTCTTTTTTCCATTGCGGAAGACTATTTGAGTAGGCTTATATCCCTAGAGGCTAATAAAAGTTTCCTTAAACCCATTGTAGCCTCTAGGAATATAAATTCACCCACACATCTTCTTTATGCTGATGACAGTATTCTTTTTACTCAGGGTGATAAAAGGAATATTATTAATCTTTAAAATATTTTTTCACATGACCAAGATACTTCTAGACAACACATTAACTGGAATAAATCCTCTATCTTTTTTAGAAAAGAGTTCCCCATGGACAGAAAAACTTACATTTCTAATATTCTAGGCATCAAAGTGGTCTCTTTTCCCTTTACGTACCTAGGACTGCCTATTTTATGGGGTAGGCCTAAGTCCATTCATTTCTCCCACATTGTGGATAATACCCTTCATCACCTATCCTCCTAGAAAGGTAAAATCCTCTCTATGGATGGAAGGATCTTTTTGGTCAAATCTACGATTGTTTCAAAACTAGTGTACTCTATGATGGTTTTTAAATGGCCTAAAAGTATTTTAAATCACATTAATACTGCTATCAAAAATGTTGTTTGGACTGGGAACATTTCAGAGAGAAAGATTGTGACCATCCCTTGGACCACTTGTTGCAAACCGATTGACAAAGGGGGGATTGGCATCAAGAACATTGCTAAATTCAACAAGTCTCTCCAAGACAGACTTACTTGGAACATCATTCATAATACCTCTACCTCTATGGATTTCATAATGGATCGCTTCCTGGAAAAACTCAAAAGCAATTACTCTTTTTCTCTAAAATCATATATTTGGCCCTACATCAAAATCTCTTTCTCTCTATCATGACCAATTCTTGATTGATGGCCAACAAGGAATCTAAACTAAAATTTTGTCTTGATAATTGGACCGGTGCACCCTTGATTTCTCTGTTAGAAAATAACTATGACCCTCCAAATCTCCAAGATACCATTTAATCTATGAATACATCTTCAAAAATTTCCCTTCCAGATAATATAGCCCAAATTGTTGACAATTATCACTACACTTCCACTTAGGATTTCATAGTTTGCGAGCCAGCTCATAATGGGGTTTTGAACTCCAAAACTTTTTATAAACAACATTTCAATAATGTTGATAGAAACTACACCTGGGTTTCTAACTTTAATAAATCCTGGATCAAACCTTCTAGACTTACTGTTATCTGGCGCATTGCTCATCATAAAATACCCACTGATAATTGTTTAAAAAAAGTCGGGATTTCCCTCAGTTCAAAATTTCGTATATGCAATCAGCATAGGGAAGACATTAACCACCTATTTCTCTCATGTGATACTGCTTTTTCAGTTTGGCACTATATTCTTGACATGTTTGATTGTAGGTGGATTTCTTTTGACAGCATTTACATGCAGATTCAAAGATGCACAGAGTGGTCTACCTCTAAGCAAGTCAAAAAACTCTGGCTCACAACAGTTGCAGAACTGCTTTACATCATCTGGTACGGCAAAAATGATTTGACTTTTCGTACTAATTCTTTCAACATCAATGCAGGGAAAAGGAAAATTTTAATGGCCATTCATGATGCTGCTTCAATCCAAAAAGACAATTTCATTTCTTCGGTCAGAGACATTGAAATTCTCAGGTGTGTCGGGGTCCGGGGGAAATATCCTCGCCCCCATTATACCATTGATGTTTTTTGGACCCCCCCCCCCTCCAGGTTGGATCAAAATAAATGTGGATGGCGCTTCCAAAGGCAACCTGGGACCAGCAGGTTGTGGAGATATTTTCAGAAATCACATGGACTAGGTTCTCGGATGTTTCTATGGATCATGCGGCCTCGCTACTTCTCTTGAAGCTGAGATGATGAGCATTATACATGCCATATCTTTTGCTAGAATGCATAATTGGAACAATGTTTGGATTGAGAGTGATTATACGACAATCATCCAAGAAATCTGGAATGGAACCACTCAGCTTGCTTGGCCTCTCACCTCCCGATGGATAGATTGCTTGATCTCTATGGTTGGCCTCAACTTCATCTCCACACATATTTATCGGGAAGCCAACCGCATTTCTGACTCACTTGCTAATATTGGTGTTAGCCACGAGATTCTTTGGATGGATGACCTCCCCTCTGATCTCATCCCCAGCTATGCTAGGGATGTCTGTAAAAACCCATACTTTAGACTTGTGTAATCCTGTCTTTCTCTCCCCTCTCTCTTCTTTCTATTAATAAAAGTTCCTTTTACCTCTAAATAAACATTATGTAATTATTTAAGTTAATAATGGTCATTTTGTCGATCTTTGGTACTTGAGTCAAAAATAAACTTCTTATAATTACAAGTTGTTAATGTGGTGAAATATCCATTATATCCAGAATTATATTCATTATGTAGATATCATATATATTATATATATCTAGTATATACATGAATATATAATATTACATAACATTTAGGGTAAGAAATGAAATGCACCGTTCATGGAGACGGTAAGCCGTACGTACGCATGAACGCTACTTTCAATTATATTTCATATTTAATGGAATGAAATTATAATTAAATAAAGTTATACTATAATTCCAGTATAATATAATGTATAATACCATTTACTCCATCCTTTATACATCCCACACATGGCATTAACGATTCAAATCACTTTGAGGGGGCTGTAGTCCGGACTTCCTAAAATAAAATTATCACGTTTACCCATAATGGAAATCATAAAGGTATGCCATAAATGAAAAATACAGAATCATATGGAAAACAAAAACATAATATATATCATATATAAAAATAGTGTCATCATAATTTCCACCATGAGAGGTGTTAAAAGAAGATTGAACATTCATCGTTTCGTGAGGCAGTAATTCGCCACCCACAGAAACAGTATGTTCTTTAACCATTAGACAAAGGTTTGTGTAAGTTTAAATAAAATACTTCTCATAAAAACATCCAAGTATATTGAGGATACTGGTGTTGTTAAAAAATAATGTAATAAATAGATTTTTGGGGTTGTAGAGGCAAAATAAAACAAAAGAACACAAGAGAAGACATTACCTTGAAATTGGGTAACTCTTTTTGATTTGATCCAAAGGCTTCCTTGGGAAGACTTCTGCCCAAATTGAGGCTTCTAGGAGTAATAGAGGGAAGTTGGGAGAGTATTTGGGCAGAGGTTGGCCGAGCCAAATTGCTTGACAGTGTGAATAAGGTGGTAAGGGTGGGGGCCTTTTATAAGAGGATAGGAGGGGTACTCTTGGAAGGTCATGAAATGTTACATTATTATAAATTTTTTTCAGATTTAAAAGGTCCCACAATGATATATTTACATGATAAGGTGATAATGGTTCTAAATATACCCATACAATTGGTTTTAGACAAGTTTAAGTCTTATATTTTACATTATCTTTTCATTTTATTTAAATCGTTAATTAATGAGGTAATCGCTACATGATCATGATGTCATAAAAAATTTAATTTATTTAATGTATAAAAATTATAAAAAAGAAACCATGATGTAGGAAATATTTTTAGATTTCCAATGAATATTTATATTCAAACATTTTACTTATATAACCCCATGTAATAATTGTTTTAGTAAAACAACACTTGTTTGTGACAATTTTATTTTTACTTTAAATAAAAAGTTATTAATGTCATTTTCTTACCCAAGTGGCTCCATGGGGTCCCCAAGTTGACCCATGGATTGTCTTGGTCGGACATGACTCATCCAATAATGGTAGTACAAGTGTAGAGTTATTTTCAAATTTTTATAATATCTTTTTTACCTTAAATTTCACTAATTACCTTTAATCGCGATTAATAAAACTTAAAAGTTACTATTCACTTAAAAATTATTTTAATCCCATTGGACCAAATTTTACATCCTAATGACAACCATGTATGTCAGATTTTTGAAATTCAATTCATAGAAGCGGTAAAGTTTCATTTAAACGAAAAATCAGTTTTCTAACTACCACTTAGTGGTTTCACTATTCATCAAAAATTGAAGTTTTTCAGAACAGTGCCAAAATTTCACCCTAAGCTATAATTGATATTCCGAATTCAAAAATGATGTCTATTTTAAAAAATTCCAAACATATATGTTGCATTAATTAATTTTATAATTAATTCCCGTTGTCACAACAAATAGCGTGTTTTTAAGAAACAATATATATCAAAAGATTGACAATTGTTTTTGTCCAATTTCAAAGTGAAATTAATTCTAGTGACCACCATTGGATAAAATGGTAAAAATATATTCTAATTATACTTTAAAACCACTCAATAGTATAATTTATCACTATAAATTATTTTTATTAAAAAATGTTGTTGTTAAGTATTTTTCACTATTCATAAAAAATTGGAAGTTCTCAAAAAATAACAAAAAATTCAACTTAGGACAATTTCGATATTCCGAATACAAAAATTAAGTCCATTTTGAAATATAAAATTTATATAATTTCAAAAAGTGTGTATTACTATTCATAATGGCTACTTTGATTGGTCGTGGTGTGTTAGAACTCGAGGTTGAATACAACACACGCTGCTCTATTATTCAAAGAGAAGCGTACCATGGAAGCATGGGGTGTTACATTCTCCCCTCCTTCAATAAATTGCGTCCTCGCAATTTGAAATTTTTCTTTGAATATAAAAGGTTGAAAATAGAAAATACCTTTCTGGAAAACCCACATCGAAAATAAGGTTAATAAAAATATAACTTTAAAAGAAAGAAAGGGAATTACTAAGGTCACCCGAGATAGCCAATATGAGGATTCTATGAAAACATGGATATGGAGGAAAAACAAACCATCATGGTCTGATGGAGAGTTGTATAAAACGGGATTAGGAGAAAGTTTAACGACAAGAAAATCACAAACTTCTGATTGGTTAAACGATCATTGATTCCCCAGTAGGAAAAGTTAACCGACAACTTTTTTGTTTTAAGTTACCTTTCATAAAGTTTATGAATTTATTTAGGAGATTTACTAAGAATGTAAGGAAATATACATACTTGTCTTGTATACTTTCATTCTTTTATAAATTTTTACCACAAACCCATCTTTCACTCAAAAATATTATATTTATCCTAATCGTACAAGGTTCCAAATATTAAAACATACCATTTAGATTAGGAAAACTATTTTTTAATAACCAGGGACTTCCTGTAGGCTAGTGGTAGGTAATAAAGGCTTGTCTCACTATGGTTGTGGGTTCGATTCCTACAGCTTTGTCCGACGCGACGGGTTATCCCCCAACCTGCAGGTTGCCCTTTTCCTAAAACTATAGTATTATACTATTCCAAAAATAATCATCAAAAATGTTTTAACATTAAACAATACTATCCAAAGTTCAACTTAATCCATTCCATCCTTTATAGTTATCCAAAATACATCTGTCCAGACTTTCTTTAAATGGTCTCCAAATTACAAAATCAATTGTAACATCAGATTCCCCAAATAAAGTAAAGTTTCTCTTATTGTGACATAAAAAAATATGATTACCTTCATCATATAAAAATCTTAATGAAAACAACAAGTATTACAGTACAATCCTTATATATATCACATTATTCTTATAACCAGAATATTATCCTTGAGTCCAAAAGCACCAGTACATTAATTATTCCACTTCAACTGTAGTAACATCATTAGATTTTCCTTGATCCCTTGTCCTTTTTTGAGGTATGTTTCCCTGACGCTTAGGACATTCATTTTCATAATACCCCATTTCCCTACAATTGTAGCATTCAACATTGATATCCTCTTTCTTTCCCTTACAATCACGAGCTTGGTGACCTTTTTCTCCACATTTATAACAAACTCCCATTCCTTTTAGGCATGTACCAGGGTGATTCTTCCCATAATTATCGCATAATGGAAAATCCTTCATTCCCTTTTTCCCTTTATCTGTCTCTTGTTCCACCGTTCTCTTCTTCTCTTGCTTTACTTTATTGTCATAAGATTTAGAGAATTCATTTTCTATCTTGATAGCACATGAGACAATATCTTCGTATTCCGAGAAGGTTTGTGAGACTAATCCTTGATGGAGAAATGGTTTTAACCCATAAAAGATACGATCAATCTTACTTCATGGTTTACGTATATAATCTGATGAATGCCTCGCTAACCTTGTATAGTTAGCCTGATACTTTGCGACATTATCATCCTCCTTTTTTCTTAGACTCAGAAATTGCCTTTCCATATCTACTCGATGGTCACGATGAAAGTATTTTTCTAAGAAAAGCTCTTTTAACCCTCTCCATTCCATACTTGATACTTCTTAATCTTCCTTTGTGTTTTGAGTCAGCGACCACCATTGATCGGCATCTCTAGTAAGGCGGTAAACTTCCATGACAACCTTCTCCTTTTCACTACTCCCCAAGGCGTGGAATATTTTCTCTACGGAGTTTATCCATTGCTTAGCTACTAATGGATTTGTACCCCCATTAAATGTTGGTGGTTGTTTCCTCATTAAATGATCTAACATTGATCCTCCACGTTGCGGATCAGGGTGCTCCATACGAGTAAAGTTATTATTCATAACCTGAGAGAGTTGTCCCAGTATGGTGATAAGTTTTTCAGCACCAATTGTATCTACATCTCCACAATAATTATCTTGAGTAGGAGGGAAATCCCTACATAGAGTGCGTGCATTGATACGGTTTCCATTCCTCCCACTAGGCGCCATTTCTAAACAATGGAATAAACTAGATTAGTTTATGAATCAAAATAAATAATTCTATACTTGTAAAACACTTAACCTAAATTGAACTATAATCATAAAAATGTTTTCTTTGAGGAAGTATATACTCATAAACCCTTCATAATGGTTTGTAAGGAAAATGATAATTATCCTATGTATATCCCCCGGGAGTGTAGTAACCAAGAGTGCAGCAAGGCCTGTTGTCGTGCACCAGTTCCCATTCGAGTCTAGATCAAAGTGGTGTTTTCAGGTTTTACCCCTAGGTACATCTTTTCCAGAGCTGCCTCAACCTTCTCGTATCCAGACAGGGATTTATTACTCGAAAAACTCACAAAATATCTATAATACCAAAATTCTAGGAAGTTATTCTATACTAATCCTCAAACTCTATCTTAGGGCTATGTGCTCTAATCAGAGTTTATCTAAATCTAGCTTCTAAGGTTAGTACTAAACTGCATCTGATACCAACTGTAACGCCCCGACCCCAGTTACCCAGAGTCGGTGCATTATTGTGTAACATTGGCATGATCACAAAAGATCAAGTCTCGAAAGACCGATTAGTTTAGTAGCATTGGAAACACTAGATACATTCATAAGTCTTACATTACATCATAAAGTAAAACAAAACTACTACAACATATTGTCTTCATATCCCCTCATACTATCCCTGCAGGTCATTCATAATATTCTTCTTTACATCCTTGAAAAATTAAAACATTGGAAGGGGTGAGCTCAGATGCTCAGTAAGGATAATAATATAGCGGAATCTTTCATAAATAAACATAAACATTTAAGGCAATGTATAACTAAAACAAAATACTTTTAAACTTGAACTTCACCATAATATGGAAAAATTAAAATGAGATAACTCCATTTACTTATTCACATGGATATTCTACTGGTCGAATAATCACATGCAATATCAATAGCCACTTTCATTATGATGGAATTCATAATTCCAGACTATCATAACCACGTAGCCAAGGCCTCGTGCCAAGACTACAAATAAGATTTTGTCAAGGCATCATGCCAAGACACTAGTTTGTATCATGAGACCTACCGATTCAATTTTTTTAGAAGATACTTACGTTTAAAATTTCTCAAATATACTCCAGTGTTTTTCTGAAAACATTATGCAAGCTTCTGAAAACAAAATAACTAATTCTGAGACTGCTCGACTTATTACATGCCATGATGGGTCCACGCCCAATCCATTCTTGTCTACCACACTCGAGAGTCAGGTTTTCTGAAAACATTTTTAATCTTGCATTAAATACGTATACATTTTCACTTGATTTTCATATATTTTTTAGAAATCTCTCTCTCTTTTTTTTAAATAATTTAAAAAAAGATATGGCTTGTAGAGGAAGCCGAAACTCAAATAATGGTCAGGGCAGTGGAGAAGTAGTTGTCGCCGCATACGTACGACCAAAAAAACATTCCCATTTGTCATTTAGTAAAACACTTCGTATAAAAAAATATTCCTTTTGAATAAATGTAAAATTCAAAGGGGTTTATACACCGTATAAAAAAAATTTGTGTATAAAACAAAATATGCCTCAATGAATAGAGATTGAGACAAAGTCCCTTAAAAAGTTCATTTTTTAAAGAAAATAGATATATTATTTGTATTCACTATAAGTACACATAAATAAAGTAAAAATAAAAGATAGGGCATAATAATATCATGACATAATTTGAAAGTAGGAGATTAACCTAAAGAACGGAAATTGGGTTAAGAAGTTTCCTTACCTCGTGTCCGACTTGGCTCGATCGTTCTTTAACCTCCTGAATAATAAAATAGAGTTAATTTCTACTTTCTTAAGAACCTTTTTCATGTTCATTATTCCTTTTATATTACTTATTACCATGTTATGAACATTATTTAATTATTTAAGTTAATAAAGGTCATTTTGTCGATCTTTGGTACTTGAGTCAAAAATAAACTTCTTATAATTACAACTTTTTCATGTGGTGAAATATACATTATATATAGAATTATATTCATGATTTATATATCATATATATCATATATATCCAGTATATACATGCATTTATAATATTACATAACATTTAGAGGTAAGAAATGAAATGCACCGTTCATGGAGACGGTAACCGTACGTACGCATGAACGCTACTTTCAATTCTATTTCATATTTAATGGAATGAAATTATAATTATATAAAGGTATAATATAATTCCAGTATAATATAATGTATAATACCATTTACCCCATCCTTTATACATCCCACATATGGAATTAACGATTCAAATCACTTTGAGGGGGCGGTAGTCCGCACTTCCTAAAATGAAATTATCGCGTTTACCCATAATGGAAATCATAAAGGTATTCCATAAATGAAAAATACAGAATCATAAGGAAAACAGAAACATAATATATATCATATATAAAAATAGTGTCATCATAATGGCCACCGTGAGAGGTGTTAAAAGAAGATTGAACAATCATCGTTTCGTGAGGCAGTAATTCGCCACCCACAGAAACAGTATGTTCTTTAACCATTAGACGAAGGTGTGTGTAAGTGTAAATAAAATCCTTCTCATAAAAACATCCAAGTATATTTATTCTACTATTTTTGTTATAAAATAAAGTAATAAAAAGATTTTAGGGGTTTGGAGAAGCAAAATAAAACAAAAGAACACAAGAGAAGACATTACCTTGAAATCGGGTAACTTATTTTGATTTGAGCCAAAGGCTTCCTTGGGAAGACTTTTTCCCAAAGTGAGGCTTCTAGGAGTAAGAGAGGGAAGTTGGGAGAGTATTTGGGCAGAGTTTGGCAGAGCCAAATGGCTTGAAGATGTGAATAAAGTGGTAGAGGTGGGGGCCTTTTATAATAGGAGAGGAGGGGCACTCTTGGAAGGTCATGAAATGTTACATTATTATGAAGTGATTTTCGGATTTCAAAGGTCCTACAATGATATATTTAGAGGATAAGGTGATAAGGGTTAGAAATATTCCCATACAATAGGTTTTAGACAAGTTTAAGTCTTATATTTTACATTATCTTTTCATTTTATTTAATTCGTTAATTAATGAGGTAATCGCTGCATCATCATGGTGTCATAAAGAATTTAATTTATATAATGTCTAAAAATTATAAAAAAATACCATGATGTATGAAATCCTTTTATATTTCCAATTATTATTTATAGTCAAAAAATTTAACTTACATAACCCCATTTAATAATTGTTTTAGTAAAACAACACATGTTTGTGACAATTTTTTTTACTTTAAATAAAAAGTTTTTAATGTCATTTTCTTACCCAAGTGGCTCCATGGGGCCCCCAAGATGACCCATGGATTGTCTTGGTCGGCCATGACTCATCAAATAATGGTAGGGCAAGTGTAAAGGTATTTTCATATTTTTATAATATCATTTTTACCTTAAATTTCACTAATAACCTTTAATCGCGATTAATAAAACTTAAAAGTTACTATTCACCAAAAAATTATTTTAATCCCATTGAACTGAATTTTACATCCTAATGACAACCATGTATGTCAGATTTTTGAAATTCAATTCATATAAGCGGTAAAGTTTCATTTAAACGAAAAATCAATTTTTTTAACTACCACTTAGTTGTTTCACTATTCATCAAAAATTGAAGCTTTTTAGAACAATGCCAAAATTTCACCCTAAGGTATAATTGATATTCCAAATTCAAAAATGATGCCTATTTTAAAAAATTCCAAACATATATGTTTCATTAATTAATTTTATAATTAATTTCTACTGTTACAACAAATAGCGTGTTTTTAAGAAAATATATATATCAAAAGATTGACAATTGTTTATGTCCAATTTCAAAGAGAAATTAATTATAATGACCACCATTGGATAAAATGGTAAAAATATATTATAATTATACTTTAAAACCACTAAATAGTATAATTTATCACTATAAATTATTTTGATTAAAAAAAGTTGTTCTTAAGTATTTTTCACTATTCAGAAAAAATTGAAAGTTCTCAAAAAATTACAAAAAATTCAACTTAGGATAATTTCGATATTCCGAATACAAAAATGAAGTTCATTTTGAAATATAAAATTTATATAATTTCAAAAAGTGGGTATTACTATTCCTAATGGCTACTTTTATTGGTCGCGGTGTGTTATAACTCGAGGTTGCGTGCAACACACGTTGCTCTATTATTCAAAGAGAAGCGTACCATGGAAGCCTGGGGTGTTACAGAAATTAGTTATAATGAAGAATATTGCATTAATAGATGAAATATTGATATTATTTGAATTGATAAAAAATTATAATATCATTTAACATTAATAATTATTTTATCTAAAAGATATTTTTTAACGAAAAAGAAATATTTTGACTATTCATGAAAAATTTGAAATTTTCAGAAAAATCCCAAAAAAATCACCCTATGATAATTTTGAAATTTTGAATAAAAAATGATTTTTATTTAATTAAATTAAAATAATTAATGTGTCTAAAATTAATTTAATTATTTATCTCAAAAAGATATTAAAAGTAGTTTTTTGGGAAAATAGAATTTTTAAACATATAAGAACATTAGCAAAAATTATATCATTCATTATAAATATGTGTTATTTATTTAAATCCTATATAAAAAGTATTTTAAAATTTTTATCAGTTTTTATTTTACTATGTTTAAGGGATAGGTTATAATTATATTGATTAAATATTTATAATAATAAAATGATGTTTTGTGTAATGTATGAAATGCTGAATTTGTGTGTAACACATGCAAAAAAAGTGGTTGCATGTAATGCCTGAAAAATCATTGTTTAGTGTAAGGATGGACACACCATTGTTTGGTACAGAACAATCCATGTTTTTTTTGTGTGTAGTGAAAACCATGATGGTGTTGTGTGTACCACAATCCATATTGGTGATTCTTGTAGCACAAACCAAGTCAGTATCCCATATAGTGAAAGACAAGTTGGTTTTATGCAAATAGATTATTTGAAATGGTGTTTTAATATATATATATATATATATATTACAATTTTCAATGTCACGTGAAATGGATAATATTAGTAAGATAAATTAAATTGAAACAAATTATTCACAAAATCTTGTGTTGTTACGTGACCTGGTTACACTTATAACTTGTAAATATCTATTTTTGTGGGCCCACATCTGTTATCCAAGAACATGATTAACCAGGGTTTCTATTCGATGTAGTTGTCTTAATACTGCAATCTCAACAAAACAAAAAGTCTGGGACATCCACCGGGGATCCCGTGATGGTTATACCCATTATTGAGGATCCCACAACTATTGTGGATTTGGTATTGGTTCATGGTGGTTTTGAAATGGTGACTATAGGTGATGCCACTTCTAGGGAGGATCTCTAAACTAGAGGAAAAAAGAATGCTAAAAATGAAAGAGAAATGATGGTCACCCCCTTTTCATATGAGCATGCCCCCCCCCAGAAAAGAATCTAGTGGATGTTCATGTCGTTGAACTTATGGCCATCTTCCATGATTATAGACCTACAGACCCTGAGGAGATGGATAAATATGATCCTGACATAGCCAAGGACAGTTGTATGACATGACATAGGGTGTGGAAGTATATCATGTACTTTATTTATATCCATAACAAAGAATTGATGAGTGGTATGGAGTCACTCCTCGCCTGGATGCATTTTTCGTATACCAGTTTTGTGGATGTCTTCCACCTTCTTCTGATGATTTGTGACTACCTTGTTTGGAAGGTGTGAGACAAAACTCATAATTTAGATGTATTCTAGTTCCAAATGATTTCTATGAACATATAGATGTTCCATGAAGCTGAGTGGGAAATCAATCTCTATGATGAGCGAAAAAACAAGTGTTCAACATTCATCACCAACCTGTTGAAACAGATCAACTGATTGAAGTCCTCGATGATGTAAGCCCATGAGTAACTAGAAAAAAAGGGAAATCAGGTGGATGATATCAATTCTAAATGGTATCAAATTTATATCAAATCCAATGAGCTTCACTATGTGGTTGTCGATTTGGTGAGTGGGATAATGAACCAATAGAAGACTCTAGAGGACACATGCTAGAAAATGGCCATGTTAAAGCACTCCATTGAGGGGGTACAACCATAAGATATGCATTTTTTCTGTACATATGATACATATTTCATTTCCTAATTATATTTTTATAATTTATGTATGGACACATTTATTACATTCTTTAATTTATACACTTTGATTTTATTTGTGAAGAAACTAATGATTACCACCCACGATCACGTGGTTCATAAACAATGTGATAATAAATGGAATAAACATTATTGTTCATCTTGTTTGATAGTGGAATCCAATTATCAAATCATAGGGTTCTTCTACTTTCGACTGACCTCCCTGATATTTTGACTTATGTGAGGTTGTGACGGGATTATAGTGCTCATACTGTAGCTAACATTCCATTCCCAATTCACTCAAGTGAACTAGTGGCATAACATTAGGGGTTATAGAGTCAATTTAAACAATAGTGGAATGAATAGTGTGAATTACAATACCCAAAATTCTGAACATAAGGATGATGTCATGCAGATTCTAGATAACTACTGATCATATTTGAGACACATAATCTATATCTCTAGCCTGAAATGGGGACAAAATAAATGAGGTCCAATCACTAACTATATTCGAGACATGGTACCAAACCCAAAATGATCTCCAATGTCTTCTAGGTTTTTGGCCCAGAATGTTATGTTATCCAATGCAGCATAACCAAACCATTATGGTGTCTGATTTGACATAAAAGTGGATTTGGATCCAAATAAGGGGAACTAAAACCACAGACATTGAGTGGTGGAATGTTAAAATGGATTCAATCATTCTTGGAATTTTGTCACTATGGCTAGGATCATGTTTATGTAAGTACATTAGTATAAAAAATGGTTAAACCAACCTCCCATGAGAGTTTCTTCTCTAATGTAGAGTGATTGGGAAAATACATACTATGTGGTGGATGAACATCACATGGGGAGAGGACCTCTAAAGTGAGTGTCTATGATACTTTGTAGTTTTAAGTCATGAAATTGAGAACAATACATAGTATAGTTTATTTTCATGTTATTGAGATATACTAATGTTTAACATCATGTGATAAGGATGTTTCCACACAGTTAAGATCATACTACCTAGACTTAGGAATATAATTTAATTTCATGGTTCATGGACCATGATGTCTATTCCTATAGTGTTTTCATGGTATATAGATGTGAATGACAGAATGGAGGATTGTGCACCATAAAAATACCATATAATAGATAGAAAGGATATATATGCAAAATAGTAAGGGAAAAAGATAGACATGAATGAAGGCCAATGATACCTAATGTAACACCACATATCCGTATATGGATCCTAATTTAATGTCATACAGTCTGAATGGTAGGGTTTTTGGAAATTCCTAATATCAAAGTGTCTAGGTTTCACTATGTATTATGTAAAATGGGTAATCGATCCATACACAGTTCTTAATGGGTGGAAGGATGGATGTCCATTTACAAGTGTGTTGCCCACTCAAGTGAGAATACCACAGTATTCTTCTATTTTTCATGGTTCATCTTGGATGATCATGTTGTAGTTTAAGGGGGTGTGACAGGACTGAACAATGCATTTTAATGTCATACAGTAAGGACACCACATTTTAACATCATGTGGGATGAGGATGCACAGTTTAAGGTCTTGTTTCTTGGATGAAGGAGTTCATAGTGTGAGGTCGTAGAACTCAAACCATATGGTAGCACAACTTATCTATGTGGGTATAACACTACGGTGACATTGAATCCCTCATGAGATATTCTTGGTGTGGGAAACAAGGACTGATGTTAAGCTTCCCTTTCATGTGGGAGAACTCAATGGAAAAGAAATTTTAGGTGGGATAATCCCAACCCGGCTTGCATTCCCACACGATGCACATGGATTCATAGAGGGAAAACAATAAGCATTTTAGAGATTTCCATGAAAATAAAAAAGCGGAAAGGATATAAATTGATATTTGAAAGTCTGGACTATGAAAAATAGATTATGATGGGTAGTTCCACTGCTAACCATGTCCAAAGCAATGGGTCTACCACTACACTATTTGAGGACAAGGTAGAAAATTGTGGAATCAATAGCTAACCATATTTAAAAAATGGGATTTTACAGTTGTTTTTGGATATCATTTAAGGCGTTGTCCTGAGATGGGAGTTGAGCCAAAGCGACAAAATACCATTATTATTATGGTTCATTCCAAAAGTCAAAGGTAGTAGAAACTTAAACCCAAAAAGTATCAATGGGTGGAGACAGGTCGAGGATATATCCTAATGAAACTCAACAATTTTAGTATCATGACTCAGTGAATTTGGGAATGCCAGTGGTAAGACCCAAATTTACCCAAGATAAAATACCCTAGTATTGAAAATAGCTTATGGTCTTGTCTATTAGACCATGATTCACTGTTCAATGTCTGGTACATGAGACATAATCATGTAGTTTAATATCATTCGATAAGGATGAAATTATCACACAGTTTACTATCATGAGACTAGGACTTGATCATCCTAACGGAAAATTGTGTGTTGTGGAAAAAAAACTATCATGAATGAAGAAAAAATATATCCACCCCACACATTCTCGAGGGGGGAATGAAATTAAAGGAAGAAAGGGTTTATGCTTCTGTGGTAGGTCCTGAGGATAAATTGTTCTGACATTGCAATGTATCCCATAATATTTATAATCAAGCCAAATGTAGTTCTTGAAGATAGAGTGATGAGTGGCTAGTGCCAATAGGGGTCATATCCTATCATTTATGAAAATCACGGTTGTTACATTGTTTACTATCATGCAAACTAGGAAACCGAAAATCCTATTTTAATTTCGTAGATCATCGATCATGTAGAGGGAAGATGTGTGGTTTAGAGCAATGAGGCAACATGATGTGAATGAGGATCAAGGATATCCCCACGACACCACACATTCCCATATGATAACTATTCCATTATGCCAAAGGGGTGAGTTTGTGGTTGGTAATGGTGAAAATATGTCCTACTATCTCTAAATATCACGGATCAATAAGAATAAATCCATACATAGTCCTTGAGGATGGCATGACAGATAGCATGGGCCAATGGTCAATGTCTTCACTGATGAAGACATCGTATCATTGTGTAGTTTTCCATTTTACTGGTCAAATATAGAATTCATAATTTAAAATCATATTACATGAATGAGTGATATTAATCTATTTTCAGTCATGAAACATGTATTCTAGGGATATTATTTTATGGTTATAGATATCGAAACATAGGATGAGTATTCTAAAATGTAAATGTGTAGTGTAACACCATCATGTAACCTGGCATGAATGGGGAAAAAGAAGATCCACACCACATCCAACATTCCTTAAGGAAGACACATTCATAGTTTGAACTCATAAGATTTGGTCTTGAATTCACAGTTGTATGTAATTTTTATGGGGCATAATATCTTAGATTAAGTTCATAGAGTTTTGACTATATAATGTTGTAATTATTCCATAAGGGTACAAACACTACCATGACACTAAACCCATGTGAGTCCTTCTTGGTGTGGGAAATAAGTGGTGAAGAGGATTTTCACAACACATGGGAACACATGGTGGGGACATATGGAAGTCCAGATAAAGATTTACCAACAATTTTAATCTTCTTCATCAATATGTAAATGTGAATAGAGGGGTAACATCGAGGGTATTAATGTTCTGTCATGAAATATGGATGAGTAATGTGATGTGGATCAGAACATCATTTATTAGGGACACAATTAGGGTGGTGAAAAGAGAGGGGATAACCACTATCCTTTCCCAAAATATAACATCCATATTATGTAACTTGAGATGGGAATATACATATAAATGTTGGACACTAACCAAATTTGAAACATGGGACTTGTCTCAAAAGTTTGTTCAAAATATTATTGGACCTCATCCTAGCATGGTATGTGAGCCACATGGCCAATCATCATGCCATTAGGGGGTTCCATTAGATGTGAAAAATGGTGGAGACCTAAAAAATGGGTCACATGAAACGTGGAAATGTAGTGAGATAATGTTCATGTTGACCCAACACTCTAGGCCCTACATGTAACGTCCTGGTTCTGGAAGCCACCCAGAGGTGCCCTGTACCCGGTTTCTCACATGGCCTCAAGCGCATTTCCTTGAATGTCGGAGGCTTCTGACTAGCATTGTGGACCTTGGGTGTGATTGTGGGGAAACTATTCCCTCCTTGGAAGAGTAACACAATAGAAGAAAACAAATATACAATAGCTGAAGCAATAGTAAGGCCAAACAATAAAAAATAGCAGTAGACTGAATGAATAATCATCTAGAGCACATATACAAAAAATTATGCATGATACATATATATAGGAAAGCATCCAAAAAAATCACAATGCTGGAATAAAAAATAGTAATAAACCCAAGTACAAATGAAAATAGCTAAATAGCTCCTCCTCATCGCAATCCTCAGCTTGGTCCCATGCTCACCAGCTCCACAGTAATCAGGTACCTGAAGTATAATGGAACTTGCCCATATCTATACCTGTAGCAATATAATCTATTTGGGCCTAAAACCATGGCCCAAATATGATGTGATACAAAATACAAGTAGGAAACCACCAAAATATTTGTGCCTAAAATTCAGTGAATATATGGTAGGTAATGAGTAAAGGAAGCAGTAAAGAAGGAAGTACTTAGCAGTAACCAATCCAAATATTCAATGAATTTTGTTCATATATCAAACAACAGCTAATGAAAGTAGGTAAACACAAACAGGTAAACCTCTGGGAAGTACTCACTGCCTAACCCCTCTGGTCCTACCTCGTAGCACAAGCAAACAGCTAAACAGAAAGGTAACCCTATGGGAAATACTCATGAGATATCCTCTCTGGTCAAACCTAGCAGCACAAGTAAACAACTAAACACAAAATTTAACCCTCTATGAAGTACTCATGAACATATCCCCTATTGTACAACCTAGCTGCACAAGAAACCCTTTTGGAAGCACACGCAGTCTGAACCCTCTGGTTCAGCTCTAGAATAGACTCTCTGAGGAAGCACTCATCGTTAATTCCTCCTATAGTCTCGCATCGGTAACTAAAGGAACTATAGGGAATAACTTACATCACATTACCCCTATGGAGCATGTTGAGAAACTACAGACACTTTGAGGAAGTACTTACATCAATTCTCCATGTGTTCTCGCATCGTAAAAGTAAACAAACTCTCTAGAGAAGACCTTATGTCCATTCTCCCAATGGTCAATTACACCAGGTTCTCATGGACCTGTGTAAGTCAAGCAAGCATAGTAACATGTATCGGTAAAATTAACCCTTAACAACTACTTGGCTATAAATATACATCATAACATCATGGCAGATGAACAATCACTCCATACTAACAACAATAGGCATGGTAAGTAAATGGACGAACATGAAAACAAGACCAAATGGGAAAAACATGCAATCATGCGGGGGAAAACACTTCCAAATAATAGTAATTTACCCTATTTTCATTCAACTAACCTCTATTAAATCATACAAGAATAGAAGGCAATCAACAGGGCTAAAATAGTAAACATGCAATACCTCGTTCAAGGGTATTGGAACATGTGCACCTATAACACATAGACTTTCAACGGAAAGACACAAACCACCTACCTCGGTGTTGTAGGATCGATATATGTCAACCATAAGACTTGAATTGACCAAGAACATCATATATCTACAAAAAAATCTAAAACATTCAACCTTAGATAACTCTTAAAAGAGTAAGAATCCGGAAACGAAACTCTAGAAGAAGTAAGAGCTTAATGAGGTGATTCGAACACAGTCTACGGTGGTCAATTCGGATAACAGACACTCGATCAGGAGATGAAAGGAAGATCAGCACCGTTATCTCACTCTTGAACAAACCAAACCTAGTAGGAGGTGGTTCTGTCCATCAGACGCGACCTTGGTGTGTTTAATGAAAAAAATAAAGTACATGGTGTGTTCTTTATAAGTACATGGTGTGTACTTTCCTTCACCGGACCCCACATTAGGCGATCTCCAGGTCACCAAACCTAGTTGTCTACATGGTCTCTATATGGCCAGCACCCGTCTACCTATGGCAACCGAGTACATGACATGTAGTAATAAAGTACACGGCATGTAGTTAAGAAATTTCCAGAAAAACCAATTTTTCTTAAAAACACCAGAAAAAGGAAAACATACCTGAAAAGATGATCCAGGTTCTTACTAAATTTCCCAGTTAACTAAATTTGTCCTTGAATTTCCTTAGCAAGGCAGCATAGAAGAATAATTTTCAAACAGCTCTAGCCACTGTGATTGTACATTAGCCTCCATCTCCTAGGTCTCGTCATGTACCCACCCATGCTGCCATAACACTCATACTAGATGGACATACCAACCACAGAGAACCTTCATATTGTGATCAACAATCCGAATAGGTTGCTCCTCAAATGAGGTGTCCACCACTAACTCAACCTCCTTAGGATGAAAAACATGAGACAGTTATGAGAAGTAATGTCGGAGCTAAGATATGTGGAAGACGTCGTGCATAGACCAATACCTCTAAGGTAACTACAACTGATAGGCGACTGGCCCCACTCTCTAAAACACATCAAACAACCCGATGTACCTCTATGAAGTCTCACCCTATCTCATAATACTCATGTGCCCCAACCTCAGTGTGACATAAAAAAAAACATCATCCCCGATCTCAAACTCTAGAGGTCGTCTTCGCTGATCTTCATAAGACTTCTGTCGAGACTATGTTGTAGTATTCCTCTTCTGAATCAACTCTATCTGCTTTGTGGTCTTGTGGACGAGAAGCGGTCCCAGCATAGCTACCTCTCCTACCTCCAACCAACATAAGAGTGATCGGTATGGCATACTGTACAAAGCCACATAATGTGCCATCAGAATAGTTGCTTGAAAACTATTATTGTAGGAAAACTCCACAAGAAGTATGTACTTCTCCCAAGAACCTCCAAAATCAAAGATGCATGCTCTAAGCATGTCCTCAATCACCTGAATCATAGGCTTGGATAGGCCATCTGTCTAGGGATGGTAAGGTATACTCAAAATCACTTGTGTACTTAAAACCCTCTGAAGCCCTTGACAGACCCGAGAAGTAAAACAGGTGTCCCTATCTGAGACAATAGTGTGTGGAACTCCATTCAAACATACAATATCTTGGATGTACAACTATCTCAGCTCATCAACACTGAATGTATCCTTGATTGGAAAGAAGTGAGAAACTTTCGTGAGTCTGTCAATGACAACCCAAACTGCATTGTTCCCTAGAGGCGACATCGACAAACCTGTCATAAAGTCCATTGCGACATCATTCCATTTCCACTTAGGAATGGGTAAATGCTGTAAAAGCCCTGGTGGTTGCTGATTCTCCACCTTCACCAGCTAATATGTGGGATACCTCATGACAAACCCCACCATATCTCTCTTCATACCTGGCCACCAATACCGATAGTGTAGATCACAAAACATATTTGTGACACCAGGATGAACTTCCCAAACCGAGGAATGAAATTCCTGCACCAGCTTCTCGTGTAGGTCTTCTGGCACCCATACGAGCCCCCAGAAATGAAATACCTCCTCATCGCCTATGGTCCATCTAGTAATAGGGTCCTCTCCTGACAGACTTTCCCATTGGACTAGGCCTTCAGAAACTGATTGATGCCTCATTCGCACTCGATCAAGAAGAGTAGAGGTAACAACTACAGAAGAAAGAAATGTCTTCCCATATCGGTTGTTCACCTCCAAATGCATCTTAGAGAACAAATATATAAGGTGTCACTCACTGCTGGCCTCATGAACTGCTTATATTTGAGTCCTCCTGCTCAGCGCATCAGCCACTATGTTGCCTTTTTAAGGCATGTAGGCGTGTTCAAAGTCAAAATACTGATGTTACTCAATCCACCTTCTCCATCTCAAATTTAGGTCATGCTAAGTGAAGGTGTAATTAAGACTTTTGTGGTTGGGGAAAACCACAAAACGCTCTCCCTGAAAATAATGTCTCCAACAGTGTAAGGTATGAACATCTGTAGCCAACTCAAGATCATGAGTCGGGTAATTTCTCTCATGTGGCATCAACTGCTGAGACTCGTACGCAACAAATCCTTCCCCTTTCATAATAACTACTCCATATATGATACCTTATGCATCACATTATATAGTATAGCTCTTTTATGGCTCTGGAAATACTAGTATTGGTGTTGTAGTCAACCTCCCTTTCAGATCCTAAAAGGATGACTCAGAAGAATATAACCACAAGAAATTTGTACCCTTCTTAGTCATACCTGTCTATAGCACTACTATGTTTGAAATTTCCTATATGAAATGTTTATAGTATAAATAAATCCCTAGAAAACTCCACACCTCAAAGTCATTCTTCAGCTGCTCCCAGGAAACACCTGCACTCACTTTCTCTAGGTCTACTGGTACTCCTGTCTCTGAGATAACATGACCCAAGAACTGAATCTGCTCCATCCAAAAGTGGCATTTGGAGAGATTAGCATATAAATGATGCTCTCATAGTGTACTCAAAACTATCTCATGATGGGTAGCATGGTCATGTCGAGTGTGAGAGTACACCAAGATGTGTTCCTCGAAGACCACCATGAAGGAATCCATGTATGGATGGAACACTCAGTTCATCAGTGCCATAAAACAACAAGAGAATTCATGAGATTGAATGGCATAACTACGTACTTGTATAGACCATACCTACTCTGAAAGTCTATAAGGGGTATATTAGATGGTATAACACACAACTGATGGTAATCGGATCTCAAGTTAATCTTTGAGAACACCTAGGTTCCTCGAAGATGATCAAAGAGATCATCAATCCTTATCATGGGATATCAGTTATTGAATATCAACTGATTAAACCTTTGATAATCCACACAATGTTGGAGGGTACCATCTTCCTTCTACGCAAACAGAACAGGAAAACCCCAAGGAGAAGTGCTGGGTTAGATGAATCTATTTGCCTGTAACTCCTCCCGCTATTTCTTGAGCTC
This sequence comes from Viscum album, assembly GCA_963277665.1. Lineage (NCBI taxonomy): Eukaryota > Viridiplantae > Streptophyta > Magnoliopsida > Santalales > Viscaceae > Viscum > Viscum album. Next base: position 853,276,717 of record OY728159.1, read on the forward strand.
CTTTAACATTGGTGTAGTCATCCTATAAGAAGGAATGGACACCGGTTCCGCTCTTGTCACAAGATCAATAAAAAATTCTACCTCTCGCTCTAGAAGAAAACCTGAAATGTCCTCTGGAAATATGTCCCTAAAACGATCCAGTACTGGAGGAAAGTTCATCTGTGAAGTCCATTGGTCATCCAGATATAGATTATAAATATGGGTGGTAACTTCTCCCAACACAAGATGATCGGGTCCTGCTTTGCTCATCTGGATATCCCATTCGCCCTTATTAAGAAACGATATTCTCTCTCGTGAAGTGAAACTCACCCTACGACAATAACAACTGACAACTTCATGGAAGGGAACCAACCAATCCATTCTGAGAATGACATCATATCCTATCATCTCTAGGTAATAGAGGTCCCAAAGAAGTGACACCCACCAACCTCTAGAGGGAACTCCTTACACTGACGTACACTAGTCTTTCTTTTCCCCAATAGAGTGTCTAATGTTAAGACATCAGCAGATGTAAAGATACAGAACCTGATGCATTCCATAATAGAAACTGATATGAAGACATGTAAATCCCCCATATCTAAAAGGGAATAAGCTAAATCTAAGGCAACTAAGATCGTACCTCAAACTATATAGGGTATGGGACCCTTCTCCTAATGGGTCTACTCCACTGCAAAAGTCTGTCATGTATCGCAACCCAGTGACCCTGCCTGACCACTCTGAGCTAATCCACCCTGTTGTCTTTGAATTCCTAGAGACTGTCTGCCACAGCCACGACCTCCACCTTGTCCTGAACAGCAAGAATAACTCTAGTTCCTAGACTGATGGGAAACTGGGGGCGCTTCTCCTGAACGTGGAGTCATAGAAGAGCCCATGTCACCAGCTGCTGGTAAGAATATCTAATATAAATGTTAAAGATTCCCCATCTAGCCGCAAGATCAACACTCCACTGGGTCTCTCGGAAAATGTGGCATCATTTTCCCGCTCTTCCCGCACTAGTATCACACCACTTGGATACCATAATAAGTGTCTCACCTCCTTGGATCACCACGCAAAGACCCCCTTGAGGTGCTTCTTGTTGTCAGTAGGAGGGATATTAACTCCGAATGTCGATCCAACATGGATCACAATTCCACAATCCCTCAAATTATGCTCTATGATCAGTGCCTAGTTGATGATAAAATGGATGGAAGTCAACCTGAAGATATTAACTTGATATCGGATGTCATTCCTTAGAACATCCTCAAACTTCCTTTCCAGGAATAACTCATCACCTCCTAGGATGGGCGTAAAGCGTTGCAGCTCTGTGAAGCAAGAATAATACTCTATAACAAAAAGAGTACCCTACTACAGACTCATAAACTATCAGGATCAATCATCCCTCAATGCCTCTAGGAAAAAGTAGTCGTAGAAGGCATGCTAGAACTCATCCATTGACATAACCTACTGGCGTCCTGCCAGTGAGATCAGATCCCACCACCACTTTGAGGAATCCCAAAGCATGTATGTAGAGAGATTCACCCTCCTCTATGAAGGAATATCTAGATTCTCAAAGATAGAATGCATGGATTTTAACCATGACTCTACAGCCTGAGGTCCTCCTTCCCCTATGAAGGTGGGAGGATGCTGCTTCTAGAAAACCCGTGTCAACACTGCCATAGAAGGGGCAGGATGCGATGCTCCTCAGAAGGTATGCATGAAGCTCATAAATATATCTCAGAACTGTGTATCAGCACCTGTGTTCAGAATAATGGCTGGTGCCAAGACTGGCACAACTGGAGGATCTACATGTAGTCCTTGATCAGTCATATCTGATGTTTGATCATTGCCCTGTAACTAGAGTTTCACCAGAGGACGTCTCGGTTGCATGACTCTGTAAGGTCAAGAATGCACCATAGATCAAGATAGTCAAGGATTGAAAACTAGAAGAAAATGAGGAAACAATAATAAGAAAGCATTCAATCTTTTCAAAAAAGGATACACAGTGTGAATACGTAACTACACGACATGTTCAAATAAGCCATTCACATGGGTGTGTACTTCTACCAACCCAGGTTGTGTAACACCCCATACCCAGTGTGTTGTCCTTACACACGGCATGTACTTGAATCCTCTTCCCATTCCTGAGTTCCCATACACAACTAGTCCACATGGTTCTCATATAACAATAATACATGACATGTTAGTGCCAGACACGGCGTGTACTAGACAAGCTTCACTGACCCGTGTTGTTAGTAACAAGGTTGGATACATGGCTCACACTACACAGAGTGTTCCAGAGCGACACAACATGTAGTAGGAATATTTTTCCAACCAGTGTAGTCAGTGACATGTCTGGATTCTATGGATTAGAATTGACGGCCTGTTCAAGGCTGAAACAGTGTTTATTGCTTAAGTTTCTATCCATCTGTGTCGTTAGTAACATGGATGGACACATGGTCTATAGAACATGGTGTGTACAACCGGTACACGGCGTATTCCCCCTCGGATTTACCAACCTCATGTCTCGAGCCACACAACCAGTGACATGGTTAGAGACTACACATCGTGTACATACAGCACACTGTGTGTACTTAAGAAAATCATTTTCTTCCCAAATAGAAGAATACATGGCATGTATTCATCATTACATGCTGTGTATTCTGGGTTTTTCCAGATAGTAATCCTCAGAAACTTCTCCAAAACCCTAAAAAACAATGAAACGAACACTAAAGTGCCAAATTATGATCCGTGAGGGCCCATACTCCTCGCGAATCAATTCATGGAATCTAGTACATTTCATAAAAAAGCATAATAGATAAATGATCTGCCAAATTCGAATACATAAGGGCCTATAACACCTCAAGAACCAATGTTTTGAATCCATTAAAACAAAACCTTAATCAATCCAATACCATATTAAACAACATGTATTTTTATCAAGGCATCATTCACAACAACATGTATATCTTGCACAACATATATCACAATAACATGCAATTTCTGATACACCCGAAATGGCATGGAAAGAATACATGACATGTGATTTCTAAAAAGTGCCTATATAATGCATGAGATGGAACACCCTCATCTCATCTGGTTGCAACAGAAATATAACCTCAATAACATCAATAATAACATCACAAAACATGTGAATCACTCAACGGCGAAAATCAAATCAATTATAAAATTGCAAAACCAGAAAAATTGAAATAAACAAGGTAGATCGGCTTTTCCCTGTACACGGGTTAGCTACTCCCGGACACATCTTATTACCAAGTACCAATTATTTACTATCCCTATCTTTAGGATCCAAATATAAATTCAATAGAAAATAATTCCGTTGATAACACTTTATAACGTCCCGGTTCCGGAAGCCGCCTAGAGGCTCCTCGTACCCGGTTGGTCACATGGCCTCAAGAACATTTACCCAAATGCCAGAGGCTACCAACATGCAGCGAGGGCCTTGGGTGTGATAGTGGGAAAACAATTCCCTTATTGGAAAATTAAAACAACAAAAGTAAAAATATATATACAATATCAGCTGTAATAGTAATGCTAAACAACAAGAAACAATAGAAGACTGAAGAAACAAATAGATCGAGCACATATATAAAAATGATGCATGATACATATGTATAGGAAAGTATCCAAACAAATCATAATGTTGGAATAAAAAATAGTAATAAACACATGTAAAAAAGAAAATAGCTAAATAGCTCCTCAGCATCGCAAGCCTCAGCTTAGTCCCATGCTCACCAGATCCACTGCAGTCAGGTCCCTCATGTAGAATGGCGCTTGCCCTCATCTATACCTGCAGCAATATAATCTTTTTAGGCCCAAAAGAATGGCCCAAACAGGGTGTGAGACTAAATCCTAGTAGGAAACCACCAAGATATTTGTTCCTAATAGTCCGTGAATATATGGTAGTTAATGAGTAAAGGAAGCAATAAACAAGGGAGTACTCAGTCATAACCAATCCATAGATTCAATGCATTTAGTTCTTATATCAAGAAACAGCTAGTCAAAGCAGGTAAACACATCAGGAAACCCTCTGGGAAGTACTAATGGCCTAACCCCTCTAGTGCTACCTCGTAGCACAAGAAAAAAACTAAACACAAAGGTAACCCTTTTGGGATGTACTCACGACCTATCCCCTCTGGTCCTACCTAGAAGCACAAGCAAACAGCTAAATGAATAAGGTAACCCTCTGGGAAGTACTCAAAGCCTTGTCCCCTCTAGTCCTACCTAGCAACACAAGAAACCCTCTGGGAAGAACACACAATCTCACCCCTCCAGTTCATCTCTAGAATAGACTCTCTGAGGAAGGACTCACTCTCAATTCCTCCTATAGTCTCGTATCGGTAACTAATGGAGCTCTGGGGAAGCACTTATGTCACATTCCCCATGTGGACCACGTTGAGGAACTAAAAACACTTTGAGGAAGCACTTACGTCAATTCCCCATGTGGTATCGCATCATAAAATTAAACAGACTCTCTAGAGAAGCTGTTACGTCCATTCTCCCTATGGTCTACTACACCAGGTTCTCACAGCCCTATGTAAGTCAAGCAAGCATAGTAACATGTATCGGCCAAAGTAACCCTCAAGAACTACTTGGATAGAAATCTACAGCATAACAGCATGGCATATGAATAATCACTCCATCCTAACAATACTAGGCATTTTAAGTAATCAGCCTAACATGCAAACAAGGCCAAACAGTAAAAATAGGAAAACATGCATGTGAAACCACTTCCAAAGCATAGCAATTAACCCAATTCTCATTCAATTAACCTCTATTAAAGCACACAATCATAGAAGGAAATCAATAGGGCTAAAACAATAAACACTTATTATCCTATTCAAGGTTACTGGCCCATTTATGCATATAACTCAAAGACTTTCATTGGAAAGACACAAACCACCTACCTTGGTGTTGTATGATCGATATAAGTGAACCATAAGCCTTGAATCGCCCAAGAACACCATAGATCTATAATAACTTCTAAAAATTCAACTAAAGATAACTCTATAAAGACGAAGAATCAGGAAACGAATCTCTAGAATAAGGAAGAACTTACTGAGGTGATTCTAATGCATTCGACGACAGTCGATTCAGATAACAGACACTCGATCGGGAGCTGGAAGGAAGATCGGTGATGTTCTCTCACTCTCGGACGAACCAATCCTAGAAGGAGGTGGTTCTGTCCGTCAGATGCAATCTCGTTTTGTTTAATTAAAAAAAATTACATGGCATGTACTTTATAAGTACATGACGTGTACTTGGCTTCACCATCCCCCGCATTAGGCAGTCTCCAGGTCACCACACATGGTCATGTGCATGGCCACTACATGGCCAGCACCCAGTTACCCGCGGTAACCGAGTACACGGTGTGTACTTAAGAGAATTCCAGAAGAAAAAAATTCTCAAAAACCCAAGAAAAAGGAAAACATACCTGAAAATAAGATCCGGGTGCATACACTACACCATAGTGCAACTGAGCATATTAATGAGGCATATCATATACATGGACCCAAACACCTTCATAAGTGAAGACACATCGATAGGTCTCTTAGATATATCATGGTGATGGAATAATGCCAAATAAAGGGGAAAAGATAAATAACTTAGGATTATTAAACTGGTGGCCAGACCCGTAGAAGTAATGTTTAGGATTTTCTATGTATCCCATTTGGATAAGAATCAATCCATATTTAGTTTTAGAATATAATGAATTTTAATTTCATGCAATAATGAATTATTTGGGGAAAGGCATAACAAAGGGATAAATATGATAATTCCAATGTTACATGATGAAAACTATAGTGAAGGAGGTTCGGTGCACCATATATTTTCTAGGAATGCATGGTTAAATGATATGATGAATGTACTAGGGTTTCTAGTTTAAGGTTGGGAAGCATGGACCAAAGGCATGCATTTTCTAGTGGATATATATAACATCGTTAGGTTATGGTCCTAACAAGAATGAGTACCAAGGAGGCTCATTGTCTTTCCCTATATTCCTTAGAAAATGAATGCTTAATATGGGCTCAACATGACGACAAACTTTATGGGAATTCCTACATGTCCCTTAAGTATGGTAATCAATCCACACATAGTTCTTTAATATCATTTTGTTTAAAAGAATGTGGTAAGGATGGTGTCAAGGGGGGTATTCCTAAGGGAGGTTCACGGTACAATTTTTGTAACCAGACGTGAATGGGAACCATGGTTGTCTCTACACTATAGGACCCACACCCATGAGAAACATAGGACATGAAATTGATTGAATTTTCAGCTGAACCATAAATGAAACATGTAAGTGTTCATGCATATATGATAATAATAAGAATAAATCCATACATTTTTCTTGAATTCTATGATGTTTATCATTGTGTAGTAAGGTTGATGGAACTGTTAACCATCGTGGATGAAGTGACATATTGGCATCATATAGGATTAATGGGAGTGTTCCATTAAATTCATGTAGAAATGAACATAAATATTATGATTTTTAATACCTTGTAGGTAGGACACAATAGTTTAATGTAATGTCGAATGGGGAAGTACAATTTAATGTCATATTTCATGAATCAAAGTGATCATAGTTTAATATAGTAGAATATAGACCATAACATGCTATATAGTTTACTAACTTTTAGATACGACACAATAGTGTAATGTCATATGGGAAGGGGATGCACGGTTTAACGTCAAGTAGCATGAATTAAAAAGATCTTAGATTAAGGTTGTATAAATCAACATACTATATTTACCAACTAATATAGGAGTATGTAGTGTAGTTCTATAAACCAACCCGATCATAATGAGAACTAAAATGGTCTCAACACTAAACCACACACTTTGGAGGAAAACACGTGCCATGGGGGAAAATTTTGAACTGGAAGCTTGACCACAAAAACAATATCTAGGAATTCATATATATATATATATATATATTGTGTGGATGGGAATATATGTTATACGATGTTCTTGAAGATTGAAAATTGAGTGACCAGTGCTAAATGTGATGACCTATAAGATGATAAAATCAAGGTGTTGTGCATTTTATCATCACACAACCATGATGATGTATTTTAATGTCATGTGGGATTGTGAAATTTAATGTCATGAAGGAAAAATGATCTTCGTGTAGTTTAACATCATAGAGGACATAAAAATAGCTTAATCTTACACAAACCTTAGGATCCCTTGTCATGGTATGTACTATTTGAGGAACGTGGCATAGGTGGTGGGAGTAATTCAATTTCCATCCCTGGTTACCAATGATTATTCACAGTTAGGGTAAACCTTGTGAATAATTTAGGGACCTTCTAATTTTTTTCCAAATTTGGTGTCTTCTTTCCAGGTATCATCGACATCCTAAGATCCAATATCGGGTCACCTTGAAGGAATGATAAATGTAAAACTCATATTTTTAATGATTTGGAAATATTGTTCTAGTTCCTCTCCACATTGTGAAAGGCATGAAGCCTATTCCCATTGAGGTCTTCATACTCTTCCAGATGAACATGTTCTACTCTTACTAACCTATGTTGTTTGTAGATAGTTGTACTATGTGATGGAATTTGAATATTGATGGGTAGAACCACATATGTTTTATACACTAGGTAATATGAGGTTACCTATGTGGAATTTTCAGTTGTCTTTTAATATTCCCAATGGGAATTGGGGAGATTATTTGGAAAACTCCTCTTTTTTGTGCCAACCATATTCATCAAAATGATTTATATGTTATTGTTGAATTCATCGGTCTTTCCACGTGTCTATGAATGGTCACGAGATGTGTGGTTGGACTGGATGTCATTTATGGAGTATAATATTTTCAGCTCATCTTCATTGAAATTGTAGCCTTTATCACTAAGAATAGTGTGAGGGAATCTGAATTGATTGATCATATTAGAGCTCAAAAACGCAATAATTGAAAATGAATTGACATCCTTGAGGGGAATTGACGCTACCTACATAGAAAATAAATCTTTTTTGGTCAGAATGGAAATTTGTTGGGGAGTTGTTGTTGGATGATATGGTACCATGAAATCGATTCCCCATACCACTAATGTTCAAGAATAATTGGTAGTAAATATAGGATCTGATGGTTGATGCACAATGTTGAAAGGGATCATACACACATGGAACCTCTTAGAGAACTCAACAACGACATGAAACTTAGTGGGAATGATGTATCCCAACCTTTGGATCTAGTGAGAGCTTTTCGACCCTACCTGATGGGAACCACATAAACCTATATAAAAATCCTACATAACATAGGAAATCACATCTCAATGAATGCTATAAAGGATAATTTTAAGAAAATCACATTTTTAGAGGATCTTTTCAAGGTTGGGAGTGATGTAGTGGTAAATTGCACTACATGCTGACAGATTATCTCGATCTTAGATATATATGTTGGGAGACTTCCATGCTGAAGGTACATGATAAAATATTTTTTCCAATTTGAGAATTCTTCTACTACAGTAGGGGTTCTTGGGGAACTGATGTTGAATCACTTACAGTATGGTGGATTGCCTTCTTATTTTCATCATTTTCTACATTTACTAGGGTGATGACCATTCGATGAATGTCATGAATGAATAATTTATCCTAGTTATTCTATGTGAGAGATGTAGCTAAAACTATCTATGGAATCATCCTAACCATTATATTATCATGGAACATAGGTGACCATTAGATGAGAAGGGAACTGGGCCATCGAATTGCGAGACCGCATAAGAAATCATAATTGATCTAGCTTCCCAATGATTTAGTAACCATTTATCTTCTTGATGACTAGATCAGATCCCCCTTCACATGTTGGTGGGGGCATCAATCTTGGGGGACAACGTTTTAGTAGTGATGAGATCCTGATACTCCATCTATTTGTTGGTGTAGCCTTCTAACGGCAAGAACGAATCAAGAATCACATATTATGTATGAGTAATGAAGATAATCCCAAGGCCTAATTAGTTGAGTTGGGGATGATTAAGAATTATACTTGTGGGAATTGAGGAATCATATTCAATATATATTTTTCATCACAACATATCCTAATCCACTTAGAGGAAGTCCTCATTTAGAAAATCAAGATACATGGAATGATCTTCAAGAATCATATGGGAAGGCAGAAAATCATCCATGTCTTGACATTTTACTACCTTCTTCAGGATGAAATTGATGTGAAACTACTAAAGTATAACTTCCCAACAAGATAGAATACCTGTTTACTTTGGGCGGTTAATAATATTATTTAGAGTATCAACATGGGGCACCTGCTGTATCTAATGATATTGAAGAGAATGATGAATCATATTCAATGTCAAAACAAGTGCAGGGTATTTCTTCTTTTATAGAATTATATATATAGTATCTATACCAAGGAATATTCATCAGAGATAGTGAAAAATATTCTCCATCCACTCATTATTTTTTGGGAAGGAAGGGAATCGATGTATTATTCTAGGGTTGTCTCATAGAAAAATTGTGATTTTTCAGAGATGGTTGGAATCCAAACCAACAGATTAAATAGATAATACTTAATATTCTCAAAATATGTTTTTCATTCATCATACCATTGATAGATGGAACCATTATTCATGAGTATTGAAATGGTATTACACATGATTTTCAGTTACCCAACGATTCGGCGTATATAGTATAAGTGTCCTAGGATTCCTTTGAGCACTCATAGGATTCTCGAAGGAGGAATATGTCTGATATCCTTCAACTTCTCCAATAATATCTTAATTCCTCTATATCATATGTCTAGGATTATAAAATTTTTAGAGGAAACATTTAGTGTTCATTTCAGGGGGATCATCTTCAGATGGCGATAGTAGAAGAATATGAAATCATTCTAAATATCTCTAAGATTTTCTTGACACTGGTGGGATTTTACCACCAAATCATCAATGTAGTATTCTTATAGTTTCATGAGGATCTATGGTGCATGGGAATTGGAAATTTATCTTCTACATTCTTCAAACATATGAGAATTATCTGATATAAAATGTCCCTTTCTGTGCATTTAAGTTAGTGTATTCTACATCTTCAGAGAACATACAATTCTAATTATACTCAAAATACAGATCCATTTATGGGAGATCATGGAATTTAGTGATATAATCAATCATAAGTTTTTCCACATGAAGGGGAAAATAATCTTTCAAAAAGTGGAGGTTTAGAACATTGAAGCCGATATAGACTCTGATATGTATATTCTTCTTCCTGACAGGGATGATGTTGTATAAAAACATAGGGCATTGGACTTCCTTGATGTTGTTGGATTTTTTGATCTTATAAATATATCTCTTTACCATTGAACCATTTTATGAGTTCATATTTTAGGGAATATTTTTGGACCCTTGATGACTTCTCAGGAAACCAATATGATAGATGGTTGCCTATGGGTCATGTCATGGTATCTCGTTATTACTCAAAGTAAAAAAACCTATTTTTTCTTCAATAAATATACATATTTCTTCTACTAATCTATATGAATTTATTCAATAATACATGTTAGTATTAGGTAGATCTTGGTATTTAGATTCACCAATACCAACTCATTGACTTTTGTGTCGACATTATCTTCAAATGAGGGAGGTGAATCTTCAAGGTATTCCTCAACATATGAGATGAGGGGATCAAGAATAATATCATTCGAGTTATCAATAATTGAATGGATTTTTTTGTAAGAATGAGTTGTGCTGGAACTAATATCATGAGTCTATTTCACCGTTTAAATTATGGAAACAAAACATGTGGGCCTAATTCAATCAGGCTTTCGACCAAGGGACCCGTTATTTATGATATCAAAGAAATAGTGGTGGATTGACCATTTTAGTCTTAGCTTGACCAAGCAAAACAAGAAGGGGTGGAATACATTTGTATTAATATGAAAAACATCATGATAAATGTCGTCTTATCCTGTCTCAGTGAAACAAGTACGTGTGGTGTACTACTATATCCATTGAGCGAACATCTCAATTCTATAATGGGGTGAGGGGTTCTACTATCACCCATTTCTGGTCTGTATAGGAATACGAGGTAATATTATAGAATTCCTTGTACCTGGGAACATGTCATTGCCTCATATCAAATATGATGATGAAATAACCCATTTTGGGGGTACTGGACTCCAACTAGTGAATCATTTAAATGGAGGCATCATCCATTTCCATCCAGGGATTGACGATTGTACTAGCATGCTTAATCACATGGTTCAGAAACCAATTTTCTTTCTCTTATAATAGATGGAATATAAATAATGGGATTAAAAATAGGTAAATGGAGTTTCATGACCTTAGAACATACCCACATTCCCATTGATGTAGTACATGAGGCATTGGATATATCAGGATGGAACAGTTGCAATTAAATGGAGCCAGGGTATACCCATCAATGAATTGTAGGAAGTGTCCTGTGAGACCACCATGAATTACGTGATGGTCGTCATGCTACCGAACAGGGTCTTCATGTGGATCATGCCACATGGTCCTTGCTCGGTCTTATCCTTACCATGAATTTTCAGGTTAGAGGGACATAGATCAACTTCAAATAGTCTTAGCATTCAGAATGACTAGGTTGGGTTGAGAATGATCCTAGAAACTCTGCCAACGAGGCAATGAAATAATTCGAAACTATTGAGATGATCTATGTTGTATAGATGATGAATGCTACCTTGCATGGGAAATCCTTCATCCTCTTTTGATAAATAGAGGATGGATTTAAATTCTAATCACTTTATTTCCAAACCCTGGAAGGCCACTAAAATTGTTACCTACATATCGAATTGGAGATGGATATTCAATGCCTCATTGAGGGAATCTTGTATCACTTTCAATAGGTGAAGGGCCTCTAGGATTTAGATATATGGAGGAATTATGTAAACATGTGCTTAAGAACATCATACATCCTCACTAAGTGCATAATTCTTGTGGTGGATGTCATAAAGGGTGTCCATGATTGAACCAGAAGAATCTTACTGGTGCTGAAAACATCTCATTTCCCACTAGATGATCCGTGAAAATTTTCTACTAGATTAATGTCAGATGATTGAGGTATAGACCTAAATTTATGTGGATGATCTTGATGTCATCACAGAGCCTCTACCTATTCAAATAACATGAATGGTAATGGTGGTGGATCTGTAGATATGGGATGAGAGGACTGCCAATGTTAAACAATGCATTAAGCCTACTTTCTGGTCTAAATAACAAACATGTTTTGGCAAGAAACACTGAACTGAGAATTTTTATGATTCACATATACATGACTTCATATATTATACAGACGAACTAGAACATTGGGAGGATCTACACGGCACTTCTCATTGTTGGTAACCATGTAGGGGTCCACTATCATAATGATAATCACCAATTCATACTCCTAATCATTAAATGAGAAATTCTTTTATAATAGGTGAACTCCATGGGTGATTCCATATTGTGTCATGAAATCACCAAGAGTGCAAGATGGGTTTGACACTAGAGGGTGGAATTTGGTTTCCATGATTCGTCATCTCCTACTCTTATAAGAAGTGCACGACTGTTATTTGGATTTAGATGTATCAGCAGGAAGAGGTGAAAATACTTATGGATGGTTGGGTTGATTCAGAAAGGCACAGGTGAAAACATTGGATTAAAAACTACTCTGTGACCAATCCAGTCTTGATAATTTCAAGACCCATGGCTAGATCCCTATTTTTGTTAACCATCATTGTCATTGTCTTGAGTTAGAATGATACACTCCACTTTTTCCATGGCAGGACCCAGTATGAAAACATGGTTATCATTATTTTCCAAGATACAATACTTGAATATAAATCACCTCTTAATGGTGATGACATAAAATTGATGATAGGGTTTTTAATTAGGGTAATCAGGGAGATTTCCCTCCTAGGGACTCCTGTATTAATGATACTTCATGATTCTATGATCCAAGGAACATAAAAATTAATTGTGGACCTAATCATCATTGAATGTGTAGGATCGATGTCTTCTATAATGGAATTAAAAATTCTGTCCCAAGACATGACAATGGGTTGTGCCCTGAGAAGGGACAAGAGAATTATTATCCTACCTAGGTTGTGGTATAAGAGTGGGTGGAACAAGATAATTATTTAATAGGGGTTACTGAGCCTAAGGCGGGGCTTGAGCCTCTTTTCCTTAGTGAGGATGTGTATGAGTCTCTCCTGTAAATAATTATAGTGGATTGAGGTCCTATACCATGGAAAACTATTGTCTTAACCTTGGAGGATCTTCTTACTAGAGTCGTTGGAGGAAATGGGCATGACTTCTTGTCCTACTAAAAGACTTTCTTGAGGTTATGATCCTTTTTAGTGAAATTATGTAATACATAAAAGAAATTTAGAATGATGAGGGAGGGAATGAATTACATCTCTATATTCTGCATGCACATCATCACCCCCTTTTATTGAGTTCATGTCATGTCGAGTGAAGACGTGAGGAATTTTCTATTGGAAATAAAGTCAATGACATTCTCATCCAGACATTATTTTCACATGAAGAGGTTAATAATACTAGTATTGTGAGTGGTGGGGATGAACTGATTAGGAAACTTCCTAGGAAGATCATTCCAACCATTTATATACATGATAGGTAACTAGCTAAACTAGAGGAATGTAGGCCCTTCCAATTTCTGAATGAATAATCGTAGTTTGGTGGCTTCTTGCTATGATGAAGTTCCTATAAAGAGTCCATACCAGGAAATATTTTGGGTTAGATACAGGAGTGGGTCACCCATCCCATTAAAGGGGGAAAAGGAATGATTCCTGAAATATGTTGGTGTTGGAATATCATTCATCCGCACTAGATATGGATTTCAATCTGGTGTAATCACCACCTATCATTGTCTCAAGAGCCTCAAGGTGGGAGATGAGATGGGACATCAGATACACCTATTGGGGTTACCATATTTGTGATGATTTCATACTGATAGTGCATTATTGGGTTATTCAATATGGTAGGAAGGTTCAGTGGCTCGTGGAGTGGTTGTTGGAACCACTAGGTGAACATTATGAAAAACCGTTGGATAAAAAACCTGAGATGGTTCCAAAATATGATTCTCAAGCAACTGTTTAATATTGGGGGAAAACATACCATTGTCGGTATACCTAATCTTTGGCCTATACACTATTTGGGTGAATTGGATCATCAATATTAATTGGAGGTAACATGCCAAGGAGGGTATGCGGCTTCCCCTGTTACCCCAGTGACCGATGAACATGACCATAATCCATATCACTTTAATATAGACATCATACTACAAGTCACTCAACATGAAACACATTTATAGAATTTCTCTGTTCTGAATTTTGTTAGAGAATGGTGACCATATCAAGGTTGAACATCATCTTCTGCACTGAACAAGATTGCTTTGAAGGCATAGAATTCCTAGTCGGTTCTTTACAATTGTTTGGGTCTCGAACTATAGGCAATGGATCAGATATCTCTACAAGGCCTAGAATATATCTTTTATAGTGATTGATAATGATTGAGGGGTCTACGACATCCGATTTCATTTCTAAGGATGATCTTAGTGACATCTGAGTGATTCCAGATGTTGAGCCACATAGAGAAAATCTAGTTCAACTATTCGAAAGAGTGGGATAATGTCGTCGATGTTATCATGATTCATCATATATGCCAACATATGGTTTTGGAGGGTGAAATTATTCTTCCAAATTATTTAAAGGAATTATATAACTTTTTCACTGGGTGATTGGATCTGGGATATCAAAATCGAGAGTAGAAATTGGTCATAAAATATCATATAACTGGTCCACCGAAAGGGTTTCCCACAAACAACATCATGAAAAATTAGAATATAGCTCTTGATTTCCAGAAACATTGACTAGGGTTTGTGAGGAACTAGATACATCACTGATTTATACTAATGTTGTTTTGGACAAGCTAATCGATTTAATGACGTGTAAGCAGATAGGGAACTTCTCACGAAGTTTTCTCTTGGGGACATTACTGACTACATCATCATGTCCCCATAAGATAGGATGCCATCCACTACTTCAGGCACTATAGTTGTGGTCATTGGTGGAAAATCTTGTTGGTGATAATCATCTCCCAAAAATTAGAATAACTCTCTCTAATATTCTATTGAGGGAGTGATTGTGCCTAGAAACAAAAGGGAGGACTCTATGAAAATACCCTGGAAGGTATCCATATATGTGTCTTCCTACATGTACCTATAAATGGTTTTGGGGAAACTGTACACCTCAATTTATGAGAGGATAAAACCCACAAGTCGATTTCCTACCCTAGAATCTATTGTAGAGTATTGGGATGAAGGCTATATCAGTGACCAAATTCATGTTTAGAATCTAAAAATCGTCCTGAATTAAAATGATTTGGTGCTTCTCTGAGTACGCCCATTGGAATAAATGCCCCCCCCCCTCTTTTGTAAGACAATTCATTAGGGAATGTTTATATACAACATAGGAAGGACCTTCATGCTAGTTTGTGCTGGGCAGTGAGGGTCTCTACTTGAGTTTGTTATGACATGACCAGGACCATCATATCAGTTGTCGTTTGAGATGGGAGTGACTCCACATTTGTGATTCGATGTGTGAGGAGCACCTGGGAATTTGTTTAATGGAACCTGAGGAGGACCTCTACGTTTATTTCTAGATGTGTGGGAATGAACACCTCAAAAGATAGTGCTGGAGTGGGGAGGGCCTCCACTGGAGCTATTGAAAATATGGGTAGGACCTCTATGTATATTTTTAGTAGTGCGGGGTGGACCACCATGCAAGTTCCTAATGGTTTAATGATGTGGGCCATCATAATGATCAACTTAAACATGGGGAGGACCTCTATGTGAAATGTTGATGAAGCAAGGAGGGAATATTCTTGGATGGATACTGAAGTAGGGTCGACCTCTGTTAGATCTAGTGAGAACATGGGGAGGACCATGAAGATGACTTGTGATGGAGCAAGGAGGGCCTACCTATATGTCGTTGCTTCTGAGAGGAAGACCTTCGCATAACATGGGAATGTCATGAGAAGGAATGTAATATTGATGATCATAGAAATATGAAGGACCATTGTATATGGGATCAAAATCATGGGGAGTACCTCCATGTTTAATGTCAATAAGATAGGGGGAACTCCACAAGGACCAATATTTGTGACATGGGGAGGAACTCCATGATATGTGCAATAGTGGGGAGGACCTGTACTCTGGATAATGAAGGTACAAGGTGTACCACCATTCTATATATCAATGTCATGTGTCGGCCCATGATGGATTTTGATCATACCGGGAAATGCTAGGGCCAGCCTAGCCTACTCGTGGGTGGATAAGGTCTCAATACTGATCAAGCATAAGAGGATCTGGGCTCTTCAATATTAGGTAGCTAATAGAATGCTCATGTGGTGGTATGGGCCACTGATGCAATAGAATATGATTCCCCATGGAGGGTGTCTTCTTGATCTTGGGCCCGATATTGACATCATTTCATATGGAATGTGGTGGGTGGAGCATGGGTCGTAGACCACCAGTTCTTCGTCCTGAGGTACTGGTAACTAGTGTTTATATTATGGAATAGTTGGTGGCCTCCATTGAATCTTCTGGGAATTATTCATTACTGGGATGACTTGGATGTCCCTCACATCACTGGTATAGGGAATTGGTTCATAGGAATGTTTTGGGGAGAGGTTCTGAAATAGTTGAATGTTGGTGTTGGGAGTAGTGTCCCCCTATACGACCCTTGGAGGTGGTGGTGATGGTGAGGAACCAAGACCTCCAGGTTTGGGAAGGCCATATCCCTCATGGGAATGAATCACTCATTCTAATATTTTCAACCAAGAATGTCCATCACTGTCATTTTTACAATTTTATATGGTGATACGGGGTGCTGGAACCCGATAGTTTTTTTTGTGGATAATGTAGTAACAGAGGTAGGACCAAACGATACTAGTGCATTGTCATTCCTCCAACATCATTGGGCATGGGGTTATTGTATTCCTATATCTTATGTCCTATATATATGTATGTTTCAAAAATTATTATTGATAATTGGAATGAAACACTCAATTACCTAGTGTTGTTCAATCATCCATTGTCTGATAGAGAGGTCAGCACTAACCCTTCCATAGTCTAGAATGGATTATGGTTAACTGAATCTACATCAAGTGAGTATCTATAAATTCTCACTATTTTCATTGAACAAATTGGTGATGTATAACTGTATCTATTGGCACACTCATTTGTCAATGTTTCGATCACTACTAATCTCCATGGTTGAAGGAGAAATAGTTCATGATAGGTACACTATGTCCATTCCTGATGCTTTCTATAGGGGCATGCCACATAGGAGTGAAATAATTGACTCCCACTAATAGAGCATTTTACCTCACATTTCCACATTCCAAAGTTGGGTGACATTCATCACTTCGTTAGATATATCTTCCCCTTGATCAAAATGGGATGATGGTATGTTGGTCCCTCATTCCATGGATTCCTCCCCAAAATCCATCGACTAGTCTAGGTTTCCCATATATAATAAAACATTTTCTGTGAAAATGGATCTCGGTGAAATATCTATTCGGATTCTGGTAAATTATTTTACTTCTTTCATGACATTCCAAATGGCCATGCTAGGTCTGCAACCTTCATTCCGGGGAGTAGTCACACGTGGAATTGATGGAATATCTATATGATTAAACATTAAGACACGTGTATTCATTCTCATCCTTGGGATTCTAAAGGATAATGAAACTTGGGGCTTCTTACATTGATCGTGGGGTATCTTATGAAAGAGCTATGTCTCCAAGGATATCCTCTGCTTAGGGTGTTTAACAATGTGTATACCATGAGTTTAATGTCTATAGGAGATTGATCGAATTGATCATGAAACCTATAAGAGTATATCATATAGGTATATCCCAAGGGGTAGAACAAATAATGTTAACCAGATGGAAGGACCTAAACACCGTATGAGGAGGGCCTTGAGAATGGTGTGTCCCCTAAAGGGAAGGTTTCAATTCCTGAAGGCTAATCTGAACCCCACTGAGAGAGGATCAGTGTGGTGAACCCCAAAGAGGGGAACACCTTGTTTTACCATTGGTAGTTATTTAAGCCCATATCGTCTTTCTATGTACCATTATTAGAATCCTAGGATGGAAACCCGTGTAGTTCAAAGGGATGGATTGGGGTTTATGCATTGAAAACATCTCTTGGAAAGAGGAGCAGTCTTTGTTGAATGTCTTAGGATTGTGAGAGGATCATTCATGGTTATCTTCTTGGGTGATGAAAAGAGAATCAATGGGGTGAATGGTGATTATACATGGTTAGTTTCATGAGTGATTGGGGGGATCCCACAAGGAAATGGTGGCCTGAGTAAGAATTAGGATAGGTGGTGGAGGGGTTAGTGAAGTGAATGGAACAAATGAGATGGAACCAACAGGAAGATGATATAGTTGGGATTTAGAAACAAAGAGTTTTCCAACATATACTACTTATTTGGGAATCCAATTACCTATCAAATAATGGAGGTGTTGTGGCATACACATGGTTAGAGGCCTAGGTGGACACAAACGAGATATGACCCATGGGTGGGAGAATGATCCTCCCGAGATATAGTGGCTCAATGGAATGATTAGGATATTAATGGTTGATGGTTGATGTTGGGATCTAGGAGGAACACCCCTAGGAGTAGGGAACTAGGGTTTACTGTTGGTTGTGATCAAACCTCAATTAGACTCTCAACATACACAATTTTAGATGACATGGATCAAAATCCACATAGTTTGGTGGTTCAGGGCACACACATAGCTAGGGGTTCATGAAGGTGGAAATTAGAGCTTACAATAGTATGGATTCTTGAAGTAAGGGATTAAAAGCACGACAAACTATTACTACCATGTGAGTCATACATGGTGTGAGAAATAAGAGTAAGATGCTTACCATATAGTCTTGTTGTGAAATATTCATCAGTGAGAGATTTTTTAGCGCATATACTTGGATAGAGGCCAAGGGAGATGGATATTAAAGTGTATTCCTCATTGTTAGCCCATTATAAGAATTCCAAAATGGATAGGGATGGGATATTGAGAGTCCCATGTTCCCTTCTTCCCTCTTGTCTTTTCATCTGAAGGAGGCAAGGAGAGGCACAGGTGATACCACCACAATGAAATGATAGGGGCATAAAACATGATAGTTTCCCTTACCTATTGAAAAATGCCTCTATGTTCAAGGATGATCACATTAAATGTAAGGATGATCTCACCCCCATTGTGACTGGTGGGCCTAGAAAATGACCCTGATAGGGAACTCCATGTGCATTGTATGAGGTGAAGCTATCTTTGGACATCAGGTTATGAGGATGATGGTTCATGGATGTTTAATGTCCAATATCATGAATGAGGGGATATCACATATCAACCATTCAGCATTAATAAATAATAAATGATAACAGTTAGTGATGGGATGGAATCTGTAATGCCGGTATACAATAGTGTTGGGGAGTGGTCAGACAAGGGGTCTACAGTAGCATAGCTATGCGAAGAAGAAATAGTTGATATCTTACCAATGTGAAGAATAATTAGTTAGAGAAACACAACATGAGACAACACATTAGGGGGCCCAACCCCTTTATTTTCATCACATGTATGAGGGTGAAAGGGATATCTTTATTAGAGGAAGTCCTCTCCTGCCATTCATAAATGATAATTATGATCTTAGGTTCATAAGATGGAATCAATGGGAAATATCTTACTCCTCTAATTTTCCATGTTATTCTCCATCCAAAAATTATGATTTTGTATGATTAAATTTAGTTTTCTTCACTAATTACATTACGAAATAGTGGAATTGACTATTTCATATTGGTATTTTACTCTTCCTAGTAAGAATTCATCCCGAGAGGCCATATTCAATTCAAAACAGACCGATTTTTTGGGTTATGTTTCCATTGTTAATTTCTTAATCCTTAAATCTTATTTAGTTTTTTTATTACTGAATTATAATGATCGTTATATATTATACTATGAATGGTGTTAAGGGTGCCTAGTGGACCTTCATCTAGTCGTTTCTCTAAATTTATAGAGATACAAGAATCTAGTGAGATATAAACTATTATACAATTTTTTATTTCTCATTATATTTAATTGTATAGTATTTTGACTATTTTTTGTGTATACATTACATATAAATTGTTAAATATAGATTTTATTTAAATATTTCAAGGCTCAAACATAACTGAGATTTGATAGAGAAACTAATAGCTATTTATAACTGGTTTTGAACATCCATAATGATGGTTGTATAAATTCATTCCATTTAATGTTTCTTAATTTATAACATGAATCGTTATGACACATTCCAAAAAATTTATGTGTTTCCCATAATATATGAAATTAAAAATGTAGAATCAAATGCCTAAATTTTTTTCATCACTGAGTATCTAATTTTATCTTTTAGTGGTTTCCAACATCGATTGAAACCACCCCTTGTGTGTGTTTTTTATATTCTGATGTCCACTATTTGATACA
This sequence comes from Viscum album, assembly GCA_963277665.1. NCBI lineage: Eukaryota > Viridiplantae > Streptophyta > Magnoliopsida > Santalales > Viscaceae > Viscum > Viscum album. Next base: position 853,297,245 of record OY728159.1, read on the forward strand.
TTTTTATTAATCTACCCATATATGTTCTTTATTAAATTCACATATGTATAATTCTTACATACTCTTAATTTCCTTCTTTAGTGTAATGGAATATCCCTTGATTATGGAATATTTAAATTGAATTAAATTAATAGAAAGAATAATATGAACCCTATTTAATAATAAATCCACAGATGAGGTTTCATATCTTTATTAATAAAATGGGTAAATTGAATGGGATAATTGAATGATAAATGGGAAGGACATGTTTATGTATTCATGAATTATAAGATGGAATTCTTATGTACATACCCACATTTATTTCACACTTTTGGATCATGTTATAGAATGTATTATAACATGGAATTACATATTGATTAATGTCAAAGGCTATATAAATTATAGTAATATTGGTGTGAATCTCATGATCCTTCTTAGATAATACCTTTCATGGAATTTTAGGCTGATTGATACTACATGTGGAATAAGCGATACTCAGGTAATTTGAACATAATAACATTTATGACCTAATAGGTTACTTGAATTATGTTACATCCTTTGAAATACAACAGTTTCCTCTTTAAGAACCACCATGGAATGTCCCATATCCTACATGAATTTTCACATGATCTTATTGTAACATGGATTTCATTTTTATTAATCTCAATCGGTCGACTTATTGGAAAATTGGATATTAATCACGATACATGGGTTTCTAATTTATGGAACATTAAGGAAAGGCTCAAAAATTATCCATATTAAATGACTCTTTGGGTGTTAAGGTGATCTCTATTAACAGGAAATCTTGTACGGGATCATAGGATGGATTATTTATATCATAAATCCTTAGAGATATATTTGACTAGTGGAATCTATTATGTCAGTTTTTGTACAATGATTTTTGGGATTATATTTGTGGATCATAGGACTACATTTTTTACCCACACTTGTTGGTTATGAATGGACCCTTGAGTTATACCTCATGTCCGAAATTATATAGTGTGGCCACATATATACAAATTCATACCCTCATTCATGGTGGCAGTTGTTCAGAGATAGTTCTACTTAGGTGGATGAAGGTATTACTAGCCAGGTATCCCTGAGGAACCTGAGTTTTATATGTTTATCTTTATTTATTCACTTTTTTATCTAACACACGATCACATTTTTCTATTATATATTCAAGGACTAGAATCTTCATTAGTCACCCTTGGTGGCATCATACTGAGTATATATCACTACTTTTTTGTGTCACCATTGCACTATGGAACCTGAACAAACCACATCTTTACGTGACCTTTTTTATAGATTATTATGGTTCTATTAATTATTACATGGAATATTACGAGAATGTTATTGTTCTAGTTCTCAATATTCTCATGGATTAGGATTTTGGATTTTATTCACCTTGGTATGTTTTGTTTTATTTCCTTCTATTTGTTTACGTCAATATATTATGATGCATCACCGGTATATTCATTCATATTTATATATTTGTTTATTCCATAATTGTAATAAATTGTTTATATTATATTATGCTTCTTTGTTATTTATCTAATTTTTCTATTGGTTCATCATTATTGTAAAACTATGATACTCTGATCATTATGGTATAATCTCCACAATGTACTACCATTGGACCCTTACTAAAATATAAAAGACTCTTTAGTATGAGGAGGTGTTCTTGATGGTATGTGACCAACCATCCTGAAGTGTCAATTTATTGGATTAAGTGTTAGGAAATTAAAATGTATTATTAGAGGTGTTATATTGTTTTGTCTTACTGTTATGGAATAGTATAATGGATACTATGAATTTTTCAGTTCATAGTAAATAGTTTATCAAGGGAGTGATCACTCCACACATGAAAAAATGACCAAGTGTCTAGGTATTGTATTATTGATAATTATATTCATTATAACAGTTTACAATTTCACCTATGTTTTTGGTGTACTTTCCATTGCATAATAATTTAAGAGACTATAATACTTAAAATTCACTTACTATGTAATGAAATTATTGATTGATGCTTCTTTATAGGCACATATAGATTCACATTCCATAAATATTCCATTAATTGTAGATTGGATACCATGATTGTCAAATATTGTGAAATTTTCATTACAATATTATATGTCATGCTTCTATAGTATCCTATTTACATTTCTATGTTATTAATTTCCATGTGATATCACACATTGTAAAAATTGTGATATATAATTGGCTATTAATGATTCATCATTTACATTAATGGTGTTTTCCAATGTATCTTTATGGTGTTACCTTAATTAACCTATCTTGAGTTGTTTAAGCCATGAAACATTTCTCTCATTGGATGAACCATTTCATTGTGATTATATAGGATCCAATTATAAATCTATAATATGTATGTTGACATTATAATAATAAAATTGTTACCCATATAATCAATCCATTATATAAAATATTATGATATTAAAAAATTAATAGATAATCATGGTTGAATTTATATGAGTTGAAATTTTAATTTATAATAGAATGTACCTTTATAAAATGGGAATGGTAATTCATATAATCCAAACATGTTCTTTTATGTTTATCCTCAAAATTTAATTCCTATAAGAAATGGTTTCATTTATAACATATTTTACCTCTATCACTTGGGAAAATGATTCGTATAATTAAAATTCCTAAATGAACTACTGTAATAAAGTACGTATGTTTGATCATGTTTCTAATGATATAGACTTGAGTCTATCCAATAAGGTTGTTCATGGTTAATTTTGATTCTTAGATATTCCCACCATGGGTGTAATTTAATCATAGTAAAATCTACGAGACCAGCATATGTATCATTTACATTGTTATACCTTAATAATAAAGCCGATGAGGGTATATTCATTATAGATATGGATGGGTATGTAATGTTTCATTATCCACGTGTATGGGTACTTATAAATTTATTGTAACATATTGCTAAATTAATACCATCAATTTAGTTAAAACCTATTATGTTCTCTTCAACACTACTTATTATGATACTTTTATTAATTAAAATTTCAATTACAACTGAAATTATATTTTCCTCTATATATTTGAATGGATATATTCATTATCTATTCCCAATTGCTAAAAAATTATGGATGAATAAAAGAGATGATGGAATTTATAAAACAAATTACTTAATTATGATAGGATATCAGGTAGATAAATAACTATTTAAAGTATGTTTATTATAACTTATGTGTGTTTATTTTTGGAGTATGTTAAATATTGTGCTATGAAAATTTTCTGTATGACTTGTACTTAATGTTATTAAATGTGAATTTGTTAAATTTTTTAATAACAACATTAATTTTTCGTTCTGAGTTTCGGTCTATGTATAGGTTGTTAGTATAATTTTTTCTTTATAGATTCATTTATAGAGAATTTGTACATTACTCTAGAAATTTTCAACCCAAGTTAAAGTGAATGAGCATTATGTAATTTGTAAAATAAGAAAGTTAGACATGCCAAGGAAATGGCCATTCACTTATTAGATCATTTGACTTTTTTCACATTTAGATATATATGGTGATTTTAGGACTTCAGATTTAATGAATTTAAATTCTATATATAAAATATTGTGAAATATCAGGGTAGTGCACATTGATACATGTGGTACCGATCAAATTAATATAACTGTATAAAAACAATATGTGTTTGGAGGAATTTTTTGATCCCTTGATTTATTAAACATAAATCATAGGTCATATCCAAGGTATAGTTCCATATTCATTCTGAAATTATTACTCATCACAATATTCTGAGTGATGCGGTAAATGGACCAAGTTTCATAACACCACCAGCAAGGTGGATTGGATGTTATGACTGATGTTATGATGTCTATCACTGTGGTTCAGGAGTGAATAATGCATATGTCTAATATAAATCTATAATATAATTCATTTACGTGGATTATTTTCTTTTTATTATAGCTGTATCTTGGTAAAAGCATGATGTCCATGTACACAACCCATGTATTCTAGTCAAAGGAGTGGGTGTTGTTTGTTATTTTATCAATTACTATAAAAAGTTTCTATGAAAATGATAATATTTGGAGAGTACCATTGAAAAGTTTTTATTACATACTCTCATCTAGAGGGAACATAATAGCATAGGACCAATTGGAAATGGTTTGTTCTGATTTTAAATTCTCATGGGGTAGTGAGTTTTGAAATATATTGGTTTCGCGAGAGGCATCACGATGATGAAATTGTTGGAGATGTACACAACTATAAAAAACCCCATTATTTGGGGATTGGATTAGATGGATATTCAAGAGTAATCACTTTATTCCTTTAGTGGCAATGAAATAATGTATGGTTAAAAATGACACATCGACAGTTACAACCATGATCATTTTAAATAATTCATCCAGTAATGGATGTAGTAGTTTTTATCAGTTATTGGAAATGGTTGGTTGGAAAGCATCTCTATAACATAATCACGGATATGATGGGGGTTTCCATAATATTTTGGGTAAAATTTGATAACCTCATACTTTAAAATTGTAATAATAATGATCATTCCACCTAACATTAGCTTATTTAGGTCACACAAAGAAAGAATCATTTATAAGTTGAGCTAATGAAAGTTGTTAATCATTTTTTGGATCCATTAAGGAAATAATTTGGAGTTTTTATCTTGGAGAATGTGTAATCATATAGGAATAATTTTTCAAGGAGACATTGTAAATCCTATATAATATATCGATGGATAGTATCATGAATACTAGACAACCCTATAATTTGATTACACAACAAGATACCATCATTCGTCTTACTCGTTGTTCAAGGAACTTGGATGTCTAAATTGAGAATTTATATCTCACATGAATATGAATGAGGGTGTAATACCTTTTATGATCACTTTGGACCCTGGTAGAATATTTAATTTTATCCTTGATCATGTAGTCAGGATCAGTTAATTTTAGTTTGACTATTCCATTCCAAATGTTTTGGATATATTATACACCCATTTTTTTGATATGGACACACACTAATAATGAATGATTGGGTTTGAGACATAATTGAAATCAGTCTATGGGATTTAGTGTAAATATTTATATAATATTCGATTTCCTCGGAAAAAATTAATCGAGTTTATATTTGATAAATTGGATAATAAAGATATTATTTTTTAGGATTGTTATTTGATAATGGGATTACATAATTTTCCTTTTTTTATAGATATGTTTTGGGAGTAACATCATCATGTGCATAGATGGGATGAAATAAGTTAGTTCATAATCATTCATTTCTTTTCAAGGAAAAGATAATGAGACTGGGATAATATTTTTTTATTGTAAATCAACTATGGAATCATTTGAAAATCATTAAAGGACAGTCATTAGAACATAAATATAATGATTACATAGTCAATTCTAATAGTGGAAGTACCATGGAATAAAATTGAACATTCATATTGTAACCTATGTAGGAAATCAATGTGGGGTTCTTTATTAAAAATACAATGACGTGATTGTGTCTTGGGTTAATTGGTCTTGATTATCTACCTTCTTCATGTAAAATGGGAACATTCATGAGTTTAAATAAAATATATATTTTATTCTTAACATTGATTCTAGAAGGTACTTTGGGCATTCAAAATGAAATGTGGTCATTTCAAAACAACTTTCAAAACACTTTTAGGTTCGGATTGGTTTTTTTTTCTAATGATTGTCATGGATGTGATGTTCTTTGTTGGGGAGGTTGTAAAGTCATATTCTTGAAACCATTGTAAATTTTACAATGGAATTTAAAATTTTCCCTTACTGGATCACTTCATTTTAATAATAAAAAAAAAGTAAGGTTTAGAGGGTTTGAACGTCCATAAATAATTTCATTATAAGTAAGATATTTTTTAAAAGAAATACCAATGGTTTGGCTGAACACCAGATGAAGAATTTGAATCCATAGAGGCATGAAGTTGTAGTTCTAAGACATTCACATCTTCACTCCAATCCATTATGTTAATGGGTTTCATGGAGTGTGGGCATTGAATGCAGGATGTGATATACCTATTGCTAACCACAAGGATTACATGAAGTGTTACTGGTTCATATCATAAATTTTCTTCAAATCATTAAATTGTTTCCTGTCATGAATTGTGAGGTAGCCTTTTTTTAAAACTAATATTATATGAGTAGTCCCTTTTTATATTATCAATGAGAGGGACAATGTGAGAACTAAACTATAGGAACTCCACTCTCTATGAGTGTAATTGATCAAGATGATATTATGTGCATTTCAATTGTGTTTTCAGGTATGATCTTCTTCCAATTAAAATTCACATTATTATTCTTCAATAATTTCTGATTTTGGATGTTTTCATTTCTGTTTCATTATTGATCCAACTAGGTCATGGTTAAATCGACCATTTAATATGGTATTTTTTCCCTTCAGAGGAAGAGTTTATAATAGGAATTCATCCACAATCCAATGCATGTCGATTGGTTGTGGGATGAAACATACATGAATTTTTAAATCTATAAGGACCAGTTTTTTTTGTTTAGTGGTTGTTTCTATATTTTAGTATCGAAATATTCCTTCGAATGGTTTTGGTTTTACCTAGTGAATATTTGGGTAGTGGTTTCCAGATTCATATTGAGTGATGTGTGTCCAATGCGACAACACATGTTATTCAATTTTGGATTTCTTTTTATACTGAATTTTTTAGTTATGTAACTCATGTTTATAGAATATTCTTGACTGTTCCTATGTCAGATAAAATATTGGAACTTGATGATGCATGCCTCAGACATTTATGATCATGGATGGATGGATATTATAAGACCTCATTAAATTTGGTTTTGATCTTCCAAAAAGTAGGTGGTCTATACGCCTTCCCATTAATGCCTCGTCGTTTATAGAATGGTATTTTGTTCAACACACAAGACCTTTTGGCCATTTACTATAAAATTTGAAATTAAAAATGTCGAAAATAATTCCATTAATTACATAGCCAGTGTGTGTCTAATTCACTTATTCAGAGGTTTCTCAACTCTAATCAAACCACACCTTGTGTGTTTTGTTTATATGACCTTGTACTGTATTATTATTTTTCAAATTAAACCACTACTATATGGTTATTCCTAAATTATCATATTATGATTATTTTAATAATATTAAGAAAATTCTTAGGTATGATGAATGAACTCACATTTAAGGGATTATTAACTTGAATTAATGGATTTCAAATAACCTGTTCTACCATGGTTAATAATAACAACATATATAGGTTGTGTTATATTCTTAAATAAAACGGGGTAATTGAATGTGATTATTAGATGATAAATGGGAGTATCCCTCTTTATGTATCAATTACTAGTAATATTGGATTATTATATATATGGACCTCTTTATTTAAAACTCTTGAATTGAGTTATGGATTTTTTTAGTAACATAAAAATTGTTACTATTTAGTTTTAAATGTTTAAATGAATTATAGTAAACCATGGTATAAAATCTATTTTATTTTTATGGAATTAAATTTTTAGGGTCTTAGGCTGATTGAGATTACATATTCCATGAGGTATACTCTAGTTCATTAAGTAGAATTCATTGGACATGCTCAGATGATAGTTGAATTATGTTATGGAATGAGTGATACATGGGTTTCCTCATTATACAATTATTTGGATCGGATTATAGTGGAAATGATTTCTTCATGAGTTAGATAGTAGAGATTTATCAAGTTGTCAGTATTTATGAACCAATAAGTATTGTAATTTAAATCAAAATCAAGTAATAAATAAATAATCATTTGTATATTTTTTACATGAACACGTCACTAAGTGTATAATATTTGTGCATCTATTAGGTTAGTTGAAAAAATATTAAAAAAATATTTAGTTATTACAGTTTAGCAATTTTGTATTTAATGAGGAAGATAGTTTTATTTTTATTAATAACAATACAATGTCATTAATAAAATATAATTTTAATTTTCATGCATGGATTCAAAAGCACTAAATTTTAATAATCAATTAATAGTAATGATATGTAGTATTAGTGTTTATGGTTCGTCATTTTTATATTATTTTATATCTTAAACTATTTTCCAACTTGATTTTATCTCTTCAAAAATTATCGAAGTAATTGAAAACCAAAACATAATTTTATTATTTCATAAATACAATTTTCAATTAAAAATTAATTAGATGATGTACTACTTACAATCATTATGAATACATGGGTAAAAAAATATCATTCTTGGGATTTATAATAATATAATAATGTGATCACATGGTGAATGGGATTCAATGGGGATAGATATGGATTTAAAATGTTATATTATTATATATGTGTATATTTGTTTGATGAATTATAAATTAATTAATGTTGTGTAAACCCTTGATAAATTCATGGAAAACATATTAAATACCACTAATTTCATGTAAAAATATTGACAAGAAATATGTCAAGTGTTTTGGATTTTGTATCATAACAGAAGGATATAACTAAATAAAAAAAATTCAAACACTTTTATTTATTGAATTTTTTTTGGGAGTAAATCCATGAACTTTTTGAAACTCTTGAATATTTTAACATTTTAATGATTATCATGATACTGTTTCCACCTTAATTCATTATAAATTTATATATTATTAAGGAGAATGATATAATGATTATCATTTTGGATTGTATATAGAATACATGTTTCTTATGAGATGACAAGTTATGTGGATGATATTATGGTTATGATAATAGCATGAGAAAATTATATATAATAAATAAGAACACATAATTTTATTTGGTTTTAGAGAAAAATTTCATATCACTAATACATTTAATTCATTTAAAATAATCTAAAAATTGTTATATAATATTAAAAGGTAATTTTTTTAGCTTTTATAATATAGAACATTTTGGATGATTGGTTCTTTATGTCCCTAGATGTTTTTTAATATTGTGGAATCTAATAAACTCATCATGAAATCTTATGGTGATGTAAAATGAAATAAAAGATAATTTGTTGAATCTATTATAAATGAAAAAAAAATATTTTCAAAGTGATATCTTAAACAAATACTATGTTGATTGAATTAATCATTTTTATGAACTCTATGATTCATCCCTTGTTGATTTAATTGATCATTCAATGAATAATAAATAATTTTAGGAAGTAGAAGATACAATTTATGGTGGTATAATTAAACTATATATATAATTTGATGCTATAAATGGAGATATATATAAATAGAGTGTAAATAAATAGAAGTTCAATGAGGTGGTGCTTCAATACAAGCATTATATATAAAATCAACATTAAGAAAAATATATACTTATTTATATGATTATAAGTTTTAATTCTAAAAATATGATAAACACAATTATTTTGGAGGATATCATGCTCAAAATTAAGAAGAATGATCAAATAATTGATTTTTTTAAAAAAATAATATTAATGATAGTATCAAATGAATTAATGACCATAAATGAGATCCATTGAAATGAGACAGGATTATTATTATTCGGATAAGTCTACGAATCCTACAATATCTGTAAGAATTAATCCCTCATGTTAAATGGAAAATGAGAAAGAACTATATAGTGATCTAATAAATATTCTTTGTGATTTAAAAAAAATATTAATACATTTAAAATTATATAAAATCATGTGTTCAAATTGATGGAAATGAAATTTAAAACATGGTTATTTCAATGACATAAGACCCCACTTCTTAATAAGACATTTACATGGGCTTTACCCAAATTTTCATTTGAGCACCAATGATTACACATATGAGTACAATTAAAATTATTTTCTATAATTATGGAAATAAATGGCATAAAAAATCATATTATAAATTGAAAATAGATTATATAGTATATTATACTTAGATGTTAGTTTTCTCTTTCAATAATACCCATTAAATCATATTTTCTAATTTATTTTCGGATTAAAATGTATTAAAGAATTTTAATAGAGAGTAACATAGATAATGAAGGAACCTAAGTGATGTTTAATAACCACATACATATTAATCCTATATTATTTACATAGTGGTGTAATAGGATGTGAGTTTTTTCTTTATTAAACCCACAAATACCCGACGAGTTGTTTTTAGTACAAAGTAGAACCCTGGGAAAATTCTTTATAAAAAGAGCTATTTTTCACCATTGAAAACATGAATTATAACCAATTTATCTCAATGTCATGATTTAATACTTGATTAAAATAGTTTACTCCAAATGAGATATCCTATTTTAAAACTCTTTCATTTAATTTATCCATATGTCTAATGTTCATCAAGATTCATCATTGTGCTTCTATGAGAGTTCTTTATTATCATGGAAAATGTATAGATTAACATATAATGATATTTATATTATGATTAAAGTAGTTTCATGTGGTATTTTATAACTCATATTTCTAGGTTTTTGAATCTCTGATTCGATTCACATCATTCTTCTTCATAATCATCATTCTAATGGGGATGTTTCTCTATATAAAGTCATATTTAATGAAATTTGGAACGTTTAAATAGACTAACTCTTTCCCATCCTTCAGTTATTGAATCCATTGGTGTTGGAATATATTTATTACATGGAATAATTTCTATCATGTATATAGGATATGGTGGGTGATCATTTTCTCTTCCATTCATAGTTCATGAGTGTGTCTATTAATGGTTCAAGGGGTAGTGAGGGATACAAGAATAATGGTTATATGAAAATTAAAATCGATTAATTGATACCATGATAAAAATAATGTTGTATAATATATTCCTCATAAATATATGAAATATTACTCATTTTTAACAAGTCTTTGACTAAGAAGTTTAATTTTTATGATTGTTAAACCATATTAAAATTTCCATGATTTTTTTTAATTTATTCTTAAAATGTTTAATAGTTATTCCATATGTTTCCTAAGGGTTAAATATGTTCACCTAATTAGTGTAGAAATTAATTCCTAGTATTACAAATTGGGAGAGCACATGTGTGATGATTTATGGTGTTTCTTGATCATATTAATGAACATGATTATTGAGATATATTAGGGATGGTAATTAATACACAATCATTTATTTTAAGGTCCATGAAAATGATATGTGGACAAATTTTAGTTATCATATACTATTAAAATAATAATCCTAAATTTATTTATGATAATTTTTCGATATCCTAATGTAGATCTGTATGTTATTTTATGTAATGGTTAAGCATTATGATTCATGTTCGAGTGTAGGGATTATGTAATAATTTACCATGGTAACTTTATATATATATATAATAAATTACTCTATAAAAGTGCATATTCCTCATATATAGGTGGTATATATATATATGTATGTGATTATGGATATATACACAAACAGACATACCTTTTTAAGTGAAATTAATTACATATTAGAAGAATTTTTCATATATATATATATATGAAATTTATTTTCATAGGGAGATATGGGTCTTATAAATGATGATTTTGGATATATATATATATTCTAAAATATGTGTTTTCATGTATGTGTGTACTAGATATTATAGAAGAAGTATTGAGTTGAAAATATCTTACAGGTAAGGTCCATTTTGGGGATGGGTTCCCTAAATAGATTCTAAATATGGATCAATGTGGGGTCGATTGTTGTTCCTAAATATTATTAATGAATAATTAAATCATTCAATTAATTTTTTAAATATTAATATCATGTATGCTTTTCCAGAATCTCTATGTAAATTCATTTCCATTATGGATATGAAATATATATTCAACTGTTACATACCTATTTTTTACTCCTAAATTATACACCTGGTTTTATTATGAGTTAATTATTATTGTGTGGTGAATTCCTTTGGGAACATTGGTTCCAAAACCCTACAAGTTGTTCATTTGAATTCATATAGACCTTGATATTTTTGTATTAGGAAATTGAAAATGCTGTTAATATGAGGGATGATAGTATAATAGAAAGGGTAGTCTTTCCACCTAAAATCTAGACTCATTATGGATGGATTTATTATTTTTGGATGATATGTAGATAGAAATAATTATGTATATCTTCTAACATTCACTTGAGGGGATTCACATTGTATGTTCCTATTATACACCTTTATGGTTTGTTCAGTTAACACACTATCTTGGAGGATTCTTATTCAATAGCTTATTATTTTTATGTATATTGTGTATGCCTAAAATACGGTAATCTTTTAATGCATGTTTATATCATTATATATTTAATATGTTTAGTATTTAAATTCAAAATTAGTCTTCCCAAAGGAAAATACCAATATTAAAGTCTTTCATTTCCAATAAACACTAGGTCCACGATAGATTTTATTTCTTGGACTAATATTTGGTATTCATTATCTAATTAGATTTCAATAAGGGTAAATCATATCCCAAATGTGAACAAATTATCCTATGGTAATTACACCATCATATAGTGATCATTATTTGTATTTATGTTCTTGTAGTAATATGTTAGGGGTTTGTTAATGAATCAAGGATAGGTTAATACAAAAATATTATCAAATACACATATGGGATATTAGTAATTGGATTGATATTATTGAGGATATAAAACAATTTAGTATAAATAGGAAACCAATAAATATACCCAGATAACATAGTATAGCTATAAATTCAGCTACAAAGGGTGTACATGATTTGATTAGGATAATCTCTTTAAGATAGAAATTTTCTAATTACTCATATTAATCATGATTATGTATATGTATGTTGGAATATATATGATCACATGAAATATTATGTCTATTCATAATCATGATTCATATATATGATTAGAGTCATTTGAATTTTTTTACTAATGACAATCTCACTATTAAATGAACAGTGATGCATATTTATTTATTAGTGATGCATAGGTTAATATATACCATTTAATTGGATTATTATTTTTAATATCCTTTTAATTCGAACACAAATTCTTACTATTAATGTGTTTGATAATATAATTAATTTATGTTGTTCAATTAATTTTAATGTCATTTTTGTATGATTATATATAAAAACCATAAAAATTTATATTCTTATATGCATTCATTATTTTAAAATAATTATTAATGGATATTAAATTATTAATCAATAGAAGGATATATGATATAGTGGATATGTATAATGATATGAATTGTTTTTTATAATTTTAATCATCAAAATATCCCAATTCATGGATGGGAAACTAGTTTGATTGTCTTTTCCCATGTAGAAAATATTATTCCATAAACACATGTATACGCCATAGGAGGTAGGTGGAAAAATTCTATAGCCACTTAGATAAATCTTGATACTCATGTTTTATATGATTTAGCCAAAAAATTTCAAGTAGCATTACATGAATCACCACAATGGGATACTGTGGAAGGTAATGTTTTTTAAAATTCTCAATTTTATCATCATCTACCTTTCTAAGATATATCCCCTTACTAGATGTAGAGGAGTGGGTTGAATATATCCATCACAATATTTAGAGTATTTACAATTCATATCAACATCATGTTTTTCTATACACATTTATTTTGGAAGGTGATGGATATAAATGGTTCGATATGATTTTTGGTGTAAATAATGAGAAGGGTATTAGTTAGAATGGTTTTCAAGACCCTAAGGATATTAAGATGAATTCAATGTATGTGATCGATATTTATGCTAAATACAATGATCTATAATTTTTTCTCTCATTAATACTGGTTGGAAAATTGATTTTTATATTGTATGATCTTGGATTGATGAAACCATTTCAAAACCAAGTAGAGATACAAAATATCTTATTCATATATAAGGTGGTAATGCAGTTTTTGTTGGATAAAAAATGTTCCTACTAAGCTATAGGACCTAGTATTTCATATAGAGGTAAATTGAAAACTCATGAATCGGTAATATTTGGTGGTTCATTAATAATCATTTAGGGGGGTTGAGTTATTTTCAAAATCTCTTTAAAGGATCTAGAACTCAATTATTTATTTCCAGTTGAGATACACACACTTGAAAAAAATTGAATTAATGTTGAATAAATTCCATCAATGAAGTGATAATTGTCATGTTTAGATTTTCTATAAGTCAAAACCATATGAGAATATGGGACATCATCCCCTTTAATATCAAACTATATAGATTCTTTATATTTGGAAAAATATTGACAGATCACATAGATCATCAAATAGTCATATACAAGGTATTTGAAGACTAGGGAATATAAAATAATCAAAGAAACCATTACAGGGGTATAGATCTCAGAAAGAGAATTTCTAGGATATATCCATTATGTTTTTTATATCTAATTAATTGATGAAAAATGTAATATATTCTAATAATATGGTTAGTATTTCTATTTTGATATATTATTCCATTTTTATGAATTATATAAAATTGAATATTGTCATTCTTTTATTTATGAACATATAGTATGTCTCATTTGATTAGAGGAGGAACTATCTCAGAATAAAATTATTTTCATCACTAGATTGGGTATGCAGTTAGAGAGGAGTAGGAGGATCATTTTATAGCCCCATGTGGTAGTTATATGTCTACATTGGATGTCATACCTCTCTTATGAAATTATTATTTATTAAAGAAGTATAAAAAATATGATCAAAGAAATTACTTCATGTTATGGGATTCTACATTGACATGTTCCTCAGGTATTATTAAAGTTACATACAAAACAGTATTTTTTAGTTCTCAATTTATATTCTCCCATGAACTAAATAATATTTTAAATTATTACTTACTTGATGATAAAGAATTAGTTAATGGAATTTATTGTTAAATATGAGGTTATACAGTCATAGGGTTTTATTAAACATGGTAGTTCTATTAGAGTTCTTCAGATCTCTCTAAAAATAATTATGATGGGAACATATATTTTTTTATATGTTATAAAAAGTTTAATAATCTAAGTATAAAAAATGGATACTCATTACTGGAAAATTATTGTTCTATAACTAATTAAAAGTAAATATATTTATTAAAAGGTTAATTTAATATAAGGATGTCATCAGTGTTGTGTGAGACGTGATGAATTTATGAACGTAGATTTTAGATATTGTTAGGGTCATTTTGAATATCACTTTTATATATTTTATTAAATAAATCGCTTTTATTTTAAATTTATCTAACGAATATGAATATTTATCTTAACATTAACAAATTCATTTAAATTATTGTAGGTGACATCCTGTTTTACACACGAACATTTCAATATAATGAAAAATATATCAATTTGTTTTTTGGGATGTAGAGGGAGAATATGATTAATGTTAATCACAAAAATTTTTTGTTTTGTATTCATGATATAATCTTATTAGCAAAGTTGTGTCAAAATTTGGAATTTATTTTCATCTTGATATGGTTGAAGAGGTAATGTATTGGGAAGGGCCTAATAAAATCTTCAATTTTTGATTTTTCTTATGTATATATAATTATTAAATTTATTTTATTTAGAACTGTTATTATTTTGACACTATTATATCATCCATATTGAATAAAGGTATGAAATTTTTCTAGGTCGAATAGTATAATATATCATTTCATAAATTAATGTGTATTCTTATAACTGTGCATGTTCTGATTTTACCAAACTCATGTAAGAGCATCACTGTATAATGTTATTCCACTTCATTGGGTCTTATATGTTTGATAATAAATTTCCATAATGTGGTACACTATGGATAATAAAATCTATTAATGTTTGTGAGAAATTAACAAACCCATTATTTGGAGCTCACCGATGTTGTGAATGCCTTGAAATACTGGAGGTATTATTTATTAAGAGGATATTATATAGTCTATACATAAAAAAATAGTCTCATGTCCATATTTTATTGGAGAAAAATAATATATTAAAAAATATGTAGTCAATTTATCTCAAACTCTTAAATATTTAGTGTCTCTATATTATAAGAGTGCTCAATGTTATAGATAATTCCCTTAAAATATAGTCTCCTCTAAAAAAATACACGTGGATAAATATTATTGAAAGATTTTATATATTCTATTTGAACATAATATATTTATCTATAAATATTATGTTGGAATGATTCAATTCAATATAAATATTTTGTCATAAATGGTGCAATGGGTAAAGGATTACAAAATCTCTAACCCTAATTATATCTTCATTTTTTAGAGATAATATTGTGTAGAGATTTTGGAAATTTTGTATTGAGATTTTGATTATTTTATTTATGTCTATAAAAAAATTGATTTTCCATAAAATATTTTGATTAGATGTTATAATGGATTATCACACCTTTAATTTTTATATACACCAAGGAATATTCCAGATGAGTCATGATTTACGTAGTAATTATGGGTGGCATGTCATGAAATTAATTATAAGAAATTTATTCCTAAAACTCTAACTTATAAATAGTTTAAGGTATATCATAAAAATTTTATAGGTGGGATATATCATCTTTATATAGAAAAAATAGACATTTGATGAAATTGCATTTTATTTTGTAATAAGCTTACCCTATTTACCTAAAGTACATGATGTGATCTGGTGATTGTTTGTAACATAACCAAGAGGATGCATTTCTCTAATTTGTTGTTTATAAAATTGAATAATGATTTATGAAATCAATATATTGTATATATTGTTCATTTTTGTGTGGTGATAGGTAACACATTATCTAAAAAATAATTTTTTATTTATAAGTTATTTGTGAGATTGATTGAATAATGCTCTTTGATCACAGGAGAAGCTGAGTATGCGTATCACCTTGGAAAAAGTGGTAAATTATAGGAGGAAATTTTTTTAAGATATTCTACAACTTTATATAGTAAAAAACACATTTCACATATGATTATTATAAAATTTATAAAAACCATAAAAGTGATGCATTAACAAATCCATAGGTTTAGTGGATTATGGAAATTAGGTTCATACAATAAGACAACATATGAAATGCTATAAATTATCTAAATACATAAATAAATTTATTTTAAATACATCCATATTCATCTTATAATATGTCATCACATGATGACATATATCCATGAAATGGGGAGATAAAATCATATGGTGACAGATTATAGTAAATAACATGAAACATTGATAAATATGGGAACCTGAGTGAGTATAGTAATCATTATCATATAATAGGAAATTTATTCATCTCTATAAGAATAATGAAAAAATATAATGGAGATAAGAAATGTGATTCATGATACTATTGAATCATAATGACATTTAAAAATTTTCCACTCACATAATGTCACTAAATAAAGAATCACATTTGTGTGTAACATATGTGTACAATGTATACTACATATAATGATAATAATTTAGATATCATATTTAGGAATAAAATATGTAATCTCATGAGATATATCAATTTATCCAATTAACTCGATGCTTTTAAATTTCCTATCCTACTAATCAGGTTATTAAATACTCGTAACTTTGATTTTCACATTTCAATGATAGAATACATCAATCATAATCATGAAATGAACTCATAATAAAATATGAGGTTCATAGAGATACATTAAATTATATTTCATGAATAAACATGAAGGTTCATTTTAAAAGTTAATACGTATTTTTTTATTTATTTTTTTGGTATTAACATAAAAAAAATTATTTCATAGAGAGGATAACAATAAATATATGAAGAATATTAGTCTTTTTTTCAGAAAATGTATTCATCAAAAATAATGTGTGAGTTTTATCATTCAAAATAAAAATGTAATAAAATCCATATTACATAAATAATATATTTATATAAAATAAATATTAATTTTAATGGGTTTTAAAAAAATAATAAAAAACAAAATAAAGGATGTGAATATAAACCCAAAATAATGTGCTAGTTCGGGAGACCCCTTATCTTAGTCCATGTTTTGTTTTATCATGTTCATGACTATTATAAAATAAAATTATTTTATGATGGTATTAGTCCAAAAGTATATTATATTATTTTTTTGATTAATTACAATTTCATAGTTAATTAATCATAATTAAATTGTAGAGTGAATGGATTGATGACGTATTTATTTTATGTTTCCCATTTGTGTTTTATTTATTGGTTTTAATTTTTCAAAATTTATTTATATAAATTTATAAAAATAATAATTTAAATTAATTATCTTATAATATTATATATTATATATTATCTCCAAAAAAAACCATGAAATGTGTGGATAATTAAAGATCCTCGTCATCGTCAAAGGAAGATAAAAAAACCATTTGTAGTGCATATTAAAAATAATGTGAGAATATATATTATCAATATTTTGGAATTTCTAAAAAATACATTAATAACATATATAATAATTTTGAATTTTTAAATATTTCGTTATAAATATAGAAATGGATGAAAATTATAAGCTAGTATAATGAAAATTTTAAAACAATAGGATTACAAGCATACTTATTCATTCGTGCTTACTCCTTTGATATGGAAATAAATCCCTTAGGGATTGGATTTGGATGACACTAAAAAATACCTACATATAATTTGATGGAATAAATGAATATAAATCGATAAATAATTGGAATAAAGAAGTGGTTATTCATATAGATGAAAATGTGATATTTGGACTAGCTGGAGGGCTTAATTTCATGTTAATATTATGATTTTTTCTAAATTTAAATTTTTAATTATTTTATATTTTAAATTATGATTGAAATTTTATTTAAATTATATAAATATATGAATTTTCAAATATATAAACACTAATTTTTTCATTACATAATTTAAATAAAAAATAATACTTTTTCTATAATGATATATTATATATTTTAAAACATAAAAAATTAACATTTGGGTTTATATATAAATTTTAATTTATATTAATGTTTAATATATGTAATTAAATTTGTATTTTGTCGATATAAATATTTAATTATTTATTATATAATTATTACATGATTATTACAGTGTAAAACATGTAGAATTTGAAAAACTATATCGTTACTATTCACATAAAAATAACAATTTCTTAGAAAAATATTAAATTAATCAATCATGGAATATTTTTATGTGATGATTCCAAAAATTAAATTTATTTTATCAAATTAATTTTAAAACTTATATAATTTTAATAATTAATATAAAAGAAATTTTATTTTAAAATATATAAAAATACACTATTAAGAATTCACTTGTACTTCATTTTGAGTTTTGTGAATTTATTATTTTTTAGAACTCTAACAAAATTTTTATCAAATTTATACAAAAAATATATTATTTATAAACTATTTTAATATTCTAATAGCCATAAAACTATTATGATAGTCAAATTACTATTATATAGTTTCGTTTATTATTTCCAATGGTAATCTTAATATAGTTATTTTAGTTTTATAATTCATATAAATATCTCATATTTAATTTATTCAATATGAACTTCAATTACACACTTATTTAAATATTAATCATTAAAAAAATTAATATATTTTTAATTTTTTTGTTTCTATCTTACATTTTCATTGGTGACCATGATAATTATATGTTACCACAATGTTCGAAACTATAATATTCTACTTGTGTTATGTTTTTTCTATTCATTATCTAATTAAACTACTTTCACTTTAGTAAAGAATATTTATTTCATATTTTTAATGTTATAAATTAATATAAAAATTTATAAATGGTTTTTATTATTTTCTTCACAAGTTTTGTGATACACTTTTATAAAAATATGATAGACGTATATAAATAGAAAAAAAATTCAATATATAACAATTTAGTATAATAAATTCAACCACGCATAAAAAAAATTCATCCTTTAAATTTAGACACATATAATCATTTTAGAATGGATGAGGGTGTATTTATTCATTACATCTTTATGATATCATGTTTTTTCATTGTACTTATGTTGTTTCCAATTTACATTGATATGATAATTTTTTTTGAATATATCAATTTCTATAATGTCAAAGATATTTATCGGTTGATAATCATAAGATAATTCATCCTCTTGTTGTACTCTCTTGGGATATAGTTCATGGGCGGGGTCATGTATGTTATTCCTTATTGGAGATATGTGGAAAACCACAAGAACGTGAGCCATGTTCTATGAATGTTCTAGGTGATTGGTCATAGCTCCTCTGTGATCAAGAATCATAAAAGGTGCATTGTACATAGCTTTGTGAATTAACTTATTTCTGAATGTTATGAATTTATTTCCTGGAGTAATTTGACAGAATACATTATCATAAATCTAAATCTATAATTCATTTGGAATAATTTTTATAGAACTCATATGTTGACTATAAGTCAACATAATGTGTTACTAAATTTATTAATACTTCATTATCATATATTTCATATGATAAAATCTAATTACCTCAATTTAAAAAACTTTTTACCAACAGGTTCTTTTTAATATCTCTCTTAATGGTGAGTTTCATATTAGGAGATCTGAAACTATATTTATTTTAGATATAAACTAGGCAAATATATGGACCATGGATACTATTAAATCTATCATGAAATCTATCTACATGTCATTGATAATCAGAATGTTCATATTGGATTTACCACCAGTCTTATAGTGATATGTAATACTAGAGAGTAACTCAGTATTCAATGTGTATTTAATTCTCCATGTGGACATAGATGTGTCCATTGGTTCTTAATAAAATATGATAAATATTAGTTCCCAATAAATCTTCACTTATATCTTAAAATATATAATGTAATGTTGTTTAAGTAGTAAATATTACATAATTTGGATAATGGTACCAATCATAATGATTCAAATAGCTAAAATTCATATGGTTTTATTTCCTTTAGTTTATTGAATGGCCCATGGAGTATTCCACATTAATATTTTGTTATTTTATTATTGGTATGGGTAATGGAATAATCCTTCATTTATTCATTTAGAACACTACCATAACACACTATCATACCAATAACTCTGATGCGTAGTCAAGAATTTCCTTCATGATTTTATCCCACAAAAAACATTCTCTCATTGAATATGGTACATTATTCTACATCTCTAACCCCTATAAAAATAGTCATTATATGTATCAAACAATAGTTTTTTATCAAATAATTTTGTATTTATCAATTATGAATTCATATATTTTCCCTTTTTATACTCTATACTTTTTGAAGCTTTTAATCATCCCTACATATCTATTTGATTTTTTCTTAGAATAATGGGTGAGAAAACATTTAGGAAATATTGTATGTGTTTCCTTAATTTTAAGTTTTTAGATAAATACAATATATATAAACAATGATAGGGAATATATGAATCATCATCATGTGATGGGGTGTATATTAAATTTTTCTAACAGCACCAACTACTGTGACCATATTTTAAGGATGTTAGTTTATAGTTAAAACATTGTCCAGGATTTACAAAAACCATCAATTTGAAAATGAAGCTCCATTAGTGTTAATATATACATTAAAATATTGTTATTAATATATATATATATATATCACAAATAATTCTATGTATGTAATAATTTTATATATTCAATTCATATTCAAAAACGAAAACTAAAAAATCTGCCCTTAAAAAATGAAATTAAGAGTGTATCGAGGTTTTCTATTCAAAGATCATTAATTAACTGAAGGAATAAACTATCACATTATTATTTCACATGAGTAAAAAACCTAATACTTTCATTCAAGAATAATTTTATGTGATAAAAAACATATCCTTTTTATGTAATTATGGTTATATATCTTGAGATTAGCCACTTATTAATCTCCTTAAATTACATCTACTATTATTCCATTTAGAAATATTTCTTGACTTCCTGTATTATTGTATTTAGTGTAGTAGATAATCTTGATGGATATCTCATAAAGTGTCAATAATACCCAACTAATCTAAAAAAATTTACCACTATGAAACTTATCCATAATGGAAATTACAAAATTTCCTTTTTAAAAGAATGATCCATAAGAAAACTTAATCATTAGGTCACTGAACCTAAGAATGTGACATATTTTATCAAAAAGAATATATTATTTATCGTAGTGTATAAATTATCTTTACATAATATTTTATATGAAATTAATAAAGATTCCTAGTATTTATCTTTTTTATTGGAATATTTTACAATATAATCAATAATGTACTGTGTAAATTTATAAAAGGAATATTTATGTCTATATTCATTATGACCATGATACTCATTGAAGGAATTAGTTTGTTCTAAAATCGTCATTATTGATTCATTGTTTTGACATCATACAGAAAAGGTAATCCATTTAATGATATAACTCATAACATTCATATGAGGATATAAAGAATGACGATCTATTTTTGTTATGTAGAGAGCTATTTGATGTCTATCAATCTTGTCTTTAATATATGGTAGTGGAAATATGTTATTTATAGTGATAATTTTGAGACTATTGTAATCACTGAAATGAAACCTTGACCAGTCCTTTGTTATATAAATTATCTTTAGTGAATCTAAAGGTTGTGAGCATATACATACAAACCCTGAGCCACAATTCTCTTAGAGTTCCTTCCTTAACTCCTCTAGATCAATCAAATCCATCCAAGAGTGGCTCTTTTATATATGTGAAAAACATAGTTTATGTTTTATTGAGAACGCTCCCTCAATATATTCATTATGGCTAGAAAAATCATCAGTGAATGAATTATTATATTCCTACATTATTGGAATGAACCCATGATTTATTCATTCGATTGTCTAAATAGTTTTTAAAAAACATGATTCATTATTGAGCATGGACACTGACATTATATATGGATTTTCTAAATGTGATTCATAATTATACTTGTGTAGTTATATAAGTATATAATGGTTTAGTTTATGGAATGAAATTTACTTTTCCAATAATTTTATATGAGATCTGTATATTTAGATTCAACTCATTCCCATTATAGAATAAAATTATAATAATAGAAGCATTACATGTATTTTTTGGAAAATATTCCAATACACATTATTAGGGGATGAGTCAAAGAAATGGGCTTAAAATATTTCTCCAATAGTTGTTTTGACAATTACCTTTGCACAAATGTATCTAGGAGGTGACTTAATATATCTTGTACTCATGTATGATATAATTATTTTTTTGAAACCCAAATAAAATAATTCTATTTTCTTGATTAAATAAAAAGTATACCTTCAACTACATCATTTTATATACTATAGATTGAGAAATGGGGTAATATTTTTTTACTCCAATGTTTTAGATGATTTTGGATATTGATTAAATTCAAATAACATGTGACTGGTGTGCTATAATTCATAAAATTTATGTTCCTTGGGATGAATCATTTTTGTAACACCCTGTTATTTTTTGAAATATATTTGTTTGAATTATTTTAATCTTTTTTTATATTTTTCATTTCACTCAACATAGAAAATAATTTATTTCATATAAAATAAGTATTTGTGGATAATGTTATATGAAACACTATGTTAATCGTTCACTATATTCCAAATAAATATTATCATTCTCTACCAGGAACCTCAAATATATTTTATGTTATACGTAAGACTAACCTTCCTTGATGGATTATGTAACACCCAAGACCAAGTTTAACAGAACCATAATTCATAATTAAAATATAACTATTTAATAGGATATAATATGGCCATTATATATAATATTATATGATTAACTAACTTATGTATGTTTATATTTTTTTAATTCATTGGTTATCTAATAATTATAAAATAATATTGAGACCAAATGAATAAAAAAGGACTGATTTTATAAAATCTTGTTTTATGTGAAAAAAACTTATGTTAATAAGTTAAATTAATTAAAAATTGTGAAAAATAATTTTTAAATTATTATTTTACATATTCAAAAAAATAATTTTTATAATATTTCAATATCTTTTACAGTTATATGATAATAACAACCCAAATTTGATGCTTAGAATCTTATATTTTTATAAATCTATTTTTACCACCTTTTAATGGAAATTAAATTTTAAGTCCAATTTTTAGAAATTTTATATACTTAATATGTAAAAAAGAAATATCATATTTTAAGGAAAAACAAAAAAATTATGTTAAGATAAATTTTCTGTAATTTTTATGTAAGGTTTCATTTTTTAATTAATAGTAAAAAATAATTATTTTTAATTCAAAACATCATTTTCATCTAATTCATTTCTAAGGATAAATTATATTTTAAATTCGTTTTAATGTTTAAATAGATAATAAATTTATTAATTGATACACTAATGATCATTGGGAAAATTTTCAATTTGATATTGGGTATAGAAACATATAAATCTTTTTAAAATTTTTACCTTAAAACCAGCAGCGTCGTCTCATCAGTGGGATTATTTTTAATTTAATTTCTACTACTCATGTGATTGTAATTTTTGAAATATATTTAATATTTTAAAAAATATTAATTTATAATTTATAATAAGGTAAAATTATTTTTAGTCCAAAAATATTACGGAATGTTATTAAAATTTCTTACATCAATTATGAGAAAATGTGGATAACAAAGTAATAACCATTAAATTGATGACCTAAAAAGACCTAGAAAATTTTCAAAAACCCATTAAATGGACATTAATTTACCATTAAAATTTATTTATTTATTTTTGGATTGTTTTTTATGACATTTTTTGTAAAGAACCGGAAATTCCATCTATTTATCTAAAATAAATTTGAATTTTACGAGTCCGTGAAATTTCACGGTGCATGATTCAGAGGCCCAGAGTGCCCGTAATGAATTTCTCAACATTTTTTCAGGTACGTTCAGCAAACGTGCGAGTTGGTTTTTCTAACTTTTGATGCGGTGCTCGGAATTGAAATCGGAGGGATCCATTTAACTCACAGCGTCAGTATTCATTTAAAAATAACTTTTACCTCGACTGTAGTTGGTATAGGGTGAAAGATAATTTTTGGGTTTTTAGTGGTAATAATAAAATAAAATAAACACACATTTTATTTTATTTGTTGTAACCGCAACATGTAGAAGTTGGAAAGTGGGGACCACTAGACCTTAACCTCCCATGAGAGGCTATGGTGGTGGGGATCACCCGAGCCTAACCTCCCATGAGAAGTTATGGTGGTGGGGACCACCCAAGGCCTAAACCTCTCAACTCCGTATTAAATGGTGAGAAACCTCTTGAGCTACCCATAATTTAATATGCCAACCCTCCCCATGTTTAATTATACCACCTTCCTTTAATTAATTTTGGGCCAACCCTTCCCCATATAATTATGCCAATGCACCACCTTAATTTAGCCAATTTGAACTTTTTGAGCCAACAAAATACCAAGAAAGTCCAGGATCCGGTCAAAGCCGGTCCCAAAAAAATTATTAAGCAAATGAAAAAGAGAGTCAGGCAACAAAAAGAGTATTATAAGACCGAGAGTCCAAAACACCATGCATATCCGCCTCCACCAGTGAAGAGCAATAATCAGGGATCATGAATGACCGTACCATATCCATTGCCATTATTTCCTTCTTGGACAGAGCATCAGTCACCTGATTGACCTCCCGAAAATCATGTGAGACAATCAAGTTTATGCGACTAACCTGATTGAGACATTCAACCCACTTTGGAAGTATCCGCCAAGGCACATTCCGTGTTCTTGTTTGTAGGGCTTGAACCGCATGTTGAGAATCTAATTATATCCATATCATGTTCCAATTATATAAAACAACATACCCGATAGCATGAACAATCACCCATAACTCAGCTTCAAAAGCAACACCAACACTAGTGAATTGATACAAACATCCTTTCACAAAGCCACAGTACGTATAAAAAACACTACTGCACCCTGATGGGCCTAGTGAACCAGAAGTAGCTCCATCCACATTAACTTTGAGCCATGGTCTGATCAGAGGAATCCAGCGAATATACCTGGTTATTTTCTGCTTCCGAGGCTACCCTGAAACCCCAAGGAAATTCATAATCTGTAAGTCTGAAATAGTGTTAGACATTGCACCAGATTGGACCTTTGAGGCAGCAAAAACCTCCTGATGAATAGCCATCATGCCATCCCGAAAGGGAATCTTTCTATCTTCAAAATCTGCAGTATTCCGAGCATCCCAGATGGCTCTAATCGCCGCTGCATTAGAAACCAGGAGGAAATTCTACACCTGCTCACTACAGCAGAAAACGGATAGCCTTTCCAGTGGTCCAGCACTGGTAGCCAGTGCACCTGGATGCTAAACAGATCGCCAATTTAATCCCACAACTTCCTAGCATATTCCCACTCCACAAAAAAGTAATTGACATCTTCTTCAGCGCCCATGCATAAGTAACATGCAAATGCAAACATAAAACCAGACAGCTTAATCTGATCATGAGTGGGAACACGGTTCTTCCAAATTCTCCATATATGAAAAAAGTGAGAGGGCCGAATTAAAGAGGACGTGTATTTCTTTAGCCATGCAGGTGAACTACAAGAGCCCCCAAAAGCCAATTGATGTTGATCCCTACTGGTAAACTGGCCATTCTTATTAGTCTTCCATATCAATGTGTCAAAATCCATGAAAGCATAAGATTGAAATTTTAGCTCCACATGAGGAGGTGTCATGCTATCAAAAAGATTCTTATTAGAAAAAAATTCAGCAATAGAGAGATGCCCAGAACCAGAAGGAATATCCATAATGTCTTGAATTGGCCGATCAAGCCAATTCGTGTTCCAACAATTGAGGTTAGAGTCACGACAAACCAACCATTTTGTGTCATTCATAATATTCATGAAGGATAGTTTGAGATCAGCCCAAATAGATGAAGCAAGGTAATATTTATAACCATTCATTAACCTGCCTTTGAAATGGTAAACTAAAAAATCACCAGAATTATCTTTGGAGATGAGACCGCAGGTGAACTTCCCAATGAGTCCATCATTAAAATTCCTAGGGTCCTTGATCCCAAGACCCCCAAGTTCAACAGGCTTAATTCACTCCTTTCAAGAAACAGTAATGAGCTTGATCTCATGAATTGAACCTATCCAGACAAAGTTTCTGACCAGACATTGTAGCTCCTTAATGAGTCCCATGGGCCACCGATAAAGAGAGAATGAGTACACAGATTTCGATGTTATCACTGAGTTGACAAGACATATCCTACCAGCCATAGACATCGCCTTCCCCTTCCAGCTAGCAAGTTGACTGAGAATACCAGAGTAAATCCCCTCCAAATATTGTCTCTTCACCTCTCCCCAGAATAAGGGAACACCAAGGTATTGAAAGGGAAAAGATCCTTTTTTAACCCCAAGAGATCGAGCTATCTTATTCTGCCTACCAGTCGTGATACCATTTTCAAAAACAATGAAGGATTTCTCCCAACTAATCACTTGACCAGCCACTTCCTCATAATGTTAAAAAAAGTACATAATAGAGGATATACTTTTCCTAGAGTATTTCCCAAACAACATAATGTCATCAACATACAACAAATGAGATGGATCAAATTCATTCATACCAGCCTGAATTCTCTTATACATACCCATGTTTGCAAGATCATTAATAGATCTACTAATATTTTCCTTAGCAATAGCAAAAAAAAGACAAGAAAGTGGGTCCCATTGTTGCACACCTCTGGTACACGGGAAGAAACCCCTAGGTGTACCATTAATCAAAATGGACAACCTTGATGAGCAGAGAATGGTGCTAATAAATTTGATAAAATCATTGGAGAAACCATATATTTTAAGGATCTCCAAAATAAAACTCCATTTAAGTGTATAAAATGCCTTTGAAATATCAATTTTCAACGCAAAGTTTCATACTTTCGCCTTCTTTCACAAGAGATTGACACTTTCCAAGGCAGTGAAAAGGCACTCTTGAATATTCCTTCGAGTAACAAAACCAAATTGATTAGCAGTAATCATACCACCAACCACCCGACCTAGCATATTCATAAGGATCTTACTGATCAGCTTAGGGATAGTATTTCCCAGAGCCACTAGCCTAAAATCCTTTATGTCAAGAGCATTAACTTTCATAGGTAATAGGGAAACAAAGAAAAAGTTCATCCCATATGGCAAGTAAGCATGAGTGAAAAAGTCTATGATGGCTAGTGTAATATCATCCTACACAACATCCCAGAAAGACACAATAAATTTGTTAGTGAACCCTTCTGGACTAGGGGCACTGTCAACATTTAATGATAAAACATATGTTCTAATTTCCTCCATGACAGGGGGAGTGACAAGAAGCTGGTTGTCATAATCCCCAATGCATGAGTTGATATTTCCCACTATTCTATGTTTATTAACTTGTCTATTGTCAGAATACAATCCCTTGATGTTCTCCACAACCACCAATGAAATCTCATTTTTATAAGTGAATAAATGACCATTAATGCTAATTGCATTATCCCTTGTCTGTGCTCTTTTCTACCAATACAGCCTATTGAAAAACTTAGAGTTTTTATCTCCATCCCTTATCCATCTAACATTCAATTGATTTCTAGTCAACATCTCCTTGATTGTCAAAAGATCATTTAATTTTTGATGAGCCAGAATTTACTCTCTAGAAGGGCTATCCTGATGCTGATCACGATTCTGAACAGATGATAGCCCTTCCTCAGCAGCCTTGATATCAGAGTCAATTTTAGAAAAAGGCATCCTGCTTTATTCCTTAAGACTTGCCTTGAAAATTTTCAATTTCTGAGCAAACCTCTAGAGTGGAATTCTAAGCGGTTCAGTCCTCCACGCTTCTAACACCCTTTCCCTGCATCCAGGTTCCATGATCCACCCATTATTAAACCAAAAAGGTAGAGGACCTGATCCTGTGAATTGTGTTCTAATGTCCACCACAATTGGGTTATGATCTGAGTGATGTTTAGGGAGTGTATAGCCAGAGATCCCATTAGAAGCATTCTGATCACTCATCTGAACAAAACATCTATCAAGCTTGGTAGCTTACCTCCCAACCCAGGTGTATCTACACCATGTAAACTCATCCCCAGCAATCAGGACCTCAACAAAATTACACTGATCAATGAAAATGGAAAAATCAGAAGCAGCAACCCTATTGAAATTCCCGCCAGTTTTTTCCTCAGGCCTCAAAACTGTGTTAAGGTCACCCACAGAAATCCATGGATGATCCATTAACCTAGAGGCCACTTTAAGCTCCTCCCATAACTCTATTATCCTGATATAAGAATTGTAAGCATAAACAAATGACACTGAAAAATCATAATCATCAACACTGCAAGATAGCAGAATACTTTGAGACTTCTCCAAACAGGAGGTAATACATATAGACTCATGCTGAAATACCCACAAATGATCCATCCCAATTTCATGCATGTCATGTTCCACAATCATGAACCCCATGGAATCCCATTTAAAACCTTTCCAATTGTCAAAGACTGACTTTGGTTCAGGAATTCCAACCAGCATTTGCTTATGGGCAATAATATAATGTCGAAGAGCTCTAGCCGTTTGGGAGTTCCCCAGCCCTTGATAGTTTCAGAAGAAATCCTTCATTGTGGATGGGACTTACCCCTTGTCTGGGGGCCACCCTTTGACACCAGAGGCCTTCTTCCTTTTCCTTTCCGCCCCTTACCCTTCTTCCCAAGACCCTATAGGTTAGCAGCATCTCCAGGATTGCTGATCAGATCCCCAGAAGCCTACACTACAGTAGTGGCAACATCCTCAGTGTCCCCAATGTGTTGAGGCTCCTAGACAGAGGTTGCAGCCCCTGTGCTGGAAGGTTCATCTGTCCCATGTGTTTCGGCTACAGCATGTACAGAGTCCTCAACTTGCTAATGCATATGATTAATGTCATCCCCTATGATAGGTTGTAGAGGTGGACTCACCATCGTAGAATCTACTGCACTAGAAGGAATGGAAACAACTAGTTCAAATGGTTGAGGCACATCAACATCATCAGACCAGAATATTCCATTTAAGGATGTGAATTGATTGTGTTCTTTCATGTGAGAAGGATCACTACACATTTGTGGTTTCTTCTTGGTAGCTTTGTAGGACAGAGTCTGAATGAAATTCCCCCCCCCCCCCCCGTATCAGAGACAACAAAGGCCTCAGCATGCCCACCATCGTCACTAACTAAAGTGGGGGAGACAACCTCAACAAATAGAAGTGTACCATGCGCCACAGAAACATCCTGTACAGCAGCCATAACACTAGACACCCTAGCTTCCATCGTCGGACCTTCCACATTAGAAATCACCATACCCTCCACTAATTGAGGTGTGCCTTGTATTACAGGTGTATCCTGTGAAACAGTCTCACCAGGGACAACATCACTAGGCGCCCCATCAACCATCGCAGGCCCTTCCACCACCCTTGTGTCTCGGATCAATCTAGGTTCCTTCCCTTCATTAGACTCAATAGGCTGGCTAGAAACAGCCCCTTCCTTCAAGCTCTGGTCCAAGTGCAAAGTTGAGACAGTCCCCACCCTCACCCTTGGATTGACCACGTCCTCAGCCTGGGGGTCATGAAGATATTTCTCCTTGCCTTTCCTCCTCCTACAAGTGGCATCATCATGCACCTTCAATTTACACACACTGCATTCCTTATTTATTTTGCATTCAACCATTAAACTACCAAAAAAATAGCCCAAGCAGACGTTAGGCTTCTGTTCATAGACAATTTCCAGCATAATGCTATCATCCTACATTCTCAGAACAACCTCCTCCACAATAGGGGCTGACATATTCACTTCCACCAATACCCGAGAAAAGTTCCCAAACCTCGGGTTAATTGTCTGTTGATCTATTCGAATAGGATTACCAACAGTAGAGGCGATGTCCCATAGGATCCTTGGGTGCCAATAGAAAAAATAAATCCTACAGATCTGCACCCATATTTGAGCATGTGTGTTCCAGACAGTCATGGGATCAAAATTGCAATCCCACTCCTGAATGTTCAAAAAACCTGGCTTCAATGGGATGGTACCCTTGCTCCATGCCTTTATTTTACACTCATCTAAAGGTAAAACCACATGATAGTATCCCTTTCCCATTGCATTCATGGTCCAATCGTCAAAACCCCACACCTCCCCAATCCTTTTAGTCAGGTCATTGAACATACAGAGGTTCTCACCCTTGGGAACCAGGGAACGGGAAATTATTGAGAACCAACATAGATTATCCCTCTCTTCAACCACCTCTTGATTGGTCGACACATGAGAAACCCTCCCCTTCTTAATCACCCGACCAATTGGAGGTGCATCAAAGGAGAAAGAAGGCCCATAATAAACCCTCACAACATCCGCAAACCTCCTCCCCAGGTCAACGACCACTAGAGGAGCAGCTTCAGGTACTCCAAAAGGTGTCTTCGCAACTGAAAACATCTTCTTATGACCGATTCATTCCAAAAAGAGGCCCAAAAGGTGATCCACATTTGTAATTATATTCGGAACAACCACCAGAGATTCCCATGGATCCCCAGGTTTGGAATTTTCGCTCACCTCTCCCATTGCTGCCATCACCATTGAGCCAACTAACTAAATAATAGATAAAAAAATATATTAATTTTGTCCATCCTTTCATTTTGGTGGAATTGGGAGAGGAGGAACTTTGGAGGATAATTTTATCCAATGAAGAACACTTCGCTGACGAAGAACACCGACCTCGACTTCAACCTTCTTCATTGGGACTTCTTCCGACGTGGGACTTCATCATCTAGGATGAATCAACGTCCATACTTCCTTCTCGTGCAAACATCAACGAACAACCAGAGGAAGGGGTTAAATTTTTGTGTGATTATATTCCCATGTTCTTCCCTTTTAAAACAAAGAACATGGATGATTTCTTTTGTGGGTTTCGAACAATCATTGTGGCAGGTTGTAAAGTTTGACGTTCTTCATTCTTGTTTATGTTGAGTTGTTTGCTACAACCCTAATGCAGAGGGTACGGGCCAAACAAACATGGCCCGACCCCTTTGAAAATCTTGTGATGATTTGTGGTGTTGAATGCAATGAAGGCGACGACGCAACAACACCGCCCTGTGGTCACTGCCGCCTCACGACCTCCGCGCCCCATTGCTCTGCCCCTCGGGGATCCTTCACCCATGGCTCCGTAGTCCACCGAGTCTCCGCCACCATCTGTTGATCTGCTGCCTCCATCTGTCGAGCTGCTACCACCGTCCGTCGACCCGCCACCACCGAACCGCCATTCTGTGGCCGGACCGCCACCCCACGGTCATTCCGCCGATCCGCGGCTGGTCTGCCCTATCACGGCCTGTCCGCGCCCTCATGGTAGCTTCGTGCCCTTAAGTCCAGTCCTCCACCCCGTGGTCGGTCCGCACCCTTGTGGATGGTCCATGCCCTCATGGCCGGTCTGTGACCTCAGGGCCGATCCATGCCCTTGCGGCTGGATCGCGCCCTCATGGTCGGTCTATGCCCTCACGGTACCCCTTGTCCGAGCTACGCTCACGGCACCCTCGCGGCCCTCAAAGGTCAGTTCGAGCCACACCCAATGGGTCGGGCTAGGTCAACCCGAACCGGGTCGGCCCAGGCCATGTCGGATTGGACCCATGCCCAATACGAC
The DNA here is from genome assembly GCA_963277665.1 of Viscum album. Classification (NCBI taxonomy): domain Eukaryota; kingdom Viridiplantae; phylum Streptophyta; class Magnoliopsida; order Santalales; family Viscaceae; genus Viscum; species Viscum album. The sequence continues at coordinate 853,329,636 of OY728159.1, forward strand.
CCATTTACTTCTTTTGGACATAACATTGGCACCAGAAGTCTATTTGATGTACTGTTAGCAGCGTTGGAAATCTTGGAGTGAGATGGTCCCTTTGAGTATACCCCCACCGGGGGTTTGGATTGAGATGAGAAATAGTCAGGTTGGATCGAGCACGAATCCAACCGGGCCCCCGAGACTAAAAGGATAAAAACTCACAGATCGGGCGTCAGATTGATGCTCCATCTATTACGTTGAGACCCTTATGATGTGACAGACCTTTGAGACACTTCTTTGTAGGACTTCGTGGTAGTTGTTTTATCGACTATTAGCTTGTGGAGAGGATCCTCCTAGAGACGAGCGATCATAGTGTGGAGACCTAGTGGCTGGCTGAGACTTGACGACTACTAACCATTTCGACTTGGAGTGAATCGATAGGCCCAGTGGGGAGTGCCTTGGTGATGTAGTAGACCCAAGGTGGGGAGTGCCTTGGTGATTCGGTAGACCCACATTACTCGATAGGAGTAGTACCTCAGCAGGCCATGAGGGGGAGCACCTCTGTGTGACGCCACAGACCCACGGTGGGGAGCACCTCTGTGTGATGCGGCAGACCCATGGTACTCGACAGGAGGAGTAACTCAGCAGTCCGAGATTAGTGGGAAGCACCTCTATGTGATGCGGAAGGCCTATTGTACTCGATAGAGGAGGAGTTATCCAATAGCCGAGGTGTTCAATGATGTGATAGGGAATGTTACTTGATACTACCCCTAGAATAAATCCTTGTGTGAGGTGAGTCTGTATTTATGTGTTTTCCTCATGATTGAGATGGATTACTTGATAACTTAGATATATGTATGGTAATATACCTAAGTAAGGTTATATGTTGATTTTAAACATTGTGTTTTATCCTCATTGGATTTTTTGAGACCTGGAGGGTCTCAGGGTCCCTATTGAGTATTGTTATACTCACCCATGCATGGGCTATGCCCACACATTAATGTATTGGATGCAGATGATGGAAAATGCTGACTATGGATAAGAGTACCTCGACAGGACGGTACCTAGATGTGGACCATACGACGTATTGGTACGTAGAGGAGATGGGTGGTTGTGGAGTGTTGAGGAGTCGATCTGTACCTACCCTTTAGGTAGGAACCTCAGAGGATGACCCAGTAGCTGACTTTTTCCTTTTCATCAGTTGTATTGTATCACAATTGTACTTGTACTTTCCAGTTGGGCTTGTATTCTAGCCCCTTTTATGTACTACACTCACTCTATTTACAGTTCAGTTTACTTGTGTCCCAATATTGATATGTTCTTGGTTATGTGTGCATACAGGTTTTAAAGGTAAATCCTTCCCTGTTTTAGGTAATACGCCTTAGGTTCTAGTCGCCAGCCCCTGGACTATGAATGGCGGGATTGGGGTAGTCACGGCACGAGCCCTAGGGGACGGGTCATGAAAAATTGTTATCAGAGGAGTCGGTTCTACTGCAGAACTAGGACTATAATCTTTTATATGAAGAAATAGTGTTAAGTGTAATGACTGTGGTTTTTAGTTCATGGAGTCTAGTGTTGGTGTAGAGGGTAACGTTTCCATACACTAAGACCCTAACTTCTGATTTCTGACTCAGTGCACAGAAACACTGATTGTGTGTGTGTTTTCAAAAAAATTCTTTGTTATCTTTTGAGTCAGCTCACGAGGTATAACTTTCAGATCACAAGGTATAAATTTATTATTGTGGCACTCATATTTTTTTCAAGATGCCTCCACGATGAAATCCAGCTAGAGTTCCGAGATTTTTACACAATGATAGCCCACCGAGTGATGAGGCCTCAGTGCAGGGCCCTTTTTCAGTAGAGGCACCAGTGGTACCACTCCCTGTTGGTCCACCAATGCCACCATCCCTTGCAGCAGATGGTGCACCCCGCTTGAGCGTGTTGCACAAGTTTCAGTTCCAGATTCCACCCAGGTTCAGGGGAGATACAGACCTTCAGGAAGCTGTGGATTGGCTGGAGGCTTTGGTGAGAGTCTTCCAACTCATAGGGACACCAGCCGATCTAATGGTGATCCTTGCCACTAGCCTTCTATAGAAATCAGCAGACAGATAGTGCAACTTGATGCTCCAGGTTCACGATGAGGTGAAGCTTCTCTGGGTAGACTTATAGAGGTTGTTTCGGGAAGATTTTTTCCCTAAAACACTTTTCACAATGCGCATAAAATAGTTTCTTCATCTATAGCAGGGAAACATGATTGTAATTAATTAATCAGTGAGGTTCACTAACCTCTCACGCTACTCCACAGATATGGTTTAGGACCCTTTCATCAGGGCCTAGACCTTTGAGGAGGGGCTCAGGCGGGAGATCAGGGCTTCGGCGATCTCGCTCAGCATCCCAATGAAGGTGGGGGTGTTAGAGAGATCCCTCTTGGTGGAGAGTTTTCTTTGCTGAGCAGTCACCAGCAGCGAGACCCACTACTAGTCATCACGTAGTGGAGTCTTCCGCAGCTGGTAGGAAACAGACATCACAGAGGTCTAAGAGAACCATACCTATAGGTGGACGACCGCATGACTTAGGATCGATTGTGCGGGGCACCCGAGGCAGGTCCAATTATACCAGGAGTGGGCAGTGTTACACATGCGGCGGGCAGTGTCACATGGCTTGTGACTGGCCGACCCATCGTACGGATGATCAGTAGATGGTTGAAGGACCACCCAGGCATAGACATAGTTTCAACTGAGGTGGTCCGTAGGGAGCAGGCGGACGTGGTAGAGGAGATGGTTGTGCAGTTGGTGGTGGGTGACGATTTGAGATGTTACTGCCACCACAACTCGAAGGTCTACCCCAACCGTAGGGTGTAGGTGGACAGGGGAGAGCTCAGCTCCAGGAAGCTGAGGCCTACGATCACAGCACTCCAGATATGATACAAGGTACGATCTATGTCAACTCCACCAGAGCTACAATACTTATAGACACATATTCCAGTCATTCTTTTATTGCCACTACCCTGATTCGGAGCTCGTAGATTCCAACAGAGTCGTTGTCTCGATCCTTATGGCTAGAGACTCCTAATAGAGTAGATTCGATGATTACACACTGGTTCTGGCAGTGTGAGATTAATCTAGGAGGCATGATCTTTAGCTGGAATATCCAAGTAGCAACATCGAGGCCTTACGACGTCATCTTGGGTATGGACTGGTTATCTACAGTCCATACAGAGATTGACTGTATTAGGCCCAAGGTGAGGTGTGTTCGCACAAATGGGACTAGGTTTACCTTCATCGGCGAGAAGGGAGCCTTTACAGCGTAGGATGGACTTACCCAGAGGAGAGTACAGTCGATTACTCATCAGTTGGCTAGCCTTACCCTTGGAGCTGTTGATGTGGAGAGTCCAAGAAATCATGTAGTGCTGGAACGATAAGACTTTTTTTTCCCTAATAATTTTCGGGGTCTACCTCCTCACATAGAGGTGGACTTTTACATTGACTTTACTCTCGGACGACACTGATATCTACACCAGCTTATCAGATGTCTCCTGCGGAGATTCATGAGCTACGGGTATAGTTAGAGGACTTGCAGGGGAAGGGATTCATCCAGCCCAGGGTTTCTCCTTGGGCAGCCCCGATTCTATTCTCCAAGAAGGCGGATGGGAGCTTGAGGCTTTGTATTGACTACTGGCTCCTGAACCAGGTGACCATGAAGAACAAGTACCCACTCCCGAGTATTAAAGACCACTTTGATCTACTGAAGAAGACACTATGGTTCTCGAAGATAGACCTCAGATAAGGCTATCACCAGCTTAGATTACAAGAAAAGGATGAGTAGAAGACGACCTTCAGGTGTCGGTATGACCATTACGAGTTCTTGGTTATGAAATTTGTTGTGAACAATGCTCTAGTAGTGTTCATGGGACTCATGAACATGATCTTTCAGCCATACCTTGATCTCTCTATAGTGGTCTTCATCGACGACATTATGATCTACTTGACTACGGAGGAGGATCATTCCTTTCATTTTCATGTAGTACTAGACACACTCTGAGAGAACCATATTTATGGTAAGCTCTCGAAGTGTCAGTTCTAGATATGAGAGTTCCACTTTTTGGGACATGTCATATCAAAGGTTGGAGTTGCAGTGGATCCAGGAAAGATTGATGTGGTACTTTCTTGGGAGCCACGAGGAGTGTGATGAAGGTATGGAGATTCCTAGGTTTGGTTGGATATTACTGGAGGTTTGTGCCAAACTTCTCCAGAGATATAGAGCCACTATCAGCCTTAATGAAGAAGGGTCAACCCTTCGTCTGGTTGGAGAGATTCCAGTAGAGTTTTCAGGAGTTGAGGCAGAGGCTAACTACTGCCCCCATCTTGGGGCTACTGGAGGAGGGCATAGGGTACATAGTCTACTGCGACTCATTAGGGACCGGACTCAAATGTGTTATTATGCAGGAGTGACCAGTGATCAGATATGGTTATTTACAGCTGAGACAACATGAGCAGAACTACGGTACTCATGACGTGGAGTTAGAAGTAGTGGACTTTGCCTCGAATATGGGGTGAAAATATCTTATGGGCAAGCGTTTTACTGTGTACTCTGATCACAAGAGTCTCATATATATCTTCTCTCAGAAGGACCTGAACCTGAGGCATCGACGTTGGCTTGAGTTCCTCTAGGACTATGACTTCGAGATAATATATACTCCTGGGAAGGGGAATATTGTTGTAGATGCACTCAGCAGGAGGTCCGGTATACAGCTACTAGGTGAAGTGATGGAGCGTCTGGATGCTTTACAGATATCCATTGTGGATAGACATGGTTCATCTTTTCTACAATCTCTTCTAGTCACTCCCCCACTTATTCAGCAAGTCAGGGAGGCCCAACGTGGGGACACTAACTGTGAGACATGACATGCTTAGATATCCACAGTACATGCACCTAATGGATTTTCTAAAGGCGGGGAGCACTTCATCCTCTTCAGATGATGTAACATGGTACCAGTGTCACTTCAGGAAGAAGTGTAGAGGGGGTTCTACAATTCCCCTCTAGCGGTACATCCAGGAGTGGCGATGATGTACCAGGATCTCCGACGACAACACAGGTGGCCATGAATGAAGAAAGCAGTTGCAGAGTTTCTCCCTCGGTGCCTCACATGTCAGCAAGTGAAGGCAGAGCATCAGGTACCAGCAGGCTTGGTTTAATATTTAGAGGTCCCAGAGTGGAAGTGGGATGGGATATGCATGGACTTTGTTACAGGACTTCCATGTACATCTAGGGGACATGACTCAATTTGGGTGATCGTCGACTGACTCACTAAGTCGGCCCACATCCTACCAATCAGAGAGCATGGTTCAGTAGAGAGCATGTGATGCATCTATGTGCAAGTGATTGTATGGATACATGGAGTAGACTCAATGATTGTCTCTGATCATGATGCATGATTTTCTTCCTGGCTATGGAAGGGGTTGCATGAGGCTTTTGGGAAACAACTTCGTTTGAGTACCACCTTCCATATATGGATGGATGGCCTGACTGAGCGAACCATTCAGACCCTCAAGGACATGATGCGTGCTTCTGTCCTTGACTTCGGTTGTAGCTGTGAGGAACACTTACCTTTGGTGGAGTTTTCATACAAAAACAACTATCACTCCACCATTGGGATAGAACATTTTGAGGTGTTGTACGAGCGACCTTTCCAATAACCTTTGTGCTGGACTAACCCTAGGGAGTCAGCACTAGTGGGACTAGAGATGGTACGGGATACCACAGAAAAGGAGAAGATCATCTAGGAGTGGAAGAATACTACACAGAGCAGGCAAAAGTTGTATGCCGATAGGAGATGGAGACCTTTGGAGTTCATGGATGGAAACCATGTCTTTCTACGGGTCACACCTCGATGAGGTTTGCATAGATTTGGTCGAGGTGGAAAGTTATCTCCAAGATTCATCATACCTTTCCAGGTCCTCAGCTGGGTTAGCGAGGTGGCATACCGCTTAGCTCTTCCACCTCAGTTTTACCGGGTGCATGACATCTTCCATGTGTCCCATCTAAGAAGATACGTGCCTGACCCTTCCCACATCATTGACCAGGGTGAGCTAGACATCGACGATGGGGAAAATTTTACGGAGGTTTTAGTATAGATTGAGGATCGACAAGAATGGGTCCTTTGTGGATGGTTGATACCTCTGGTGCGCATTCTCTAGCATCACGGGAACCTCCTGAAGAGAAAATGGGAGTGAGAGGCTCAGATGTGTGCTCAGTACCCCCACTTATTCCCTTATTTTTGAGTTGTGGCTTATGGGGACATAAATCCTGAGGTTGGGAGATTGTAAAGACCCGGAAATTACATTTAATTTTTTAAAAAATAAATTGAAATTTTACGAGTCCGCAAAATTTGACGGCGCTTGATTCTGAGGCCCTTAGTTCCCAGAATGAATTTATGAACTTTTTTTCAGGTACGTTCAGTAAACGTGCAAGTGGGTTTTTCTATCTTTTGAACCGGTTCTCGGAATTGAAATCTGAGGGCACTGTTGAACTCGTAGCGCTGGTATTCACTTAAGGAGACTTTCACCTCGATGAAAGTTGGTCGAGGGGGAAAGATAATTTTTGGATTTTTCATGGAAATAATAAAATAAAATAAACACACATTTTATTTTATTTATTGTAACCACTCCATGTAAAAGTTGAGAAGTGGGGACCACCAGAACTTAACCTCCCATGAGAGGTTATGGTGGTGGGGACCACCCGAGCCTAACATACCATGAGAGTTTATGGTGGTGGGAACCACCCACAGACTAAACCTCTCAACTCCCTATTAAATGGTGAGAAACCACTTGAGCTCCCCACAATTTAATATGACAATCCTCCTCATGTTTAATTATGACACCTTCCTTTAATTAATATTGTTCCAACCATTCCCTACTTAATTATGCCAACACACCACATTAATTTAGCCAATTTGAATTCTTTAAGCCAACTAATTAAATAATAGATAAATTAATCTATTATTTTTGGGAGACCATTTGTTTTGGTGGAATTGGGAGAGGAGGAACTTTGGAGGATCATTTTCTCCAATCAAGAACGCTCCGCCAAAGAAGAATGCTGACCTCGACTTTGACCTTCTTCCTCGGGACTTATTCTGACGTGGGTCATCTTCTTCTATGACGAATATACGTCTGTACATCCTTCTCACACCAACGTCAATGAAGAACCTGAGGTAGGGGTTTAATTTGTGTGTGATTGTATTCCCATGTTCTTCCCTTTCTAAAACAAAGAACACTTATGATTTCTTTTGCGGGTGGGAACAATCATTGCGAGAGGTTTTAAAGTTTGATGTTCTCCATTATTTTTTATGTTGATCTATTTTCTACCACCCTAACGCAGAGGGTATGGGCCAAACTAACATGGCCCGACCCCTCCACAAATCTTGTGATGATTTTTGGTGTTTAACGCGACGAAGGAAACGGTGCAACGAGACCTCCCCGAAGCCACCACTACCACACGACCTCCATGCTCCGTGGCTCCGCCACACACGGCATCGCCGACCACTGAGCCTCCACCTACATCCGCCTTGCTGTCGTCGTCACCACCGTTTGCCAAGCCACCGCCACTGTCTGCTGATCCACTGTCGTCGTCCACCGAGACACCGCCGTCGAACCGCCCTCCAGCGACCAGACCGCCGCCCCGCAGCCAGACCGCCGACCCAGGGTTGTTCCTCGCCCTCGCGTCCAGTCTTCCACCCCACGGGCAGTCTAGGCCCCATGTCTGGTACACGCCCTCACAGCCGGTCTATGCCCTTGTGGTACCCACGACTTATTCGCGCACTCGTAGTACCCCTCGGTCGAGCCGGCCTTACGGACCCCTCGTAGCACTCATGGGTTGGTCCACATTGTGGGTCCGGCCAGACCCAATGGGTTGGGCCGAGTCAACCCAAACTGGGTCGGGCCGGGTCGAACCGTATTGGGTCATGCCCGGTCGGTCCGACCATGTCGGACCGGACCTGGGCCGACAATGACCCATTTACTTCTTTTGGACATAACTTTGGCATCGGATGTCCGTTTGACGACCCGTCAGCGGTGTTGTAAATATTGGAGTGAGATGGTCCTTTTCAGTATACCCCCACTGGATTTTTGAATTAAGTTAAGGAACGGTCAGGTTGGATTGAGTACGAATCCAACCGGGCCCTCGGGACTAAAAGGCTAATAACTCACAGACCGAGCGTCCGATTGACACGTTGTCTACTATGTTGAGACCCCTATGACATGAAAGACCTTTGAGAAACTTATTCCTGGGACTTCGTGGTAGTTGGTGTATCAAACAGTAACTTGTGGAGTGGATCCTCCAAGAGATGAGTGAGCATAGTGTGCAGACCTAGTGGCTGGCTGAGACTTGACGACTGCTAACCGTTTCGACTTGGAGTGACTCGACAAGCCCGGTGGGGAGCACCTTGGTGATGCGGTAGACCCACGGTGGGGAGATACTTAGTGACGTAACAGGCCCACGATATTTTACAATTGGATTAACTTTGTAGGCCATGAGGGGGAGCGCCTCTGTGTGACGTGGCAGACCCACGGTGGGGATCGCCTCTGTGTGACACTGTAGATCCATGGTACTCAACAAGAGGAGTTCCTCAGCAGTCCTAGGTAAGTGGGAACCACCTCTATGTGACGCAGAAGGCCTACAGTACTCAATAGAGGAGTAGTTCTCCAACAGCTGAGGTGTTCGATGATGTGACCAGGAATGTTACTTGATACTACCCCTAGAATAAATCATAGTGTGATCTGAGTCAGTATCTCTGTGTTTTCCCCATGATTGAGATATATTACTTGATAACTGAGTTATATGTATGGGCATATACCTAAGTAAGTTTATTTTTGATGATTTCATACATTTTGTTTTATCCTCATCAGATTTTGTGAGACCTAGAGGGTCTCAGGGTCCCTATTGAGTATCGTTATACTCACCCCTACACGGGATTTGCTAGCACCTTTTTGTGTGGGATACAGATCACGAATAGCGCTGACTGTGGCTGAGAGTACTAGGACTGGATGGTACCTGGAGGTGTACTATGCAGCGTATTGGTACGCAGAGGAGACGAGTGGATGTGGAGTGGTGAGGAGGCGATCTATACCTACCCTTTAGGTAGGAACCTCGGAGGACAACCCAATAGCCGACTTCTCCCTTTTCTTCAGTTGTATTGTATCATAGTTGTACTTGTAATTTCAAGTTGGGCTTATATTCTGGCCCCATTTACGTACTTCAGTTACTTTTATTACAGTTCAGTTTACTTGTGTTCTTATCTTGATGTGTTCTTGAATAAATGTGCTTGCAGGTTATAAAGGCAATGCCTTCCCAGTTTTAGAGAATACGCCTTTGGTGCTAGTCACCATCCCCTGGCCTATGGATGGTGGGCTTGGGGTTGTCACTACACAAACCCCGGGGGATGATTCATGACATTTTTAGGTAAAAACGTGGGTATAACTAACTTGATTTCAATAAATCCATGTGTGTCTTTTCCCTCCCCAATAAAAGGCCACCATGTATCCATCTTCTTCACACCTCTCAAAACACATAGGTTTAGAAAATATTTTCCTAATACACTTCACAAAATCCATATATTCCTCTTATAATCATATAAATGGGAATAAATCAATCCAAGTAAGTCTTTTGGAACAATCTGAATGGAGTTTACTAGTTAGTAGTTAATGACTTCTCTCAAGCTCCTTTAATTTAATTTATTTCTGTAGCCCCACTATTTTCTTTTTTACATAGGTTTTTAAAAAAAATTCCTTCATTATAATAGGATGTTTTTATGAAAAATTTTACACCTACACATAAACACACATCCATATAATGGGTAATTATTGACACTAGTTGAGAAAGTAGCCAAAAATATTGTGAAGACAAACTCTGGATATTTCAAATCCTAAAGCAATATTCAAAGAGTACAAAGGAAAATCAACAATCCTCCCAAAGAGCTTGACGATGGAGTATCTTCACAGATCTGTATGGCTGAGCTACGCAGCCGACCTCTGTGGCCGAGCTACACAGCCGACCTCTATGGCCGATCTACGTGGCTGACTAACATGGCCGAACTCCGCGGCTAACCTCCATGGCTGATCTTCGCACCCGAAGATGTTTTATGCACCTACGCAAAGAACCTACATGGAGGAAAGGCACAATGGACCTGGGAGGACCGCATCTCTTCCACCAGGCCCCATATATGCCTATAATAGAGCCCTTGGGATTTCTATTTCAAGACATGAAAAAAAGTGAAAGACTATTTGAAGCTCCCATTGCATAGATCTTTCACCGAGATCTCTCAAATTGTCTCAGGTAGCTCTCTAAACTATGAGAGATGAGATAACTAAACAGGATAATAATTTTTTAAAATTCCTTTCATTCTAAAGTCATCATTTTTACCTATGTGGTATACCTGTGCGCTAGACCTACGCAGCATATCTGTGCGACATACCTGAACGCCATACCTATGTGGTATACGTGCATGCCATACTTGTGTGGTATACCTCCGCGAGGGTCCAACGTGGCCAACTCAATTACCCTTCTTAAAATCCATTCATTTAAGGGTATCTCCTTACTTGGTTACCTTATCTGAAATGGACTAATTTGAAGCCTCCAATGAAACCTCCTTACTAATAAAACCTTTAGGAAAGACACATCAGCGTGTCTCTTTTTAGGGTTTGTATATCCATAGTTAGAGTTTTCCCAAATTCATTTCACAATAAGGTTAGGATTCATGGGATGTTTGTGGGATGTATATACATAGTCACATTGACCTTTCTCCAAGAAACAGTATTGGGAAGTTATCGGTTTAGAGGAGGGTTGGGTCCCGGTCTCTCCTTTCTCAAAGAGGTGACTTAGAACCTCAGGTTTCTGGTAGGGAAGGTATAGTTCACAATTACCTTTCTGCACAAGAAAATGATAAGTCTTAATTTACTACTAGTGTAACGCCTCAACCCCAGTTACCCATAGTCGGTGCATTATTGCATAACATTGGCATGATCACAAAAGATCAAGTCTCGAAAGACCGATTAGTTTAGTAGCCTTGGAAACAATAGATACATTCATAATTTCAATGTTACATCATAAAGTAAAAAAACTAAAATAAACATCCTGTCTTCATATCCCCTCATACTATCCCTACAGGTCATTCATAATATACTTCATCACATCCTGGAAAAATTAAAACATTTAAAGGGGTGAGATCAGATGCTTAGTAAGGAAAAAAATATAGCGGAAGCTTTCATAAATAAACATAAACATTTAAGGGAGTGTATAACTAAAACAAAAGCCTTTAAAAATTGAACTTCAACATAATATGGCAAAAGTAAAATGAGATAATGCCATTTACTTATTCACATTGATATTTTACTGGTCGAATAATCACATGCAATATCAATAACCACTTTCATAATGATGGAATGCCTAATGTCAGACTATCAAAACCACATAGCCAAGGCCTCGTGCCAAGACCACAAATTAGATTTTTTTCAAGGCCTCGTGGCAAGACACTAGTTTGTCTCATGAGACCTGCCGATGCATCGAGGAGCTATAGCGGGCTCCACCCGTCACTTATTAAGTCCAATGCATTCCTCATATGAACAGGTTTAAACATATCATAAACCATAACATAATCTTATCACATAAAACATGATTAAAGGAAACATAAAATTTCCACATTTCAATCACAAGATATCAATACAACACATTGATATATTAAAAAATTATCAAAACCATTTTCGTTACCAAAATAAATGAAAGTTAAAAATTGGTTTTTATTTTTCATTTAAAAAAAGTCATGGCTTGTAGGGGAAGCCGAAACTAAAATAATGGTCACAGCGGCGGAGAAGTCATTATCGCCTCATACGTATGAAAAGAAAAACATTCCTTTTTGTCGTTTATTAAAACACTTCGTATAAAAATATTCCTTTTGAATAAGTGTAAAAGTCAAAGGGGTTTATGAAACATATAAAAGAAATTTGTGTATAAAACAAAATATGCCTCAATGAATAGAGATTGAGATGAAGTCCCTTAAAAAGATCATTTTTAAATAAAATATATCTATTGTGTGTATTCACTATATGTACACATAAAGAAAGTATAAATACAAGATAGGACATAATAATATCATGACATAATTTTAAAGTAGGAGATTAACCCGAAGAATGGAAATTAGGTTAAGAAGTTCCCTTACCTCATGTCTGACTTGACTCGATCGTTCTTTAATCTCCTGAATAATAAACTATAGTTAATTTCAATTTTATTAAGAACCTTTTTCATGTTCATTATTCCTTTTATATCACTTATTACCATGTTATGAACCTTATGTAATTATTTTAGTTAATAACGGTCATTTTGTCGATCTTAGGTACTTGAGTCAAAAATAAACTTCTTATAATTACACGTTGTTCATGTGGTAAAATATCCATTATATACAGAATTATATTCATGATGTAGATATCATATATATTTTATATATCTATTATATAAATGAATTTATAATATTACATAACATTTAGAGGTAAGAAATGAAATGCACCGTTCATGGAGACGGTAAGCCGTGCGTACGCATGAATGCTACTTTCATTTCTATTTCGTATTTAATGGAATGAAATCATAATGATATAAAGGTATATTATAATTCCAGTATAATAACTTATATAATATCATTTAATCCATCCTTTATACATCCCACATATGGCATTAATGATTCAAATCACTTTGAGGGGGCGGTAGTCTGCACTTCCTAAAATAAAATTATCGCGTTTACCCATAATGGAAATCATAAAGGTGTTCCATAAATGAAAAATAAAGAAGCAGAAGGAAAAAATAAAAATAATATATATCATATATAAAAAATATTTTCATCATAATGTCCACCATGAGAGGTGTTAAAAGATTTTTGAACAATCATCGTTTCATGAGGCAGTAATTCACCACTCATAGAAACAGTATGTTATTTAACCATTAGACGAAGCTGTGTGTAATTTTAAATCAAATAATTCTCATAAAAACATCCTAGTATATTGAATATACTGGTGTTGTTACAAAATAAAGTGATAAAAATATTTTAGTTGGTAGGAGAAGAAAAATAAAACAAAAGAACACAAGAGAATACATTACCTTAAAATCGGGTAACTCTTTTTGATTTGAGCCAAAGGCTTCCTTGGGAAGACTTCTGCCCAAAGTGAGGATTCTAGGAGTAAGGGATGAAATTTTAGAGATTATTTGGGCAGAGGTTGTCCGAGCCAAGTGTCTTGAAGGTGTGAATAAGGTGGTAGTGGTGGGGCCTTTTATAAGAGGAGAGGAGGGGCACTCTTGGAAATATTGGAATGTTACATTATTATGAAATGATTTTCGTATTATAAAGGTCTCACAATGATATATTTAGAGGATAAGGTGATAAGGGTTCGAACCAGGATCATCCAATAGGTTTTTTACACGTTTAAGCCTTATATTTTATATTATCTTTTCATTTTATTTAAATCGTTAATTAATGAGGTGATCGTTGCATCATCATTGTGTCATAAAAAATTTAATTTATTTAATTTCTAAAAATTATAAAAAAAATTACCATGATGTAGGAAATATTTTTATATTTCCAATGAATATTTATAGTAAAAAAGGTAACTTATATAGCCCCATTTAATAATTGTTTTATTAAAACAACTCATGTTTGTGACAATTTTATTTTTACTTTAAATAAAAAGTTATTAATGTCATTTTCTTACCCAAGTGGCTCCATGGGGTCCCCAAGTTGACCCATGGATTGTCTTGGTCTTCCATGACTAATACAATAAGGATAGGACAAGTGTAAAGGTATTTTCATATTTTTATAATATCATTTTTACCTTAAATTTCACTAATTACCATTAACCGCGATTAATTAAACTTAAAAGTTACTATTCACCAAAAAAAATATTTTAATCCCATTGAACAACATTTTACTTCCTAATGAAAACCATGTATGTAGGATTTTTGAAAATCAAATCACAGAAGTGGTAATGTTTCATTTAAACGAAAAATTAGTGTTTTAACTACCACTTAGTGGTTTCACTATTCATAAAAAATTGAAGTTTTTCAGAATAATGCCAAAATTTTACCATAAGATATAATTGATATTCCGAATTCAAAAATGATGTCTATTTTACAAAATTCCAAAAATATAAGTTGAATTAATTAATTTTATAATCAATTCCCGTTGTCACAACAAATAGCATGTTTTTAAGAAACAATATATATCAAAAGATTGACAATTGATTATGTCCAATTTCAAAGTGAAATTAATTATAATGACCAACATTGGATAAAATGGTAAAAATATATTATAATTATACTTTAAAACCACTCAATAGTATAATTTATCACTATAAATTATTTTGATCAAAAAAGTTGTTTTTAAGTATTTTCTCTATTCATAGAAAATTAGAAGTTCTCCAAAAATTAAAAAAAATTCAACTTAGGATAATTTCGATATTCCGAATACAAAAATGAAGTCCATTTTAAAATATAAAATTTATATAATTTCAAAAAGTGGGTATTACTATTCATAACTGCTACTTTGATTGGTCGCGGTGTGTTAGAATCTCGAACTTGCGTACAATGCAAGCTATTGCATTATTGAAAGAGAAGTGTATCATGAAAGCTTGGGGTGTTACATTCTCCCCTCCTTCAATAAATTGCATCCTCACAATTTGAAAATGTTCTTCGAAAATAAAAGGTTGAAAATAGAAAATACCTTTGTGGAAAACCCACATCGGAAATAGGGTTAATAAAAATATAACATTAAAAGAAAGAAAGAGAAGTACAAAGGTCACCTGAGATATCCCATACTAGGATTCTATGAAAATATGGATATGGAGGAGAAACAAACCATCAAGGTCTGATGGAGAGTTATAGAAAACAGGATTAGGAGAAAGTTAACCACAAGAAAATCACAAACTTGTGATTGGTTAAACGGTCATTTAATCCCCAGTTGGAAAAGTTAACCGACAACATTTTTGTTTTAAGTTACCTATCATGAAGTTGTGGAATTTATTTAAGAGATTTACTAAAAACGTAAGGAAATATACTTACTTGTCATGTAAGCTTTCATTCTTTAATAAATTGTTACCACGAACCCATCTTTCACCCCAAATGGTAACAGAACTCAAAAATATTCTATTTATCCTAATTGTATAAGGTTCCAAATATTACCACATACCATTTAGATTAGGAAAACTATTTTGTAATAACCAAGGACTTCCTGTAGGCTAGTGGTAGGTAATAAAAGCCTGTTGCACTATGGTTGTGGGTTCGATTCCTGCAGCTTTGTCTGACGTGACGGGTTATCCCCTAACCTGCAGGTTGTCCTTTTCCTAAAAGTATGGTATTATAATATTCCAAAAATAATCTTAATAAATGTTTTAACCTTAAACAATACTATCCAAAGTTCAACATAATTCATTCCAACCTTTATAGTTATCCAAAATACCTCTATCCAGACTTTCTCTAAAAGGTCTCTAAATTCCAAAATCAATTGTAACATTAGATTCCCCAAACAAAGTAAAGTTTCTCTTATTTTCACACACTAAAAATATGATTAAATTCATCATATTAAATCCTTAATGAAAACAAAAAGTATTGTAGTACAATCCTTATATATATCACATTATTCTTATAACCAGAATATAATCCTTGAGTCCAAAAGCACCAATACATTAATTATTCCACTTCAACAGTAGTAACAACATAAGATTTTCCTTGATCCCTGTTCCTTTTCTGAGGTAAGTTTCCCTGACGCTTAGGACATTCATTTGAATAATTCCCCATTTCCCTATAATTGTAGCATTCAACATTGATAGCTTCTTTATTTCCCTTGCAATCATAAGCCTGGTGACCTTTTTCTCCACATTTATAACAAACTCTCATTCCTTTTAGGAAAGCACCGGGGTGATTATTCGCACAATTATCACATAATGGAAAATCCCTCTTTCCCTTTTCCCCTTTATCTGTCTCTTGTTCCACTGTTCTCTTCTTCTCTTGATTTAATTTGTTGGCATAAGACTTAGAGAATTCCTTTTCTTTCTTGATAGCACACGAGACAATATCTTCGTACGATGAGAAGGATTGTGATACTAAATCTCAACAGAGAAATGGTTTTAACCCATCAAATAAACGATCAATATTACTTTTTGGGTTACGTATATAATTTGCATCATACCTCACTAACCTTGTAATGTTGGCCTCATACTTTGCGACATTTTCATCCTCCTTTTGTCTCAGACTCAGAAATTGCCTTTCCATATCTGCTCGATGGTCATGAGGAAATTATTTTTCCAAAAAAAGATCTTCAAACTCTCTCCATTCCATACTTGATACTTCTTCATCTTCCTTTGTATTTTGAATCAATGACCACCATTGATCAGCATCTCCAGTGAGGCGGTAAACTGCCATGATAACCTTTTCGCTTTCACTAATCCCCAAGGCATGGAATATTTTCTCTAAGGAATTTATCCATTGCTCAGCTACTAAGGGATTTGTAATTCCATTGAATGTTGGTGGTTGTTGGCTCATGAAGCGGTATAACATTGATCCTCCACGTTGCAGATCAGGGTGCTCTATACAAGTAAGGTTGTTATTCATAGCCTGAGTGAGTTGTCCCAGTATGGTGATAAGTTGATCAGCACCAGTTGTATCACCAGCTCCATTATAATTATCTTGAGTAGAAGGAAAATCCCTACATGGAGTGCATGCATTGATACGGTTTCCATTCCTTCCACTAGGCACCATTTCTAAACAATGTCATAAACTAGATTAGTTTATGAATAAAAATACATAATTCCGTACTTGTAAAACACTTAACATAAATTGAACAGTTTAGGGATATAATCCATATTAATAATAAGAAATGTTTTCTTTGAGGGAGTATATACTCATAAAACATTCATAATGATTTGTAAAGAAAATGAGAATTATCCTAAGCATATCCCCTGGGAGTGTTGTAACCAAGAGTGCAGCAAGGCCCGTTGTCGTGCACCAGTTCCCGTTCGAGTCTAGATCAAAGCGGTGTTTTCGGGTTTTACCCCTAGGTACATCTATTCCAGAGCTTCCATTACCTACTTGTATCCATACAGGGATGTATTTCTTGGAAAACTCACAGAATCTCTACAACAACAAAATTTTAAGAAGTTCTTCTATACTAATCCTCAATGTATATTTTTGGGTTATGTGCTCTAATCAGAGTTTATCTAAATCTAGCTTCCAAGGATAGTACTAAACTGCCTCTGATACCAACTGTAACACCCCGACCCCAGTTACCCAGATTCGGTGCATTATTGCGTAACATTGGCATGATCACAAAAGATCAAGTCTCGAAAGACCGGTTAGTTTAGTAGCCTTGGAAACACTAGATAAATTCATAAGTCTAACATTACATATAATGTAAAACAAAACTAATATAAACATCCTGTCTTCATATCCCCTCATACTATCCCTACAAGTCATTCATAATATACTTCATCACATCCTGGAAAAATTAAAACATTGAAAGAGGTGAGCTCAGATGCTCAGTAAGGATTAAAATATAGTGGAATCTTTCATAAATAAACATAAACATTTAAGGCACTGTATAACTAAAACAAAATCCTTTTAAACATGAACTTCAACATAATATGGAAAAAGTAAAATGAGATAATTCCATTTACTTATTCACATGGATATTCTACTGGTCGAATAATCACATGCAATATCAATAACCACTTTCATAATGTTGGAATGCATAATTCCATACTATCATAACCACATAGCCAAGGCCTCGTGCCAAGACCACAAATAATATTTTGTCAAGGCCTCGTGCCAAGACACTAGTTTGTCTCATGAGACCTGTCGATGCATCGAGGAGCTATAGCGGGCTCCACCCATCACTTATTAAGTCCAATTCATTCCCCATATGAACAGGTTTAAACATATCATAAACCATAACATAATCATATCACATAAAACATGAATAAAAGAAACATAACATTTCCACATTTCAATTACAAGATATAAATACAACACATTGATATATTAAAACATTATCAAACCCATTTTCGTTACCAAAATAAATGAAAGTTAAAACTTGGTTTTTATTTTTCATTTAAAACAAGTTATGGCTTGTAGGGGAATCCAAAACTCAAATAATGGTCACGGCGACAGAGAAGTCATTGTCTCCGCATACGTACGACAAGAAAAACATTCCTTTTTTTCATTTAGTAAAATGATTTGTATAAAAAGATTTCTTTTGAATAAACGTAAAATTAAAAAGGGTTTATACACTGTATAAAAGAAATATGTGTATAAAACAAAATATGCCTCAATTAATGGAGATTGAGACGAAGTCCCTTAAAAAGATAATTTTTAAATAAAATATATCTATTATGTGTATTCACTATATGTACACATAAATAAATTATAAATACAAGAGAGGACATAATAATATCATGACATAATTTGAAAGTAGGAGATTAACCCAAAGAATGGAAATTAGGTTAAGAAGTTCCCTTACCTCATGTCCGACTTGACTCGATCGTTCTTTAATATCCTGAATAATAAACTAGAGTTAATTTAAATTTTCTTAATAACCTTTTTCATGTTCATTATTCCTTTTATATCACATATTAGCATGTTATGAACATTATGTAATTATTTAAGTTAATAACGGTTATTTTGTTGATCTTAGGTACTTGAGTCAAAAATAAAATTCTTATAATTACACGTTGTTCATGTGGTAAAATATCCATTATATCCAGAATTATATTCATGATGTAGATATCATATATATCCTATATATCCATTATATAAATGAATTTATAATATTACATAACATTTAGGGGTAATAAATGAAATGCACCGTTCATGGAGATGGTAAGCTGTACGTACGCATGAACGCTACTTTGATTTCTATTTTGTATTTAATGGAATGAAATAATATTAATATAAATGTATATTATAGTTCCTTTATAATATCTTATATAATATCATTTACTCCATCCTTTATACATCCCACATATGGCATTAACGATTCAAATCACTTTGAGGGGGTGGTAGTCCGCGCTTCCTAAAATGAAATTATCGCGTTTACCCATAATGGAAATCATAAAGGTGTGCCATAAATGAAAAATACAGAATCATAAGGAAGACATAAACATAATATATATCATATATAAAAAATAGTGTCATCATAATGGCAACCATGAGAGGTGTTAAATGAAGTTTGAATAATCATCGTTTCGTGCGGCAGTAATTCGCCACCCACAGAAACAGTATGTTCTTTAACCATTAGACGAAGGTGTCTGTAAGTGTAAATCAAATACTTATCATAACAACATCCTAGTATATATAAGATACTTTTTTTGTTACAAAATAAAGTGATAAAAATATTTTAGGGGGTTGGAGAAGCAAAATAAAACAAAAGAACACAAGAGAAGACATTACCTTAAAATCGGGTAACTATTTTTGATTTGAGCCAAAGGCTTCCTTGGGAAGACTTATTCCCAAATTGTGGCTTCTAGGAGTAAGGGATGAAAGTTGAAAGAGTATTTGGTTAGAGGTTGGCTGATCCAAATGGCTTGAAGTTGTGAATAAGGTGGTAGTGGTATGGTCCATTTATAAGAGGAGATGAGGGGCACTCTTGGAAAGATTGAAATGTTACATTATTATGAAATGCCTTTCGGATTCTAAAGGACCCAAAATGATATGTTTCTAGTATAAGGTGATAAGGGTTAGAAAAATTCTCTTCCGATAGTTTTTAGACAAGTTTAAGCCTTAGATTTTACATTATCTTTTCATTTTATTTAAATCATTAATTAATGAGGTAATCGATGCATCATCATTGTATCATTAAAAAAATAATTTATTTAATGTATATAAATTATAAAAAAATTACCATGATGTAGGAAAGCCTTTTATATTTCCAATTAATATTTATAGTAAAAAGGTTAACTTATATAACCCCATGTAATAATTGTTTTATTAAAACAACTCATGTTTGTGACAATTTTATTTTTACTTTAATTAAAAAGTTATTAATGTCATTTTCTTACCCAAGTGGCTCCATGGGGTCCCCAAGTTGACCCATGGATATTCTTGGTCTTCCATGACTCATTAAATAAGGGTAGGACAAGTGTAAAGGTATTTTGATATTTTTATAATATCATTTTTACCTTAAATTTCACTAATTACCTTTAACCGCGATTAATTAAACTTAAAAGTTACTATTCACCAAAAAATTTATTTTAATCCCATTGAAACACTTTTTACTTCATAATGACAAACATGTATGTGGGATTTTTGAAAATCAAATCACAGAAGTGGTAATGTTTCATTTAAATGAAAAATCAGTTTTTTAACTACTACTTAGTGGTTTCACTATTCATAAAAAATTGAAGTTTTTCAGAACAATGCCAAAATTTCACCCTAAACTATAATTGATATTCTGAATTCAAAAATGATTTCTATTTTACAAAATTAAAAAGATATAAGTTGCATTAATTAATTTTATAATTAATTCCCGTTGTCACAACAATAGCGTGTTTTTAAGAAATAATATATATCAAAAGATTGACAATTGTTTATGTCCAATTTCAAAGTGAAATTAATTCTAATGACCAACATTGGAAAAAAATGGTAAAAATACTTTCTAATTATACTTTAAAACCACTCAATAGTATAATTTGTCACTATAAATTATTTTGATTAAAAAAAATTATTTTATGTATTTTCTCTATTCATAGAAAATTGGAAGTTCTCAGAAAATTACAAAAAATTCAACTTAGGATAATTTCGATATTCCGAATACAAAAATGAAGTCCATTTTGAAATATAAAATTTATATAATTTCAAGAAGTGGGTATTACTATTCATAACTGCTACTTTGATTGGTCATAGTGTGTTAGAATCTCGAACTTGCGAACAATGCAAGCTATTGCGTTATTGAAAGAGAAGCGTATCGTGAAAGCTTAGGGTGTTACAACTAGAACCAATTTCTGGGCATCCATCCTGGTATAATCCCCTCACCTTCATCCCTTACTCTTACATTGGATCCTTGTCCAATGTAAATAGAATAGAGGGAAGGCTTGTTGCCTCGCACTCTTCCATGGTCGACGTGCCCTCTTCCATCAGTGTAGGGGGGAAAGTGTGAAGTGTCATTGTTGAATATTTCACATCCTCTTGTTTCTCACACCGAGAATGAATGACGTGGTAATAGATATATGTGATGGATACAACATGTGCACAAATTCTCATTATAAAGAACTAAGAGAACTCTGATTCTTATTCAAACCAGGATACGTAGGAAGCTCTTTCAAGGCCCAAGATCACTGGATATCCTTCTCATAATTCTAACACTAATTCCCCCAATTTGTGCATCCTCCTTTAGAAATAAGCACCAAATTCAATCCTCTAATCATCAAGGCATCCTTTTCACGAAGTAATCCCGAACTCATCTTTCTTAAGGGACCATACTCTCCTATGAGATTTATCAAACTACTTAGGCATTGATTCCCATTAATATGGGATACGTGGGAAGCCTCCTTGAGGGTCAAACCCAACACTTCAAATCAACCATGTTCTCCTTGGGCCATATTCCCAATAGGGTTTGATACAATTAGAAAACTCATATCCTTTCCAAGTTCCACGAGATGCTTCAGTGTTTTTCCCAAACTAAGTTTTAAATAAGCATCTTTCGCTTCGAGGTCCTTATCACATGACCTTAAAAGGTATGATATGTCTTATTAAGTGACACCGAACTATGAGGGTTCTGATTTCCTTCACAAGGATACATTGGTACCCCATTTTATTGGCATGATACCAAGATCAAAACAAACCTTCATCTCCCTGGATGACGATAAATTCTAGAGTGCCCCACTGAGTGGCTTAAAAACTAGTATCATCACAATGATGATTAAAAGAATCCATAATCAGTATATTAGAGGATACCATTGATGGAAAACCTAAAATACATATAGATGTTTCCATTGATGAAGAACCCTGAATGCATACTGATGATTCTAAATTTTACACATGTTAATAAAGTGATTGTAAATTCCAAGGGATACTTATGATATACTTGGTGAATTAATAAGGATTCATGAAAATATCTTAAATATTATAATGAGAGTCCCAAAGTAGACAATAATTCCCCCCAAAAGGGTGTGATGATCCCAACCTCCCATCCTCTCGACCAATGCAAGTTATTAAGTATATTAATGTTTAAAATTATCGAATTCCTACCTTTGGAATTCAGGTCCCCTTTGGATAAATAACTCTTGGATTTTTCTGGTTCCATAAATAAATCCAAGGGAAACCCCTTGAAAATAGTGATTCTTTAAACTATAACACATGTTTCAAGGAACTAAGAATCAAAAATGGTGAACCCAACATGAATCCTTAACCAATTTAATAATGTTACCCACCTGTTAGGCCCCAATCAATTGATAAAGTAAGGCCAGACAAAGGAATCAATCACGCATGTATCCATCTAAAAAGATGTTGCTTTAATGGAGTTTGTTTTGTCTCAATTTTCCATAGAACTCCCTTCTAACCAGAGAATGGATTTCTCCAAGACAATGTCTGTGAACTTCACAACCACTTCTCAAGATGAATCTCAATCCACGGGAAGGACATTATCACCAACCTAGTGTCTCTAAATTTGGGTCTCTAATGTGATGGTAGAGGAATATTGCCAGAGAGGTACAATCCCATCATTGGAGGTCGTTCAATAGGCCATCCAGGTCAACAACAATCCTCGATCATCTAGCCAACGGTGACAAATGATCAAGATGCAGATGGTGAAAACCACCGTCTCCAACCATTTCAGTTCCTTATCCTCGGAATGCAATAACTAGTCCCACACATACTACAGGAGGTGGATCAAGAGGTTACTCAAGGCCTAAATTCAATAATGCAAGAGTCCTTCCTATGGACTCCCATCAGAAATCTCCACCAGAATCACGCGGTAGTGCACCACCAACATGATGTATGTTTTGCGTCTGTACATTCGGCACAGGTCTCTCAGACCCAGGAATGTAAGACAAACTGCTAGGGACCACTTCTGGTAAACAGGGATAAGGTTATCCCTTCTACCTCTTCTGGAGAAGTCCATCAACCAAACTTGATGGAAAAAAACGAGTTAGAACATACACTCATCTTCCCTAATTTTTTTTCTTAGTAGTCTCGTCTAATATCCACCCACCAATCCCACCAGAAAAACCCGGTGGAGTACCGTGAATAGGAACATGCACCTGATCACAAGTTATCAACCAGTCAGTAGGCTCGTCTAACTATACTTATAGAGTCCCTCCAATCTAATATGGTGGAAAATAGAAAACAGAAACATAAACTTGTTTACAATAACCAATTCTTTCAGTAGTCTCATCTTCCATTATTGAAGGAAGTCTGTCAACCATACTTGACAGAAAATAGCCAGCAGGCACATACACCTGCCAATGTTCATAAAGCCTTCCAACAGTCTCATTTGGTAGCACCCAGATAAGTCAGTCGGAAAGCTTCGACGACAAATTTGGGGTAGACCCTCTCTACCCCCATTCATGAGTACTTTCAATATCCATTGACAGGAAATGGAGTACAAGAGCATGCACATTCACCTACTCCAAATACAGAATGGATGTATATTCTCGTTCTGGCCACTGAATTCATCAAACACATCTTATCAATGGTGAAAGGGAATATGCATATCCCTGTCCATATTATAGAAGCATTCTAGGATATTTTTACAACTACTTCTGTAGTATCAGGGGAACAGACATATAAATATATCCCCACACATGGGATGATACATCGACATACCATCCCAAAGTAGATACATACCTCTGTTTCAGTCCAGGAGGGTCATGGGGAATATTCCCCGATATCATATGGACAATAGGATCGGGAACATACACCCTTTCCAATAGTAGTTAACTACTCCAAGGAAGGCACATACACCTTCCCATTATAACCACCTCTCACAATAGTTAGCCCCAACTAAGTGTAAGAGAACTACCAAAAAAAGTCTCACCAAACATCGTTAGAAAAACAAGAGTCAAGTTTTGATTTAGCTCCTCTTATTTCTGGAGTTCTTGAAGCCCACAAGAATTTATCTGTTATAGCTAATGATCCAATCCACTCATTACCAAATAATGTGAGTGGTAATTGTAATTCTGAATTTCCATGTCGGACACTTCATCATGAAGGCTTGCTTCATGAAAATTCAGTCAATCTTGAGTGTCTATCTCTGGATGAGAGCCACAGTAACCCTCCGTGTGGCCATAAGACCAATGAGAAAGAAGATTTGTCCCTTGTTGTAATCCATCGTGGAGATCCCCCCCCCCTAATATGGAATTCACTATGAAAGTCCTATATGTATTCGATTTTTGAATTGTCAAAATGATTCCATAATTGATAATGTAGCGATGAGAAAGCCCTCCTATATTAAGTCTCTTGAAAACACAAGGCCAGTCATGTGTGATTCCTTCTCATTAATGAGTGAAACACTTTCTCAACAAGAAGACATCATAAGGGAATGGTCATTCAATAAACCTTCTCTGGGTTATTAATCTTCTAATACAGAGAATCCACTATGGTAAGATCAAGTGGAGAAACCTCTTGTGAAAGATGATGAAGATGTGTTAAACATGAGTAAACAATTAGCTATAGGACAAATCCCAGTCATGTTCTAGCCTTCTCCAAATTCTTAGTTTGATATTCCAAAATAGATGACAGAAGATTTCATTCATGAAATCCATATCAACTTATGGAAAACTCTTTGTCATTTGAACACTAAAGTCTTACCATATGATGACTATCAAAATCATGTAAAGGTAATAGAAGGGTTACAGATCCAAATTGACTTGGCATCTCATTTAGTTTCCCAACATCCAAGGGTTGGAAAACAATAGAAAACCCTCCATTACACATGTATCAATGCTTTAAAAAGGCTATTCCAATTAATTTCTGATTCCCCATCTAGTACGCTAAAGGACAGGCCTCAACTAGTTCTCATCAGAATCAGGACCAATGAAAAGAAGTTTTTGAGCTAATTTTACATACAACCTTTGAGAATTTTGAGCAGGAGTCTCATTTAGAGGATGTTAGGCGTCTGATGAGAAAAATTCCCAAAATATCAAAGTGATCTTCTGAAACATAAGAGTTGAGTGATTGTCGAATGATGCACCCAGCTAATGTCCGAACCAAAATCTGCCAAATAAGAAGTGCAGTTGCATGAATTTAAGCTGTAGTAGTTCATGAATCACCCCATCTGTCCAAGAATGGGGATCATTTAATTCAACCATCAAATTCATAAAACAATGTTCAAATATTTGAATAAGAAGAACAAGATCAACCCCAGCATGCATGGCAGGGGTTTTTTCACATCTGCACTCCCCTCCTCAACAGAAGTAGGTTTTCTTCCAATTAGGGAAGAAGCAACATGGAAAGCGTACAACTTAACTATTCAATGATTCCCTTAATGTTATTTTCCTCCAAACAGTTCTATGGAATTCATCATATAAGAGAATAGAGTCTCGTGAATGAAAAAAAGGGAGACTATCTAGAAGAAATGCTGACAGAATTTCATCAACGCATTATGCATCAGTAAATGTTCTTAACACCATTTCATAAGATCCTCTAAAAAATAATTCTAGTTCAATGGAATCATAAAATGAAGTTCATTTCCATATTATGGTACACATTGAGGCAAATTAAGAAGGTGTTTGTACTTGAAATCATAGGCTTACCCATAATTTAGGAATGAATTCAAATAACAAACTCCCCCCTCTCTGAAAGATATCTTACAAGGGGAAGGAAAAAAATCTATATTGCATCTCACTTTTCCACTGGATAAGGTGAATGTATTTCACTTGAAGAAAGATTTTCTCATCATGAAGAGAAAATAAAGGAGTTAAAAACACTCAATATAGAGTTACTTCGAAACAGCATTTCTACTAGACATACTCCCCAGGTAAGTCCTCAACTTGCAAATCCTATAAGATCTCCTTAGAAAAGAGGATTTTTAGTAACTACAGATTTGGATAATGAATTCCCTCCATTGGGTATTCAACCAAGGAAGATATCAGCACCAACATCAGTTGTAATACTAGTTGTTGAACCAGCTCAAGATCCAGTTGATATACCTTCATAGAATCTAGCTCATTTGGATTTTCCCCAAATGCTTATGAAGACAATTGAGGCATTAACGACTTGATTGGAAGCTATAAAGGAACGCCGTGCACCAGTTTAGATGGACAAGAGAGATTACCCTGAATGGGTGGAAGCAATTCCTCCCCCACAAAATTTTTTGAATACCACATTCCTAATCTTTAATGGTTTAGGAGATCCAGAACAACACTTAACACATTTTTTTTCTTGTTGTGATCCTATTATGGGAACTTCTCAACAATAAGAAGCAGTTAAGCATATGTGTTTTGTACAGTCATTACAAAGACAAGATTTTGTCTGGTATAAAAGTTTTCAATATTGATTAATTACGGGGTGGGAAGATCTCTGTTAGAAATTCCTTCTTCAATTTATCTCAACAATATAAAAGATGATAGTTTTTATCTTACAAATTGTAAAAAATTGGAGAATTAAATAGTTTCATATTTCATTGCTCGATGGAAGGGATTAACATATTCTTTATGTTTAGCACTCCCTCAAGAATAAATTCTTCCAATCTCTGTGGAAAATCTCCATGATGAATTGCGCACCCCATTGATCCCTATAAAATACATAGGAGGGTTTCAAGACCATACTTAAATCACTCAACAGATATAAGACTCTGTTATAGAAACTAAGGCTAAAACTTGTGTAATTCCATCAGTTTTGGGATAGAGAATAGGAAAGGCGGAAGCCACTATATTCACACTCAAACAAGCACCTATACCTGCTTCTACTTCAACACTTTCGTCATACTGAAGGGATCTACCTCCTAAGCATCAGAAGCAATGATCGTCTCATCAAGATGATCAAAAAGATCAAATGTAGAAATAGTTTGAGGAATTAAAGTATAAATTTTATTCTTTTAGGAATGAGATAGTTCTTGGATACTTTATCTAAGCCTTAGTATACAATTTGGTTAATTTTACAAGGCTGAAGAATCCAAATAATGATGTAGATGAATATCGTATGAACTATTTTCCCTTTCATCATATGTTGGGACACCCCATTCAGGAGTACATTGTTTTCAATGACCTTCAGAAAAAGATGGTATACTCTGGACAAGTGAAGTAGAAAATTTCATCAGCTCAAGTAGCATGTGTTACTGCTACCAATTCAGAGGATGAGGGAGAATGTAAAGAGGTTAATAGTAGATGTGTACAAAAATATGATGATTGTATGATCAGGAAAATTATCAACCGGACTCTTTATATTTTACGAACATAGTTAAAACAACCAATTGTTTGTTCTACCACTCCTATAAAAAAACCATCTTCATAAAAAGGTCATTCCTTAAAGAAACAAAGTGTTCATAAAGACAAAGAGAATTCAGAAAAATATGAGCTTCTGTGAAGTACAAAGTTGTCCTTAACCATGGATGATTGTATGCCATCTGTTTCAAAATCATAGGCACCGCCCTGCCAAATGGTACAACCAAAACTATCCTGTCAAGAATAATCTTCATCTGATGAAGAACTAATCTTTGGTTATATTAATTTTATCCATTTAATGGATCCTTATGAAAATGAAGATTCTAATTTTAGTGACACATAATTCCTTATGCCTAATTGGGGAACGATAGGAAGGGGACAAGGTTGAAGATATAGGGGAAGATGTAGGAATTCTAGAAACCACCATTTTAATTCTACACCTGCTCGAAATATATATATAGCAAAAACTCATGGAAGAGGCCTTCAAAAGGCTCAATAGGAACAGTGAGTTTCTTCTATGAAATACGGGATTGGTTCTGACACAATTATATTGGAGGACCAATTAGAAATAATGACATCTTCCTATTAGAAAGTCAATATGCCTAGTCAGTCCAATCTTCCAAAGTCTGTAATATCTCTCACTTCCGCTTCAACACAGAATATGACTACATCAAAAGCATAAACTTCTAAAGCACCTACAAAACCACATATCCATGTTAGGAAAGATAGACCTTTAGACCAAAAGTATGAAGTCTTTAAACAATTGGTCCAAGTACCATCCATGTTTTCAATTCTGGATGTGTTAAATCTATCAAAATATCATAGAGAGGCACTCATTGAGGCTCTATCAAGTCCACAAGAGTTTGAAACTGAATTTGTTTCTGCTGAGATTTATCATATAGAGAATGATCCTGCAAAATGTCATGTAGTCATATCTTTTACGGATGAAGATGAAGACCATATTGTACATGGTCATATCAGACCTTTGTATCTGTCTGGCAAGGTCAATGACAAGGATATTAGATGATCCTTCATTGATAATGGTTCTAGGGTCAACCTCATTTTTTTTGTACACATTGTCGATTGGGACTGACTGAATCTGACATATTTTCTTCGA
Source organism: Viscum album (assembly GCA_963277665.1). Classification (NCBI taxonomy): domain Eukaryota; kingdom Viridiplantae; phylum Streptophyta; class Magnoliopsida; order Santalales; family Viscaceae; genus Viscum; species Viscum album. Next base: position 853,358,124 of record OY728159.1, read on the forward strand.
ATTTAATGTTGCAAGGTTATGACAAGAATGAACAAGAACCTCTGGGAGAAATTACACTCAGAACTCAGTTTGGAGATCTGGTTTCTAATTCAAATTTCATGGTTGTTCGTCAGGACACGGCCTTCAATATTCTTCTTGAAAGGCCTTGGTTTCATCAGCATGCAGCCATACCTTCATTATACCACCAATGTATGAAATATTATTTCAATGGTCAAATCAGAACATTGTATGGTGACAAGGAACTATTCAAAACATGTGAGTCTTGATACATTGAGACAGAGTTTTATCACACAATAGGAACAAAGTCCATGATAACGGAAATAACCCGAGTTAATGATCTAAATGGACTGGAAAAGATTCCATCAAATCCATTCATGCATTTGAGTACAGATTATGTGCTACCCATCAATCTAATTGAAAGGGTAAAAACAAATCCATACACTTATCCAGTCATTTCCATAATGTCAATTGCAGCAATTGATCCTGAAAATATGGGAGAAATTTTTGATACACCAAGAAATGATGGAAGCCAGAATGGAGATGTTTTCATTTCATCTACTGAACTAAAACAAACCTCTACTTCATCAATTAGAGTAGAAGAAATTGTAGCAATGCTAGGTTAAGGCAAAGATGTTGATTCTCAATCCATCAATCCATCTATTACCACAGGAAGAACCTTCATCATTAGTGGGGTCAGATATGGTGGCCTCTTCTTCGAAATGTTGAAATACTGACTCCTCCCCTAACTCTGGGAGTTTTTCCATGTCATATAACATTAAAATGGAAATAGAAGAGGTAACACATAATGAAAATAAGAGGATTACCATGGGGATTCTCCTCTAGTATTTGAAGAAGGTGTTTCTACCACTGTGGATGAACTCAGAGAAATAAATCTGGGAACAGAAGAAGATCCACGCCCCACTCTATTTAGGGTGGCCATGAACTCTGAAGAGAAAGAGGTTTATACTTATTTTCTAAATAAACATCGAGATATATTTGTTTGGAATTATACAGAAATTCGAGGTCTTAATCATGATGTAGCCACCCATCGTTTGGGTTTTCCAGAAGAACATCTTGGATTTAAGCAAGCAGCACGTAGAACACACCCAACTCATGCCTCTAAAATTGAAGCTGAAGTTGATAAGATTATAAAGGATAACTTTTTTAAAGAAGTTCAATATCGAAAATGGATGGAAAATATTTTCCTAGTGAAGAAGAAGAAATGGAAAATTAGAATCTTCATTGATTTCAAAGATCTTAACTGGCGTTTCTGAAAGATGATTTTCTAGTTCTGATTACAGAACTTCTAATTGAGGCAACCGAAGGCTATGAAGATCATTCCTTTATGGATGGTTACATTGGGTATAATAAAACCTGAATTTCCCCAAAGGATGAAGAATCTATAGCCTTTAGAGCCCCTCAAGGTGTGTTTTTCTATCGAGTAATACCTTTTGGATTAAAAAATGGATGTGCAACATACCAACATTCTATGCACCATATCTTCAAACCCTTATGAATGAAATTTGTTGAATGTTATGTGGATGATTAGGTAGACAAATATAGACAATTTTCCAATCATTTGGATGATTTAGAAACCATATTTAATAAACTTCGGCAACATAGTTTGAAGATGAACCCCTTGAAATGTGCTTTTGGGGTAACCTCAGGAAAATTCCTTGGCATCGTTGTATGCCATCGTCGTATCAAAGATGATCCTGAGAAAAAAATCAATAATTGGTATTTTTCCTCCTCAAAATTTAAATGAATTAAGAGGACTATATGGATACTTTATCTATATTCACAGCTTTATCACCAATTTGGCAGGCATGTGTTTACCCTTCACCGGATTAATGAAGAAGGGAGTCACATACCAATGGATTGAAGATTTCTAAGAAGTATTTAATACCCTCAAGAAATATCTATTGAGTCCACCAGTACTGATGCCACCTATTTAAGGAAGACCACTTATTCTCTATGTTACAGCTTTAGAGCGATCACTAGGTGCCTTCGTCACCCAAAAGAATGGTGTTGGGAATGAAAACAACCTTTATTATCTCAGTCGAACTATGCTTGATATAGACACTCAGTATTCAAGTATTGAGAAGTGGTGCACAACATTAATCTTTGTAGTTCAAAAATTGAGACACTGCCTATAACATCAATAGGTCCAATTGGTGTCTCGTGATAACCCGCTCAAATTTATCATCAGTCTTTTTTGCTTACTAGGTGTCTGGTATGGTGGGAGGTTATTTTTCAACAGTTTGATATCCATCTTTTTCTTCAAAAATAAATAATATACCAAGATCAGGTTGATTTCCTTTCTAAGAACCCATCTACAGAAGATACATCGTTTAATACCGAACTTCCTGCTGAACAGGTCTTCTCTATTCCTGAGAATTCCAAAACCTGGGAAATGTATTTTTATGGTTCTTCCAAAAGACCAGTATAAAATAGATTGGAAAACCCTAATATCAACAAGGTTGGAATATTAATTTTCCTTATTTACCTAGAAAAGGCATTATTTCCTTATTATTTCCTATTATAGGAAAGTGGTACCAACAATGAAGCAGTATATCATGATCTCATTGCGAGATTGGAATTGGCACTTCAGGTGTAAATGAATCATTTAAAGGTAAAAGGAGATTCATAATTGGTAATCAAACAAATCAATGGGGAATACTCTATCAGAACAGAAGAGTTAATCCCTTTTTGTGATTAGGTCATATAGTTAATGGCTGAATTTCCCTTAGAGCCGACATTGTTTTATACCCCATGATGACAAAATGCCCATGAAGATGCACTAAATAATGTAGCTACATCCTTGGCAGATCCAAATCGGGATGAGACAGTTATTATCATAACCCATTTCCATGTGGTTTCACCTTTTCTTCAAACCAGAAGGGGTGAAATTAATGAAATTATACCTATTTTTGAACCGTATGGTCATACCATGAGATGGAGAACATCCATCAAGTAATATCTTCAAAATGGGATACTTCCACCAAATAGGGCTATGAAGGATCCGATCAGGTGACGAGCGACCAATTTTACTCATTATAATATTCCAGACCACGGAAAGATTCATTACAAGTGAGGATTTGATGGAATTATCTTCAGATGTATTGTTGGAGAAGACACTACAGTTTTCATGAAAGAAGTGCATTTAGAAGCATTTGATGCCAATCAATTTGGGCCCAGACTCTCCGATCAGATCCAAAGGCTTGAATACTTTTGGCCTTAAATGACACATGATTGTACAAATTTCACTAAAAAGTGTCATCCCTTCCAGGTTCATTCCAGCACCATTCATCAACCCCCATAGTTCCTACATACAGCTAAATAATCCTAGCCATTTTCCACATGGGGAATGGATGTAGTAGGGCCTTATACTCCAGCCACATCTAAGAAGTTCTTGTATATTCTCATTGATACTGACTTCTTCTCTAAATGGGCTAAGAAAATACCTCTCAGGGAAGTCGGTGCCAAAATCATTCTTAGTTTTTTAAAAACTAATATCATCACTAGATTTGGTTTCCCTCATACTATTTTGATGGAAAATGGAACCAAATTTTTGTTCTTCTGAAGTAAAAATTTTGTATCAGGAACATAATATCAAGTTCAACCACTCATTTCGCTATCACTTAGCGGCCAATGGACAGATAGAGGCATTCAATAAGACTCTATCAAATATACTCTAGAAGATGGTGGATAAAGATAATAATTCATAGCTTGATAAACTCTTGAATGCTTTATGAGATTATTGGACAACTACCCATACTTCTACCCAAGCAACTCCTTGTTCATTGGTATATGGAACCGAAGTAGTTTTTCTAATTGAAATACAATTGTTATCACTTAGAGTTGCAATCTGTGATAAATTGTCTACAGATGAGAGGTCTCAGAAATGGTTCAATGAGTTGGAATGATTAAATGAAAAAATATAGCATACATTGCATCATTTAGAAGTATATCAGAATAGAATATCACGATATTTTAATAAGAAAGTTAACCTTCATTCATTCCTTCAAGGAGAATTGGTATTCATCCTTAATACTCCAATGATAAGAGGAAAGAAACATCCAAAACATGAACCAAAGTGGGAAGGACCTTATTCCATACCTAAGTTCTATTCAAATGCAGCCTATGCTTTAATCTCAATGGATGGAGAGCTCATTAAAACTCCATCCTATGCAAGATTCTTGAAGAAATACTTGGTGTAATTATACATATTAGTCCTCACTGTAAGACTTTAAACTGCATAGTACAATGTCTGTGTTGCAAAAAATAATTCTGCACAGCCCCCATGTCATAGTTTCAAGACATTAAACTACATAACAACCATAAGCATCCATGATGCATGACGTTAAAGTGTGTAGCATCTTCTTCCTTGTCACATGATGTTAAACTGCATGACATCATTTGTACAACTAACGTTTTCTATATAAGATGTTAGAAGTTTCCATATGCAAATGTCATTAATGTCATCACTACTCCTTAGTAGTACATGAGTCCCTCAGTTTCCTATGTTGGAGTCAGATCTGCATAGAGACCATGTTTCAAGAACTACGTATGGCTTGATTCTCATTTTCAATAAGATACTTAAAGATGCCTAAAGCCCCAATTTTGGGCCCAGCCACAATCACAAAATCTTCTTATTTTCTTTTCTCCTCCAATGTATTAATCAGATCTGTACAGAGTGTTTCCTTAAGATATATGATTTGTTCCTTAAACCATTTTATGTATTAAATATTTACCATTCTCTCAGAACGTGTTAAAATTCCCCATTCTTCATGTCAAACTTAGTGTGAGGAATGATTGTTTGAAGAACTACATATGGCTTGATTCTAATTTATTTTGAGATATGTAGAGACACCTAGATCTCAATTCTTGGGCCTAGCCACATTAAATTAACCCCTTTATTTCTTTTATAATAATCAAATCTGAATAAGAAATGTTTTAAGAATTATGTATGACTTGATCCTTTCCCCAGAAAGACATATAGTGACACTTGGGTGTTATCCCTTAACCTAATTACAATATGTCTTTTTCTTTCGCATCGGTTCATCTTCGTCCATACCACATGATGTTAAAATTCATGGAAATATAATTCCCCTATTCTTGATTTGCATCACCTTTTCTTTATAAAAGAAACCCTTACACCTCTTTGTTTCTCGCACCGAGCACAACTCACTTGAGCTTAGGAATTGGATAAATTTCTTCTATATATAAGGTGTTTCAATTTTTTTATGGTGTTAATAATTCCTTCACTACATGACTTAAAATTTCATAGTATAATGTCCCCATTGCATGACTTAAAACTACACATCACCATACTCATACAAAGGAAACAAATAAATTCTCCATTTTACATATGAGTCAGATCTATGTAAAAGACAACAAACTCATGGTCAATATTGATTCAAATATTTCTCATAAACATTGAACATAAACACTCTTCCTTATTTCACACTCTTATTATTTAATATTTCAAGATTCTCATAATCTTCCTTACGGTTTCTGGTGATAGGATTTCTAATATCTAAGAGCTCTTTGGCCTGACTATGCAACATGTGTCCTTAGGTGTCCTTGCATAAGTTGCCTATATATTAATCATTTCAGCCAAAAGATTCCATTATTTGGTTGTGTATCATATTCCCCAATTTTCCCTACATAATACAACCCCCTTAAAAGGTTAGTAAAGTAATGGTAACTTCATTCTTTGTTATAGTATCTTTGTCCCCTTTAATATTTGATGGCAATATACAAGAATCTGTATTTTAAAACAGTCATTCTAGTATATTTGTCCCATAATCTTTCTAATAATATGAAAATCTTCAAGACCATGGTTTACACATTTTCTTAACCATGTGTTCTATGCACTAGGGAATAAACATGAAATCACTTGGCCACATGTTATATATTGTTTCTATTTTTGTTCCTAGTTGTATGACCTAAAACTACAGACACAATATCTTTTACGTTTAGGTCAGACCTTCGTAAAAGTCCTATTCCTCCAATTCATTGGATATCCTTATTGGAAATACCCTTTCCATATTCAGGTACCTTTCTCCATAAACCAAACTCTATGCTTCAGTAAATTTGGATCTCCATAAACTTTCTTCAACTTTTAGCAATAGAATGTCAAACGTCAGAGATCTATTTTGCCTGACTATGCAGCATGTGCCCTTAGGTGGCCTTGCATAACTTGCCTACAGAACATGCATGTTAGTCAAAAAATGCGACTATTTGGCTATGTTGCAAATGCCCCTATTGGCCCTGCATAATACATCCACCATAATGGGTTTATCAATTAATGGTAACTTCTTTCTTATAAAATACTTCCTCTAATGCTTTTATCCCTTTTCCCATATCATTCATTGGTTCTAGAAATTCCTAAATCACAGTTTATAGTTTTCTCTTCCATACATGAATATGATAGTATATTTTCAAACAAATTATGATGAAATTTTGAGAGTTTTTTACTTTTGGTCAAATCTAAAGACTTTAAATTAAATCAACCCAATGTCCTCACTCCATGACTTAAAAAGGCATAGTTCCAATGTCCTCATTGCATGACTTGAAACTTCACAATAAAACATTCTCACTGCATGAATTTATACTACATATTACAATGCCCTCACTGCATGACATAAAAATTCAATGTACAACGTCTTCACTACATGACTGAAAACTACACAGTATGATATCTGAAATTCCCTTTTCTGATAAATTTCAACCATTACTCAAACACCAAATTCGTATAGAAATGGTTTTCCTATTCATGACTTATGTTGGTCTAAAATAGCCCATTTTATTCATAAGATATATTTCCATGGAAAAACCACTCATTGTGGTCTTGGGTCACCAAAATCATGTTTCCCCTATCTATCAACAACAAAACGTTAAATTCTTAATGAATTATTTTACTTTTCTATGAAGTGTGTGCCCTTAAGAAGCATTGCATAAGTTTCCTACATAACAGGCCTGCCAATAAAAATATTCCACTATTGGGATATGAAGAATATGCCTCAATTGGCCCAGCATAATACAGCCCCCATAACGGTTTTTTCAAAGAATGGTAATTTCGTTCCTGGAAAAGACACACATTATGTTGATACATGATTTAAATTTGGTATCCATAAAAAAATCATGGCCCAAGATCCCCCATTGAAATGATTAATGAATATTAATGCAATTCTTAGTAATAGTGTTTTGTTTGGGATTTAATTCATAGTTTATGGTCAAAACTATACGACCCTAAATATTATCCCTTTATAGTCCAACATGCATGACTCTAAACTTCCTAACAACAAAAGACATGGTACTCATTAGATTGAGAACCCGAGAAGGGCACTCTGAACAAAAGTCGAGTCCTAACTCAGTAAACATACATTTTTTGTATGATTTAGGTAATATTGAGAAATAAAAAAAGAGGTCAAAATATATAAAATTTGTGGGGTTATCCATATAACCCTATCAACAATCAAATTATACTCATTAGGTCCCACAACTTAATAAGAAAATTTTGAGCACTTTATTCTTATTATTATAATAATGATTTTTTAACATAAATGAATCATTAACAACATTTACCTTTCATATTTCAATCATGAAAAGAAATAATGAATATTTATATAATTGAAAACAAAATTTCTTTCATTCATATGAAAATAGAGGGTCATTCACAAAATAGAGCCTCTTTATCATGTTTTATAATAAACACTCCAAATTAATTTTCATTTGATGAACCATTTCATAAGCTCTATCAACTGCTTATTGAAGTTGATATTGTTGATCAACTCCAGTCTCCTCAGCCTAACAAAGTGCTTCCTTATCAGTTGAAATGGAAATTATTCCCTCCAATTGGTTTTCTCCCAATGTCTGATTCAACTTCTCAATCTTGTTATGAACCACATCCAATTTTGGTTGAAGATATAACAACTACTTCGTGGTCTCTTTGATATGTTGGCTAATTTCAAGTGATTTTGTGTTATGATTTTCCTCTGTCTCAACTACTACAGCTTGAAATCCCTCAATATTAATGTGTTGTTTAGCCTTTTCAAAATCTTGTCACAGCTTATGCTCCTTCTCCTATTGGATAATAGTATCTTTCATGGTATCATAGAATGGTTGATAATTAAATCTTCCAAATCCCAATATGCAAAATAATGCAAGGAGTTTTGAAAAATGGGACAAAAATTCATCTAAAAGACTTTTGGCAATAAGGCTCTAGATATGCTAACTTGTCTTCTTACGTGCCATGACAAGAGAATATTTCATCTCTAAGTCTAAATCTAAGTCACTAACATGAGGTAAAATGTACTATAGAAATAGGTCACTTAATGAATTGGCTTGTTCTACTTCTCTTGGGATTGTAGAAGCTTCACCTTCTGATATAGGAACTGATAACCCCAAATTATAAATCAAGGTCCTTATTAGTTTCAAATGGAGGAAACCAATATGATTCATACAACTAATTATATTTACCCAATAATAAGTCAACTACTTGATTGGATTCATTACCCATATTCTTAGCCTCGGTGTTCTGAGTAGATATTTATTGAGTTGGGGTATTTCCTTGAATTTTCTTAGTTATGCCATTTGAAGGATCTGGAACATCTCTTGATAAAGTATCCTCTCTAGGTATTTCTTATACCCCAGTGGAAGGATAAAGTGGAACACCCTATTCCTGAAGATCCTTTGCAACATTTTCTACAGATAAAGTTACATAAGGTAAACTTTGATGTAAAGAATCCAATTACAGAAAAAATTGTGTATGGAAAATTCCTAAGTATGGACTTACACACTTGCAATTCCTCATGAAAATCCCCAAACTCCTTGATGGAACCTGGATTATCAATATTTGAATTTAAGGTGTCCATGATTTCAGTGTATACAGCCTGAAATATTACAGCATCCTAACCATTTAAGGTATCCATCAAATGATGGTCGATGTCCAAATTGGCTCTGCTAACATTGTTTTCCACTGGATCTCCAATTGGTATGGTAGAATCAGGTATTTCTAGGTTTGGGTTAACATTAGTATATTTCTTAGATTTCATTGAATCTTCATTCCTTTCCTCTAACGCAATAGGAATATCAGTGTTGACTATTTTAGGATCCTATGAAAAAAGAAACTGAGGAATATATTTAATCTTACCATGGCTCTCCTCCCTCTCGATAGAGCCAGGAGAAGGTATAGCTGAATCTTTTGACAATTTATCTACTAAAAGTGTAGATTCATCAGCATGAACATGGGTTTCCCCTAGGGCTTCTTTTTCTAGTCTTAAAGAATCCTCTCTTAATCCCTTGAGAGAGGAGAGAGACATAGATCCTAAAAGATAATAAAATGTGGTTACCTGAATATATTGAGCAAGTTGTATTCCATAAGGATTGTATAAATAATTACTCCTTCGGTGAAAACATTGAATAAATATCATTACTCTGTTGTGTTTTTGTTTAAAATCTTGGGGAGAGATTGAAACAATCCTCTTAGTTGGAGAAACATGGGGTAATTATTGAGGACTGTTTGTCGCCATTACCCCAGTCATGATTCTTGCTCTTATATAATGTTAAAGAAACCTGGGAGGATCATTTGTAGCATCAATAGGAGAGCCTGTAGGACCATACTTATGTAATTTTAAAATTGGTATGAAGCTTCATTCTCTATATTCAAGCTGTACAAATTCATTTTAATCATGATTAATGAAGATAAATGGTAAAGAAAGGTTGAGACAAAAGAAAAATGGAAATAAATTCTCAGTATTAACATAAATATCCCACTCCTCCTCAGAGTCAATAATCACCCTTTCATAGAATCCTAAGTCTAGCATATAAGATACTCGTTTAAAGGATGGGATTTTTTCCTTAGTTTCATATATAAAAACCACTAGCTCTGCAACATACATCTGTAATTCAGCCAAGTTATTGTATGGATTACAGTCAAAAGGTTCCTTGATGTCAGCAATATCTGGTATTCAAATTCCATTCTGGGGAAATGACCATTCGTCCCTAAGATCATGGGTTACACACTCCCAATGATAAATGGCAGAAGTTCATACATAATTAAATCTTGGTATGGTTGACTGTGGACGAGATTAAACACCTTCTGATTGGAGAACTTCTTCAGGGCTCCTTTCTTCAGAAAGTTCAATAGATGGAATAGGAATATCTATTTGATGGTGGCGACTTGATCTCATTAGCGTTGGAGGTTTTTCTTCTCTAGCCCTAGTCTTCCAGGTATACCTCCTACGAATATATTTTGAGGGATCTGAAACTTCTGAAACTTCTGTATCATCTCTAGACTTGGACTTCTTACCACTATTTCAACATGTAATAGTCTTTGTAGCTACCACTATATATATTTGTTTTGTCAAATCCCCTTGAGGATATGATGAATTCCAAGATTTGGCATACCTAGCTTTCAACCTGATCGATGAATTTGATGGAGGTAATGTAACTGATAATTTGGATACATCTAAAGTCGTTAGAATCCATAAATGTCCTGCAACCATTTGGTGTTTTTCATTTCTAACATGTGTGGGTGGAAAGTGTTTGATTGTTGAAGGCATCTGCACTGACGAGCAAACCTATAGGGGACATAAGCCTCACAGATAATTTCAACATCAATCCGGGTGGATAATACGCCATCCCGGAATGCCATCGTATAAGATCTCAACTCATAATTCTTTTCTTTACCATCATTAATAAATGTTCCAACTGGTGGATTACCAAAAGGAAAGATGTTGAATACTCATGAGACATTCAATACCTTCAACACATCATCAGGTCTCAGGTTCAGAGGCTTAATACTAGAAAATTTCTATAAAAATGGGGTGAATCGACCATTGGGAACTCTGAATGAATTCAAAATTGAGTATGACGAATTATCTACTGCAATCCAGACCCACAACACTTTTAATGGCCCTGCAATCCTAAATTTAGGCTTCACATTGTATAAATGTAGCAGTAGATGGTAAATTCTTGGTAATACAGGGGTTTCTAGCCCAATATACTTCCCTTCTACAAATTTAGTTGTAATGATGAAAGTCCCTGATCTTACACCACCTCCAGATTCACGGAATGGAAGCAACTAAACACATAGCCACATATCAAGGAAGGTAGTTGAGCATACTTTTGCATCTATATCGGGTATGACATTATTGACCGAGTGCCTATAATCACCTCTTTCTTGCATAGGAAAATATGTGCCTAAACTTCCTAAGTTATCTATAGAAGGACAAATAGTAGGACGTCCACATGTTGTACATTCGTCTGTTGTTGGATCTAAGAGGGCTTCCATCCACAATTTAGCATAGATATATTTATTTTCAGTAGGTAAATTCTTCTCTATCATAAATAATTCATGAGCCAATTGTGGTGTCTGAGAACCATCACCCCATGTTGTAGTAGGAAGAATGATTTCATCATACATTTCCCCAATAATGGGAATTCCAGCTATTTGGTAAATATCCTAGATACTAATAACAACTTCACCATGCGTCAAATGAAAGGAATTATTTGTGGACTCCATCAGCTTAGTAATTCAAGAATGAATTCATTTTTATAAACATATGTTTTCCCCATCTAGATAGCATCGTAGATATGAACGTCTAATAACTCTTCTCTAAATTTCTCCCAAGTCTGGCGTACCCAGAATGCCTATATCCACTCGGGTTTTACACCCCCTCCAGAATGAAGGACACAATCTCCTTTCAAACCATTAGATCGATCTGTTTGAGTATCCCTAAAAGTGGAATCCTAACAATGTGGTCTTGGCTCTACAACATGATCCTTCATATCAGGAGTGTAACCATTGTGATGAAGGATCCAACTAATAGTGACAATTCCTTCTTGTATTGGAACCACCCCATTGCATTTATATTCAAACATTTATAGTTGGAATACTGAAGAAACCAATTCTATTGAAAGTATTTTTTAACAGATAGAACATGGACATCTTACAAAAGACCATGCTTGTACCAGGTTAAATAAGGAATTTGTGTGTAGTCATGTTGGTATGGAATTAGACCCTTCCATAGCCTAGGAAAAGTACTCTATACAATGTTATAATAGTATGGTCTTAGGATCTTCATCATTTCATTTTGGAAAGCCATATCTTCTTCAGTATGTGTCATCAAATGAGTCATTCTTTCCTGCAAAAGAATTACCAAACTTCCAGGTCATAATTTTAAATACTAAATAAAGAAAATGGTAAAGGACACTATTCACGTAGGTCCTTTGACAAGGCCTATCATGTAGGTCCTTCAACGAGGCATGTTGTGTAGGTCCTTTGACGAGGCATGTCGCGTAGGTACTTCGATGAGGTCTGTTACATAGGCCCTTCACCAAGGATCCTAGCACAACCCCATAGGTGAAGTCCTTTGGCATTACTCCATCGCATAATTAATTTTACCTTGAATAAGTTTCAAAGAAATTACATGAGAGAACAACGCAATAAGAGCTGGGTGAACGAGATACACAATGAGAGATACAAATTTTCAAAGAAAGCAGAGATTAAGAAAAAAAGTCACAAAATGTGAGACCTATTTATAGGAACTAAAGACCTATGCATTCATCATGCGCACAAAATCTGTGTGTCGTACCTCTGAGAAGAATCTGGATGGTAAACCTGCGTTCTTTGGTAACTTTCACCTCAGGACTCGACCCTCTTTGTACATTTTGGATACAATCCTGGAGGCGGCCTTTTGTTGACACTACTTGAGAAAGTAACAAAAAATATTATGAAGACGAAGTCTGGATATTTCAAATCCTGAATCATGATTTAAAGAGTACAAAGTAAAATCAACAATCATCCCAATGAGCTTTGCGACAGAGTAGATTCACGGATATGCACAGCCGAGATATGCGGCCAACCTGCATGGATGAGCTACGCGTCCAACCTCTAAGGCCAACCTACGCATCTGAAAAACGCATCCAACCTCAATGGCTGACCTCTGTGGCCGATCTCTATGCCATAATATCTTTTATCCACCTACGTGAATAACTTTCATGGCAGAGATTCATGAAGGACCTTCATGGACCAAATCTCTTTGACTAGGCCACATCTGTGCCTATAAATAGAGCCCTTGGGCTTCCCATTTCAAGACTAAAAAAATTGAAAGACTCTCTGAAGCTCCCATAGCGTAGCACTTTCGCTAAGATCACTCAAATTGTCTCAGGTAGCTCTCTAAACCATGAGAGAAGAGATAATTAAATGGTATAGGCATGTTTTTAAAGTCTTTTCATTCATTAGTCATCATTTATACCTTTGTGGTATACATGGGTTCCATACATGCGCGGCATATATGAGCACCAAACCTGCATTCCATACCTGCGTGGTATACCTATGCTCCATACCTATGCGGTATACCTACGTGAGGGACCTACACGACCCACTCATGTACCCTTCTTAAAATCCATTCATGGAGGGGTATCTCCTTCTTTGGTTCCCTTATCTGAAAGGGACTAAGTTGAATCCTTCACCGAAACCACCTGATTTATCAAACCTTTGGGAAAGGCTTATCAGCCTGTCTCATTTTTGAATTTTTATATCTGTAGTAACATGGACCTTTCTCCTAGAAACAGTGTTGGGAATTTCCCAGTTTGGCAAAGGGTTGGGTCATGGAATCTTATTTCTCAAAGACGTGACCCAGAACCTCGGGTTTCTGGTAGGGAAGGTGAAATTCACACTTAGTTTTTCACACAAGAAAAAGAGAAGTCTCTCTTTCCTACCAGAACCAATTTTAGGGTAGTCATCCTGGTATAATCCCCTCACCTTCATTCCTTCCTCCTTACATTGGACCCTTTTCAAATGTAAATAGAATAGAGGGAAGGCTCGTTGCCTCACCCTCTTCCAAGGTCGACGCACCCTCTTCTATTATTGGAGGAGGAAAAGTGTGAAGTGTTATTGTTGAATCTTTCACATCCTCTTGTTCCTCACACTGAGCATAACTCATGTGGGCTTAGAGATATGTGATGGTTATAACATGTGCACAAACAGTCATTATAAAGAACTACAAGAACTCTGATTCATGTTCAAACTAGGATATGTAGATAGCTCTTTTAGGGCCCGAGCTCACTAGATATCCTTCTAAAGAGTCCAACCCCAATTCCCCCAATTTGGGAATCCTCCATAGAAAATAATCCCCAAATTAAATCCTCCAATCATCAAGGAATCATTTTTAGAAAGTAATCCCAAACTCATCTTTCTTAGAAGACCATACTCTCCCATGAGATTTATTGAACTACGGGGTCTTCGATTACCATTAATATGGGATATGTAGGAAGCCTCCTTGAGGTTCAAACCCAACACTTCAAATCAACCATGTTCTCCTTGGGCAATATTCCCAATATGGTCTGAACCTACTTGGAAACTCATATCCTTTCCACATTCCTCGGGCTGCTTCAACATAAGTCCCATGCTATGTTTTGACTAATCACCTTTCACTTAGAGGTCATTATCGCATGACCTTAAAAGTTATGATGGGTCAAATTAAGTGACACTAAACTATGAGTGTTATAATTCCTTTCACAAGGATACGTAGGTAGCCCATTTTATGGGCATGATCCCAAGATCAAAACAAACCTTCATCTCCCTAGATGATGATAAATTCTAGAGTACCCCACTAAGTGGCTTAAAACCCAGTATCATCAAAATTATGATTAAAATAATCTTTAATCAGTATATTATAGGATACCATTGATGGAAAACCTCAAATAAAAATATATTTTTTCATTGATTATGAACTTGAATGCATTTGATGATTCTAAATTTTATAAATGTTAATAAAGTGATTGTAAATTTCAAGGGATACTTATGATATACAAGGTGAATTTATAAGGTTTCATGAAAATATCTTAAATATTGAAAAAAAGTCCTGGAGTAGACAACAATTCTCCCATAATGGTGTGATGATTCTAACCTCTCATCCACACGAACAATGCACATTCTAAAGTATCGTAAAGTTCAAACTTAACTGACACCTACCTTTGGAAAACTGGTCCCCTTTGGATAATGAACTGTAGGAAGTTTTTGGTTCCATAAATATATCCAATGGAAATTGCTTTGAAATAGTGATCTTTAAACTAGAACACATGTTTCAAGGAACTACGAAATATTAATTAATATACTATTTATATGTACGGTGAACTACAGCCTCACAAAACGATGATTGTTCTTTTTTTCGTACCACCTCTCTTGTTGTAAATAATGATGGATAAATGTGTATATATATTATATAATATAATTTTTATTTTATTAATTTATTTAACCATTTAAAACAAGTATCTTTATACTTTCTATTTGGTGTATATATGATTATTTCGTTTGATGAATTGTGGACTTCCACCCCCTCAATGTAATGTGATTCTATCACAAACAACATGAAATATATTAATGATGGGTTTAGATAAATTATATGATATATATGATTTAATCATGAAATTTGAATAATTATATATATATACATATTTTATTTATCTTCATTCTTATAAAACGAAAAAAATATAAACAATGTTCATTCATACATATGACTTACCGTCTCCATGATCGATGTATTACATTTCATATTTATATATTATATATATTATTATAATACATAAATAATAAATATAAACTATATTTATATCATTATTTATATTTTTTTAGACATGGTATAAGTATAAAGACCAAATATGTTACAAATTAAAACACACTTTAAAGACAAAGTGAATATTACCCGAGGTGAAACCATAATGTAGGATTGTAAACAAGTGGAAAATATAAAGTCATAATAAAAAAAATATATGTTATTATATACAATAATATGGTTATGTAAAATATTTATAATAAATCTATATTTATTATACTGGTGTTTTCTGACAAGTATGATGAGATTCAATAAACATGGTAATGGAATTTCATCTCACTTTTTATATCCGTAAGATACATGCCAGGCTCAACATTTTTTTTTGCAAGGTGTATACACAAACAATGAATTTATTATTTTATATTATTTTATTAAAATTATGGATATTTACATATCCACTCAATGAATGTTATTTCATGGGGTTTATTTTTTACGATTTACAAAATTAGTACGATAGTTTTGTATCAATTTTCGTTCATGGAGACAAATGTTTTGATTTGTACCTACATTGTTTCCTAACGTGTATTTGAAATGTGATATCATGAATGGAATTATTTTGATGATAATTTTATCTTCATTATTTTTAATTTACTTTCATGTAGATTATGATCCCAAGTTACAATTTATTAAGAGTTGAGTGAAATAATCAAATAATTTATCATGTTCATTTATGATTATTCTTCTATTAACAAAATTTTTTGGATCTATCTGTCAAGAACACTCATTAGATTTCATATACTATATTTATTCATGATATATCTATGTATTATTTATATTATAAACTCTTTTGTACATATGATAATCATGAAAATAATTTTATGAAAAGTCTTTCATTATTTCCCTTTTGAGTAGAAAAAACATTTAGATTAAAAACCATGTTTAAAAAATTCACAATTTTTTCAATAATGTTTTATAAGATTTCATGGGAAAATATTTTTAAATTTATTTCAAGTCCTCCTTCTCTATCATAAAATTGATATCTAGGGAAAAAAATTATAATTTTTTCAAGCTTATTTTATAAGTTTTATAGGAAAACAGTTTTCAAAATTTTTCATGAATATTTCATATGTTTTCAATGAAAAAGGTTTTACAAAAAATTTCATTCATTATTTACATGTTTTAAAATGTTTCTTAAATGAAATTGGTTTCAAAACATTTTCATGATATCTTTATATGTTTTCATAACAGTTTTCAAATAAAGTGTTCTCTATATTTTTTCACGATTTGTTCATAAGTTTAAAAATAATTCCCAAAGAAATAGTTTTCAAGACATTTTCAATAATTTTTTATATGTTTTAAAAATATTTTAAGTTAAATGGTTTCAAAAAAAAATACAGTTCATATATATTTTTTCCTGAAAAATGGTTTTCAAAAGTTTATTAAGCTCTCTTTATATGTTTTCAAAGAAAAATGATTCCAGAATGTTTTCAATGATTAATTTATATGTTTTCAATTTTATTTTTATGAATGTGTTATTCAAAAAAAATTATATTTTAATGATAAATTTCAAAAATATGAAATGATATTTTCTTCAAGAAATTATTTCAAAATATCCTTCAATGTTGTTTTCCATCTAAGATGACATCTATTTATGTTAATCATAACATTATATTAAATGATCCAATGATCCATTCATATTCAATAATGAATGGATTTTGTTTTGATGGAATGATGCAGATGAAACCCGCTTCACTTCCATAGGATATATTATTTTGAATCCTGTTTCAGTTCCCAAGTTATGCATTTGAGGAAATTATTACGAATCCTGTATCTTTTTCCAATGGTTATTATATGATTACATGTAGATGACACCCATTTCATTTTATGGGTTACAATATGATTTCTTAAATATTTGATTCACGTGAATGTACTATTTCATTATGAGATGGGTGGGAAATATAACTCCCACAAATGTTTTGTTTAATTATTTATATCTCATGATATGGACTATAATGGTCTTAGGGATAAACTATTAATATTATGATAGGCATGGGAGTGAACCATGACTACCAAGATTTTATTAGGTGTGAACTCATGATATTAAGATGGCCAAAGGAGAGAAACTTGACTACCATGTGATATAAGGAGTGAATCAAAGTTAATAATATGGTATTGGAAGAAATACATTTCAAACTATGGGAGTCATATTATATTCTTATGTGTCTACAAAAATTCGATGTTTTATTCCAATGTTCTGCTTTCATGGATTATGTTTTTAATTTCATTATGAATCATAACTTATGAAATGAAATAAAAATCCATGATTCATGTATATGAACTGATGGTGTGAAGGGTATGATCATTAAATTTTATTATCATTTTCTCATACTCCTATGCTTATGCTTATGATTACATGTTTCCTTTTTTACCCTTACTAAGCATTTGAGATCATGCATTTTTATGTTATATTCCTCTATTTATGAAAATATGTATTATGTATGATGTGTATAAGAAGGGTTCTATTCATTAATAACATAGCGGGAGATAATATAGATCACTTACATTCTGGTGTTTATGTTTCAAGGTTTCTAGAGGAACTATATTAATACAGTCACTATGCATCAATTTTCGTAATGATTTATGTATCCACAAAATTTATGTACAATAAAGGTATGAAAGTTTAGGTTTGATAGAGTTTATATGAGATAAATAGTTTAGGTAACCATTGGAATATTGATTAGTAATTCTTTACTAAGAACCCTAAGGACATGTCAATGGATATGTTTCATAATAAGTAAACATATATGCAAATGTAATAGAATTTATGGTAAAGAGTAGAGTGGGAGGTTTCAATGAAATTTACCCATATATGGATACTAAAAGTGGATGTGGCTCTGCCATATATGTTCCTAGGAGTAACAAAACTAAAAAGATTTTATGGACCTTACTGAGGGTAATCTGTTAGAAGACAACGGTCCATGTTGGACACTTGGTTTATCATTTCTTGGGGGTATGCTTTAAAAATTAACAAAATATCCACCAACTCTTATAAAACATTTGAGTATAATATTAATATGAATCACCTAGGATGAACCTATAGTGTTGTCAATTAAATTATAGGTGTCATTATTTAAACATATTATAAGTAATTTTTCCATGTTATGTGGTTTTATTATATGATATATGTTTCTCTCTCCATGCATTCTAGTTTTCATCAATGCAGAGAACTAGAAAAACATAGTTAACATTTAATTTTTCATATGTGGAATGTATGGGTATTTTGGAAATATATTTCCCAAGTAAAAATATCATAATAAAAATAAGGAAGGTGGTATGAGTATTGGATATTCATATAATGATATTGAGACCACAAGTTTAATGTGAAACGTATGTGAATTTCTTCCAATATTGTTTATGTTAATCATTATAAGCATGACTAGATTGAGATTTAGGAACAGTAATACATGATTCAAATTTAAAATTATATGAAAGAGGTATTATGGAATAATTTTATGAACATAGTGTAATTGTTTAAGAATAAAGTTGTATGAATGAATAACTTCTGTTTGGGAATACAATTAATAAGTTATATGAATCATGAAATATATAAGTATTTTTACTATAATTTTTCATTAATGATTAAAAAGGAAAATTTGAATGGATATTTCATATAAATGAGATATATTTATTAAGGTAATTTTACCCATAATGTGATCAATATGCTGAGAAAGTAGTGTTTCACTTGGATAATGATACGATTGGTTCAGATGAAGTAAATTGGATAGTAATTATTACCTTTAATCTTATTATTCACTTGTATAAAAAAATTTCAATGTCATCATGGATGATGTTTATAACTTCTTAGATTTATGGAAAATGTCATGTATCCTTTATAATAATGAAGCTTTCATGGTTTAAAAAAATTATTTATGGTAATTAATATTATTATCATATTTCAATAGAATATATGATGAAGAAATTTACATTCTTCAAATGGGAAGCGAAGACCCATTTTTTAATGTATGGGGGATCAATGTTAAGCTAATTTTGTAACTTTATTTCTAATGTTTTGGATTTTCATCATTAATAATGGTTATAAGGTTATACATTTGTTGTATGTTTATTATAAATATCATATGATGTTTTTGAAAATAAATTATCATCTCGAAACATGGGGATTCATGGATATTGGATAACCTACTATAATAAATTTTTATTTAATGTAACTAAAGAGATATTGGATTACTTATCCTAGATCTTTTGATCTATTAGTTCTTTAGGAATGAAAAATTCAACATTCTTTTCATAAAAAGCGGTGAAGTGGATCATGTAACCATGAAGGGTGATATTATTCAGAACCAATACAAGTATGTCTATTCATGAAAAATCTCTAGCTTTAGGTAAACTATATATAAATAAAATTTTATCTTAATACCTTGGGTATTAGTAGAATAGATGTCCCTTTAGGCCGTCATATATTTATGGCATTGTGATTTTTATCTTGGTCATGATGTTATTCTCAATCATTATCAATCATAATATGGTGTTTATACTAACCTTTTGTGTTGATGTTTTCACTTCCAACCTATATTATCCTACATGGGAAGCTTGTTATGAGTTACTTTTGGAAACCTTTATGAATCTAGAATTATTTTTTTAAAGTATATTTTAATATTAATTTTTACGATATGGTTTTATATGAATGGAACTATCAAGTTATAAACTATTGATAACCTGGATGAATTTTGAAAGGAAAATAATTTTAAGGGTGGTAGAATGAAACAACCACTGATTTTGTGAAGGATTGTTTTATGAAATAATTTAATATTTTTTAAATTTATGATTTTACGCAACACTAAAAATAGATTAATTTATATTAATTAACTATTTAAGGATTACATTTTATTTTAAGAAATGTTAATCGTTCTCTACAAGAAACATATATTTTAGCTTCCTACATATGAAAAATTAAGGGTAGAATATATTACATGCAAGACTAACTTTCCTCAATGACTTATGGGATAACCAATATCAAGTGTTACAGAAAAAAAATTAATTATGAAAATATTATTATTCAATGGGATATAAAATGACCATTATATTAATGATTATACTATTTTATAATTTTTTAATATATATTTTTCAATTCATTAGTTAGCTAATAATTAGGAAGGAATATATAAACCAAATGAATATAAAGGAACTAATTTTATAAAAGCCTATTTTATTTGAAAAGGAAAATTTATTTTAAGAAGTTAAATTTAAGAACTCGGAGCTTCAGTTTCAGGTACGGATCTCTTTTATGGGCTTTTTAAGAAAAAATGGAGAATCTGGAAATTTTCAGAGTACACGCTGTGTACTTTATGAGCACATGTTGTGTACTCCTCGGCCACTCTAAGCCGTGTGTTGGCTAAGATCGGGCCACACACACGGTGTGTATCTGGAATTTTCAGAGTACACGCCATATACTTTATGAGCACACGCCGTGTATTCTGGGTCACTCGAAGTTGTGTGTTGGCCGAGACCAGGCCACACACACTGTGTGTAGGGGTGACGTGGAGGCCGATTTTGGTGGAGTACGGAAAAACCCACTACATGTCGTGTACTTTAAGAGTACACGCCGGGTACTTTTTTTCTTTCATTAATTGACCCGGGGTCACGACTAATGACGGAAAACAACTTCTTCTCCACCTATTTTCGTCTAGAACGTCCGAGGAGGCCGTTTCTTCTCTGAGCCACTGATCCGTCACTGGTTGTCTGAATCAAACTCCATCGGTTGCAGAAGAATCACGGCGGTGAGTTCTTGGTTCTTCTATAGCCTTGTTTCCAGATTCTTTCTCTCGTGTGAGTTATCTAAGGTTGAACGTTTTAGACATTTTTGCAGATCTACTCCGTTCTTGGCCGATTCACGGGCCGAGGTTCAAGTATATTGATCTCCTAGGATCGAGGTAGGAGTTTTGTTGTCCTACGTTGAAGTTCTTTGAGTTTTGGTTGCAAAAGTGTCGGATACCCATGTATCGAGTATCCCGGGTTAGGGTTTTAATCTTGTTTATTTATCTTACTTAGAGTGCATGTATTCTTGAGGTTACTAGATGATTGATAATTTCTTGTTAGCACGTTTAAGATCACCCCATGGGTGTTTTCCCTTGTTTTGGCGGTTGTTGTCGGTTGGCCTGGTTTGCCAACGAGATAACCCCTTTTTTCATTTCTAGTATACCTTTTGACTTGATTGCATGTATTTACTGCTGTTTATATGCTTGTGGATGAATTTTGTAGCTTTTAAAGAAGTAGTTTTTTTAACTTACTTAGGGCTGATAACAGTTGATTACGCACGACTGGACTACTCAGGGTCGTGAGAACCTGGTGCGGGAGATCAAAGAGGGAATAGACGATTAAGTGCTTCCCTAGAGGGTCCGTTGGTTTTAGTTTCGTACGAAGTACCTACGGGAATCAGATTTTGTGCATCCCAAGAGTGTTCTTAGTTTACCCACACATCGAGACCACAAGAGGAATTAGACGTAAGTGCTTCCTCAGAGAGTCTGTAGCTATTATTGCAAGACCATAAGGGAATTGACATAAGAGCTTCCCAGAGTGTCTGTGCCTTGTTTGATTACTGGACTATAGGGGTTTGCTAGTTTAATCCACCCAGAGAGTCAGTCTGTTTTCTTGTTGGTTGGTTGTGATGAGTCCACCAAGCCAAAGAACAAGCTTAGGTTTTGTACGGCGTGTATTAGTTAGTCTGTTTAGATACCTATTGTGTTACTAGATTATCTTGGAATAAGAAACTTTACGGGTTTTTCCTGGTTGTGTAATTTAATGAATGTGAATGGTAATTGATAGAATTGTTTACTGCATTGTTTACCTTTACTTTTGCTATATCACTCACTGACAGTAGGGCACAAATCTTGTGGTGGTTGCCTACTGGGATTAGTCTCACACCCTGTTTGGGTCCTTTTTTTTGACCCAAAAAGATTATATGGTTGCAGGTTTTGGTAGGGATTGTGGCCCTTCCACCTCGTGTACTTGATTGCTGGTCGGAGCTAGAGATCATGGGACCGGGTCTTGGCCCGCGATGCTGCTGGAGTTGCTGTTTACTTTTAGTACTTTGGTTTCAGTTGTATTTTAGCATGTTGTTTGCTTACTGATTTCCATAGACACATGTACCATCCTGCATCATTGTTATATCAGACCTTGATTTTACTTTAAGTTCAGTTGTTTCTTGCTATTTACTTCTTCTGCTATTGTGTATGTTTATTTCTTCCACTGCATACTTTACCAAATGAGGGCATAGTTTCCCCACTGACTCACCAAGGCCCTCACTGCTAGTCGGCAGCCTCTGTCATTTGGGGAAATGCGCTTCAGGTCATGTGGTGAACCGGGTACGGGGCGCCAGTCGAAGGGCTTCGGATTCGGGTCGTTACAAAGTGGTATCAAATGAGTTTTCTACCTTTCTATTTCCTTACTATTTTGTGACCATAGACAGGGATAGGAAGGAATGGGTAGTTAGTACTTAACTTTGTCCGGGAGTAATTAACCCGTGTACAGGGAAAAGCTATATTACCTCGTAATTGCAATTTTCAGTTTTTGCAAGTGTTACAGTTTATTATCTTTCACTTTTGTGTGAGGCAGATGTTTTGTGTTGTTACAGTTTATATGATTATGGTTCTATTTGGTTGCAACTGGATGAGATGAGGGTGTGCCATCTCATGCATCATATAGGCACTGGGTAGGAAATCACTTGTCATGCATTTTACCATGCCATCTAGGGTGCATTAGAATTGCATGTTGTTGTGATAGATGTCGTGATAGATTATGAATGCTGTTGTGGAGGTTGCTTTGATAGAAATACTTGTTGCACTGGTAGAGTATTACTTCTCTTAAAGCCTGTTTAGCATGGGAACCAAGCTCTGGTCTTAGAGGTGTTATGGGCCCTCGAGGATCGGAATTTGGAGGATCATTGTCTGTTATGATTTTTACTTGTTGTATGAATTTTTATGATGCCATTCTTTGATTCACGGGGAGTATGGGCCCCCACGGATCGGAATTTGGCACATAGCTGGTTGTTTTTCAGTGTTTCTGGGATTCATAGCAGTTTCAGATCTACTGGTGGGAAAAACCCAGAATACACAGCGTGTACTTTATTTATACATGTCGTGTAGTTTGAAAACCGTGTTACTATCTGTGTAAACAAAAACACGGGGTGTTGGAGAATCTTAGGTGACATGTCGTGTACTATAAGTACACGTCGTGTAGTAGTCAACCGTGTACCCGGCCGTGTCACTAACAACACGTGTTGGGGAAACTCGTGTATTACATTCCATGTGTTATAAGAACACTCTGTGTAGGCTTCTTCAGGGTACCTGACCCTGTCATGAACAACATGGGTCGGTGTTATCCATCCTTATACACGATGTGTTTGTTCGGAACACGCCGTGTAGGGGTCATCCATGTAGTCAGCCGTGTAACCTACTACACGGGTCGTCGAGCCTGTCTAGTACATGCTGTGTGTTATAAAGAAAATGCCGTGTAGTTTTCTCCTAGGTACCCATCCGTTTCACGAACAACACGGGTCGGTGTGATCTATCCTTATACATTCCATGTTTGTTCAGAACATGCCGTGTAGTTTAGAATTAGGAAGACCGTGTGGGTTATCTGTGCAAAGAGACTCGGGCATGGGAGTGGAGTTCAAGTACACGTCGTGTTTTGGGACAACATGCCGTGTAGTCTGGAACATTATACGACCAGTGGTGGAATAATTTCACGCCATGTAAATGGCTTTAACAAACATGCCATGTAGTTTAAATATGTGTCATGTAGTTTAGTTTTTAAAATTTAAGTGTTTCTCTCTCCTGTTCCTGTTTTGTACTCTTGTGTTTATGCCCTTGTTAATCCTAAATCTGGAGTTTTCTTTTGACCTTTCAGGGTTATGGCACCAAGACATCCTCCTGTTACATGCCAAGAACCAGGCAGTGACCGTATGCCTGATACGGCAGACCAAGGACTACCAGTAGTTCCGCCGATTGTTCCAGATATGGAACCTACAGTGATTCCGAACACTAGTGCGGACGCTCAGTTCAGAGAGGGTTTCATGAGGTTCATGCAGACCTTCCAGGGAGCTCAGCATCCTACCCCATCTATGATAGAGCTGACGCGAGTCTTCCAGCAGCAGCATCCTCCCACTTGCATAGGGGATGGAGGACCTCAGGTTGTAGATTCATGTCTAGAAACCATGCTTTCCATCTTCGAGCATCTGGAGACACCCCTGGACAGACGGGTGAAGCTCACGACTTACATGCTACAAGATTCTTCCAAGAGATAGTGGGATGTAGTCTCACAGGCAGGGCGCCAACAGACCATGGCTTGGGACGAATTCCAGCGTACGTTCTACGATTACTTCTATCCAGCGACACTGAGGGCCGACAGGGCCAGGGAGTTCACGAACCTACAGCAGGGTACTCTTTTGGTTATGGAGTATTCCTCCTGTTTCACAGAGTTATAGCATTTCACTCCCGTTCTGGGAAATGACAAGCTGTTTTTGGAAAGAAAGTTTTAGGAAGGCCTCAAACCAGAGATCAGATCACAGGTGAACGTTTTCCAGTTGACTTCTATTACTCTGATAGTCAACCAGGTGCTGATCACCGAAATAAAGCTAAGGGAGACTAGAGCTGTTGACCAGGGCGGTTCAACATCCAAGGATGATTCATTTCATACTGACAACAGGAAGCGCCACCGAGAGTCTACTCGGGGTGACTCGACGAAGCATGGTATATCTTCTGGTAGACTAGATCTTCCTTCTGGAAACTAGGGGGTGTGCTATCAGTGCAGAAAAAGTAGGCATAAGAAGCCTCAGTTCCCTAGGGATCCAGTGGAGTGTCGAGCTCATGGCAAGATGGGTCACCTACAACGTTTTTGCAGGGTTCTTCTTCCAGCGGCTAGTGAAGGAGGATCTGTTTCTACCCCTCGTTCAGGAGCTGGATTACCAGTTCTGCAGTAGACTGGGGGTGGAGTTCTTCAGGTCGTTCAGGCCAGGGTAGAGGTCGCGGACGCGGTGGTCAGGCTCAACGGGGGTCAGCTCAGGGATACCAAGCTGCTACACAGGGCCGTGGTGATGGTCAAACATTTGTGGTAGAGCATATTCATCAGGATCAGGATCCTGGACCTTCCACAGTTCGAGGTAAGATCCTAGTAGCCTCAGTTTTATCTTCTACACTTTTTGATACTGGAGCTTCTCCGAGCTTTATTTCTGTGCACACTGTGGAGAGCCTTAGACTCACTGTCCTTACTTCTGAGGATACCTTGGCACTAGACACTTCCTTGGGACATAGAACTGTTAATGTGCGTCAGTGCAGGGAGTGCCCCCTCGAGGTTGGTGGGTGTCACTTCATGTGGGATCTTTATGTCCTGGAGATGACAGGTTATGATGTCATTCTCAGAATAGACTGTCTAGTTCCTTTTCAGGCCTTTGTCGACTGTTATCGCCGCAGGGTGAGTTTCACGTCACTAGAGGGCAGGTCTTTTCTTCAAAAGGGTGAATGGGATGTCCAGGCAAGCAGAGGTGGACCAGAGCATCATGGGTTGGGCAGTGTTACGGCCCAGATTTCTAGTTTATATCTGGATGATCAGGGGACCTCTCAGATGGATTTTTCCCCAGTGGTTGATCACTTTCCAGACCTCTTTCTAGAAGACTTCTCATGTTTTCCTCCGAGTCATGAGTTTGACTTCTTGATTGAGCTTGTGTCGAGAGCCGCACTGGTGTCCATACCTCCTTATAGGATGGCTATGCCTGAGTTGAAAGAGCACATGAAGTAGTTGGAGGAGTTGCAGGCTAAGGGTTTCATCTGACCCAGTACTTCCCCTTAGGGTTCACCTGTGTTGTTTGTGAAGAAGGTGGATGGTACCTTATGAATTTGCGTGTATTATCAGAAGTTGAACCAGTTGATGGTCAAGAACCGATATCCCTTGTCGAGGATTGATGATATTTTTTATCAGCTTCGATGAGCCAGGGTGTTCTCGAAGATCGACTTGAGATCCACCTATCATCAATTGCGCGTTAGGCCTTCAAATATATTCCTGACAGCCTTCAGGAGAAGTTATGGCCTCTACGAGTATACATTCATGCCATTCGTTCTTACGAATGCACCATCAGTTTTCATGGAACTGATGAACCGAGTGTTCCATCCTTACTTGGATTCCTTCGTCGTGGTCTTCATGGACGATATCTTGGTGTACTCTCATACTCGACACGGACATGCAACCCATCTTGAGATTTTTTTGAGTACACTGAGGGAGCATCGGCTTTATGCTAAACTCTCAAAGTGATACTTTTGGATGGTTGAGATTCACTTCCTAGGTCATGTCATCTCAGAGACAAGATTATCAGTAGACCCAGAGAAGGTGAGAGCAGTAGTCACCTGGGAGCAGCCGAAGAATGTCTTCGAGGTACGTAGTTTATTGGGGATGGCTGGTTGCTACAGGTAGTTTATACGGGACTTCTCATGCTTAGCAGCACCTTTAACGGGCTTGAATAAGAAGGGTGTGAAGTACGTTTGGACAGAAGATTGCGACTCATCCTTCCAGGAGCTAAAGGGGAGATTGACTTCAGCACCGATTCTAGTTCTACCAGAGTCGGGCAAGAGTTATACAGTTTTATATGATGCATCGGGCATCAGTCTTGGAGCAGTGCTTATACAGGAAGATCGTGTTTTCGCATACGGATCTCGGCAGTTGAGGCCACATGAGAAGAATTATCCTACGCACGACCTGGAGTTGGCTGCAGTTGTTCATGCTTTGCGATGTTAGAGGCACTACCTCATGGGAGATAATTTCTTGGTATGTACTGACCACAAGAGCCTCAGGTACATATTCATGCAGCGTGATTTGAATCTGAGACAGCGAAGGTGGGTCTAGTACCTACAGTCCTTCGATTTTGAGCTTGCTTACACGCATGGGAAAGGCAATTCTGTGGCAGACGCACTAAGAAGGAGGACTCAGTTGAAGGCAGTTCAGGAAGCCAGCAGTGAGTGGTAGCTCATGGCTCTATTCTCTGAGATGCATTTGGAGGTGCACGATAGACAGGGTCAGACAGTTATTTCTTCTGTAGCTATTACCTCTGCCCTTTTCGATCAAGTTTGAATGAGGAAGCTATCAGACCCTGAAGGTCTAGTCCTACGGGAGGGTGTTTCATATGGAGACCCTACTCCAGGGTGGACGGTGGGCGATGATGAGGTGCTATATTTTCATGGCCGCATATGGGTTTCAGCAGACATACGTGAGGAGCTAATGTGGGAGTTTCATGCTTCATCTTGGGCAGTTCGTCCTGGTGTCACCAAAATGTACCGAGACTTGCACCATCAGTATTGGTGGCCAGGTATAAAGAAGTATGTGGATGGTTTTGTTATGTGATGTTCCACCTGTCAGCAGGTGAAGGAAGAGAATCAGCGACCAGCAGGGCTTTTGCAGCAGTTACCCATTCTTGAGTGGAAATGGAATGATGTCGCGATGGACTTCAGGACAGGTTTACCGAGATCGCCTTGAGGAAATGATGCAGTTTGGGTTGTAGTGGATAGGCTCACAAAGTTTGCACACTTCTTGCCGATAAAGGAGACATTCGGTGTTGATGAGCTGGGACGGTTGTACATCCGAGAGATTGTACATCTGCATGGAGTTCCACACTCCATTGTTTCAGATAGGGATGCACATTTTACTTCGCACTTCTGGAAGGGGCTACATAGAGTGTTGGGTACACAGGTACCTCTGATTACAACATACCATCCCCAGACTGATGGCCAATCCGAGCGCACGATCTAGGTGCTTGAGGGTATGCTTAGAGCTTCCGTTCAAGTCTTTGGCGGTTCTTGGGAGAAGCATATTCCTCTGCTATAATTCGCCTACAACAACAGTTTTCAGGCGACTATTCAGATGGCACCTTACGAGGCTTTGTACGGTAGGCCATGTCTATCACCTTTATGCTGGCTAGAGGCAGGAGAGGCAGCTTTCTTGGGACCTCGTCTTGTTCAGGAGACCTCAGAATAGATAGAGTTGATTCGGAAGAGGATGGAGACAACACAGTCTCGGCAGAAGTCTTATGCGGATCAGTGGAGACGACCATTGGAATTCGAGGTCGGGGATCAGGTTTTCATGTGTGTCACACCGAGGTTCGGACACAAGAGGATTCGGAGATAGGGTAAGCATTCAACGAGATACGTCGGACCGTTTGAGGTTCTGGAGAGAGTCAGGCTGGTTGCTTACAGGTTGAAGTTACCTCAGAGATACCAGGCTATGCACAACGTCTTTCATGTTTCTCAGCTTCGATGGTATTTCTCAAACTCGTCTCATGTTTTTCAACCCGAGGAGGTTGAGTTAGAGCATGATGAATCTTTCGAGGAGCAACCTATCATGATTGTTGATCGCAGTGCAAGGGTACTCCATGGCCAGTCTATTCCTCTGGTATGAGTGCTATGGCAGTACGGTCGTATACAGGATGAGTCTTGGGAGAGGGAGGCTGATATGCGATCACAGTGGCCAGAGTTGTTCGAGGTTCCTTCTTCTACACCTTGCTAGGGAAATTCGGGGACGAATATCTTTAAGGGGGGAAGTTTTTAAGAACCTGGAGCTTCAGATTCAGGTACGAATCTCTTTTATGGGATTTTTAAGGAAAAATAGAGAATCTGGAAATTTTCAGAGTACACACTGTGTACTTTATCAGCACACACCGTGTACTCCTCGGCCACTCTAAGCCGTGTGTTGGCTGAGACCGAGCCACACACACGGTGTGTATCTGGAATTTTCAGTGTACACGCCGTGTACTTTATAAGCACACGCCGTGTATTCTGGGTCACTCGAAGCCGTGTGTTGGCCAAGACCAGGCCACACACATGGTGTGTAGGGGTGATGTGGAGGCCGATTTTGGAGGAGTATGGAAAAACCCACTACACACCGTGTACATTAATAGTACACGCCGTGTACTTTTTTTATTTCATTAATCGACCCGGGGTCGCGACTAATGATGAAAAATGTCTTCTTCTCCGCCTATTTTCGTCTAGAACGTCCGAGGAGGACGTTTCTTCTCCGAGCCACCGATCCATCATCGTTTGTCTGAATCAAACTCTGTCGGTTGCAGAATAATCGCAGCGGTGAGTTCTTGGTTCTTCTTTAGCCTCGTTTCCTGATTATTTCTCTCATGTAAGTTATCTGTGGTTGAACGTTTTAGATGTTTTTGCAGATCTACTCCGTTCTAGGCCGATTCACAGGTCGAGGTTCAAGTATATTGATCTCCTAGGATCGAGGTAGGTGGTTTGTTTCCCTACGTTGAAGTTCTTTGAGTTTTGGTTGCAAAAGTGTCGGATACCCATGTATCGGGTATCCTGGGTTAGGGTTTTGATCCTTTTTATTTATTTACCTTAGAGTGCATGTATGATTGAGGTTACTAGATGATTGATAATTTCTTGTTAGCACATTTGAGGATCATCACATGGGTGTCTTCCCTTGTTTTGGCTGTTGTTGCCGGTTGGCCTGGTTTGCCTATGAGGTAACCCCTTTTTCATTGCCAGTATGCATGTTGACTTGATTGCATGTATTGCCTGCTGTTTATTTGCTTGTGGATGCATTTTCTAGCTTTTATCCAAGTATTTTTTTAACTTAATTAGGGCTGATAACAGTCGATTATGCACGACTGGACTGCTCAGGGCCATGAGAACCTGGTGCGGGAGATCAAAGAGGGAATAAATTATTAAGTGCTTCCCAAGAGGGTCTGTTGGTTTTAGTTTCGTACGCAGGACCTACGGGAATCGGACTATGTGCTTCCCAAGAGTGTTATAAGTTTACCCACGCATCGAGACCATGGGAGGAATTAGACGTAAGTGCTTTCTCAGAGAGTCTATAGCTATTATTGTAAGACCATAGGGGAATTGACGTAAGAGATTCCCAGAGTGTTTGTGCCTTGTTTGATTACTGGACTATAGGGGTCTGCTAGTTTAAGCCACCCAGAGAGTCAGTGTGTTTTCTTGTTGGTTGCTTGTGATGAGTCCACCATGCCAAAGAACAAGCTTGGGTTTTGTAATACGTGTATTAGGTAGTCTTTTTAGATACCTATTGTGTTACTAGTTTATCTTGGAATAAGAAAATTTTAGGGTTTTTTCTGTTTGTGTAATTGAATGAATGTGAATGGTAATTGGAAGAATTGTTTACTGCATTGTTTACCTTTACATTTGATATATCACTCACTGACAGTAGGGCACAAATCTTGTGGTGGTTTCCTACTGGGATTAGTCTCACACCCTGTTTGGGTCCTGTTTTTTGGCCCAAACAGATTATATGGTTGCAGGTTTTGGTAGGGATTGTGGCCCTTCCACCTTGGGTACTTGATTGCTGGTCGGAGCTGGAGAGCATGAGACTGGGTCTTGGCTCGCGATGCTGCTGGAGTTGCTGTTTAATTTTAGTACTTTGGATTCAGTTGTATTTCATCATGTTGTTTTCTTACTGCTTTCCATAGACACATGTACCATCCTGCATCATTGTTATATCAGACCTTGCTTTTACTTTAAGTTCAGTTGTTGCATGCTATTTACTGCTTCTGATATTGTGTATGTTTATTTCTTCCACTACATACTTTACCAAATGAGGGCATAGTTTCCCCACTGACTCACCAAGTCCCTCGCTGCTAGTCGGCAGCCTCTGGCGTTTGGGGAAACGCGCTTGAGGTCATGTGGCGAACCGGGTACAGGGCTCCAGTGGAAGGGCTCTAGATTTGGGTCATTACATTAAATTATTTACTAATAATGAAATATATTAACTAAATTTATATTTTACATATTCAAAAAAATATTTTTGATAGTCCTCTAATAGATTTAACAGATAAAAAATAATAACAAACCCAATACTCATCTTAAAACTAGTATTCTTGTTAAAGTAGTTTTACCACCTATTAAGGGAGAACCAATTTAAAACTAAAGTTTTTGGAATATTTTTATGTTTTCTATTTAAAAATAATCTTTATATCTATAATTCCCTAACACCAACTAACCAGAGTTGGTGCATTATTACATAACATTGGCATGGTATAAGAAATCATGTCCCAAAAGTCCGATCAATTTAGTAGTCTTGGAAGTACTAGATACATTCATAAGTTTTACATTACATCATGAAAAACAAATATCAACAACATTTTGTCCCCTTTTGAGCACACTTTAATCCTTAGCATATCCCTATTGGTCAACTATAAAATACTTCATCACATCATGGAAAAATTAAAACGTAGAAAGGGGTGAGCTCAAATGCTCAATATGGATAACAATATAGTGGAAACATTCATAAATAAGCATAAACATTTAAGGAAATGTATTAGACTAAAACAAAAGCCTTTTAAACTTAAACATAAGCAAAATATGGAAAATACAAAATCAAATAATTCCATTTAATTATTCGCATGGATATTCTTCTAGTCGAATAATCACATGCAATATCAATATCCACTTTCATAAAGATGGAATGCATAATGCCAGACTTCATATCCTCATAGTATTGGCCTTGTGCCAATACTACAAATATGATTTTTCCAAGGCCTTGTGTCAAGACACTAGTTTGTCTCATGAGACCTACTGATGCATCTATGAGCTATAGTGGGCCCCACCCATCACTTATTATGTCCAATGCATTCCTCATGTTAAAAGGTTTAAACATAACATAAACATTCATATTAAAACTACAATATGAAATTTCAATACTTAATTGATAAACCATGAATAGAATAAAAATGACACATATATTATCAATCATATCACAAAACCTTCAATACAATATGGAAGATTTGTATCATAATAAATTAACCTCGATTAAGATTAATATCCCATAAAGAATGTTTTCAATGTTGAAAATGATTAGTAATAATCTTTGAGATAAATATCACTTTTTCATGAATAATTTAACAGTTATATAAAGGATGTCATTTATAAGATAGTTTTTAATCAAAGTTTCCCATACCACTTTGAAACTTTTGAATGGAATTAACATTTTAAAATATTTATGTCTATATAAATAAATCCTTAAAACTATTTTGAAAACATAGACATTAATGAGAAAGGTATAGAATAATAAATCATTAAAACATTTAAAATGATGTTTTAGTAAAAAGTTAATTACAAATAATCCCTTTGAAAACACTTTTATGAAACATGGACTTGGAATATAAATATGTCTCAGTAGATACTTATGTAAAAACAACCTCGGATAATGAAGAGATTGTAGAATTAACCCTCACCTTGTACTTTTACTTGGTCGATGGTATGTTAACCTCTTATATAATAGTTAAATAAATTTTATGAAATTATACAATAACCATATACATAAATATGATATCATATATGATCTACTAATATTACTTTGTTAATAATATTTTTGTAGTATCGTCATTTTGGGTGTTAACTGATTCATTTTCCTTTATATACTTGGATATGTAAACCATGATTGTAATGAATAGAATGTATTTGATTCATATAAAGAATGATATTATGTTCATAAACATTATTTTGAATCATAAAATTAAAATCATTCTTTAATGATTACGATGGAGAATGAATCTCGTCGCGTTCGTATAGACGGTAATCTATACATATTCATGAGCAACAATATCATTATATTGATTGAGAAATCATATTTAATTGGATGTTATATCATATATAAATAATCATGAACATGTAATTTTTATTATTTACATCAGTTATACTCATTATTATACCCATCCAAATAATTAAGTGTTTGAATAAAAATCTACACCACGACGTGGAGACGGTAATTCGTACGTACGCACATATGGTGACTTTGTCATTTATAGGATGAATATGATAACTAATATGGTTTTACCATATTAATAATAACATGAAATTATGTATAATGTACTAGAGTTTTTATTTTGGTAAAGAAAAAACAAAGAAAGAGGAAGTGGAAGAAGAAAAAAACATGAAAGAGGGTGGTGAAATTATTACCTCTTCTTCAAGTGTTTGTTTTTGAGTTGATCAAAAGGGATAATTATGTTGTATTAATGATCAAATTAAGGCCTCTATGATTAATTTAGTATAGTTTATATGATACTAGGTCTGGGTTTGACCAGGCCAAATGGATTTGGAGGTGTGAAATTAAGTGAAGGGGAAGTGCGCTTTTATAAGAGAGGTGAGGGTCACTTTAAGAAAATCATGAAATATTAAAGATAAGGTCGAAGCCTCAGTTTATTCAGGTGGTTTGGGTAAAAAACTCTCAACCAATAGGTTTTAGTAAGGTTTAGTTCATCATAATAACCTTATATTTTAGATTTAACTCTAAGTTAAATAGTTTGACATTTATCATGTCTCTTTGTATTATTATATTATATGGTTAATAAAATTACTATAACAAGCCAAGAGAACCCCATGTGGTTAATTATTAATATATATAACCTTATTTATGTCATTTGGATGAACATTATATTTTTAAGAATATTATATCAATTAATAATATAATATTTGTTTTAAAAACTCAATTATGTCAATTTGGACACTATTTAGTATATGATTTTTTCAAAAGCCATATAAACTTTACCACTTAGAATAAAATTTATTTAAATAACCATAACATGTAATATTAACCTATAAAATTAGTTTAATTCATAAGAAGTATAAATTTAAATTTATTTGGATATTTATAAAATCAATTATTTTAATATTCATTAATAAGGTAATTACTGCATCATCATTGTGTCGTAAATAAATTAGATTATTTAATGTCTAAATATTGAAAATAAAATACCATTATGTATTAAATCTTTTTATATTTCTAATGAATATTTATAGTCGAATTTATATTGTGTGTATCCATATATTAAAAATGGATTAGTTATTAAACATTGAATTTAACTCTTTTAACTCTTCTTTAAAATAAAAAATAATTAACATCCAAATCTAATTCAAGTTGACCAGATAGGAACATATTTTATTCTAAGGTTGTTTTTGGTCTAATTATAAATATTAAATAGAATTAGGACACATGTAAGGGTAATTATAATATCATTTTTACCCTTAATTACCCAATTTACTTTTAACTATGGTAAATAAAAGTCCAAATTTACTATTCACCAAAAATTACTTTCATCTTATTGAACCAAATTTTACTTACTGATGTCAATTGTGTCTCTCAAATATTTGAAATTCAACTCATAGAAATGGTAGAATTATGTTTTATACAAATTTCCAAATGCCCCTAGAAGGTGGGTAAAAACGTTAAAAAGTTCAGTAAAATTTTATACATGTAATTTTATTAAAAAATTACTTCAATTAATTACATTGAACTTATATAGGTATTATATATCTATTTTTAATTAAAATAAATATAAATAAAATAATTAATTATTTAAATAAAAACTTTGTTTTAAATAATAACGCAATGTTTTTCATTATTCATCAAAAAATAAATGTTTTCTAAAAATACCAAAAATTCACCCTAAGCTAATTGCGATATTCCAAATTCAAAAATTAATTCTATTTTTCCAAATTAAAAACATATAAGTAGAATTTATTAATTTAAAATTAATTTCTGTTGTCAAAACCAAAAAATGGGTTCTTAAAAATTAAAAACTATCAAAAGATAGACATGTGTAAAGTCAAATATAAATGTGAAATTACTTATAATGATCTAAATTGTATTAAATGATAAAAATATAATCTAATTATACTTTAAAACCATTCAAATGCATAATTAATCCCTATAAATTGTTTCGATTGAAAAAGTTGTTTTCAATTAAAACATAGTATTTTTTACTATTCGTCAAAATATGTAAGTTATCAGAAAAGTTCCAAAATTTTATCCAAAGTAAATTTTTATGTCTCGCTTATAAAGAAGAATTTAATTTTATTAAATTTAATATATATAAAAGTGTCAAATATTGGTTTTAAAAAGCGTTCGCCATTAAAAGGATGTAAATTTGCATTTAAAAAAATACTTCTTTATCTAAAAAAATACTTCCTTTATCTAAAAAAATGAATTTGTTATTATATTATATCTAAGAAACACATAATATGGAAGTTAAAATTTTATAGAGTATATAAGATTCAAAATTATGTTAATAATATTCATAAACACTTTTTTGAATGGTTGGTGTGCTATGTTGTGGTGCGCTCAAAATCGGTGTTGCATGTAGCGCAGGCTATTGAATTACTTTAATGAGATAACGTACTATGAAATATTGGGGTGTTACATTCTACCCACCTTAAATAAATTTCATCCTCTCAATTTGAAATGGTTATTCAAAAAGAAATGGTTAAAAATAGAAGAATACCTCTGTGGAAAACCCACATCAGAAATTAGGTTAAAAATTTTAGTTTTAATAAGAGGGAAAGGAAAGTGATAAAGTTGCCGCCAAATTATGATCTCGATTAGGAGAACATTAGTGTAAATTAAAGACACATAATTTGAGAAAAACTAATTATTTATAGGGATTGATTGATGTCATCAATCAAAAATAAGTGTAAAATTTAGGGCCTCAAATCCATAAATCTAAGATGGTGTAAAATATCATCTGTTCAACAGAACATATGGTATTAGGGTAACACATTTTTGGTTTTACGATCCCTTCGCTAAATTTTAAGAATTAATTTATTCACAAAATAAGAGGAAATATATATATATATATATACTTGACAATTATAGTTTCATCCTTTGACTAATTATTACCACAAACTCATCTTTAACTTAAAAAGATAATAGAATTCAAAATTATTCTATTTTTCATAATCGTATAGGGTTCCAAAAAAATGAATTTATAATTTATCTACCAGAGCATTTAAAAAAACTACATTATACAAACCAAGATATCACGTAGGCCAGTGGTTGGTGATGCACCCTTGTCTCTCTTTGGTTGATGGTTCAAGTCTCACACCCTTGTCGGACGCAACGGGTTGTTGCCTGACCTCCGGGTTTTCCTTTTTATAACATTCCAAAAATAATCTTAAAAAATTCATTAACCTTATTAATAGAATCCAACGTCAAACATAATGCATTCCAACCTTTATACTTATCCAAAACACTTCTGTCGAAACTCAAAGTCCAAAATTTTTAATGAAGGTAAACAAAATGAAGATATCTTTTTCCACATAATAACATATGAATAGCTTCATCATGTATTCTTTTAAAACATGGTAACACAAGATTTACCATAAAACCTTATGGATTAAATTCATTCTCCCATATTCATTATAGAATACTTGATATATTCCGTATATCCTGAAATTTTGAATATTCCAACAATGATGGAATAAAAAAACCATTAATCAGTTCCACGGTAGTCAAGAGTATCCAATATTATTTATCCAAATCAGCCATCTCTAATTCCAAAATCACTACCACAGTATTAGGACCATATTATGGATTACCTTTCCATCAACCATATATTTTCCAAAAATATTAAGCAGAAACTGTGGCACATTACTTGGTACTATACAATCTCGAACCTTTCATGAAATATTACTACAGTACAATCCTTATTTATTTCCGTAATTCATATAACCAGTACATCATTGATACAACACTCGAATAAAATAATTCATTAATAACAACATAATAACACTAGCCATTCCTGTTCATCTGTTGTAGTATCATAACATGATTATTATCTAATAGCATCATTTGTGGCTCACTCTGATGATTTGGACATTGATTCGCGTAGTGTCCCAGATCCTTGCAGATAAAGCATTGTACATTTGAAACCTTTTTCTTACCATTTCAATCACGTACTTGGTGTCCTTTTTCTCCACACTTATAACAAACTCCAATTCCATTCATGCATTTACTATGGTGATTCCTTCCATCGTTATCACATATGGGAAAATCCTTCTTTTCCCTCTTACCTTTATCCATCTTTCTCTCTACCATACTTTTCTTATCTAGCTTCCCTTAAAAGCCATAGGACTAAGAGAATTCATTAATTATCTTAATAACACATGATATTATTTCTTCATATGATGAGAATACATGGGAGACTATTTTCTATCTAAATGTTGGCTTAATATAATGAAATATATGATTCTTCATATTTTTTCGATCAAGTTTATTGTTGGAGTTCTCATTCCTTCTACTAGGCACCATTTCTAAACAACGCCATACACTAGGTTAGTTTAGGAATCACAATACATAATTCCAAATTTTTAAAACACTTAACATAAATTGAACAGTTTATGGATAAAATTCATAATCATAATAATGTTTTCTTTTAGGAGGTATATACTCCTAAACCCTTCATAGTGGTTTGTATAGAAAATGAGAATTATCCTATGCACATCCCTTGGGAGTGTCGTAACCAAGAGAGAAGCAAGGCCCAAGGTCGTGCACCAGTTCCCATCCGAGTCTATTTCAAAGCAGTTTTTTGGGTATTACTCCTAAGTACAATTGTGCCAGAGCTACCTCTACCTGATTGTATGTAGATAGGAATGTATTTCTTAGAAAAGTAACAAAATCTATATAGTGACAAAATTTTAGGATGTTCTTATATACTAATTCTCAAAGTCTATCTTAGTGTAGTGTTCTCTAATCATATTTTATATAAATTTAGTTTCAAAGGTTGTTACTAAACTTCCTTAAATACCAACTTTAACACCCCGACCTCATTTACCCTGATTCGGTGCATTATTACATAACATTGGCATTATATAAGGAATCATGTCCCAAAACACCGATCAATTTAGTAGATTTGGAAGTACTAGATATATTTATAAGATTTACATTTCATCATGAAATAAAAACATCAACAACATTTTTCCCCTTTTTAACACACTTATATCCTTAGCATATCCCTACAAGTTAACTATAAAATACTTTTTCACATAATGGGAAAAATAAAACATAAATGGGGTGAGGTGAGATGCTCAGTAAGGAAACAAATATAGCAGAAACTTTCATAAATAAGAATAAACATTTAAGTCAATGTATTAGACTAAAACAAAGGCCTTTTAAACATATACATCAGCATAATATGGAAAATATAAAATCAGATAATTCTATTTACTTATTCGCATGGATATTCTACAAGTCAAATAATCACATGAAATGTCAATTTCCACTTTCATCGTGATGGAATGCATAATGCCAGACTTCATAACCACATATTCAAGGCCTTGTGTCAAGACTAAAAATAAGATTTTTCCAAGGCCTTGAGTCATGAAACATGTTTGTCTCATTATACCTACCGATGTAATGAGTATCTATAGTAGGCTCCACCCGTCACTTACTATGTCTAATGCATTCCTCATGTAAAAAGGTTTAAACAAAACATAAATATTTGTATTAAAACTAGCCTTAGAAATGTCAATAATTTATCCGTAAACCATTAATGGTATAAAATAACACATCCGCAGTCAAACATATCACAAAACCTTCAATACAATATGGATGATTTTCATAATAATAAATCATCCTCGATCAATAATAATATCCTGTAAAGGATGTTGACAAAGGTAAAAATGATCATTAATAATATTTGAGGGAAATATCCCTTTTTCATGAAATCATTTAAAAGTTGTATAAAGGTAGTCATTTAAAATATAGTTTCGAATCAATGTTTCCCATAACACTTTGTAACTTTTGAAGGGAATCAACATTTTAAAATATTCATGACCATATAAATAAATCCTTAAAACCGTTTTGAAAACATAGACATTAATGAGAAAGGTTTAGAAGAATACATCTTTAAAACATTTAAAATGATGTTTTAGTTAAAATTGCCTTAAAAATAATCTCTTTGAAAACACTTTTATGAAACATGGATATGGATAATAAATATTTACAAGTAGATACTTACGTAAAAAGAATCTTGGATAATGAAGAGATTGTAGAATTAACCCTTACCTTGAAATTTTATTTAGTAAAGGGTACATTAACCACATGTATAATAGTTAAATCATTGTTATTAAATTATACCAAACCCATATACATAAATATAATATCATATATGATCTTCTAATATTTCTTTGTTAATAATATTTTAGTAGTATCATCGTTTTGGGTGTTAACTGATTCATTTTCCTTTATATGCTTGGTTATGTAATACATGATTGTTATGAATAGGATGTATTTGATTCATATATATAATGATATTATGTTCATAAATATTATTTTTAATCCTAAAATGAAAATTATTCTTTAATTATTGGGATGGGTAATGAATCTCATTGCGTTCGTGGAGACGGTAATCTGTACACAGACACGAGAAATAATATCATTATATTGATGGCAAAGACATATGTAATTGGATATAATATCATATATATATATATAATCATTAACATGTTATATTTATTATTTACATCATTTTTAACTCATTATTATACCAATTCAAATAATGAAGTGTTTGAGTAACAAACTACACCACGACGTGGAGACGGTAATCTGTATAAACGCACGTATGTTGACTTTGTCATTTATAGGATGGTTATAACAATGATCATGGTTATACCATATTTATAATAACATCAAATTATGTACAAGGTACTAGATTTATTATTTTTTTAAGGAAACAAAAATGAAATATGATGTTGAAGAATAAAAGAACTTGAAAGAGGGTGGTGAAATTATTACCTCTTCTTCGGGTGTTTCCTTTTGATTTGATGAAAAGGGATCCTTATGTTGGATTTATGATCAATGTAAGGCCTATAGGTATAATGGAGGATATTTTATAGGATATTTTGGTAGGGTTTGGGCGATCCAAATGGCTTTG
This sequence comes from Viscum album, assembly GCA_963277665.1. Lineage (NCBI taxonomy): Eukaryota > Viridiplantae > Streptophyta > Magnoliopsida > Santalales > Viscaceae > Viscum > Viscum album. The sequence goes on from OY728159.1 coordinate 853,398,420, forward strand.
GAGGTGTGAAATTAAGAGAAGTGGAAGTGCCATTTTATAAGAGAGGTGAGGGTCACTTTAGGAAAAGATTGAAATATTATTTTATAATAAAATCATTTTCGGTTTCTAATAGCTTAGAAATGAATAATGTCTAGTATAAGGTGGTTATGGGTAGAAAAACCTCTCAACCAATAGGTTTTGGATAGTTTTAGGTTATCACATTAACCTTATCTTTTATATATAACTCTTACTTAAATAGTTTGACATTTAACATTTCACTTTGTATTTTTATATTATATGGTTAATAAACGTACTATAATAATCCAAAAGAACCCCATGAGGTTAATAATTAATATATATAACATTATATAAGTCCTTTGGCTGAACCATAGATTTCTAGAAACATTATATCAATTAATAATATAATATTTGTTTTAAAAACTCAATTATGTCATTTTTGACACTATTTAGTATTTGATTTTTTTGAAAGCCATAAAAACATTATGACATAGAATAAAATTTATTTAACCAACCCTAACATGTCATATTAACCTATAATAATAATGTAATTCATCAGAAATATCAATTTACATTTATTTGGATATTTATAATATCTATTATTTTAATATTTCATTAATATGGAAATTACTACATCATCATTTTGTCGTAAATAAATTAAATTATTTAATGTATAAAAATTATAAATAATGTAACATTATGTATGAAATATTTTTAACTTTCTAATTTATTATTTATAGTCGAATTTATATTGTGTGTATCCATATGTTAAAAATGGATTAGTTATTAAACTTTGAATTTTACTCTTTTAACTATTGTTTAAATAAAATAATAATAAATGTCCAAATCTAATCCAAGTGGCCCAAATAGGATCATATTTTATTCCTAAGTATTTTTTTGGTCGAATTATACTTATCCAATAAATTTAGGACATGTGTTAGAGTAATTATAATACCATTTTTATGCTTAATTTCCCTATTTACTTTTAATAGTGGTAAATAAAAGTCAAAAGTTACTATTCACAAAAAAGTATTTTCATCTTATTAAACCACATTTTTCTTACTTATTTAATCCTTTTCTCTAAAATTTTTTAAATTCAACTCACAAAAGCGGTAAAATTATGTTTTATGCAAATTTCCAAATTCCCCTAGAAGGTGGGTAAAAAACGTTAAAAAGTTCAATAAAATTGTATACATCTAATTTTATTATAAAATAACTCAAATGAATTAAATTGAACATATATAGGTATTATATATCCATTTTTACTTAAAATAAATTTAAATAAAATAAATAATTTTTTTAAATAAAAAGTCTGTTTTAAATAGTAACGTTGTGTTTTTCATTATTCATCAAAAATTTAATGTTTTTAGAAAAATAACAAAAATTCACCCTAATATAATCCTGATATTAAAAATTCCAAAATGAAGTCTATTTTACCAGATTCAAATCATAGAAGTTGAATTTATTAATTTAAAATTAATTCTCGTTGCCAAAACCAAAAAACGGGTTTTTAAAAATTAAAAACTATCAAAAGACTGACATGTCTTTATGTAAAATTTAAATGTGAACTTACATATAATGACCTAAATTATATTAAATTATAAAAATATAATCTAATTATACTTATAAACCATTCAAATTTATAATTTGTCACTATAAATTATTTTGATTAAAAAATTTGTTTTCAATTAAAACATAGTAATTTTCACTATTTGTCAAAATATGAAAGTTATCAAAAAAGTACAAAAAATTTATCCCAAATAAATTTTTATATCCCACTTCTGAAGAAGAATTTAATTTCATTAAAATGAATATATATAAATGTTTCAAATATTTGTTCTAAAAAGGGTTAACCATTAAAAGGCGTTAAAATTGCATTTTTTTTAAAATACTTCTTTTATCTGAAAAAATGAATTTGATTTTATATTATGTCTAAAAAACATAATATGGATGTTAAAATTATATAGAGTATATAAGATTCAAAATGCAGTTATTACTATTCATATTCTCTTTTTGAACAGCTAGTGTGGTAAGTTGTGGTGCACTCAAACTCGGTGTTGTGTGTAGAACAAACTGTTGAATTACTTTAATGAGATAGAGTACTATGAAATCTTGGGGTGTTATAATATCTAAATCAGAAAAATAAAAATGAACTTAGTTTAAATTATTGGTATTTTTTCAATATGATTTCTTTTTTAAAATAAATAGTAAAATATTCTGAATTTTAATGCAAAACTACCTTTTCATCTAATTAATTTATTATGATAAATTATATTTTAAATAGGTAAAGATATTTAATTAGATAATAATATTATATTATAATACAATTTAAGTTATTAAAAAAAATTCACTATGAAATTGGGTATAAATACATTGCAATATTTTGGAAGTTTAAACTTTAAATCTCAGAGTGTCGTCCCATCAACGAGATTATTTTTAAATTAATTTCCACCACTTTTGTGATTAAAATTTGGTAAAATGGAATCCATATTTTTAATATGAATAATTTTTAATTTTTAATAAGCTATACTTTGTTTTTGGGGAAAAATATTAGTGAATTATATTGAAATTATTTAGAACGATTCAGAGAATAATTGGGTTAACACAGTACTAAAGCATACATTTAATACCCAAAATGATCTAGAAACCTATCCAACACCCATTTCCTAAAAATTATCATGATATTCACATTCCATTATTGATTTTTTGGGGGTTCTAATGACTTTTTTTAGATTAAATCATTGGTACGCCTTACAAGATTTAAAAAATTCCAAATGTGTTCTTCCCCTTCCATATAAAAGGACACAATCTACCCCTATTCTTCAAACCTCTAAATCCAAATAGATTTAAAAAATATCTACACAAAAAAATAAAAAAATTAATCCTTTCCTTATATCATACTTTCCTTGGTAATAGAGAAATATATTGAATTATTTTGGCACAAACCAAAAGGAGTTACCCGATTAAGAGATAACGGATTTTCTCAATATCCTTTCTTTTATTTTCATTCTCCACTAATCCACTCAATTTATTCTGTTATTGTGTAATAAATGTATATAAAATATAATATGATATTTTTATTCTATTTTTGATGCCTACTCTTACAACAACCTTCGCCAAATGGGTTCCAAAATTTCTTTTTATGTGTTTGACGATCTACCACCTCACAAAACGATTATTATTCATTTTTCATTACTGCTTCTCATGGTGGAAATTATAATAGAAAATATATTTATAAAAATTATATTTTATATATTTTATATATTTTTGATTCATTATTCTTTTAAAAAAATGTAACATTATACATTCCCATTGGTGTAAATACAATAATTTCATTAGAGGATTTATAGACTACCGCCCCCCATCAAATCGATGAGATTCGTTCACAAATTTCCTATAATGTGTTAAATATGTGTTTAATGAAAATATATTATATATATGATATTATTATTCTACGAGAATAATTATATATATTTATATATAAACACATTTTACAGTTATATTCTTTTATTCAATAAGACAATAAATACGGAAACATCGTTCATGGGTATATACGGCTTATTGTCTCCACGAACTGTGTATTCAATTTAATACTTAAATATTCTATAGATTATTATAATTAAATTCTAATGAAAATTAATTATATTTATATAATTACTTAAATTTCATAAATCATTATATTATTATAATGATCAATGATATAACAAATTAAGACACATTCAAAGAACAATGGGAACATTACCCGAAATGAAATATTAACATCAGAGTGTTTACAAACAAGTAATATAAGGCCAAAATCGAACCATATATGGTATTTAATAAATGAATATGGTTATGTAAAATTTTTATAATAAATTTTTATTTATTATACAGTAGTTTTTATTGATTCCAATGGGATTTAAGAAACACAGTAATGAAATTTCATCTCACTTTTTTTATCTGTGAGATAAATGACATGTCATGACTATTTTATTTTGAATGGTGTTTATAATTAAAATTAAATTATTATATGATTGTTATTATTAAATTTATGGGTATTTAAATATCCACTATATGACCTTTCTATCAAGGGTTTCATTTTTTCAGAGTTACCAAATCCATTGGATCGTTTTTTCTCAATTTCCCACTATTGAGACACATGATTTATTTTTCACCCACATTTTTTTATGGTGTATTTAAAATGTTATATCATGAATCTCCTTCTATTAATTATATTATATGCTATATGAAATTATATTTTTTTTCATTCATGGAACTTATGATCCCATGTAAACATGTGGTAAGAGTTAATTGAGACAATCACATCAATTATCATGATTTTTTATTATGCTTCAATTGATGAAATCTTATGATCCATCTATAAAGAAAAGTCATCATTTATGTATCCTATATTTACTCAAGAAATCTCTATGTATTTTTACCATTTTATACTATTTGGTTCATTATATAATCATTAAAATTATTTGATGAAATGTTTCATAGTATTAATATTTTCATTTATAAATATTTTTTATTAAAAAATCCATGTTCTGAAAAAAAAATCAAAATTTTTTAATGATTATTTTATATGTTTCATGGAAAAAGGATCTAATTTTTTTTTCAATTATTCCTTCTATGTGTTCAAATATTCATCAATGAAAAAGTTTTTTCAAAACAATTTCATGCTTTATTTATATATTGTTAAAAAAAATTATTTCAAAATTATTTCTAGTTTCATTCATGTTTTTACAAGTAAAGAGGATTTCAAAATTTTTTCTTGATTTATTTAATTTTTTTCAACATTATATTCAAAAAAATTGTTTTTAAAACATTTTCAGGTTTTCTTTATATGTTTTAAATTTTATTTTCATGGAAATGGTTTTCAATATGTTATCATGTTTTCTTTATATTTTTTAAAGGCTATTTTAAAATAAATTCTATTAAAAGAGTTTTCAAGATTTCATTATATGTTTTAAAAGTTTTTCTATGAAAAAATTTTCATAAATTTTTAATATTCTTCTATATGTTTTCATAGAAAATGTTTTAAAATTTTTTAATTATCTCTTTATACGTTTTCAATAAAAAAGTATTCCAAATGTTTTTCAATGATTTCTTAATAGCTGTTCATGTTTATTTTCATGAAAATGGATTTCAAACGTTTTTTTATGTTTTAAATGAAAAAAATTAAAATAATAAAGAATATTTTTCTCATGAAATGTTTTTTAAATATATTTCCTAGTTTTTTTCATCTATGATGACATCTGTTGATGTTACTCATTCCATTATAAGAAATGATCTTATTTTTATATTAAAATTCTTTCTTGACTGGATTATGTTTTGATGTAATGATGTTGGTGAAACTTATTTCTCTTCCATGGCATATATTGTTATTACACCAACATCATTTCATGGGTTATTCTTTTGGTGAAATTATTATGATACATATATCTTTTTCCACAAGCTATGATATGATTACATGTTTAGGATACCCATTTCATTTCATGGGTTACGATATTATTGTTTATGACTTTATTGAACCTGTATGTATGATTTCATAATGAGATGGATGGGACCTATATCTACCTCCAATTAAATGGTAAATATTTATATCTCATGAGATATACTAATTGTCACATGATAGTAAACATTGACAAATAATATGTCCATTTGAGTGAACCACGACAACTAATAAGGTATGAGGATTGAACTAATGATACTAAGATGAATATGGGATTAAACCATTACAACAATGATGGTATGGGGAGTGAACCCATACTACTAATATGGTCTTGTTATAGATGACATGGATACTATGGAAATAATATTACATGCTTATTTTTCTTCCACAATTATAGGTCTTATTTCTATTATATGATTTCATAGCTTATATTAATTATATTCTTTTCATTAATGTCTTTATAACTGACAATAATTATGATATGATTAATGTTCATGATCTTTTTATATACATGGAATGATCTTCCAATTTTATTATCACATTTTCATAACTGTAACAACCCGAATCCAGAGCCCCTCCACTGGTGCCCCATACCCGGTTCTCCACATGACCTCAAGCACATTTCCCAAAATGCCAGAGGATACCGACTAGCAGCGAGGGCCTTGGTGAGTTGGTGGGGAAACTATGCCCTCATTTGGTAAAGTATACAGTATAAGAACAACAAGGCACAATAGCGGAAACAATAACAGCACACAACAACTGAATTGAACAGCTGAAGCAATGTATAAACTAATAATGATGCAACATGGTACATATGTCTACGGATAGCAATAAACAAACCAAGGTGATGAAATACAACTGATCACAAGTACTAAAGAAACATCAAAAGAAAAAGAGAAGAGCAACTCTACAGCATCGTAAGCCTCAGCTCGGTCCCATGCTCTCTAGCTCTAGCAAGTCAGGTACCTGAAGTAGAAGGGCGCTTTCCCTTATCTATCCCTGCAACAACATAATCTGCTTGGGCCCAAAATCATAGCCCAAACAGGGTGTGAGAGAAAGTCTTAGTAGGAAACCACCCAAAGATCTGTGCCTAACAGTCAATGAATACAAGGTAAGTAAAGTACAGGAACAGTGAATAAGAAATACACAGCAGCTAAATTCACAATTCTAACATATAAAGTACACAAGTAAACAGCCAGCAACAAGAAGAAAATAGGTAAACCTATGGGTTTCTCTCACAGCCTAACCCCTATGGTTCAACCTACAAGTACCAGAAACCCTCTAAGAGGCACACACAGTCTCACCCCTCTAGTTCTTCTAAGAAAGTAGTCTCTCTGAGGAAGCACTCACCGTTAATTCCCCCTATAGTCTCGTAACATGTTAAAGGATCTTTGAAGAAGAACTCAAAGTCTCATTCCCCCTGTGGCCCACATCGAGGAACTACAGACTCTCTGAGGAAGCACTCATCGTCAATTCCACATGTGGTCTCGCATCGTAATTAAAAGACACTCTAGAGAAGCCCTTGCATCTATTCTCCATGTGGTCTACTACACTAGGTTCTCACAGTCCTGTGTGAAACTAACAAGCTCAGCGTGTGTGCAACGTCCAATTAAACCTGAAGAACTACTTGGCTATCATTCTAAGTATCAACAGCATAACAAAGTAACAGTTCCACTATCCTACAACTAGGCATGACAACCGGTAAAATTCCAACGAGAAAAAAAATCATGGAAAACATCCAGAGTATGGTAAAAACTACCATATTCATAGGAAATTACATCTACTCATGCAATCAAGCAAAGAAGGCAACACAACAAGGGAAAAATAGGAACACGCAATACCCCATTCAAGGGTATTGGTGGAATTTGCACAAAGTACTCAGCAACTTCCTACAGAAAGGCACAAACCACCTACCTCGATCCTAGGAGATTGATATACTTGAACCACGACGACTGATTCTACCTAGAACGCCATATATCTGAGAAAACGCCCGAAAAATGTAAACCATGATAACATGGGAATGAGGAGGAATTGGAAAAAAAGGCTCAAGAAGAATGAATAACTCACCGCTGCTCTCCCAATGCAATTGACCATGCTCTAATCAGAGAACAGACGGAGAGGCAGGAGCTCGGGGAAGATCTGGTTGTACGGGTTACTCTCAGATGAACGAGACCTAGAAGAAGGTGTTTCTGTGCGTTAGGCACGACCCCAGTCTGATTAGTGAAAAAAATAAAAGTACACGGCGTGTACTTATAGATTACATAGCGTGTACTAGGTTTTTCCATACTCCACCAAAATTGGCCTCCACGTCACCCCTACACGCCGTGTGTGTGGCCCGGACATGGCCAGCACACGGCTTCGAGCCGAAGAAGAGTACACAGTGTGTAATCATAAAGTACATGGCATGTACTTAGAAATTTTCTAGAAACATCATTTTTCTTAAAAAATCCAGAAAAAGGAAAAACGTACCTGAAACGAAAATTTGGGTTCTTACAAACTTCCCCCCTTAAAAAAATTCATCCCCAAATTTCTCTAGCGAGGCATAGAAGAAGAAACCCCAAATAGCTCTGGCCACTGCGATTGTATATCGGCCTCTCTCTCCTAGGTCTCATCCTGTACTCGCCCATGCTGCCATATCACCCATACAAGAGGGACAGACCGGCCTTAGAGAACCTTCGTACTACGATCGACAATCCGGATGGGATGCTCCTCAAACGATGCATCTGCTTCGAGCTCAACCTCCTCGGGATGAAAGACATGAGACGGGTCTGAAAATTAATGTCGGAGCTGAGAGACTTGGAAGACATCCTGCATTTCCCGGTACCTATGGGGTAGCTGCAACCGATAGGCGACTGGCCCAACTCTCTCCAAAACATCAAACGGCCCGAAGTACCACGGTGAAAGCTTACAATGTCTTTGAATCCTTTTGTTTCCTAACCTCGGTGCGACATGCAGGAAAACGTGATCCCTGACCTCAAACTCCATAGGTCATCTCCATTGATCAGCATAAGACTTCTGTCGAGACTGTGCTGTTTCCATCCTTTTCTGAATCAGCTCTATCTACTCTGAAGTCTCCTGAACAAGACAAGGTCCCAGCAAAGCTGCCTCTCTAGCCTCCAGCCAGCATAAGGGTGATCATCATGGCCTACCGTACAAAGCCTCGTATGGTTCCATTTGAATGGTCACCTGGAAACTGTTGTTGTAGGAGAACTCCACCAGAGGTATATGCTTCTCCCAAGAACCGCCGAGGTCTAGGATGCACGCTCGGTGCATATCTTCAAGCACTTGGATCGTGCGCTCGGACTAACCATCTGTCTGGGGATGGTATGTTATACTCAAAAGTACATGTGTACCCAAAGCATTCTGAAGTCCCTGCCAGAACCGAGAGGTAAAACACGCATCCCTATCTAAAACAATAGAGTGTAGAACTCCATAAAGACATACAATCTCTCGGATGTACAGTCATCCAAGATCATCAACACTGAAGGTCTCCTTGATCGGCAAGAAGTGAGCATCCTTCGTGAGTCTGTTGATGACAACCCAAACAGCATCGTTCCCCCAAGGCGACCTCGGAAACCCGGTCACAAAGTTCATTGCAACATCGCTCCACTTCCACTCTGGAATGGGTAACTGTTGTAAAAGGGCTGATGGTCGCTGATGCTCCGCCTTCACCTGCTGACAATTAGAGCATCTCATGACAAAAACAGCAAAATCTTTCTTTATACCCAGCCACCGGTACTCGCAATGATGATCTTGATACATCTTGGTGACACCAGGATGAACTGCCCAAACTAAGGAATGAAAATCCCGCATCAACTCTTCACCTCTGTCTTCTGGCACCCATACGCATCCCTGAAAATGAAAGATCTCATCCTCGCCAACTGTCCATCCAGGAAGAGGGTCCTCTCCTGACACACTCTCCCATAGGACTAAGCCTTCTGAGTCTGATAGCTGCCTCATCCGTACCCGATCTAGTAGTGTCAAGGTAACAGCTACAGAAGATAGGACGGTTTTTCCATGTCTATCGTGCACCTCCAGATGCATCTCAGAGAACAGAGCCATAAGCTTCCACTCACTGATGGCCTCTTGAACTGCCTGAATCTGGGTTTTCTTACTCAACGCATCTGCCACTGCGTTTCCCTTTCCCAACGTATAGGCATGCTCGAAATCAAAAGACTGAAGATACTCGACCCACCTGCACTGCCTCAGATTCATATCACGCTGACTGAAGATATACTTTAGACTCTTGTGGTCGGTAAAGACCACAAAGGGCTCTCCCATAAGATAGTGTCTCCAACAACGTAAGGCATGAACAACAGCTGCCAACTCCAGATCGTGCATCGGGTAGTTCCTCTCATGTGGCCTCAACTGCTGAGACCCGTGCGCAATGACTCCATCTCCCTATATAAGCACAGCACCGAGTCCGATACTTGAAGCATCACAATAAACAGTGTAGCTCTTTCCTGGTTCTGTAAAGACTAATATCGGTGCTGACATCAATCTTCCCTTCAGCTCCTGAAAGGTTGATTCACAAGAATATGACCATAAGAACTTTTCCCCCTTCTTGGTCAGACCTGTCAAAGGTGCTGCTAGGCATGAAAAGTCCTGAATGAAGCATCTATTTTATCCATCCATCCCACAGAAACTCCGTACCTCAAAAAGGTTCTTCGGATGCTCCTAGGAAACTACAGCTCTCACTTTCTCTGGGTCCACAGATATTCTTTCCTCTGAGATGACATGACCCAAAAAGTGAATCTGATCCATCCAAAAGTGGCACTTCGAGATTTTAGCATAAAGTCGATGCTCTCTTAGTGTACTCAAAATGATCTCAAGGTGTATAGAATTGTCGTGTTGAGTGTGAGAGTACACAAAGATATCATCCACGAAGACCATGACAAAGAAGTTCAAGTAAGGATGGAACACTCGGTTCATCAGTGCCATGAAAACTGAAGGCACGTTTGTGAGGCCGAATGGCATGACTGTATACTCGTATAGACCATACCTGCTATTGAAGGCGGTTAGAGGTATATCTGAAGGTCTAACGCGGAACTGATGATAAACGGACCTCAAGTCGATATTCGAGAACACCTGGGCTCCTCGAAGCTGATCAAAGAGGTCATCGATCCTCGGTAAGGGATATCGGTTCTTGACCATCAACTGGTTCAGATTCCGATAATCCACGTAAATCCGAAGGGTACTGTCTGCCTTCTTTGCAAAAAGGATAGGCGAACCCCAATGAGAAGTACTGGGTTGGATGAAACCCTTTGCATGCAACTCCTCCAGCTGCTTCTTGAGCTCCAACAACTCAGGTGTGGCCATCCTATAAGGAGGAATGGACATCGGTGTTGCTCCTGGCACAAGGTCAATAGAAAATTCTACCTCACGCTCCGGAGGCAAACCCGAAAAGTCCTTTGGAAAGACACCCCTGAAATGATCCACCACTGGAGGAAAGTCCAACTGTGAATTCCCCTGATCATCTAGATAAAGACTAGAAATATGGGTTGTCACCCTTCCTAGACCATGATGCTCGAGTCCTGCTCAACTCACCTGAACATCCCATTCGCCTCTATATAGAAAAGATTCACCCTCTGGTGAAACAAAACTCACTCTGTGGTGATAACAGTCGAAGACTGCTTGTAAGGGAACCAACTAGTCCATCCCGAGAATGACATCATAGCCTGTCATCTCTTGGACATAGAGATACCATAAGAAACGATACCCTGCAACCTCAAGAGAGAACTCTCTACACTGGCGCACACTAGATGTCCTTGTCCCCAAAGTTGTGTCTAGTGTCAACGAGTCGGTAGAAGAAAAGACACAGAGTCCAACAATCTCCACAGCAGCAACAGAGATAAAACTATGCGTAGTACCAGTATCGAAAAGAGTTGAAGATAAAACTGAGGCTACTAAAACCGTACATCGAACTGTATAAGGGTCGGGATCCTACTCCTGATAGGTCTACTCCACGGCGAAAGAATGGCCTAAACCATGGCCATGCACACCTAGCTGACCACTCTGAGATGAACCTCCCTGCTGGTGTTGAGGGACTGGTGGATGACCACCACGGCCTTGACCTCCACCTCGGCCCGAATGGCCGGAAGAACTCTAGTTCCCCGACTGATGAGAAACTGGTGGTGCTTCTTCTAAACTAGGAGTCATAGAAGAACCCCTGTCACCAGCTACTGGTGAGAAAACCTGGCAGAACCGCTAAAGGTGACCCATCTTGCCGCAAGATCAGCACTCCACAGGGTCTCTCTGGCACTACAGCCTCGTGTGCCCTGACCGGCCACACTGGTAGCATACCACCTGGCTGCTTGACGATGCATCACGCTTCCTCGGATCACCACACATAGACTCTCTACGGCGCTTATTGCTGTCATCTGGAGGAAAACTAGCTCTGGAAGTAGAACCACCCTGGATCGCAGCTCCAGAGTCTCTCGATTGTGCTCCGCAATCAGTGCCTGATTGATGATGGATTTGATGGAAGTCAACTGGAATATATTCACATGTGACCAGATCTCTCGCCTAAGACGATCCTCGAACTTCCTTGCTAAGAACACCCCACTCCCATCTCGGAGGGGTGTGAAGCGCTGCAGCTCAGTGAAGTGAGAGGAATACTCCATGACAGAAAGAGTAACTTGCTCTAAGCTCATGAACTCCTAGGCTCGATCGGCCCTCAGGGTCTCCATGTAGAAGTAGTAATAAAAGATTCACTAAAACTCTTCCCATGCCATAACCTGCTGATGACCCACCTGTGAGATCATGTCCCACCATGTATTGGTGGAGTCTCGGAGCTTGTAGGTAGCGATCTTTACCTGCCGCTCTGGAGGTGTCTCTAGATGCTCGAAGATAGTCAGTATGGCTTCCATCCATGACTCTGCAGCCTGAGGTCCTCCCTCCCCCAAGAACGTGGGGGGATGCTGTTGCTTAAAAACCCGCGTCAAGTCTACCATAGTCGAGGCAGGAGGCGGTGCTCCCTGGAAGGTCTGCATCATCCTCAGAAAACCTTCCCTGAACTGTGCATCAGCACCTGCAACAGGTACGACAGCTAGTGCCAAGACTGGCTCGACTGGAGGATCGGCAGGAAGTCTCTGATCATCCATATCTGGCATCTGATCACTGCCTGATGATAGACGTACAACCAGAGGACGTCTCGGAGGAATAGATCTGAAAGATCAAAAGTAAACCTTAGATTAGAAACAAGGACATGAAACACAAGAGTACAAAATGGGAACAGGGGAAGTAAAACACACAAGTTTACAAAACACGACTACACAGAATGTATAAAATCTAAATGGCACGTCTTATTAAGCCAATTACATAGGCGTGTACCCCCTTCCCTAAAGGTTATGTAACACCTCAAACTACATGGCGTGTTGACCCAACAAATGGCGTGTACTGGAAAACTATTCCCCTTCCCGAGTATCTTTACACGGCTAACTCACACGGTCCGACTCAAACCGAGACTACACGGCGTGTTCTGAACAAACACGACGTGTACTAGAAAAGGCTTCGGCAGCCCGTGTTGTTAAACACACGTCCGTCTACATGGTTGGACCTTACACGGCATTTTTCGAACAAACACGGCGTGTATAGGTAAAGGTGACATTGTCCCGTGTTGTTCGTGACATGGACGGGTACCTGAACAAGACTACACGACGTGTGTCCGAAAACACATGGAGTGTCTAAGAGAAGGTTATGCCGACCCGTGTTGTTCGTGACATGGCTGGGTACCTGGAAAAGACTACATGGTGTGTTCCTTTACAACGCGGCGTGTTCTACTCGAGATTCCCCGACCCGTGTTGTTAGTGACACGGCCGGGTACATGACTCCGAACTATACGGCATGTACCATTCGTACACGGTGTGTTCCTGAAGTTATTCTCACTACACCGTGTTTCTGTTCACACGGTCAGTGACATGGCCTGAACACTACACAGCGTGTATCCGAAAAGTACAGGCCGTGTATTCTGGGTTTTTCTGGGCAGTAGCTCAGAAACTACACCGAAGCCCATAAACAATGAAAACAAGGTAAATTGGTGCCAAATTCCAATCCGTGAGGGCCCATAACACCTCAAGAATGAAAATTTGGCATTTTTTTAAGCAAAGTAAAAACGCAAACAATCCTCTAACAAGGAATCATAGATTCTATCAAGCATCTATCACAACAGCATGAAATCGCTAATGCACCCTAGATGGCATGGCAAGAATGCATGGCATGTGATTTCTACAAGTACCTATATGATGCATGAGATGGCATACCCTCATCTCATCGGGTTGCAGCAGAAATAGAACCAAAATCATCAAGAAAATAACAACACAAAGCATGTGAATCACTCTAGGTGAAATCATATCAACCGTAAAATCTCAAAACCAGCAAACTGCAACTAACGAGGTAGTATGGCTTTTCCCTGTACACGGGTTAGCTACTCCCGAGCATATCTTAATACCAAGTACCGAATCTGTCCTATCCCTAGCTAAAGTCTCCAAACAGTAAAGCAAGATAAAATAACTCCTCTGATACCCCTTTGTAACGACTCGAATCTAGAGCCCCTCCACTGGTGCCCCATACCCAGTTCGCCACATGACCTCAAGCACGTTTACCCAAACTCCAGAGGCTGCCGACTAGCAGTGAGGGGCTTGGTGAGTCGGTGGGGAAACTATGCCCTCATTTGGTAAAGTATACAGTAGAAGAACAACAAGTCACTATAGCGGAAATAATAACAACACACAACAACTGAACTGAACAGTGGAAGCAATGTATAAAATAATAATGATACAACATGGTACATATGTCTATGGAAAGAAATAAACAAACCAATGTACTGAAATACAACTGATCACAAGTACTAAAGCAACAGGAAAAGAAAAACAGAAGAGAAACTCCACAGTATCACAAGTCTCGGCTCGGTACCATGCTCTCCAGCTCTAGAAAGTCATGTACATGAAGTAGAAGGGTGCTTTCCCTTATCTATCCCTACAACAACATAATCTTCCTAGGCCCAAAATCCTTTCCCAAACAGGGTGTGAGAAAAAGTCCCAGTAGGAAACCACCCAAAGCTCTATGCCTAAAAGTCAATGGATACATGGCAAGTAAAGTAAAGGAACAGTAAACAAGAAATACACAGCAGCTAAAATTCATAGTTCTAACATATAATGTACACAAGTAAACATCAAGCAACCAGAAGAAAATAGGTAACCCTCTGGGTAGCTCTCACAGCCTAACCCCTATGGTTCAACCTACAAGTACCAGAAACCCTCTAGAAGGCACACACAGTCTCACCCCTTTGGTTCTGCTTTGAAATTAGACTCTCTGAGGAAGCACTCACCATCATTTCCCCTTATTGTCTCGTAACGTGCTAAAGTCTCTCTGGGGAAGCACTTAATGTCTCATTCCCCCTATGGCTCGTGTCGAGGAACTACAGACTCTCTGAGGAAGCACTCATCAACAATTCCCCATGTGGTCTCGCATCGAAATTAAAAGACACTCTGGAGAATCCCTTACGTATATTCTCCCTGTGGTCTACTACACTAGGTTCTTACAGTTCTGTGTGAAACTAACATGATCAGCACATGTGCAACATCCAAGTAAACCTCAAGAACTACTTGTCTATCATTTTAAGGCTCCACATCATAACAAAGCAATAGTTACACTATCCTACAACTGGGCATGACAACCGGTAAAACTCCAACAAGAAAAACAAGCATGGAAAACATCCAGAGTATAGTAAAAACTACCATATTCACAGGCAATTACATCTACTCAAGAATTCAAGCAAAGCAGGCAATACAAAAAGGGAAAAACAGGAACATGCAATACCTGTTCAAGGGTATTGGTGGAATTTTCATAAAGTACTCAACAACTTCCAACAGAAAGTCACAAACCACCTACCTCGATCCTAGGAGATCGATATACTTGAACCATGATGACTTATTCTACCTAGAACTTCGTAGATCTGAGAAAACACCTGAAACACTTAAACCACGATAACATGGGAAAGATGAGGAATTGGAAAACAAGGCTCAAGAAGAAGGAAGAACTCACCGCTGCGCTTCCAATGCAATCGACCATGCTTGAATCGGAGAACTGATGGAGAGGTTGGAGCTCAGGTAAGATCCGGTCGTATGGGTCTCTCTCGGACGAATGAGACCTAGAAGAATGTGTTTCTCTGCATTAGGCATGAACCCAGTCCGATTAGTGAAAAAAAGAAAAGTACACGGCGTGTACTTCTATAGTACACGACGTGTACTAGGTTTTTCCGTACTCTGCCAAAATCGGCCTCCATGTCACCCCTACAAACCGTGTGTGTGGCCCAGACACGGCCAGCACACACCTTCGAGCCGGAGAAGAGTACACGGCCTGTACTCATAAAGTAAATGTCGTGTACTTTGAAATTTTCCAGAAACTTCATTTTTCCTAAAAACTCCAGAAAAAAGAAAAATGTACCTGAAACGAAGATCCGAGTTCTTACAATAACCATGTGTTTATGATTATGATTACATATCTCCCTTGATTACCAATTATGAGCATCTAAGCTCACCCCTTTTAAGTTTATTTACCCATGTTTTGAATATATGTATTATTTATTATGTGTCTAAGATGGGTTCAAGTCATGAAGAACATAATGGGAGATAATGTATCTAACTTACATACCTATGTTTTTGTTTCAATGTTTCCAAACATACATGACAAAGGCGATATTTGGACGTCTATTTATAATATGGTTTATGTATTTTGAAAAAATAATGTAATTTTAATGTATTGAAAAGAGTGGACTGCAATAATTTTACAATGGGTAGTGTATTGTGTTTTGACTATTTTTCATCAAACATATTTAACACCATCTTTAAGCCCCAAAGACATTAAAGAGTTTCATTCCCTTAGTTTTTGAACAAGAATAAATTTCATAATACTGTATGGAAATTATCATGATGTTTAATTCCATATCTAATACTCATGAATGGTTTTTTATTCTTGGATTCTTATCCTTTGAGAGCATACTTATCAACTACTTAATAATTCAAAAATTCAAAATTCTATAGAGGCATTGATTTTTTTTAAAATAATAAATAACCAATAAAATTTTCTCTCATTATTTTTATTAAAACAACATTCATATATTCAATTTCGAGACAAAATTCCTTTTTATTTGAGATAGAATAACTCTTCATTTCATTAATATATATAATTTCACTCCACACTTATTTATGAAAATTTTGAGTTCAATATTTATAAATAAATATTTTCTATTTTCTTCACACCATTTTATCAAATTCATCCTTTAGATTTGAATTCTTAATCAATTTATAAAATTGATCATGGACACAAACTAAATTGTACATAACCATAGTAAAATTATTCTTCTTAGAATAATGAATCACAGTGAATATCATTTCAATATATTAAAATAATTATTATATAGTTAGTGGATATAGTTATTTGATAAATATCATTGTTGTTGATGCATAAAGGATTCAACATTTAATTTCACCCCGATGTATGATGGAATATGTCCCCCAAGTATTATATTATTTTTAATTACTTATCATATGTGGTTAAGTACGAAAATGATGTTCTAAAATTTTCCTCCAAGTAAATTTTGAATTTAATTTTTAAAATCAATTCATTACCCATCCCATTTGTTTTTTTTTTTGTTTCTTCTAGTTCTAACAATTTTCTAATGTTGAAACTGTTAGAAAAAAAATTAGTTAATAAATTATAGAAAATAAATTATTCACATGAATAAATCAATTAAAATGTATTATATTTTGACTTCATAATATTTACAATAGTTTATATATTATTAAAATATTTCATAACATATATAAACCATTCACATATACCAATAACAAAAAAAATCACATTTAATAAATATTTATTATTTCATTTTTATGATATATAAATTAAATAGTAACACATTATAAAGTCGAGTGGTTTAGGTTATTATGTAAATTAGGCACAAGAAAATTTTTGTATATTATTTAAATACTTTATGAATTTACACAAAAGGATATACATTTTTATCTTTTTATATTTTTTTCACATTAAGACATACATAAATGAAATGGTAATGTATGAGTATAGTAAAATAAAGGTGTTATCGAAAAGAACACGAGAAATGCGTGAATATGGAATCAAGGATTAGTATAAAAATTATCATTATATAATGGGAATGGTATCATTATAATTAACATGTGTAAATAAAGTTAATAAAACTTCTATTAGCATCTGATTTACAATTACTATTGATTTTGGATATATTGGCAATAAAAATAACATAGTTAGTTTGGATAGTGTTTTATTTTTTCTCATAACATGTTTATTATATATAATATATTTATTTTCATCAAATTTTGGGTCTTTTTATGAAGACTATATATGTGAATGTTTTAATATTATGAAAGATATATTTTTATTAAATCAGAATTGGTTTTGTTTCAGAATATATTCCAATATATAAGTACTATATTTTTAATAAGTAAAATAAATTCCCAAAAGGTATTTTGGATAGAATATCAATTTTATTATTTTTTTAATAAATGTTTTATAATACAAGAATAAACCAAGGTGAATGAAAAAGGATCATTCCTTGAGTGAAGTTCATTGGGAAATCAAGAAGCCCTAACAATCTCACATTATTTGTAATATCATCCAGGATGATATGTATTGTTTTTTAGAAGTGGTGGATTTAGAAAATCCAAACATGTAAAGTAAACAAATATGACAGATAATGGTAAAAATGTTGACATATAAAAGTAGTTGTTAGAAATGGAAGATACTGAGATTAGTTATAAAAGCATACGTAAGTGTTATCATCATGAGACAAAGAATTAATTTATAAAAAAAGGAAAATTCATGAAACAATCCATGTAAAATAAGGGAAATATTAGAAGAAGTGATGAAATTAGGATATGGAATGAAGTACCACGTATATTTAAAATCATCTAGGTGGGTATATAATATATTATAAAACACACATAATGTACTCTTGAGGATTAGAAAATGAAAATTTCATTGATCTCCCTTGGTATGTAATATTATATAACATTGATATATAATACTAACATATGTATGAAAAATGTTTTTAATGTATATAAAATCATGGTGATATGTAAGTGTCATTCTAAAGTGTGTAATAGTTTTACAGAGAATATAACTGACAATTTATTAACAAATATTATTCTATGTATGGGTGATTAAGATCATATTTCACGGTTATGTACAAGAAAAAAAGTACCCATATGGGTGAATATATATTAATTATTCATTAATAATCCATTAGATAACCATAGATTCCAACATTCTCTTAAAATAAAAAAATGGTAGTTAATTTAGAAAACTGAAGATTATATAAAAAGACTTGCTTGATAATATAGCCAATCCGGGATATTATCACATTATAATGGAGAAAGTCATAAAAAGATTAATATTCAATCAATAAATTAAATTTATATTATTTAAATTAAATATAATAATTGTATTTAGTGTATATATGTGGTGATAAAAAATCCTCATGGAATTGGGAAAATTATATTATCAATTAACAATAGAAAAAACTTTCTTTGACAGGTTAATATTAAGATCAGTGTTTACATGGAGTTAAAAATTATATTGGATGGATATTTTCCATGAATCTCATGGTAAATTAATAAAAATAAATATCACCAAATGGAAGAAATATATTTTTATAGAAAAATTTTAATCTTTAAAAGATAATTATAGAGATATTTATCTCCTTGAATAATAGAGTTAAGTATTATAATAATTAATTGAAAAATGAAAAAAATAATTGACATATTTGATGATATTATAAAAAAATCCCATAAAAATTGGGGTGGGGTATTGATGAAACAAATTAAGCACTTTTAATATAATTCCCAATAAGTAAGGAGGAGCATCCAGATATCTAATAGATGATGAAACTAAATTCATGGAAACATTCCTAGTTGGATTATATTAGTGTGCCATGTGGGGATCAAGGATAATAATTATAAATATTTTTTTTTAAATATTGGTGATATTATTATTTATTTACATTCATGTTTTTTTTTGCATTTATATAGTAGTGTGAAAATGAGAGGAGGGGTTAAATTTCCCTAGTGAGATAGTTAACCATTTCTAAACATCCTAATTGGTGTGGCCCCAAAACTATGAGTTATTAATTCAATAATCACCATCATATTATTCCTTTAGTGTGTTATAGTATATCAACACATTTGGTAATATTATCCATGGATTATCCATGATCCAGTGAAAAATGTAAAATACATGTGCCTTTTGTGAATACATTACATATATTCTACATGAATTTAATTATAGGTTTTGGGTTAATAATTAATTTATAAAATTTATATATGGAAATAAATGTGAAATAAAATTTCTATCATCATTGTGGTAATAATATATGTGTGAACACACAAAATATGAAATCAATAACAATTAGTTTGAAATTTTTTGAGAAATATGTTATTATCTTGGATCATGTTTCATACCCTCTTTCATCATAACTATCATGGTATCTCTAAAAAAAATATGGTCCTAAAAAGTGGTATCAATAATTATGATGCATATTTCAAAAAATTTAATATTTCATGTTCATTATTAAATAGTATGGCATTATTTTACCATAATAAAAATTGTTGATCACAGAGGGATTATGATCATAAACAAAATAAATTCAAATTATGGACTAATTTTGTGTAACACCACTTTTAGATATTTGGAAAGGATATTTATACAGTTTTCCTTAGTAGGATATTATTTATTATAAACTATAAATATTTATATAGAATAATTACAAATATATGAAAATAAAAACCTTGGGGCTAAATTAATTAGTTGGTGTCTTAAAATACATAGTCTACATGAAGGTAATTTTATATAAACCATCAAATTACATGTTAGAAAATATACATAATATATCTGATGGTATCTCAATGGTATAAGAATATACTTTTCATTTTCAAAGAAAAGAGTATGATTACCTACACTTTTTAAATCGATTTAATGTAGATGTATAATATATACATTTAATTAGAGAATCACCCCATTATGTGTAAATATTCATCAAAATTCTGATAATATTTTCTCCAAAATTAATAAAAAAAAATTGATTCCCGATGATAAAGACTCATCTTCATTAATTCTAGATATTACTCATAATACTTATATTTCTTCAGGGAAAAAAATTATTGTAAAGAGACTATAAAAATTCAAAATAATTAGAAAGAGTAATTCAGGACATCGAATAAGCTTATTATAGGTGGTAATCCTTATGTAGAATATGTGGATGAATTCATGGAATTACTTTATTTTAATTTTAAGTGTAAAATTAATTTTTGAATGGAAACATCAATTCCTTTGATTTTCGAGGGAAATTATTTTCACCACATAGTAAAATATCCAAATAAGGTTCAATATAATGAAAATGATTATTATCATCCCAAAAATTAATCTCAATAAAATATTCATGGTAGAAAGAGGATTATTTAAAACACTATTAAAAATATAAGCCTATTTTACAAAAATAATAGTAACTCAGATTAAATAGATGGAGAATAAATTGAATAATATATATGCCCAAATAAATATGTTCTTGTGGCTATTATAGAAGAATAAAAAAAATGTTGATGGTTAAAATTATATAGAATAGAGAATTGATCTAAATGAAAAGTTAGTGGCTACAACAGATTATATAGAATTTTAGAGAGTCCAAAAACCAATAGAAGGGTTAATGATTCCAAAATCATCATGAAACTATTATATGAATATATATTAATTGTATTAAGGTGGAAATTAAAAATATCCAATATGAAAAAAATGAACAGTTAATAAAATTTGTCTTTTATAAAATCAATATTCTATATTATCAATATTTTTACTGAAATTGAGAAATATTATGTCAAATGAATCAAATGGAGTAAGGGATATTTAAATATAATATGGTGAATATATAATATCATAATGGAATATTAAAATCACTTATGACATAATATAAGAAAATAAATCTATCTATGGAAAATTTTAAGGGAGAACAATGGAGATCAATTGAGACACTAAACATATTTTATAAAAAAAATTAATCATCAAGTCACAAATGACCAATATAATGAGAATGTATGAATTGGGTTTAATCAAAAGTGGAACATAGAAAATAAATAGACACCTGTATTGGTAAAATCAATAACTTATATGGATGTTCAATATAATAGGTTTCATTATTATAGAATATAGGTTGTACTCAATGGGTGTGTTTCATGACCAAGTGGTATTCAATGACTAAGGATCATTAAATTAAACAAATAATAACTTAATATAAAATGTTTTTATGGAATCTATTACTATTGTGGGGTATATAAATATATGGATATGAATTTATCATCAACGGTGTAGTGAAATATATAATTAAAAACCTAATTAATTCCTACACCACAACATTAGGACATCAGGTTGATGGAAAATGAAAAATTTAAATGGAACCTTGTATTTAAATCCCATCCAGTCATATTTTGAGGATGAACATACATAAAAATACTCATGAGGTGTGAATTCAATGAAGTGAATAAAAATGGAAATTTGGTTTTCTATGGTGACTAACAAAATTCATTAGTTTAATTAAAATTGATTTTCCCCACTTCACATGTGTTTTATTCGATAACAACTATTGATGTTTGTTTTGATTTCTGGGGGAGATGTAATATTTTTGGGTATTTCACTGAAATATAAATGTAATATTGTGATATATAAATAACTTCTATGTGATGTTGGAGTACTTAATGTGTTTTATAATTTAATATTGATTTCATAGTACATGAGTGAAAATAATATTAGAGTATTAAAAGTTTGTATTACAAAAGAAATCAAGTTCTAATTGCGGTGTTAGTGTGAAGAAAATTTTTTATCAATAAAAATTCAGTGTTAAATATAAAAGGAGACATATTGATATAAAATCATAAACAAATACAATTTTTAAGATTAATTTATCAAGATCTAATATGAGAAACATTTATTGTTTTTTGCATATGAATGGCTACATGAGATGGATGCTGCTAATGGTGAAAATTTATTCTACATTCAATAATTATGATATGAATTTGGGGATGTTTTTATATGATGATTCAAAATGAGTTAACCCTATCAAGAATGGAAATACATCTTGTAGATGAATAGAAATATATATTTTATCATGTTGTTTTACGGGTATGAATGACTAGAAAGAATTTAGGAATGCATCACAAAATATTATATTTCATAGTATATTAAATAATGGTTTTGTGTATGTTTTATTGATATTATAAGATATGTTAATAGATAGTAGACTGGTGTTTTTTTCAATCTGAATATTATAGAGGCATGTGAGTACAACAAACAATAGTTTGGTTATCAACTTATTCTCTTTGTTTATAAAATGTGTTTTCACACAATTTTCATAAATGAATTGTTGTTGCCTTAGTTATAAGTGGAAATATTACCCACATAAAATCATTTTGAGAAAACTAACAGTTATAGAATTTTAATTATATTTGAATTCAATTATAGCATTATGGATAGAATGTGGTTAACTAGTGATGATTGAGCTTAAATTTCAGAGCCCTTGAAGTGTAAAATAAAAGGCTATCGTAGTTCATATTAATTTAATGTAAGGGATCTATTTTTAAAATGTGGATAATAAGTACTAAAAATATATCTATTTAGAGATAAAGGATAGGTATTAAATGTATTAATATTTAATATTTGGTGTTTAAGAATCCTAAAGATTTGTATCAGTGTTACCCCAATGAACTATACAATAAGTTTCAAAAGATTGGATTTTTTTTTTATTAACATCATGTTTATATAGTTAAATTTATAATGTATTTTATTTTGACTCCCTTTTCATTAAAGGAATCTAATTTTTTAAATCAGTAATTAATTTTCATGATGATGTGGTTTTTCATTGAATTTTATGTCAATGGAGAAGTTGTAAGCATGAAGAATCTATGAATAAAAATGTACATCAATTGGGTGGTGAAATATAATAATGATATTAATATGAAAGATTATGGATGCATTTTAGTGTTTCAAAAATATTTAAATTGATTGATTGTAAGCATTAAATTTGAGAATAAGTAATAGTACTTGATTTATTGGAAATGAATGCAACATAGTAGTGCTTGAAATTTTTTGATTTTTAGCCAACACTTAATGATTTTTTTTTGATTTATTTCCAACACATGTTGGTACTAGTGATGAATAATATTAATGGGGAAGTTATGATAATCCAAAATCATTATGGCATCATAATTTTATATAGATTTTTTTGTGAAGTTATCAGATAATATGATCATCATACATTCAAGAAGTGTATTATAAGTCCAACTGTTATTTTAGATGGATTGTTAGTCATAAGGACACATCAAGATTAGATTAATATTCTTTTTACTCAATGAGGGAGTAGAAATATAGTACAGTATGTGATTTTAAGGTGTTCTGATTCATGATATTTTTGTTAAAAATACCAAATAAGGACTCTGATAACATACAATTAAGTACTCATATTAGTGTTAAAATTATTTTCAACCATTATAACACAGATATGTTAAACAGTGATGGGTTTTTATTCAAAAAATGATAATTATTTTTATTTATTTTAATGTCACCAAATGATTATATCATAGATAATTAATATTCCTTGTGATGTTTAGATATTCCAAAATATATATTATTCTATAAGTGTAATTGGATATTTTCTAGATGTCATTCCATAAGAGTAGTGTATGTTCCTATTTTAATGTAAATATTGAAAATATATTTTGGAAGGCCTATTTATCATAAAATATTATTGATAACAGTTTGAAGATACTAGTTGAAACTAAGTTGTAAGTATAAGGATCACATCATGAGTGAAGTTAGAAGGTAAATTATTACTTCTTGAAGATACTCCTTGTATATGTATACATTCTATAATAATATGTGATACAATTTCGAAGTGTTTTTTTAAATATTCATATATAATCATTGTTATGGTGTTAAATAATTGTAATCAGGACAATACAAAATGGTGGTGGTAAGAAGTAGAAAATTTTACTAAGTCATCATTGTGATATATAAGGGTTATCAACAAAATATGTAAAATTAATTTATAGGATTAAAATTATTTAATATCTTGAACATTGGTTGTGTAAATTTGGGTATCATTGTATGATGTGAAAAAACTCATAAAATCCTGATACTCTCGTATACATAATATCCTTTGGTTTGGTAAATGTTATATTTGTACTAATATGTTATATATTATTGAAGAGGTTGAAGTGGAAAAGTAATATATCTACAAATAATTGAAGGAGTAATTTACTCTAATACATATGTGTAACATCAATATTCTAAAATGTATTTATCACTGGACCCTCATAGTGATACATAAGATTCATTTTCAAATATGTAATTATTTTTTATAGAGATAAAGTGAATATTTTTGAAGACATAAATTGATGCATGAAACTCATTAATCCAATATGCATGGGTGTCCAAATGAAAATAAAATCAAAAATTACATCCATATGTGTATATTTAAAAGTAATTGTAGGTGAATTAATTTTACTTTAAATTATTTTGATAAACATTAATTGTTAAAAAAGATAAATGATCTATCCAGTGTAATTTTTATTGAAAATGAACCCAATTAAAATAATGACCAGGGAGGTCAACTATATTTCCAACATAGACAATCATAACATAAAACATTTTCCTACTCAAGGGGGATCCCAAATTAGAAAAAAAAACATGTAATTATCACCCTAATTACACATTGATCCCATGTAATACCCAACATTATTACTTTAATGACATGTGAGTGTTAGGAAAACATAATTAATATAAATCATGTTCTTATTAATATAGTAAACAATCATCTAGGGAGTGGTAATATTATTTATGATAGGGTTGAGATGAAATGACGAATGTGTTTAACTAACAAGTGATATTATATTTAATGAACATTAAACATCGTGACCTTTCATAACAACCTTGGATTCGGATAGAAGAGAATAACCACATCCATAGAAATTACAAGAGGATGTGATAAATTAAACCATTGAGCCATGAAAGAAAATATATCCATTCATGATACTGAGCTGAATGGTTCCATCCATGTTAATATTGAAGCCACTACTAAGAGGATTCCACTGAACCGAAATCTTAGGGGTAGTAATCCTTTGTATAAAAGATATGAATATCCTACCATTTATGACCCTATGAAATATTACAGAATACTAATAGTTATTTATGAGATTACATAGATATCATGCAAGAAAAAAAGAGGAAATAGTATGGAAAACCAAGAATTATTCATTTTATATTTACCATATCAGTTTCTTGAATTCAAAATTCCCCAAAAACTATCAAACCTAAGGGACGACTTCACCATTATATTGAGAGAGTTGATTCTTATTCCATGGAACCGAGAACTGATTAAAAACCCATTTATAATATGTGTCTCATTCATTAATAAGAAATTCATACCACACCACAGAGTAGATACCCTCTACTCACCAAAAAAATATTGATATGAGGTATCCTCTAAGGTGCTTCACTAAATATGACACTTCAATGCAAGGTGAAACCCTTTTTATGATTTCATTACCCATTTAGATAACATGATTCTTGATTGGAAAAAAATAATATCAAATTTATATGGTATTTTTTTCACTACAATGTTTTGTCCCATCTATCATGCACATGGTTTATTATAATAGTGTTCAGGTGCACTTTAATTAAGATGGAACCAAGGGAGTATCCAATGAATACTGGTGTATCCAAATCCTTTGATAGCTGAATAATGATGATCTTTTCACACTCATTATGATCGAAGATGGAAAAAATTAAGGTGTGATTTATTGCGGCTTGATAAAATGAGAGGCTAGGTGTGGGATTCCCAAGGAACATAAACATATAACCCACCCAATTATAAATCTAGATATTAATCTCTCCATGTCCAATAGTCAACTAATCCTTTAATTTAATTTTATGTAGATGACCCCTAAATATGTTCCATAATATGGATATAATTACCTTTATATAATCAAATTAATCTCCATATTTACCAATAATAAAAATATCATATATCTACATCCCTCTAAAACCTCTCAATCAATCTTTCCTTTAAGGAATTATACAAAAACCACAACACTATGGGGGTGGATGCAACCCATATCCATTGGCTTGTCCATCCTACTTCAAGCAACTCAATGACACATTCCTACTACATAATGATAACAGATAAAAGATTTATGTATCATCCCTATATTCAAAATCATGATCTTTAGTACCCTGATAATAAAAAATTTGTACAACTTAATGGATGTGAGAACAATATTAACAAGAGTGATATTTCCCCCAAAATAAAAAATATATTTCTTCCAGTGGTTGATATGAGTATATATATTATCAAACAAACCCTCGTAATTGAAAATGAGGAGTCTTATAGTGGGGATTAGAGATTCGTAATATTTCATAGGCATGTATTTTATTTAAAAACCCTTTAGATCTTTAATTTTTTTTAAAGTCTATTTGAGAACAACTTGATAAATACATACTACATTTCTAATGGTGAATACTATTACAATTCCATATTCAATATTTATGCATAATATTGTTAATGAATTTGTTGGACCTCTTTCTCCAATTAGTGAAAATGAAAATGTCACTATCGAATATGATCTGGGATATTCCATTATAATGATTCCCTTATCGAAATGGGAAGATGAGCAACCTTTCAATGAAAATATAAATGTTAATTTTTCTAAACTACGTATTATGATATATGAAATTTAATAAGATATAAATTATAATTCATGAATTTATATATATTTTCATTTTGTGATGGATATGATTTTATGTTGACTAAAAGAGGATCATGTCACATCATTTTAGTGATTTAAATAATTTTTTAATTAGATTTTATAGATCTAGTTTGGTACTGAGAATGAGAACATTAAATGTGATATTCGATTATTATTGAATAATATTGAATATAATGTATCATGAGAAAGAATTATGAATACTAATTTTTATAAAGATATCAAATAATATATTTTAAGTATATTTCCCATCATATTCATGGTAAATATAAAATCTTCAGGGTGGAAAAAATTTAGTGCCACTAACTACATAGAGAGATGGAAGTTATAGAATATTGAATTATATAGTTATCTATATCCATAAACAGTGATGTTCAATACTTTGGAAATTAAATAGAAATTATAAGATAGGAATATTTATTTATATAATATTATGTGAAAGGGGGGTTCCATAACAAATAGATAAATGAGATTAATGAATTAATTATAACTCTATGAAGATCTTATAAACAAGGAAGGTTTAGTATCCACAACATCTAGTGGAATTTGAAGCTATGTATGTGGATATATTCATAGATTTTATATGAAGGGTTAACTTATAATGAACATGGATAACTAATCTATATAAGAATAAATAACAATAGTGGTGTTGTTATTTTTTATTGACTAGTATACTAAGAAATTCCCATTTTGGAGTAATAAAAAATATAGGAGAGGGGAGAGTAATACTTGGGAGGTAATGAAACAAAAAAACAATGTAAGCGGAGTGACGTGAGGATTATGAGTATCCATGAATATTACATCCAAAAAACAATGCATTTACTATATTCATTTACATCACTAGATTTTTTTTTATCCACTATAGAATATAACTGTATGGGTGTACCAAGTAATGAACTTGCATCATTTTTT
Source organism: Viscum album (assembly GCA_963277665.1). Classification (NCBI taxonomy): domain Eukaryota; kingdom Viridiplantae; phylum Streptophyta; class Magnoliopsida; order Santalales; family Viscaceae; genus Viscum; species Viscum album. The sequence goes on from OY728159.1 coordinate 853,426,602, forward strand.
ATGATTCATTTTCATTCTTAATGACATAATTAAGTGATGGTAGATTAATAATTCATTTAGTAATCCATGTAATGGAATGTAAAAGAAAAATAACTGTGAGATTGATGTTGTGATAAGAATATAATTGTGAACAATATAAACTATGTGGTTAATAGTTGTAACGGTGGTGAAGGTATGTGGTGTAAGTGATTAAATCTAACATCATGTTCAAGAACGGAATGAATAATATAAAAATATGTATCATGTTACCCAACTCATTAGAATTGAATTTTCCTTTAATCTTTCCTTTAACTATATAAAATACTAAATATTATATTTTTCACATAGGAAAGAAGACATACATGAATCACAAATATTAAATGTACCCATGTACAAATAATAGATCTAAAATAAAATTTTTAAATAAAATTTAAAAAAAAATTAATAAAAGGTGTCAATGAATAATACATTTCATCTATTGGTATCACTAATAATGAAAAAATCATATTCTATGAGGAGGAGAACAATGTTATTATGATGAATCAAAGAGAATTTTTAAGAAGATGTATCTTTAGGAAATCATGATGTTGTTTTAAATTTAATCCCAACAAAATAAGAAAATGAATATCCCAAAAAAATATTGTTAAATTAAAATTGTAAAATAATTTATTGTGTATTTTTATAATACTCATCACAAAAATATAGAGGGAATAAAAACTAAAATGAATGTGTCAGATTTGGGAGTCTTATTCATTTAGGTCCTATTTGGCTTCATCACATTTACACCTACTATAAAATTAAGAAAATATAATAAAATAAAAATATTGACGTTTTTTTCATTCTTGATAAATTTTTATCTTTTTAATTTATTTATAGATATTTTATTAAAGATATAATTTATTAATGACAGGTTTATTTGAATTTTTCAATTTATTTTTTGATTTCCTAGTTTTGATTTTTTTTATTTATAAATTACTAAAATTAAATCTACAATAATAAAATTAAATAAATATAAATATTTTTATATAATTTAAATCCTATATAAAAATTCAACCAATTCAAAGATAATTATAAATTTACAACATCATCATAGGTGTACAAAGCTGACCATTAATGAGGAATGTCGATAAGAGGGAGAGAGTGACTATATATATTTGGAATTGTATAAAATAGTAATATAATATGATAATAATGTCAATTATTTCATATACCTTGAAAATAATTTATTCAATATTATTTAGAAAATAAAAAAATAAGATATTATAAGAAGTGTTGGTCGGAGTGGATACTCAAGAGGGGGTGAATTGAGTTCCAATTAAAATTTCTGTTTTAAAAACTTTGTCTTAAAAACCCCCAAATAAAATACTGAATTAAACTGTAGTGAATTTATATCAAAGTAAAGGTTCTGTTGGGTTCTCAAGGGATTGATTATTTCCCAGTTAATCACAACATATGAGTTGATTAACTTTTGAAACTAACTTACTGATTCACAACTAATATAAACACTTGCGAGTTTAATTATCAAAGTGACTTTAAAACAGTTTTGGTTTTAAAGTAATTAGAAGCGGAATAAAAAGGAATAAATTTGAAAGATGTAGCACAGCAGATATAACCAATAGGTTCAGTCTCAAGCCGAGACTTAGTCCTCTCAACACTTTATATAAAATTGATCCACACCCTGGATCAGGGTTCACAATAGTTTACAACTGTCTAGGTCCAAGACCTCTACCACTGTTATTCGTGTGAAACAAAACAACAGAAACCATCTTTCCAGGTCACACACGACCTCCACCACTATCCCAGTGGGAAATACAAGATGTAAGAGATTGAGTGAGGATTTACAGATCCTACAGTTAAAGTACAGGAGACAGTGTGTGTGTAAAATACAGCAGATAACACACACTGCTCGAAATGTAAAATAATGAATCACAGAGCAGAGATATAGAGTTTAGAAATGGCTCTAGTGATTGCAGTGAAGCTTTGGACTCCTTGAGTTTGATCAGAAATGATTCTGAGTCCTCTTCTAGTTTTTGTCTGAAAAACAGAGTGTCGTCTGCTTGGCATCCAGGTTAAGAGATAGTGAGAAATGTAGTCGATGAAGTTCTTTAATGTCCTCGTGAATGTAAAAAACTCTTCTTGAGTATGATTGAGTCTGTATGAGGTTCTGTGTCTTCTGCAACTATCTCATCCACCACTCTTTTCACTTATATGTGTCTCTTCATTGTCTTCTCTCCTTTTTTTCATTAACAGGTACTTCTTGTATTTATAGCATGAACTCCAGCAAAAGAAATGATTTATTTTTTCAGGTACGAGGTACGGTTCCCTGACATCCAAAAACCTTCATTAAATAAATGACAGATCATTAAAATATTCCTAGTATGACCATTGGTTAGATTAAATAAAGATAAAGAAATTCAAACCGCTGTTTATGACTATCGGTGAGTCAAGTGATCGGTAGGTCATCAGTATCAGCATCGGTGGCTAGACATATTCGGTGACTCAGATGATCAACATCGGTGTGTCATGATCGGTGACTCATTTGATCAGCATCGGTGAGACATCTTCGGTGACTCGTATGATCAGCATCGGTGAGACATCTTCGGTGACTCAGATTATTAGCATCGGTGAGACATCTTCGGTGACTCAGATGATCAGCATCGGTGTGTCATGATCGGTGACTCATTTGATCAGCATCGGTGAGACATCTTCGGTGACTCAGATGATCAGCATCGGTGAGACATATTCGGTGAACCAGATGATCAGCATCGGTGTGTCATGATCGGTGACTCATTTGATCAGCATCGGTGAGACATCTTCGGTGACTCAGATGATCAGCATCGGTGAGACATCTTCAGTGACTCAGATGATCAGCATCGGTGAGACATCTTCGGTGACTCAGATGATCAGCATCGGTGAGACATCTTCGGTGACTCAGATGATCAGCATCGGTGAGTCATGATTGGTGACTCATGTGATCAGCATCGGTGAGACCGTTGTCTGATTGATCTGGATCGGTGCAACCATTGTCCTTCGATATGGATCAGTGTGATCGTTGTCCTTTGATATGGATCGGTGAGACCGTTGTCCTTCAATATAGATCTGTGCGACCGTTGTCCTTCGATATGGATCGCTGCGACCGTTGTCTATTTGATCCAGAGGACTTCCAGAATACTTGTAAATCAATAACAAAGAGATTAAAACATGATCCAACCAATATACACAGATTCACTAAGAGATTGTGATTATGTATATGATAAATCCAACCGGATTAAGTAATCGATGATTTTTTATATGATAAATCCAACCAGATTAAGTAACAATGATTTGTGATTATTAAAACATCAATCATAGGAAGAATTCAACAATCTTCCATAGGGCTCAACAATCTCCCCCTTTTTGATAATCACAAATCTTAGCCATAAATAAAAATAATATATCATCAATAATAGTGACAAGGAATAATAAGAATAAAAACATAATAAGATATAAATCTCCCCCTGAATTTATGCCTTTAAATATTTATGCATGCATTGCCATAGAAAGGTTCTCCCCCATAGATAAAAAAACAATCTCCCCCTTTAGAGATGCATCTCCCCCATATATATACAGATTTCTCCCCCTTTGGGATAATCAAAAAGGAGGGAAAACAGATAAAGAAGAGATTAAAAGAAGGCATCAGAGAGAATAAAAAGAAAAGAGAATAAAGTTTATAAGGTACATCATAGTACAAACACAACATGGTTCACCCTATCAATAACAACGCACAACTATTTCTTGGGATGTAACGGGGCTTTTCCTTTGTCAGAAGGATCAATGGTTGGTAAGTTGGAAGGCTTGGAGGCAGGTGGAACTGGGTGAATTTGAAAAGGTGGTAAGATGACTCGGGAAGGTGGAGGAGTAGATGCCACGGGGATTTGCTGGGAAGCAGTAGCAGCTGGTTGAGAAGATTGCTGAGGAACTAGTCGGATTTGAGATAGATCTTGAGCAACGGAGATCTGATTTGGAGAAACATCAGAGGCACTGAGAGGGTCAGAAGTAGGAAGCACAATGGCGGTGGCTTGTGCATTCAGATAAGGCTTTAAAAGATTTATGAAATTCTGAATAACTTATGCACCATACTGCATAGCCTTCTCAAAATCATCCTTATTCTCCATGAACTGTTCCAAGGTAGGAGTAAAATCTTGCAACTGATGAACTTGAGTCTTGAAATCTTGAGTGACTGGAGGTAGTTTCAGATTATTAGCCAACACTTTGAAATTTGCGGTCATCTCATGCTTTGTATAAATATTTGAAAAGTAATGGTCAACCTTTTCCTTGATCTCTCGCTGAGCTTTAGTGGCATCTTCTGAATAACTGTTACCATCTTATGAATGTGATCACTGTGTTCCTTCATCTTCCTCATCGAGTCCAAATCAAGAACTTTTCTAATGGTGGCCAATTCATCATGCACAATCTGCCTTAGAGCCTCTAGCTCACGAGTAGTGATCTTGGTTACTTTGGTTGTACTGGCTTGAGCAACTATTTGAGTTATCTCAGCTTTCAACTTTCTCAGATCAGAATTTTTAAGATGTTCAATCAGATTCCTCAACACTTCCATCATACCAGAGATGGTTGATCTAAATTCGTTTGATAAAGAAACTAAGCCAGATTTTAGATCCTTCAGAATCTGATTTAGAGAGGCTATGTGCCTACTAATAAACTCACTAGTATTGGCCAGGTCTGGTCTAATAGCATTGGAAATTTCTTCTCTGACTGTGTCTCTCACAGTAGTAAGAAACTCACTTTTGAACTTATCAAAATTAGACTGAGATACAGTAGAACTAGGTAGATGAGCATCTACAGCATCAACATCATGAGCAGACCTTGCCTCAACTGGTTCGCTTTCCTTCACACCCGCAGCAGATTCTGATTCTTCCTTCTCTTCTTTAGAATACTCTAAACCCAAAACAGAAAAACCAGGGTAATCATCTCAGACAGCAGCACACAGAGTATATTTTGGTTTATCATAACTTGCTTTTCCACTAATTTCTAGAGAATCTCTCTTGCCATTGGTATTTGTTTCTGGTACAGTTTGATGTGTTTCTGTTGGACGTACAGCAAGACCATCCACTGGTCGGTTATCACCATCATCATCATCATCATTATCATTATCATTTCCATTCTTCACAGAAACTTCACTGCCAGATACTTCAGTGTCACTAGCTTCTTGATCACCAATAACTGGTTCTGATTCAGGTAAGGGTAAAGGTGGACTGGCAGATCCAAAGTCCACTCTTCTCTTAGGGCTCACAGTATCAGGATCACTCCTATCATCAGAAGGTGACATACTTCCTTCTTTTGTTTCAGCTTCTTCCATTCCTTGTTTACCAGACTCTTTAGTGTCTTTATTCCTTTCAACATCTACTTCTTCCTCATCATCAGAGTAAATTGGCTCCTCATCTGATTTCAAAACAGGTTCTCTTAAACCCTTCGGCCTCTTTCCATGATCAGTGGGATTATAGGACTCATATAACTTGTCCCCATCAGCAACCCATCATTTCTTCAATGGGTTCCATTTTATTTTTATACTTTTAAAAATTTCTTTGTTAACACAAAAATCACTATCAGATTCAGCTATCTCGCCAGCTTCATCAACACATTCCAGATTCTTTAACATTGCAGAGATCATTTTGGAGTAGAACAGGGCAGTGGCTTTCTTAGAAGGTTTCACCATTCCAGCTATGTGCACCATTAGATATCTACAAAAATTGATCTTCTCATGGGTCTTTAGTAAAACCAATAGAAAAACATCCAGGTATCTTACAGCAGCAAAATATCCTTTCCTAGGGAAAATTTGGTGCTGAATAAACATAAAGAGAAGTCCACATTATCCATCCAACTCTGAGGCTGTGATTCTCTTTGACTCTCTGTTTCCAGTCAAAAGCTCTAAAGATAACTCATAAGAGAAGTATTCAGTGGTTGGAGGAATGTTTCCAGCATAATCATCATACCGACCCTCATGGGGTACATTCAATCATTCAGCCCATTGTTTAGACGAAAAAGATATTTTCATTCCTTTCACTACAGAAGACATTCTGGCAGCCTCTACACCATCTAAAGTAACTTGCAGATTTATATAAAACTCATGCACTAGATTTGGGTAGTATACACGAGTGTTATCTGAGAACCAGGCTTTCCATCCTTGAAAATCTAAAACTAGTAACAACAGCGAATTACTTGTCAAAAGACAGGCGGAACTGACTTCCTTTTCTACAGCAACAATCTGAGTTTCCAGGTTTGGATTTACTGATCTATGAGTGGTACTACTCGACTCGCCTCGAGCATGCTTTGAAGGTACATGACTTTCTGATACTTTGCTTGGTCTCTTTTGCTTATCCATCTAAAGATTTTGGGGGAATGCAGGAGTTCGAAGGTTCGAAGTAGAGGAGAAGAGAGAAAATAAGGCTTGGCGGGAAATGAAAGTTCGACGGTTATGGGGAATAGAAATTGTTGCGTATCATTTATTTCATCATTTAGGGTTTCCAAAATAAAGATAAAAGCAATTAATTAATTACAACATAATAAAAAGTAATAGAAAGAAAGATCGTTTTGACAGATCAGTTTCACAGAACAGTTTCACAGATCGGTTTCACATATCAGTTTCACAGATCAGTTTCACAGATCGGTTTCACATATCAGTTTCACAGATCAGTTTCATAGATTAATCATACACAATTCTTGTTTAATAAAATTCATTCTTTCATAACATAAAGTCTTTGTAAAAATATCAGCTAATTGATGTTCAGAACTAATAAATTCTAGAGAAATATCACCTTTCTGATAATGATCTCTTAGAAAGTGATGTCTGACATCAATGTGCTTAGTCCTAGAGTGAGACACAAGGTTCTTAGATATGTTGATCGCACTAGTATTGTCACAGTTAATTGAAACATGTTTAAAATCAAATCCATAGTCCAATAAAGTGTGTTTCATCCACATAATCTATGTAGAGCAACTACCAGTAGCTATATATTATGCTTCAGCTGTAGACAATGCAACTGAGTTCTGTTTCTTACTACACCATGATACTAGGGACTTTCCAAGTAAATTACATGTTCTAGATGTGCTTTTCCTATATAACTTACATCCAGAAAAGTTAGCATCTGAATAACTAGTTACCTCAAATGATTGTCCTTTTGGATAAAACAAACTTAAATTCACAGTATACTTAAGATATTTAAAAATCCTTTTAACAGCCAGTAAGTTTGATTATTTAGGATTATCTTGAAATCTAGCACACATACACACACTAAATATAATATCTGGTCGACTAGCAGTAAGATAAAGTAAACTCCCAATCATACCTCTGTAATAGGTTTGATCAACTGGTTTCCCAGTTTCATCAATATCCAACTTACAGGTAGTACTCATAGGTATATCACTTTCCTTAATACTATCCAAACCAAAACGTTTTAATAAATCCTTAGTATATTTACTTTGATTTAGAATAATACCATATTTAGTTTGAAAGATTTGAAATCCAAGAAAATACTTAAGCTCTCCCATTAAGCTCATTTCAAACTCATTTTGCATAACCTTTGAAAAATCAGTACATAAAGAATTTTTAGAAGATCCAAAAATAATATCATCAACATATATTTTTACTATTAAAAAATCTTTTGAGATCCTTTTTATAAAAAGAGTGGGGTCAGATATTCCTTTTGTAAATCCTTTTGAAATAAGAAAGTTTGAAAGTCTTTCATACCAAGCTCTTGGAGCTTGTTTTAAACCATACAAAGATTTAGAAAGTTTAAAAAACATGATTTTGAAAATGAGGATTTGAGAAACCATGAGGTTATTCTACAAAAACATCTTCAACAATAAAACCATTTAAAAAAGAACTTTTCACATCCATTTGATATAACTTGAAATTCAGATGTGATGCATAGTCAAGTAAGATCCTAATAGCCTCTAATTTAGCTACAGGTGAAAAGGTTTCCTCATAGTCAATTCCTTCTTCTTGATTGTAACCTTGTGCAACTAGCCTAGATTTGTTTCTAATGATGTTTCTAGATTCATAACCTTTGTTTCTAAACACCCATTTTGTGCCTATGGATATAGTGTCCTTAGTTCTTCCTACTAATTTCTAGACTTTGTTTCTTTCAAATTGATTTGGTTCTTCTTGCATAGCCATTACCCAAAATTCATCATTGATAGCATCATTGATATTTTAAGGTTCTAACTGTGAAAGAAAAGCTTGATGTTCAACTTGATTTCTTAGAGAAGCTCTAGTTTGTGGTCCTCTAACTAAATTACCTACAACAGCATCTAAAGGATGGTTCTTTAGAGTCCTAGTTGGTCTAGAAAGTTTAGGACTAGAGATTTCAGGTTCATCTATAGGTTGGGAATCAACAGAACCAGGTTCTGGGAAATTTCCAGAACTGGATGTTTTTACTACAGGTCCACTATCCTTATCATTAAGGTTCAAAGCAAATAGATCATCTTCAAGATTTTCAAGAGAGTTCTTAGGTTCATGTGGATCAGTTTCATCAAATTTGATGTGAACAGATTCTTCCACACATTTTTTTCTTTTATTGAAAACTCTATAGGCTTTACTAGAAGTAGAGTAACCTAGGAAAATTCCTTCATCACTCTTGGATGAAAATTTGTCGAGATTGTCTTTAGTATTAAGAATAAAGACTTTGCAGCCAAAAACTCTGAAGTAGTTAACCTTAGGTTTCCTATGGTTCCACAACTCATAAGTGGTCCTCTTAAGAACAGGTCTGATCAAGACTCTATTAATAACATAACAAGCTTTATTGATTGCTTCATCCCGAAAATAAAGAGGTAGGTCATACTCATTAAGCATAGTCCTAGAAATTTATTGTAGGGTTCTATTCCTTCTTTCAACTACACCATTCTGTTGGGGTGTCCTAGGGATAGAGAAATTATGACTATAGCCACTGTGTGAGCAGTAAGATTCAAACTCATGATTTTCAAACTCACAGTCATGATCACTTCTCAAGGTTTTAATCTTGAGTCCCCTAAGGTTTTCTACAGACATGGAATATTTTACAAAGCAAGAACAAGCTTCACTTTTGTGAGATAGAAAATATACCCAAGTATATCTAGAAAAGTCATCTACAAGAGCATAGACATAGTGCTTCCCATTTAAGCTAGAAACTCTAGAATGTCCAAATAAATCCATGTGAACCAACTCGAGAGGTTGAGAAGTTGAAACTTCTTTCTTTGATTTAAAAAAACTTTATGTTGCTTTCCCTTTTGACAGGGATTACAAACTTTGTCTGCTGGAAATTCAAGTTTGGGTAGGTCTCTAACTAAGTTCTTCCTAGAAAGTTTTCTAAGTTAATGCACATTGCAGTGTTCTAATATTATGTGCCAAAGCCAAGACTCTTTATGAAAAGCATTTAGACAAGTAATATTCTACTTAGCTAAAGAATTTAAATCAACAGCATAAACATTTTCATTTCTTAAGGCAGAAAATACTAAAACATTTTTAGAATTAAAAACATTGAAAGAATCATTTTCAAATTTAACATAGAAACCATCATCACATAACTTAGAGATACTTAACAAACTGTTTTTAAGTATATCAACAAATAAAACTTTAGAAATTAATACTGAGTCAATGTTACCAATCTGGCCTAATCCGATGATTTTCCCTTTAGAGTTATCACCAAAAGTGACAAACCCTCCATCAACTTTGACTAAGATTTTAAAGTATGAGAAGTCTCCTGACATATGTCTTGAACATCCACTATCCAAATACCAAGGCTTTCTACAAGATCTCTTTAAGCAGGTTCCCTACAAAATAGATTTAGATAGGAAATGATTTTGGTACCCAGATCTTCTTGGGTCCAGACAGGTTATCCAATAAAACTTTAGGTACCCATATTTGTTTAATGGGTCTCATAAGATTTCTAGAGTTAAAATATTTTGAAAGATAAACATTATTAGATCCATAACTATTAATATAACTACTTGAAGCATATGAAGTTTCAGAACTAGCTACATTCTTTCCATATTTAGGAATGAATTTAGTTTTGGTGATTTTCCTTTGTCCAGGTTGGTATCCTATACCAGTAGTGTATCTAGGTTCTATTTGCTTACCTAGAATTTGAGTAAGAGTATCTTTTCCATTGGTAAATTTCTCTAAGTATTTCTTGAGTTGCTCATTAGATAATTTCAGTTCAGTGTTTTCTTTATGCAACTGAGCATTATTTTCCATTTCAATATCAAGATCAGATTTATGTTTAACATTTAAAGCATACTGTTTATTTAAACCTTTGTATTTGTCTTTCAGCTCATTACAGGTTTCTTCTAACATATCACAGTATTCAAATAATTCAGATTTTGACATGTTTTCTGAGTCAGAATCATCTTTAGAATAATATGAATTTAAAGCAGGAGTTTCAGATGCTACCTCAGAGGTGTTTTTCATAAAACACATGTTTTCCTTATTTCTGTGTTCAGTTTCAAAAACTTCAGATTTAGTGGAGCTATCCTCAGAAGCAATCCAAGTATCCTTCATTTCTTTATTAAACTTATTGTCCTTTTATTCATACCTCTTCTTGTATTTCAACTTTGGACAGTCTGCTTTTATGTGTCCCTTTCTTTTTCACTCATAGCAGACAACTTCATCTAATTTGTCAGAATTCTTCCAATCATTTTTCCAATGCCCCTTGTTATCATACTTACCTTTGTAATTTTATTTTCTAAAAAGCTTCTTCTTCCTATAGAACTTTTTAAACCTTCTTTCAATGTGAGCCATCTCAGCATCACTATCAGAATCACTTTCACTGTCTTCACAGCTTGAACTCTCATTTATAGCTTGAATCTTTTCCTTATCCTTGTTCTTTGAAGTTGAAGTCTTGAAAGCAACAGACTTCCTTCTTGGTTCATCTTTTTCATCTTTGTTTACTTTGAGTTCTTCTTCATACATCATCAGCTTTCCAATTAATTCCCTGACTGGCAGTTCACCAATATCACACGACTCTCTAATTGAGACAGAAGTTCCTCTCCATCTTTCAGGTAGGCATCTCAGAATTCTCATAATTTGTTCCTTTGATGGAACATCCTTTCCCATATAGATCATTGTGTTGAAAATTTCATTAAACCTGAGATACATGTCAAAAATGGGTTCATCAGGCTTCATCTTAAAATTATCATACTTAATAGTATAAGTATTCAGTCTCATTTCCTTAACATTAGTTGTTCCTTCCTGAGAAATAGCTAAGGTGTCCCAAATTTCATAAGCAGTTTTACAAGCAGATATTCTATTAAATTCCTCATCTCCTAAATCACATTAAAGAGTATTCATGGCTTTACAATTATTATTGTAGTATGTCTTAGTAGCTTCATTCCAAGTAGTTCTAACAGTAGTAGTAATTTTATATTCTAATTCTATAGCAGTCCAAATATCAAAACCCATGATTTCTAAATGAATTTTCATCTTGATTTTCCACTGAGCATAGTTAGTGCCATTGAAAAATGGTGGTCTATTGGTAGCAACACCTTCAACTCTATTATCCATGATAGCTTACTTAAAGCAAATATTTTAAAGAGATAAAAATTTAGAAATAACAGAAATTTTAAGAACTTTAAAATACAACTAAAATCACAGTTGAAAAACATAGTACTTTAGAAAATATTTAAACAACCTCTGATACCAATTATTGGTCCGAGTTGATACTCAAGAGGGGGGTGAATTGAGTTCCAATTAAAATTTCTGTTTTAAAAACTTTGTCTTAAAAACACCCAAATAAAATAATGAATTAAACTGTAGTGAATTTATATCAAAGTAAAGGTTTTGTTGGGTTCTCAAGGGATTGATTATTTCCCAGTTAATCATAACAGATGGGTTGATTAAATTTTGAAACTAACTTACTGATTCACAACTAATATAAACACTTGAGAGTTTACTTATCAAAGTGACTTTAAAACAGTTTTGGTTTTAATGTAATTAGTAGCGGAATAAAAAGGAATAACTTTGAATGATGTAGCACAGCAGATATAACCAAGAGGATCATTCTCAATTCGAGACTTATTCCTCTCAACACTTTATATAAAATTGATCCACACCCAGGATTGGGGTTCACAACAGTTTACAACTATCCAGGTCCAAGACCTCTACCACTGTTATTTGTGGTAAAAAACAACAGCAACCAGCTTTCCAGGTCACACACGACCTCTACCACTATCCCAGTGGGAAATACAAGATTTAAGAGATTGAGTGAGGATTTACAGATCCTCCAGATAAAGTACAGGAGACAGTGTGTGTGTAAAATACAGCAGATAACACACACTACTCGAAATGTAAAATAATGAATCACAGATTAGAGATGTAGAGTTTAGAAATGGATCTAGGGATTGCAGTGAAGCTTTAGACTCCTTGAGTTTGATCAGAAATGATTTCGAGTCCTCTTCGGGTTTTTTTCTGAAAAACAGAGTGTCGTCTGCTTGGGATCCAGGTTCAGAGATAGTGAGAAATGTAGTCGATGAAGTTCTTTAATGTCCTCGTGAATGTACAGAACTCTTCTTGAGTAAGCTTGAGTGTGTATGAGGTTCTGTGTCTTCTACAACTATCTCATCCACCACTCTTTTCACTTATATGTGTCATGTCATTGTCTTCTCTCCTTTTTTGCATTAACAGGGACTTCTTGTATTTATAGCACGAGCTCCAGCAAAAGAAATGATTTCTTTTTGCAGGTACGAGGTATGGTTCCCTGACATCCAACAACCTTCACTAAATAAATGACAGAGCATTAAAATATTCCTAATATGACCATTGGTTAGATTAAATAAAGATAAAGAAATTCAAACAGCTGTTTATGACTATCGGTGAGTCAAGTGATTGGTAGGTCATCAGTATCAGCATCGGTGGCTAGACATCTTCGGTGACTCAGATGATCAGCATTCGTGTGTCATGATTGGTGACTCATTTGATCAGCATTGTTGAGACATCTTCGGTGACTCATATGATCAGAATCGGTGAGACATCTTTGGTGACTCAGATGATCAGCATCGGTGAGACATCTTCGGTGACTCAGTTGATCAGCATCGGTGTTTCATGATCGGTGACTCATTTGATCATCATCGGTGAGACATCTTTGGTGAATCAGATGATCAACATCGGTGAGACATCTTCGGTGACTCAAATGATCTGTATCGGTGTGTCATGATCAGTGACTCATTTGATCAACATCGGTGAGACATCTTCGGTGAATCAGATGATCAGCATCGGTGAGACATCGTCGATGACTCAGATGATCAGCATCGGTGAGACATCTTTGGTGACTCAGATGATCAGCATCGGTGAGACATCTTCGGTGACTCAGATGATCAGCATCAGTGAGTCATGATCGGTGACTCATTTGATCAGCATTGTTGTGACCGTTGTCTGTTTGATCTGGATCAGTGCAACCGGTGTCCTTCGATATGGATCGGTGCGACCATTGTCCTTCGATATGGATCGGTGCGACCATTGTCTGTTCGATCCAGAGGACTTCCAGAATACTTGTAAATCAATAACAAAGAGATAAAAACATGATCCAACCAATATACACAGATTCACTAAGAGATTGTGATTATGTATATGAGAAATCCAACCGGATTAAGTAATCGATGATTTTGTATATGACAAATCCAACCGGATTAAGTAACAATGATTTGTGATTATTAAAATAGCAATCATAGGAAGAATTCAACAATCTTCCAGAGTGTTCAACAAGAAGAAATGAATATATAGGGTTATAAGGTTACAAATCAATTTATATTTAGTCTAATTCTATAGAACTAAATATGTGAGGGAATGAGGTTGGATGAAACCCTAACATCAATAAGGATACTAAGAGGATTTGGATAAAATAATTTAGTTGATTTTTTTATGAGAATTTATCTTCTAAGTAGAGGAAAATTGGGTATTTATAATTTAGGTGGGGTATTTTTGGGTAAAATTATAATTTTAAATTATTATTTATAAGTAATAATATTCAATAGATTTCACATTATGAATAATAAATAATTTAATTATTATTTTTATTTATTTATATTATCTTAAACATTAAATAATTAATTTATAAAAATAATGGAAATGATAAATTAATTTCATTTTACTAATACAATTTAAAATTTTAGGATTTATAAATTATTTTTTATGTTTGTAAATTTTTTTTTAATGGGTGATTTATCTTATAAAAACAATTTGGTTAAGGTAACAATTTTATAATTTATTTTGTAATTATTACTTAAGTATTACATAAAAAATACAAAATATTACAAATTTTATATTTTATTATCCATTAAAAAATCATATTTTTTAATAAAAATATAAAAAAATAAATCATGAAAAATGTCAACATGATCATTAAAAAAATATTAAAAAATAATAATGATATGTTTTTATATATTATCTAGTTAAAATATTTAATATAAAGATTATGGATTTTCTAAATTCATAGGAATACCCTTTATTAAAAATAAACATATACTTTCCATCATGTCTACTAATTTTTTAATTTATTTTATATCACTATAAAAAACATATTTATATAAATTTTTTATTTGAAAATATTATTTACAATCCATTTAAATATTTTAAATGTTATAATAGTATAATAATGTTCAATATATAATTGTAATTTTTAGTTTACTATTTCAATAGTGGAGATACTATTACAATTATCATATTGGTTTTATACATCCTATAAATTCATCATATTTCTTTAATTCATCACTCTAATCAATTCCTCTCATGATTCTGTAGTAATTATATTCATGTTGATGCCTATATTAGAAACGATCTATTCCATTTATTTAAATTTTTATTCTATGGCATGAATATTCTATATGACCCATATATTATATATTATAAAATTAATTTTATGACATTTTAAATGTGTATTATCCCATTAACTTCTATATATTTTATGAGGAGCAATTATTCTACATATATGATGATCATAATTAATGAAATAAAGTAGTGATTCTTGTAATTATGTAGTTTTTTGGGTTTATAATATAAGATATTCATAAAAATTACACATATTTGTTCTTAGAATTAAAATTCCGCATATAAACATATGGTTCACTACAACTAACAACAAATGTTTTTTTGTATCTTGGTAGGGTCGTCGACTACTCATGGATTTTCAATAAAATTATAATAATCATTTTTTATATTATATGTATTATTTTTGAGGAACTCACTGATATACTACATTGATATATGTTATGTGCGATGAATATTAGATAGTCATCATTTATTGGTCCTAAAATAGTATATATTAGAAAAGAGTTGGATGATTTTAAAATAAATAATTAATGGTAAAATGTAACAAAAAATCATACGCTAATCAAAGATAAGGGCCATCAAAATTTTGGTTCAATTATCATCTAATCAATATACTAACCATTTAAATAGAAAATTTTAGTTAGGGAAGAAAATTTATCTTTATGAACAAATTAAAAAACACTTTTAGATATTATTGAATGTTGTGGAAGAAGATAACATATTTTATTTTTATCCATGGAATAATAAAGAGTATAAATATTTCTATGCCTCAAGAATTATAAAATATATTTATGGCCCAACTCATGTTGATGTTCCCTAGACCCACACTCATTGTTCTAGTTCTAAAAAACATAATTTTAAAAATGTACATTGAAACCATGTTACATGATCAAAAAATAATAATTTTTTACCTTATTTTTATATCAAATGATAATATATCGAAATTCATAGAACCATTCGAATCGGTTTCATTCATAATAAAATAAATTAACAAATTATTATATACATATTTTAAACATTTATATATTAATTAATCATAATGTATTCACTTCTTGACTTATCTAAGTAAACCAATCTTTTATAACTGGGATAGACAGAAATATAAGAAATGGGTGAGCTAAAAAACATTGACTGAGAAATCATATCAACATGTTAGCATGGATTATATAGTAATACTGTGAGGGAACATGAGTAGGTTAAAATATATTATTAAAAATTATAATTAATAAAAAGTTTTTCCCATTACTCATAATATATTGAAATGTAATCAAAAATGAAAAAACATATACCATGGACATGAGTGTGGAATAATGATGTGATAAACATGATCTAGAGTGTTTAAACGTTGAAATATGATGAGGAAAAATACCAGGACCATCAAACATTACATATTTAATAAATATTTTAAGAACATTTATATATAAAAATAATAACATTGAGATATAATAAACTATTCATTCATTAGATTGTGAAGAAAAAAATATAAATACATAATGTTGTGAACAAAAAATGTATATTCTTCTTATTATGAAAAATGATTTCTTCCGTGATTCTCTTATTAATCTAAAATTATTCCCAAGCTATATTTCGTAAATAAAAAAACCTATTTTACATCAATTATAAATTATATATAAATCCTTAAAATGATTTTGAGGGATAAATAGTACTCCCACAATAATTCATATATATATATATCCACTTGAAAAATACTTTTATTATAATAAACTCATGGAATGGAAATGGATTTGACCACATTTATAAATGTTATAACCAAATTTTATATCATAAATATAAATGGCTGATTCCAAAAATTCAATCCAAAATCGTGTATTTAATAATAATATTTAGATGGTAGTTTACGAAAAAAAAACATTCATGGAAATGATACCTTTATAGAAGAAGATAAACATGGATGTGAAATCAAACATTTGTCTTTAGAAAAATATTTTTTTTTGGCATAAAAGAAGAATTAACATTCATTTCAAATAAATAATTTTCTAAAAGGTTAAATGAATACATTTGAAATTTCATAAAATTGAAAAGATAATTTCAATAGTGGGTCCTTTAAAGGTACATTTAGGCTTCAAAAATGTTATGTGACATCATTTCAAAAAAAATATTTCTTTTAAAAGGAATCTATGGAAAAAAAGATTTCATAAAATGTAAACGTAATAATAATGGAATGTTGAGTGAAAAAAATTGATTTTAAAAAGGACATAATAGATTTTGACTATATAAAAATATGATTTTTCATAACCCACATAGTAAACAAGGATCATGAAAATAATTTTGGATAAAAAGATATGGGAATGAAAATGATCCCAAGAGGTAACACATATTCAATATTCTATATTTCAATGGACATCATTAGTGGGAATGGAAGATATGTATATGTATGGAAAATTTTCATTAATGAGTATGTAGATTATTATTTATAGTGTCATATTTTTAGGGTGATGAAATAAATACAGTATGAAGATACAATTGAGAAGTTTATTTTTCCCAATATAGAAGGGTAATTTCCACTATAAAATCCAATCATGGAGGAAACCAAGCTTAGAATAATGATGTTCAAGATGACACATAATAACCCAAGTAAAACATTTTTGGGTCATCAATATCCCTTATCGATTTAGAACATTGTAATATATATACCATAAAATATAGGTCATTAGTTTTAACTCCAAATACTATGATTAAAAGACAATTCATGATATGCTATATCTTATATTCTGAATACATGGTATTTAAATGGATATAGGTTCGTAAAAATGTATCAATGGATGAAAATTTAGATTAAACACGCACATTATGGATTACACAAACATTATATAACCTCTTATACAACATCCATAACTATCTTAATAACATATTATTGATCTATAATCATATTTATAACCATTATAAATTTATTATATACTTATTCTCTACATTTATATTAGTTATTTATTATCTACTTTTAATATCATGTGTGATTAATCTCTTTTTTGTGAAATGTATTTAAAATTAAGGTGTTATTATTCTTTATAAACCTTATGTTCATCATTCATTTATTATTCAATATTAAATAATCATTATTTTTCAATATTTTATTAGGTTCTATTATATTGGGTGAAAAACATTGATATAGTTCATGAAAAGGGAAGTTGAGAGGATTTACATATAGTGTGTTTCATGATTGAAAGATGATATATTGATAAATATATTTAATATTAAGAACATGAATAATGAATAATTTTATAATATTAAATAAATTATAGTTAAATTTTATTACAATTATATGAAATCCATTAATCATTCCTCACAGAGGTTGTAAAAACTAACATAAAAGTGATAGTGTAATAATGAGTTTGTGAGAAATAATTTTTTTATAATGTTAATATAAATATTATATAGTAATAAAAATTTCATAAAATTACTATATATACTTATTAATTTCATTATTATAACTACCCTTATAAGGTTGTTATGATAGAAAAAATATATAATTCATTGAGGTGGTTATCATTATCTATGTGATTAATGATTGCATTACCCAATGAATATTATAAAATGAGGTGATATAAAAATTAAAATTTTTAAATTATAACAGGGAAACATTCTGAATATCCATCCATAAAATATAACAATTTCACAAACCTTGAATTTTTGTGGTGAAAAATGAACAACATCATTTTGTGTTGTGAGTAATCTAAATGTACAAAGGATCGATTTTTTTTATAAATGGATGTAAAGAAATGATTAATGGTAAATCCATTAATATTATAGAATTCTGAAATATTATTAATACAAGAGTAATTAAAATTAGGTTCATTAAATAATTGTGTAAGGGTTTTATTATGATGAAAATACTATTTATTAAGAATTACTTATGTTGAGAATTTGATACTTCTCTTAGAAATATAAATAGAAATAGATTCCTCTAGAGAACTCAGTGAGAATGGAGGATTATTAATTTTATAATGGATTATATTAAGAGAAACAAATAAATTCTTTCAAAACATAATTTTAAAGGAATTATGAAGAATTTTGGGTTTTATGTTTCCACTTCTATATGTGAAGAAAAGTAAACTTCTATAAATAACCATTATTTTTCAATTATGGGATAAAATTACTCAAGGGTCAGTGGTTATAAATGGGAGAACTATAAGATTATAGGAGTTTATTAGGTCTTTGAAGACTCAAAAAATAATATACACAAATGTATTAAAAATTTATGAAGTCATTTATAGTTATAGTTGATCTTTATCATTTATTTGGTTTTTACCTAGAAAACTTGTTATTACACAAGTAATTTATGCATTACAAAAAATATATAATTTTTAAAAAAAATTGTTGATATTAAATTAAAAATTAATCATTATTTAATATAATTATAATGATAAATAATGAAAGTTTAATTTCAATAATAAAAATATTATTATATAGAAAACCTATTTTATAGGAAGAATGTCTTATTAAAAATATGTGTAATTATTATTATTTTGTATTTATTACCATTTCAATTAGTGATAATATATTTATAATTAAGATTAAAAATATATACTTTAAAAAAAATCAGAGTAGTTTAATTTATTTTTGTCATATAAAGTGGATGTTATTAATAAAACAATTCATTAAAAATGATGGTTTTATTATTATCATGTTATGTAACATTATCCATACCCATCATACATTTATCCTATAAAATTAACACTATCTTGTTTCATAATAATATTAATTTTATATAAAATCAAAAACCCATTTTTATAGACATAATTTCTAGAAGTGAGGAAACAACTATATTTAATATAAAAAATAAAAAAAATTTCTAGGATCAAATATTACAGATGTTTCCAAAATATTAAAAATTTGTTTATTAAAATCAAAATTCTATTTTAAAAAATATATATATTTATAAGAATTATGTTTAAATAAATTTTATTCCATTATTGTAATTTTATAATTTTATCAAAGAAACGATATTAGAAAAATCGTTATTTTTTACTCGTAATGTTAAAATGATTTATTTTTTAAAAATATAAAAAAACTAACAATAGCTTAATTTTGTATGTGGAATTAAAAGTGAAATTTGATTTTGAGAAAATTTAATTAAAATATTTTTTAATTTAAATATTATTTTAATATTATATATTTATAACTGCTTCTATTGAAAAATGAATTTTGAAAATATTATTTGTTGCTAATCAAATTTTCAATTCATTTTATAATTGATAAAATAATTTTTAAAAACCAGAATATTTATTATAAATATATTTTGAAATATAATAATATGTCATGACGCTTTTTAGTTCAGTTTTTCCTTTTTAGAAATCTATAAACCATAGTATTAATCTAGAATACATAATGATATATATATATATATATATATATATATATCTTTCAAAATCATAGATTGTGGCATTAAAACCCCTTTTTTAAATGCAATTAACTTAATTTAAATTATTTCTC
This sequence comes from Viscum album, assembly GCA_963277665.1. Classification (NCBI taxonomy): domain Eukaryota; kingdom Viridiplantae; phylum Streptophyta; class Magnoliopsida; order Santalales; family Viscaceae; genus Viscum; species Viscum album. The sequence continues at coordinate 853,446,823 of OY728159.1, forward strand.
ACAATTTATAGTTAGAGAGGGTATTCATATCATATATATCATTCTGCATCTTACTTATAATAAAAGAACTACCATATTCACTTGAGGTATATTAAGATACTTTTCATTCCACAAACAACATGAATATATCATACAATCATATACCCACATATGTATATAGTATAAGAATTTTTTTTTTATAAAATACCTTTCCCAAAACCATTTTGATATCCAAGACATTAAATCACCATGATATATTATATTCTTCAAAAAAATTAAAGTATCATCAACCCAAAAGAAATATTAACCACTAATTCAAAAGGGGACATTATAGTAAATCAAACCTATATAATATGAATGTGAAGTGTATGTTATAATTATGTTTTATTTACACATCAATTATGAATTACATAATCGTTATACCCAAAAATATAATCACATCATAAAATCAAATTCAAAGGTTAGCGATAGTATTTAATATATGTTTATAAACATTTCATTTATGATAGTGAAGAAATATCATATAATACATCACATTATCCTCATAACATTTAGAAAATGATTCAATATCATCAGTAAATATCACTAAATAACGAAAATGGATAAGTGTATAAGGAATTACATTCTATTAAGAAATCAACCTCGCTAAATTATGTAAGAATGGGAAAATCACATTTTCTATTATAATTTTATAAACTATGATTATAAAAAAATTATGTATACTACCAAATTTTGTTATTAGTAATATATATTTTAAAATAAATAATTTTATCAGCTTCAATTATATAAAACAATTTCATCAAAATACTAAAATCATAACAGGAATGATAATATCCAAAAAAAATTATATAGAAAACAACAATAAGAATTTTTCTTTTTATATAAAACCTTCTTTTACATATTTTACTATTGGATAAACCTATGGATTTCATTTTCAATCAGTGGTTATAAATGGTTTTTTATATCATGTTCTATAAAAAAATTAGTTAACATTATAATCAAATCATTTTCAATGTTTCATTATAGGTAATGTGAATTAAAAATAGAATATTATTCAAGAGATTCAAATTTTGTGTGAATTTGGGATTATTATTTGTACCCCATGTGATGATCAAGTTGATACTCAATCCTCCATTCTCAGAAATAATACCCCTAGTTACATTTATGTCAGATATTATAAAAACTATCAATGTGAAATCATGTATTTTTCTACCATGAAAAAAACTTAATATATAATTTAGTAATGTTTTAATATGTTTTACTAAACATTGAATTATCCCATATAATTATCCCTAGGGGTTTCAATAAATTTCTCCAATATTAAAAAAATAACTAAATTTATCCCTAATAATAACTAGACACTCTTTTCGTAACAATTAAAACACACACGTACTACAATAATATGTTTTATTATGAAAACACTTACTCTTACAAATTTACATTGATACTATGTAAGAGGATCCAAACTAAAATTTACCAATTTCAAATTAGTATTAAATCTTATAATAATCTTAAAAAATATAGAGAACCATTTTTTAATGTACTTGAGGAAATGGTACAATGGATACTTATTTAAGAAATATTATAAACATTTGTACCTAATAATATCATATTATAATATCTTCTAAAAATCACTCAATTTACTCTCATCATCATACCCATTGAAAAATGGAAAAATAAGAAAGGGGTGATCTCATGAACTTAGTGTTTGAAAAAATATCAACATTATATTAAATATTAAATCTTATAAAATTGAGAAAAATTTACTAAGAGAGAAATTTTAAATTTAAAAAACATGGAACAATATTATTTTTCCATAAATCAAGATAAAAATATATTTAATCATTAAATAAAAAACATTTTTTAACATCTCGTACTAGGTTCCATGAATCGGTGCCCCGATATGGTCGGTCATAGGATCTCAGGCTCACCCCCTATATGCTTGGGGTGGTTGACTAGCCGTGACGTTCTGGTTAGACATTCTTGGGGAGAGTATACACTCATTCATCAGAGTGAAAAACCAGCATAAAAAAGTGGAAGCATATATAACCAGAAAAATAATCCTGTCACAAGAAAACCAAATAGGAAATTCAATAATCAACATAATGGGAAAAAAATTTATTCCAATATAATTATCATGTGTCAAATATACAACTGAAAAATAGACACTATGACTCCCCAAGAAGGTCATGAATAATGTCTGGATCCCTCCTCCCTAATCCCTCACCAACCATCCACTTATACTAGGGCCTTCTCACTAATCCAATCCTACAAAAATATAATTTATTAGGGTACTGATCAGGCATACCAAGTAGGGGGTTAGTAAAACTCATTATACCACCACAAACAATTTATAAAACAAGTCTAGTAAAATGATAGTTCATGCAGTTCTATAACGAAATAAGTACAATGAAATAAAAAAGTGTTTACCAAATATTTATTTATTCATATCTAACTGCATTCACTCCATGTTTCCTAATGGTACCCATACCTCAATTATAACTTCATATTTTACTAGAGACTAATGTATTCTCTATGTAATACCATATCATCATACCTACTTCTAGCCATATATCGAAGTATTCAAGGTTTTATGATATCTTAGTACCTGATTCGACTCATGCCAGAGTTCTAATATTACCATATGAGGCCATAACTTAGATTGCCATTATTTCTGTTCAACAATTTCAAATTTATAAGGAACATTTCCAAAGTTACAAATATAAAAAACTAATGTAAGATGACCATGTTACCATGCTTACCCCTCAATAGAATGACCATGTTCCCATTCCCTTTACTCATATGTATAATGACCATGTTACCCTATATACTTAACAATTATAATGACCATTTTCTCATTCTCATTACTAATAATTATGATGACAATGTAACCATATTATCTTCTCAATTTTGAATGAACATGTTACCACTCTTCATCCCATAATTAATTCACCCATTAATTATTCACCCAAACCCATTTCTAACTCAACAAATAGTTAAACACATTCATTCTAATAGTCAAATCAATAATTAACTAAGTGGTGTAAACTATTAATTAATTCACCAGTTAATTAATCGATATCACAATTCATATTCTATAATAAATTTTCTAGAATAAATTATATCATTCTCTCACGACCCGCCTACACTAGGGTAAGGGAAGAGACAACAAACTGCCAGACCCTTCTTTCTTCATGTTATAGGATATATAATTACCCCTTGAGTCATGCCTACAATAGGCCATGGAGTGGTGACTATCACCAATGGTATAGAATCACATGTCATATAGATGGAATTACACTTTTTATAGAAAAGGATCAGTAAATGATATTTTAAATATAAAACAACTTCAAATACATAATTTAAATGTAAAACCAACCGCCTTTTTTCACAAGCACGCTTAAAATTAATTGCTAAAAGGTACAAGAAAACTCCAAAGGGAAGAACCAAAAGAAAATAAAACAGAAATAGAATCTTTCCCAATGTCTGAGATAATACGGTCTCGTATGGTCTGTGAAGTCCTCTTCAAAATGTAAAAGAATTTTTATATAAGTAGGGTGAGTATATAAGTTTACTTAGTATGGAAAACCAAAATCTCTCATGCACATGTGGGGAGGAATTCTAATGCCCCGTGAGAAATTAGAGGTAGCAAAAACACCTAACAAGAGAAACTACCAACGCAGACTCGTTAAGGAACACTTCCCAAATAATGAAAGTCGGGTAAAGTATTAGTAATAGCACATCGATATTTGGGTACCCTGCACCGCTTTTCCACATGTTGTTGAATCCATCCTAATCATTAGACTTCCCTAACCATTTTATATATTGTCCCAGTGATGCCCCCAACAACAACACTTTGGGCCACCACAACCATGCAACCTGTCCGCATACACCTAGGCCACCACAAACATATGTAACCACACCCAAAAACACGTTGGCCAAAACAACCACCACCATGCTTGAAGACACATCAGACTCAACCCGAAGACACTAGGTAAACAAACATTCCCGCAAACTCCTGATCCAAACACAAAAATGTACCATGCTCAAAGATTCTTGGGCTATAATATACCTTAGGTCATCACTATCTGCCTGATGAGTCTGTGGATTCCTAGGGAGAGGGATTAGAACATAGCTAATAACCATCCACTGATAAGAATATTGGGAAAACACCCTCCCCCATGAAATGGGGGAGTTTTGAATGAAGTGATCAACATGTATGGGTTAGGAATAAGAAAAAATATATATATATTTTTATGTATAGTTGAACAAGCACTCATCCCCACCTAATGGTTTTGTAACCAGCCAATACACAAACACCCTAATTATTATTCATACATGCGTAAAATCATGACAACCACAACCAGAGCATAACCGATTGAACTTATTCTTGTTATCATGTTCAAGTGATTTATTTGGGAAGTTAATTATCTACTACCAAGTAACTAATAGAAATAACTGAAATCCAAGGAAAAACTCAAAGAAAATATTCAAGTAACAATTTATGCATTCACACTCGGTTCTCTTGTAAACTCACAACAACAAAACGGATCAGTGACATCCCTCAACGTACTAAAACCATACAAAGCCACAACATACAGTCATAGATCCACAAGCCAACAACTGAACAACAAGAGATCTCACCCCCATCCACATCACCCAAGAAGCATCAACAAGATCAGCCACACAAATTATTGGAACAAATCAAGGATGATTCAAGGAATGTCCAAACCATTCATTAAGTTACTTTCTTCCATTTTTTAACTAGGGTGATCAGACATGGATTTTTTTTCATTGGGTATCCAATTAATCAACCAAGACTATATGATTAACCATTTTCCATGTTCTATCCATTCAATCACAAGATTATTAAGAAAACAGAGGTTCATTATTTCAAAAGAAATGGAACCCCAATGGTTATTTTTCTCATTGGGCATAATCCCATACAATTAATAATATATAATTACAACAACATCACCATTATTCACAACCCTTCATTCATTACATTCTATTTATTATCACTATTTTGATTTAGTTTCAGTATACCTCCTGAGGGAAATCATTTTCATGCCCACCCCACAAGATGTACAGTGAAGAGAGACGAAGGAAAAACCTTACCTAGATGTTCAACAATCGATATTTTCTCCTCTCTCCATGAATTGGGGAGGCATGACCTGCAGCAGAAGATCTCTAATGACTCCAAGGGTGATAAGTAAAGCCTCTAGCATGGACACGTGATTTGTCTCCTGAAAGGGGACTCCAAATGCATGAAATAATGGAATGAGACTAATGAAGAAGAATATCTTGGTCTAAAAAGGCATGATCCTTGAGTTACAGAATATGAAATATTGAATGGATAAAATGTCGGATCAAGGTTTCACCACACGGTTGGGAAATTACAATGATGGAATTAATATAGATTTAATATTTCTCCTTTGAGGATGTGATGATAGACTATCTGACTTGATGGATATACTTTAAATGAATAAACCACATTAGAGTGGATAAACTAGATATGTGGCTCAGGTGTGATAAGGGCTCGTTCCATCGTTACTGGATTTAAAATACCATATAAGGGCTTAAATGGCCATAAAACATTTTAAAATAGGTAATAAAATATAAAATAGGAGATATGGGGAGGCTTGGGGAAGGAAACCCCGACACCCCCCCCCCCCCTGTGCATCGTTCTGGTGAAGCATCGATCAGTGAGACCGATCGATGTCGCACTGATATTTGAGATCAATCAATGAATCACTGATCAAGGAGACCGATCTGTGACACACCGATCGACATGATCGATCGGTGGTACCGATCGGTAACACCATGGTGACACCCTTCTACCAACTCAACAACCCTCCTGACTCACCGATGGGATCCAGGACAGCCCAGACACCAGAATTTAACAAAGTAATGTTGAAGGAGGGTCCAAGATATTACATCAGAAACCACTCAAACTATTCTCTCCCTCGAGAATATGAAACAAACTATAAGAAAAAGGGGGTCCAAACAACCATCCTTAATATACCTCTTGGGAGTAAACCTCATTGACATATAAGAATTCCTTTCTGACCTATCTTCAAAACAACTGTAGAAATGCTCTGAAATCACAAAAAAAATAAAATTCAAACCATTGATATGTTTTGATTAGGGAGTTCCTTAATCCATGTCAGGATTCTATCCTCTTTAGGTAGCACTGACTCACTTGAACAGGTTTAATATCATCCACATTACTGAATCTTGATTAGGGATCATTTCATCCCCTTCCCATAATTAGGTCTTTTCATACATATTTGGAGAAAAATATAACAATCCATCTCATAGATAAGAAAGTCAAGTATTATATTATAGCAAAGAAAAAGGAAAACACATAATCAAATCATAGAACATCCCTGGGTACTAGGCATGTATATGTGACTCACATTCCAAAGTTCTCTCCTCAAAGAAATCATGCATCCATAACACACGAACCAAGGGAATGGTCCCCCATTACGCATCTTCTTTTCATGATCCTTGATTCTCACTTGTCACTCCTCGAACATATCATCCTCCTAGATATCCAGATATCCTCAAACAAGGATGTTGGATTCATCACATAGATACTGACGAATTAGAGATACATGAAAGACATTGTGAACCCTCTGTAGCGGCGGTGGTAGTGCAAGTTTATTATCCACTTCGCTGGCACATTGCAACAACTCAAAGGGTCCAATGAAACTGGGAGAAACCTTACTCCTCCTAACAAACCTCCATTACCCACACTGAGGGGAGACCTTTAAGAATATGTGGTCCCCAACCTCAAACTCCAAGGGTCACCTCTTATGATTGGCATATGAGTTCTGTTGGTCATGATCCACCTTTAACCTCTCATGCATAAGTTGAAACTTGTCTATCATGATGTGCACTATCTCTACACATAGAATACCTACCTTCCCATACTCAGTCCAGCACACGGCTGAACAAAACAGCCTTCCATAAAAGTCTTCAAAAAGAGCCCAGCCAATGGTAGAGTGATTTCTATTGTTGTAGGAAAACTCTACCAGAGGAATGTTTTGTACCCACAATCCTGCCAATCCCAAAACACATGATTGTATCATATCCTCCAATGTATGGATAGTTCTCTCTCTCTACAATTCTGTCTAGGGGTGGTGAGTAGTGCTAAGGCATATGTGGGTTCCTAAATCATGTTTCAATCCCTTCCATAATTGTGAGGTAAACCGAGTATCCCAATCTGAGACTATGGACCTTGGAACTCCATGTAACCACACCACCTCTTCCACGTACCCATGTTCTAAGGCATGCAACACACTCAACTAATTGATTCCTAGGAATTAGGCTAATTTTGTTGGTCGATCTACCACTAAATTGATAGCATCGTATCCTCCTTGAACCCCGAGTAGTCCTATGATGATATCCATCGAGATTTCATTCCACATCTAGTTTGGGATATCTAAATGTTTCAACACACCTCCTTGGACATGGTGTTCAGCCTTTACCTGCTGGCACAGAAGGCACTTTTCCACAAACTTCACCACACTGAATTTCACCCCTACCCTAGAAAAATATTCTATCATTCCTTAGTACATTTAGGAAACACATGGGTGTACCAAAAGTGGTGAGTAATGGACCTCACAAGGAACTCCCTCATTCATCGTTTTTGTGAAAAACAATTTCCTATAGAAAAGAATCTGATTCTAACTGTCTTCCGACATTACTTTTAGAGCATCACTCTAGATAACATGATCATACATCATCTCGGCCTCCATGTCCCCCCAACGTGACTTCTCTACTTGATGTACCAAGGAATATTGCACCATCATCAAAAACAAGTAGCCTCTACCAAAATCCACCCTTGCATCCAGTTGTAAGGTAGCCAACTCCTCCATCACCCTCCAATAATTAGCTGATTATCAAAAAACATCCTTATGTGACTTGCTACTCAAGGAATAGGCAACCATGTCCCATTCTCTAGAGGTTTATGAAATATCGAAGTCGTAGTCCTATAGAGACTCCATACACCTTCACTGCCACAAGTTCAGGTCTCGCTGGGAGAAGACATACCTCAAGCTCTTGTGATCTTGGAAGACCACAAAGCATTCCACAATGTGGTAATGTCACCACAACGTTAACAAAAAAACCAACCACTAAAATCTCGTGAGTGTTGTTGTTACATTTATGAGGTAATAACATCCTTGACTCATAAGATATCACTCCCTACTAATACACTAGCATACACCACAAACCAAGGCCGAATAAATCATCAAACACTTCAAACATCGCCCCTTCCTCTAGAAACCTCAGTATTGGGGAACTAAATAGTTTCCCCATCAGATAATTTAATGTTTCTAGGAACTTCAAAATACATTTAAAAGCCCGGTCTTTCTTGGTCAAGGATGTAAAAGGTGGACCAACTCAATGGAATTTGGGAATGATCCTCTAATAGTAACCTGCTAGACCTAGGAAACTACAAACCTCTACCACGTTCTTCGTTGATTCACAAGAAAAAAATTCTTTGACTAATGATGGGTCCACTGTTATTCATTGTTGAGACACCAAATTTCCAAGAAAGTAAACCTCTTGTATCCCGAACCTACAATTGGAAAACATCCCATAGATCTAGTGATGTCATAGGACCTCTAAAACCATTCTCAGATGCATGGTGTGTTCCTACTCTGATCTGGAGTAGATCAAGATGTCCTTTCTAAACTAGACTACAAACCAGTATAGATATTATCAGAAGATGGAGTCTAGTAGCACGATGAACATGGCTGGTGAATTCGTAACACCGAACGACATGACCATAAATTCAAAGTTCTCATATCTACACATTAAATAAGTCTTCAAGATATCACTGTCTTTCACCCTCAATTGGTGATATCCCAACTAGAAGTCGGTCTTAGAAAACAAACATGCTCCCTTAAATTGATCAAAAAGGTTGTCGATCCTCGGGAGGGTGTAATTATTATTGATCATCACCTCTTTCTACCTTCAGTAGTATATACATCGCCTGAGACCTTTTTCTACCTTCATATAAAGTATGATTGGAGCACCACATGGTGATTCACTCAGTTGGATAAAATACTTCTTCATCAGGATATCAAAAATGATCTACAACACCCGCAACTCAGAAGGTGACATCCGTCATAGATCCATCAAAATAGGATATGCACCGGGTCGCATTTCTATATCGAATTCAACATCACGTCAAGGGTGTAGAGTCACAACTTCTCCAAGGAAGTCATCTAGGAACTTACTAATGATAACCGGGACATCCTCCATCTCTGTATCTTCTGAATATACTAACAGTTCATGTATCATGGAAAGAAGGACCTTTAACCGTCGATTGTCCTCCTGGATACCCAACTCACTAATGAATGTTACACATTGGCTGCCCATATCTGAAAACACTAACATTATCCAGAAGAATATGCTAATGTCATACACAGAAAACATCGAGTCAATGAATAAAGTGACATCATATGGCTGAATATATAGAAAAAGAAGGGGCCCATTGTACTATTATGGCCACACCATCAATATATAATCTCAGCAATCTTAGGACAAGTTAGACTAACCTCTGACAGTTACACTCAATACCAGGGGCACAAGAATTTTCTATGCATCTAGACAGAGAGCATGGGATTGAGTGGGTGCCAAAAAGGTGTGAGAGGCTTCTGAATCATACTAGAAGCATGCTAGAGTACTAAACAATCTAATCATACCTCAAATGACATATGGCCCTGCTGGAACTACTACCTCTACGGCATGAAACTTCCCACACCCATCTCCTCTTCCCCTCGAAAGTTATCCACCTCCTCGAACACGCACTATTTGAGGTCCTGGGGGAGATCCATGAGGCTGGCCTCCTCCTACAATGTATTCTCTTGAAGAAGCGGTAGCTCGCGGTCCCTAATGCGGCTATAAAAAGGGCCTGGCTAGAAATTGTTTCTGCTGAGGTGGGAATTGGACCTTCCCACCTCCATTGTAATGAAATCTATCTAGGAAATGATTCCGAAGGTGCCCATGACTTCCATAGTATAGGTATCTCAGTCCTGAGACCACTGAGAAAGGGCGAGGACTATGATATTGAAACATGAACTGCTGGGGCCTTCTCCCCATCAGCCAAAACCTAGAAGGCCCTTAGGCTGGGAGAATGATACTGATGGACTACCCCATCGACGAGCTCAACTGGTTCCCCTCTCGTGGAACACCTCCCATCATGTGCATCCTCTTCATCACTTTATCCTTCTTCTAAACTTCTTTTTACGTCGATATATTGTAGGGTGTAATAGCATACTATAAAGAAGGTCATAGTGCCTCCTCTAAGTGTCTTGCTTGTGAATCCTTGCACGAGAATAGGTCTGGAGAAAAATGGATGAGGTACTATAACATGATCCCCCAACTCCCTCACCATCATACTCCTATCTTGAAGGGAGTATATATCTTGCCTCTCCTCAGCCTTCATTTTTGAAGAGAGTAATGTCACCGAGAACTCCCTCTCAAATTCAGTCCATGAAACCTCACCCTCCCTCTTCTCCCTAATATAGAGTATCCACCACTATTGTGCTACTCCCCACATCTAGAGTAGAGCCATAATAACCCAATACTCTATCAGATCCCTGATCAAGATTAAATCTATCACCAACTCCTTGAGCCATCCCTCAGTCTCTATGTTCATGATGATTCCCTCGTATATCCTGAGTGTCTTCCATTGAAAGGAACAAAGTATCTTCTACCACTGGCCTTCTTACAACTATTGATCATCCCTCTACTGATCATCAAAATCATCCTCTTATGCCTTGATCTCCCACACTACACATGGATGTCGTCTAGGTTCCATAACTGCAAGGTAAACAAGAATATACTTAAGTATGAGTAGAGTAGAAGATCTTTTTAAAATTTTTATTAAACTTGTTATTCATTTTAACATCCACAAACACCCAGAACACACAAGAAAACAAATCATTATGATGCATGTACATTTCATAGGTTCTATACTTTTCAATCAGTGTAACCTCACCTGGTCATTTGGTAGGCCCAGAGTCCTTGCATTGGATCACGATTTTCCCTAAAATATTGAGTCCCAGCCAGTATTCTTAGGCCTATTTCACACACCAAGATTGCTTGAATTTGTTTCCCTACCATCGCATGAAATTCTCACTATTCCTAACTCTAAACTCTATCTTACCTCTAAAACATAAACCTCTAATACCCTTAGGTCATGACCCACGTTAACCATGATGGGGGAAGGGATATCACACTTCCATCCACCTATTTCTTCATGTTGACGGATACATAATGTCCCCTAGAGTCCCGCCTTCAGTAGTCCCTGTAGTGAAAACTGGAACTAAGGGTATAGAATCACACCTAATATGAAAGTCATCACCCTTTTTATAGAAAAATATCAGGAGATAAGATGGTAAATCTCAAAAAACTCCCAATATAGAATGTAAAAGTAAAACCAACCCTTATTTTCAACATGAATGATCAAAATAAACTGCTACAAGGTACAATAATAATCAAAATGGATGTAACAAATGAATAGAAAATAACGACAGCAACAATCCCAATGTTCGAGCTAATACGATCCCACACAGTCCTCGATGTCCTCCTGGAAACATGAATGATGTTTTATATACGTGGGTAGATTATATGGGTATACCCAATTGGGAAAACCAAAAGCTCTCATGAACAAGTGGGTATGCATTCTAATTCCCCATGAGAAAATAGGGGTATCCAAAACAACTAGAAAGGGAAACTACCCTCCTGACCTCACGAAGGTACACTCTCTAAATAATACAAGTCAGGTAAAGTAATTGTAATTACACATCTATATTTGGGTACCCTTCACTGCTTTCCCATTGGTTATTGAAATAATCCTACATGTCAGAACTCCCCCGCCATTTTCACTACAGTCCCACTACTGACCCAACAACAACATTTTTGGCCACCACAACCATGCATCCTTCCCTTAGACACCTAGGCCCCCACAACCATATGTTACAACTCCCACATACACCTAATCTCAAACAACCATAGCCACACATGAAGACACTTGTGCCTCATCCTCGATACAAATGGAAAAAAACCTTATTTCAAACACCTAGGTTAACCACCACAACATACCCTACCCGAATAATCAAGGGAAATAATAGACATTAAGCCATCACAGCATGCCCGATGAGTCTTGGGCTACCCGGGGAGAGGGAGCATAAATGAGCTAATCACCAGCCACTCATAAAAATGTTGGGAAAACTCCCTCCCCCATGAAATGTGGGTGTTCGACATGAATTGATCATCTTGGTGGCATGAGAATAAGAAAAAAAAAGAACTAAATTTATATGTATAGTTGAAGAAGAACTCATCCCAAGCTAAGGGTTCTAAAACCAGCCTATACCCAAACATACTCGTTACTATTCATAGAAGCCCAAAAGAATGACAGCCAAAACCAGAGAACAACCCCTTGAACCCATTCTTGTTCTCATTTTCAAGTGATTACGTAGGAATATAATTATCCACAATAGGGTAAATAACAGACATAACTAAAAGCCTAAACTATGAATCATTGAAAATATCCAAGCAACAATGTAAGCATTCACACCCGGTTCTCCTGTAAACTCATAACAACAAAAGTGATCTACATGATATCTCAATGTAATGGACCCAAACCAAGCCCCAACATATGGGCACAAATCCACAAGACAACAACTAAACAATAGTCAATCCATCCTCTATCCTCATCACACCACAAGCATCAACGAGATAAACCACACATATTACCAGAACATAGTAAAGAAGCTTCCATATTTCTCCACACCATTCATTAAATTCTGATTTTAAATTTGGTAAACTAGTGTGATCACATAAAGATTGTTGTTCATTGTTCACCCATTTAATCAACTGTGTTTATGGGATTAACTAGTTTCCATGTTACATCCATTCAATTAGAATATTATGAAGAAAACTGAGGTTCATTAGTTTTCATGACAGGACCCACAAAGACCACTATTTTCAGTGGTCATAAGACTATAAAATTCACAACATATAAGAGAAGATAAAATGGAACAACAACATCACCATCATTCACACCCCTTTGTTCTTTACAGTACCATTATTATCTTCATTTTTTTTTTGTTTCAAACTACCTCCTGGGGGAAATAATTATCAAACCCACCCCGATAGATGCACAGTCAAGAGATACGAAGGAAAAAAATGTACCTGGATAATTAATGATCGAAGTATTCTCCTTAGGCCAATAACTGGGGAACACGTGACTTGTAGAAGAATATCTCTGAGGACTCCAAGGGTGATAAGTAAAGGCTCTAGCATGGGCACACAATTCATCTCAAAAAAGTGGGACTCTAGAAAAACCAAGCAGTAGAATGACACCAAAGAAGAAGAAGATATGGGTGTTAAAAGGCCTGATCCAAGAGTTACGGAATATGAAATCCCGAATGGCTAAAAAGTCATATTGTGGTTTTGCCACATGGTTGGGCAGTTACACGTGATGGAATTAATTTAGATTTAAAAATTGTATTTGGAGACTATAATGATAGACCAAACAACTTTATGGATATATGTTAAGTGGAGAAAATACATTAGAGGGGATTAACTGGAAATGCGACTCATGTGTGACACAAGGTTTCTCCACTATTAGAGGATTTAAAATACCATTTATGGGAGGACATAAACTATTTTAAAATAAATAATTAAACTTAAAAGAGGTGTTACAGAATGTCTAGGGGAATGAAACCCTGACACCCCCACCCCCCTTGTGGCACCGTTTGAGTGTGACACAGATCAGTGATACACCAATCACTGAGACCGATCAATGGCACCGATCAGTAACACCATGGTGACACCCTTCCATCGACTCGAATGCCCTCTTAACTCACTGATGGTGTCCAGGACGGCCTAAACACCTATATTTTAAAATGTAAACGAAATTTAGGGTTTGATATATTACACATTATAATCACAACTTTCAATACATAACCCTACACTTTGTTTTCATGATCATATTATCAAAGGCAGAAAATTAATCCACAATTAATTTTCTCAACATAGCCATTTTATTATCTAATAATTAATCACCATGATTGATTATTTAGATTAAATGAACTACTATAAGAAATCAATTTTCTCAAATTATTTATCTAATAGGGCATCCCCTTAGTCTCATTATTATTTCCACAATAAATCACCTATTTATACAAAGAATTAAAATTTGAATTGGACAATATAATAAATTAAAATCATGAAAATCAATTTCCAAAGGATGCTATAAATTATAAAATATTTCATATTCATATAAAATCTAAAAATATGAGAATTATATTTATACCACCTACCTTAGCTCGTTGAGGATTTTTTTTCCAATGGAAAACCCATATATCCTTGCAGAGCGACAACGTAGATATGAGATTCCAGATGTAAACACCTAAATCAATATATCAAATATCAAGATCTAATAAATCTAGATCTAAATATAAAATCCTTGATCTAGATCTCACCACATTGATTACTATATTATGAAAAATAGGATTAGATCAACTATAATATTAAGAGAAGTATAATGAATGATCAGAATAAACATTGGGATGAAATCAACATATTGGTAGAAGAGTGGATCTTCGATTAGAGATTTGAATCGTGAAGAACATATATGGAATGGAATTGTAACCCATCCCGAAAGCTCTAGGATCATCCAAAATAGTTCAATCCCTATCCTAGATCACAATGGTGGTGTCTCAAGGGTTTAGATAATTTTTAAAATAATTTTCAGAAGAAATAAAACATGCACACTATTTTCCCTGGCCAGGGCACATGGATTGGGAAACCATGCACTAATTCTACGGACCTCAATGTTCAGGGTCGCATAGTTACTTGGATTTAGGATCACCATAGGGATCCTCTTGTTTTATACATAACATTACTATATATTATGTATAATTATACATCAGAATACAATCCATGGATCGTGAAGTCAAATTTCATTGATGACTAGGTACATAATACTAAAAATATAAAGCATTTTTTTATTTAATAATTATATTCAGCTCCTAAAATCCATTATTATAAAACATCAGCAGAGAAAACCATATGGATAACATGAAAAAATGGGTGATCTATGAATTCTAGTACGGGAATAAGCATAATAATAGAGCTTTAGCAAATGGGTTTGAAGGCATGAAATAATGATAATAAAAGGCATATAACATATCGAATCATAATATATATAAATGTGATCATATAAAAAAGGATTCATTGTAATTTGTAATATGAATAAAAATGAATGTATCAAAAGTCAAGTCTCATTTCATATATAAGAGCTTAAATCAATGTTAACCACCAAGACTGTTGCACATAGTAGCACAGGTCAAGGATAACAACAAAGGTTGTTGCACATAACGTCTCACAAGACTCAACATTAACCAATGCATTGGAATGATATCTGGTATCACCCATATTAACATGATCTTGAATATTATTTCCACATATTGACTCGTATATAATTAATCATAAAGAAAAGGATACCCATAGAAAGAAATGGGCATCATAATCATATCATAAATCATAATGAATGGTTTTATCATACATGAGTCCATGAAATAATGGAATTTGGACATTCAAGGAAATTCATAAGGAATAATAGGCATATATAATGGTGATTTATGTAAAAAATAAGTTATAGCATGTAAAAAGTGTATATAATAATTGTCAGTATTAAAAAATTTTAATGCGTTTTAAGGAAAATACTAACCAGCCATTAAAATAGAAAATTGAATAATCTTTTATATAAAACCAGAAGTGAACTAAAAATGTTTTCATAAAAAATTGTTTTATTATAATAACGTGTCTTAAAAACCTATTATAGAGTTCATGTAAAATTTGGTAAGATTTTGGGATGTTCCCTTAAAAGGGTTTTCTTAACGGGTAGTATTGATGTAGGAACCACTAAAAATGATTAATATCCACAAAAGAGAATGATGAGTGGAAATTGATACATATGTTTGCGGAATGTAAATAGATTTCATATTATGTACATAAAAATAATAGATATCTCCATTTGGGTGAAAATAATGATATAGAAACTCGAATGAGTAATGGAGGTTCGGGTAGAGTCCCTTACCTCATGTCTGATGGTGTTATCTACTTGATATTAATTTCTTGAATAATGAATATATGTTAATTAATTAAAAATTAAAGGACCCATTTTACATGTTACTAATTTAGTATAAATTTTTTGAGTTCATTCAAAACCTTATTGATTGGTTGTGTGGTTTAATTTCATTGTCCGGGTCTGTTTATTTCAAAATTGATTTACTTATATACATGAATGGATAATAAATTCAAATGAGGATTGTTGTATAGAATTGTAGTTATATTTAATTATTTAAAATATTGAAGGTTACATGGTAGTAAATTTCATTTGGTTACTTGGACTGAAGATGAATCATTATATATATCCTTAGATAACCTTTTGGGTTAATTGAATGTTTTTATCACAACAAAGACATTTTGTTTTATAAATCATAACCAGGTAAAAAAAGATTCCATAAACATGTTTGAGAAATAAGAAATATATTATAGTCTCATTTAACTATAAGAATGGTTTCCTAAATAGTATTGATGACAGAATGGAAATTAAAATCTCATTATCCTTGAATGTTGTAAATTAACACATCTCAGATGGAGTTCTTACTACAAATATAAAAGAAAGGAAAAAGAGAGGTGATGGTAAAATTTTCCCTTATCAAAATAAGAATATAGTACATATATGTCACTATAGTTATCATAATAATTGGATGTGGAGAGGTAAGGATAGAAAATAAAATAATGGAACTTGAAAGGAAAGTAAGAGAATTGAAAATGTGGAATTTACCTCATAAATTAATCTCACTTGAGAGCCTCTTAAGTGGAGAAGATTTGGTATTTTGAGGAGAAAACGTGCTGATGAATGTGGGGGACGATTTAAGATAGATATTTGAGTATAATTTAGGCATGTAAGAGGTCTTGATATGAGTGAAGAAAAGAGTGGAGTGTGGGTGGTTTTTTATAGTGGAGGGGAGGAGGATTTTATTAATATTTTAATCATTAGTATATTATTTCCCCATAAGACAAGAAATAGTGATTATTCCATTACCGAATATTGTAATATGATTATGTGATTTTGAATAAATTGTCATTTACATCATCCATGACTTATGTATGATGTATAAATTTCGATTTTAGCACTTATCGTAAATTATTGTATTTTACTATTGCTAAAAAAATCATGTATTTTATAAAAATACTAAATATTTACCATATCCATTTTTCGACATGTATAATCCAAAAATGATATCCTATTTTCCAAAATACATTTACAAATATGATTAAATTATTTTTTAATTAGAATAATAATTTAATTGAAAAATATAGATTTTAAAATTGTAGTTGATTTTATAATGTTCTCAAAAATTACATAATTTCTTATAAAAATTTTTAAACTTAAAGAAGTAAAATTTTAAATTTATAAAAACCATTTAGGAAAATAATTTTTCTTTTAAATTAATTTTTTAATTGAAATAAATTATTTATGACCAAAAAATACCAACAATTTTACTATTGTCATATTATCAATTATAAGATGCCAAAATTTTATTTATACATTCATGGGTGAGGTTAATATTATATTGTACTATTTACTATTCATAATGGTCATAATACTAATTATAATGGTAGGTTACTATTCATAATGTTAGGTTACTATTCACCAAAAAATATGTTTGTTCTATCAGACCCCGAAAATCAACATAAAAAAATGTGTATGTTAGATTTTCGAAATTCAAGACCCAAAAGTGACAATATTATGTTTAAACGTCTCGTAGTACTAAGTAGTTCATTTTGTTCATATTTCATTTGATTATATGATATTATTATAATATGGTTATTATAATTTATTAAACATTTGGTCATTGCATTATTCCCCCCTTATAAAATTTCTCCCTTAAAATTTCAGTTTACATTCTATGTAATAAAAAAGGTGCGGGTACATTTCCTTCATTGCCTCCACCAGTTCCCATGTTGCCTCTTCGTACATATGGTTAGACTATACTACTTTAAATATGTGAGTTGTGTTGTTATGTAAAAAATTATCTCTACAATCCAAGATCTTCACTAGATGTTCATCTTAAGAATGATCATTCTCCAACTGTACCACCTCTAAAGATAGTACATCTCTAGAATATTATATGTACTTTATTAAGAGGGATACATGGAATACATCATGTACATTAGACATCATATGTGTAAGTTCTAGTCTATAGGCCACAGTTCCAACATGATCAAGAATATATAAGGGGCCAATGTACCTTGGACATAGCTTTCATTTCATCCCAAATCTCATGAACATATTCTGTGGAGATATAAAGAGGAATACCATGTCTCCAACGTAGAACTCAAGGCCCCTTTTATGATTGTTTTCATAACACTTCTATTGACATTGTCCTTTTTGAATGTGATGTTGAATTTTTTTCACCTTGTCCAAAATTTCTTCAACCATTTCACATCCTGAAGTCATATGTTCACCAACTTCATCCAAACATGCTGATGTTATTCACCTTTTCCCACAAATGGATTCATACGGTTCCATTTAAATTCTCGAGTGTAAATTGTTATTGTAGGAGAATTCAACTAGTGGAATATGTTGGTCCCATCCTCTTTGGATGTCCTTAGAACATTCTCTCGACATATATTTCAATGTCTAAATTGTTTTCTCATATTTTCTATCAGTATGAGGATGATATGTCATTCTGAAGATCAACTGAGTGTATAGATCATGATGGAGACATTTCTAGAACATTGAGGTGAATCATAGACATACATCATAAATAATAAATAGTGGTACTCCTTGAAACCATACCACCTCTTTAACATATATCTATCCAAGTCAATCCAATGTGAAGTAATCTTGAATTTAAATAAAGTGAGTTGTCTTTGTAATACCTTTTACAATGACCTATGTATCGTTGTTTCCTATGGATTTCCTTGGAAGTCTAGTGACTATGTACATGGTAATGGTCTCTCACATCCATGATGGTATAGGTTGTGATTGTTTCATCCACATAGAAATTTTCCTCTCAGTCTTCACTTACTGGAATACCCATAATATTTATGTATATTTAGGGATATCCTTCTTCATATTGTCCCACTAAATGTTCTCTCCAAGATATTGATACATCTTTGTGCTCTCTAATTTAATATAGAAGGTTGAGCTCTATGCATCATTTAGAAGATCCTTATTTATCTCTGTATTAAATGGTACACATAACTGTGACCCAAATCCTACAACTCATTCATCGTCAATCATGAATTATAAGGATTTAAAATTTCTAATAGCTTCAACCATTTTTAAAATTTACCCATAATTTATTTGATCATCATTTATTTTCTCTATAAGGTATAGTTAAGAAACCATTTTGAGTGGATTGTTCATGTTCCTACCTAAATGATTACCTTGTCAATCCTATACAAGTCCAAAATGATTGGATCCTTATCAACTGTCATCATTGATAAAGATGCAGAATCCTTTCTACATAGAGCATTTTCCGCCTTATTTTCCTTACCAGGATGGTAGTGGATTAATAAGTCATAATCGTTGATCATTTATAACCATATTTACTGGACCATATTACACTTCATCCAATTGAATATATATTTGAGACTCTTGTGATCTGTATATATCACTCACTTTTTCCAGTAGAGGTAATGCCGACAGATTTTTAACGGAAAGATCTCAGATGCTAACTCCAAACCCAGAATGGTATACTTTTTCTCATTGATTATCAACTGTGTTGAGGTGTAGGATATCACTTTATAATTTTTCTTTAGCACACAAAATTTTCCTTTCTCTAAAGAATAACTATATACCACAAATAGTTCTCTTGTTGTAGGGAGTGTTAGTATTGTCCTAGTGATATGCCTTTTTTTGAGCTCTTTAATGCTTTCCTGACATTCTTGATTCCATTAAAACATCACCCCTCTAAATCAACTTGGACATAGGGTTTTAAAATTGTCATATTTTCTCCAAAAATCGTATTTAATATCCCACTAGACCAAGGAAGCTATAAATAACAATTGTAGATGTTGTTTTGGTACACTCTTCAGTTAAATTTTTCATATAGGGATCCATAGATAATGCTTTGTTGGTGATAGCATGCCCTAATAATGATAAATTCTCCTTCCAGAACTAACATTTTCTATAATTTTCATACAACTTATACCTTCAAAATGTATTTATAATAGTATTCAAATTCTCATCACGTTCATCCTTGGTTTTCGAGTATATCAGAATATCATCGATTAATACTACCAAAAGTTTTCAAGGGAATATCTAAAGAATCATTTCATTAGATCCTAGAAAATATGTATAGAATTATTCTGTCTGAAGGTAATCACAATGAATTAATATTTCCCATACCTCATTGGAATGGATATCTTGGGAATATATCCCTTCCTTGCCTTTAATTGGTGATATACCAACTGAAGGTCCACCTTAGTGAAATAACTGGCCCCACATAGATGATATATCAAGTCATTTATCTGAGGTAGGGTATAATTGTTTTTTATCATGAGTTTATTGAGATCATAATAATTAATGCAGAGGTGCATTGTTCCTTCTTTCATAATGACGGTGAGGACTGGCACACCCCATGGTGAAGCACTCTGACACATAAACCCCTTCTCTAGATTCTCCAATAACTACTTCTTCAAATATTACAGTTATATAGTGTCCATTCAATAAGGAGTATTTGATAAAGAGAAATACCCAGGAATATATTCAATTGATTACTCAACATCTTTATCTGAAGAAAGACCAGATAACTGTTCCGATAGTAAATTAGTGCAATCCCCTACAATGGGCATGTCTTCATGCATGATTCTATAATTTTTCTCAATCATTTGAGCTTGACAATGTTTCTCGTAACTAATTAATATCTATACTTTAGAGAATTATTATAAAGTATATTAATCTTCCTCCTTACACTTGTAAATAACTGGACAATGCTTTGGGATGTGAAGTGTGATCTCCCATTCCCGAAAGTTAATTTTTGCATTGTATAAAGACATCAAATCTTGGCCCGAGATAGTTCTGAACTCTACTAATTGAAGTATGGTGATATTTTATAGGAGTTTTAGTCTATAAACAATTACTAGGGGGTTATAAACCTTGTACATAGGAATTTCCTCATTATATGTAATCACTGATAACTTAACATCCAATTTTTTTGGTGGTGTATAAATAACTATACTAAACATGAAAGATATGAATGAATTCATAGAACCAGAATCAAATTGTTCGTTATTTTTTATGGAATGAATAACTTGTGTACCTATAAAAAAAATTTCTAACTTCACCTCAGTAGTGGTGATTTCATAATCCCTTCTTTGTTTCTATAGAGGTTTTTGTAGATTTATTTGGACATCCCTTGGCTTAGGAAAACTATTTTCATAATTCCCATGCTCCTTGTAGTTGTATCACTACACCTCTAAGTGAGCATTTATCTAAACCTTCCTTTATTTTTCCACATTAGTGAAATTATTCATATCTGATTGATTTAATTTATCCATATGTCAAATTCCTCCACATATGAATCATTTTCTGTTCCCTTTAGATAGTTCACGGGATTCATCTTCCTACAATTTTAACACATTATATGTTTGATCTTATTTCCATCATGGTATTTATTTCCAAAACCACCAATATTAGACTTCACTATTCACTTATTTTCACAGGGACCATGATACCATTTCGAGTCTCTGATCTCCATTTTATCCATGAGGGCACAACAGACAATCTATTTATAACTATCAAAGTCTCAAATCAGCGATTTTTTTATAGACTTAACTTTAGTCTGCTAAAGAAGAAATCCACCTTTCATTCAGTGTTCATGACAAATCTAGAGGCATATTTTACAAGCCTTGATATGTTGGCTTCATACGCCCAAATGGAATCATCTTCCTTCTTCTTGAGTCCGAGGAACTCCATTTCCATCTTAAGAAAAAGGTTTCAAGGAAAATAATAATTGAAAAATATTTATTTAAAAATATTCTCTTGAATTCCTCTCAATCCATGGAATCAATTTCCTCTTTGGAAATCATATTTTTAATTATTTTATACCACTGATCAGCTTCCCCATAAAAACCATAGACTTCTTGTAAAAAATTCTATTCTACTAAGCACTGAATGATATAGAATATCTTATCGATGGGGTTAATCCACTATTTATTGAGGAGGGTATCAGAAGATCTACTAAACATGGGAGTCCTTTTCTAGATGAAGGATTCTATGGAAACATTCTATTTTCTTAGAGTGGGAGGGAGTTCCACTTGATTCATGTTATTATTAAAAACTTGAGCCAGCTGAACAAATACTTTCATGATGTTTTTAGCATCCGTTCCCACCATATCAGGCATATCATTAGGGAAATCATCACTTTTTCTACCACATTGATTTTTGGACATGTTCTCTTATTTCCATCCTTTATCTATAATATCTAATGTACTATTAAGGGGGTTGTATACATAGTTAATAAGCATAAAATAGAAATATTAAACATAAAAGGAAAAAATATTAATGGAAAATTATATCTTCAATTGTGATTCCAGATTTTTCATTCAATGATATCAATGATCTATTTCCTAAAAAATATTCTTATGGGATTTTGTGATTCCCTTGATAATGGATCATACTTAGCTGATGAATTTACCAAAGCATATCACCCGAGAGTGTAAAACCACGGGTAAAAAAGGCCTATTATCATACACCTGTTCACAATTCAGTCTAGGTCAATGTGGTGTTTTCAGATTTTACCCCTACATATATCTATTCTTGAGTCTCCTATACCTCTTTGTATCCAAATCGGGATGTATTTTCTTGATAAACCACTTACTCTATACTTACTAAAATTTAGGGTTGTTTTCTTATACATAGTAAAATCCCTATGATTCTTACAAAATATCGCTATTTGTAATCTCCAAAAAATAAGTATACCATCCTTTGATACCAACTATAGAGAACCTATCCTTTTACACACAAAATTAACTGACTTTATGCATAATTATACTTTGTAATAAAATCCAAGGATCATGAAGTCTAGTGTCATTGAAGACTATGTACATAAAAATCAAAACATAAAACATTTATTTATTTAATCATTAAATTGAGCTCTGAACGTCCATTTTTCTCATACATCGACATATGATAACTTGGGAATAACATGGAAAAAGAGGTGATCTAAAAATCCCAGTAATATAGTAAGTATAAGAATAGAGCATTAGCACATGGGTTAGAGGGCATAGAATAAAGAAAATAAAAGTAATAAAACATATGGAGACATAAAATAAATACATGGGATCATATAAACATGGATTCCTAGTATTGTTTTAGAAAAATAAAAACATGACTTTATCATGAGTCAAGGCTCATTTCATATAGAGGAGCACAATTCAAGGTTAACCACCAAGACTGTTCCACATGGTAGCACGAGTCTAGGCTAATTGCCAAGACTATTTTACAAAATGTCTTATGAGACTCAACATTGGCCAATGCATTGGATTACTATCTGGGCACACATATCTTATTAAGTTTCTGAATATTCTTTCTACATATATAATCATACATAATAAATCATAAACATAGGGGTACCCATGTAAAGAAATGGGTATCATAATAATGTCATAAATCATTATTAATCGGTGTATAAAACAAGTTTCCATGAAAGAAAGTTATTAGAACCTATAAGGGAAATCAAAATAGATAAAAGGAATATATCAAGGTATGTGATTTCAAATAGAAATGATAACAAGTAAAAATACTAATTAATATTTTTTATCATTAAAATATTTTACTTCGGTTTAAAGGATAATACTAATGAGAATTTAATATAGAAAAGGGAATAATATTTTAAATAATTCTAGAAGTGAACCAAGAAGGATTTCATAATAAAAAATTTCGGTTTATAAATATAATGGTGGCTTAAAAATACATTATATATGGCACTTGAAATTGGGATAGATTTTGGGAAGTTCCCTTAAACGGGTTTTCATAACAGGAAGTATCGATGGTAGAACCACTTAAAAACACACACACACACACACACACATATATATATATATATATATCAAATAGAATTATTAATGGAACTTATTACATGACTTTTGAGAATTTAAACAACTTTTATAGTATGAACATAAAAAAATAGATAACATCATTTGGGTAAAAAGAAAGATATACACTAGTACAAAAACCTTTTTTACTTCGGTTTTTTTTTCTTTTTAATGTCAGTTTTTAGGTGAAGTTATTGTGATCGATGTTAAAAATATGATTTTTTACATCAGTTATTTAATAACCGATGTAAAAAATGTGTTTTTATGGTTTTAAACATAGGTTTCTAAAAAACCGAGGTGAAATACGTTCTGTAAATGGCATTATGAAGCCATTTTTTACGTCGGTTTTTTAAAAAACTGACGTTAAAACCCTATTTTTTACATCAGTTATTTAATAACCGATGTTAAAAGTTATTTTTAACGTCAGTTATTAAATAACCGACGTAAAAAAAATTTACCATCTTGTAGAAAGTTTCCTAATATTTCATTTGACAGGTCATAAAGCTGAAACAGAGTTACGGATCAAAAGTTATGACCATCAGAAGTTTGATATTTGTTTTGAGGAAAGATTGAATGAGCCAACCGTAGCTTCATCTTAGAAATAATATTTCAATCCATAGGGGGATTCATAGTTTTACCATGATATAAAGAATCATCTGTCATTATAATAAATTGATAATCATTAAATGGTATATCAATTAAGAAAATTAGTCATAGAAAATATAAATCAAGGGAAAATAATTAAAAATACCATGAAGAGGTCGTGGAAATAAGAAATTGTTGATTCAAGTGGAAGATCAAACAAGTTGATTTGGTGGAATGATGATGGTTTAATGAAATTATTGTAAAATGGTATATCAATTATGAAAACAAATCATAAAAACCCTAAATCATGGATATATGATTAAACATACCTTGACAAGATCGCAGAAAGAGAAATAATTGATTTATTTTGAAGATAAAAAGAGTCAATTTGGGGGAACAATAATTGTTGAAATAAATGATCATTAAAATATGATATGTGTATAATGGAAAAATATAATTGAGATGCTAAGAGATTTTAAAAATTGTAGGCGGCAATTCAAAATTTGGATGTCGCGATGTAAAAAAATTAAAATTTCATGATCGCGGGATATTAAAATTACCTTTCAAGTCGGTTTTACGTTAATCGACTTAAAAATATATTAAAATTTTCAGTTATTTTTCACATCGGTTATGATAAAACTGACATGAAAAATCAATCTTCATCACTTTTTCACGTCGGTTATTATAAAACCGACTTGAAAAATTGATTCTCATGACATTTTCACGTCGGTTATTTAATAACCAAAATTAAAAGGTATTTTTCAAGTCAGTTATTTAATAACCAATGTGAAATAAGTTTATAGAAATTTAGTTCATTTTCTAAGCTTTAATTTTACAGGTCAAGGAGGTCAAACAGAGTTACGCATTAAAAGTTATGGTCTTTAGAAGTTGATCATCTCTAAACAATGTCTTAGAGAAGGACAAGTTTTGAAGGCCATAACTTTTAATCCGTAACTTTGTTTGAGCTTCGTGACCTTTGAAATTAAATCCTGGTAAATGAACTACATTTTTATAAACTTTTTTCACATCGTTTATTAAATAACCGATGTGAAAAAGACCTTTTATCATCGGTTATTAAATAACTAACATGAAAAAGTCATGAAAATCAATTTTTCACGTCGGTTTTATAATAACCGACATGAAAAATAAGAAAAAAATTTAATATATTTTCATGGAAATGTATTTTTCAAGTCGTTTATTAAATAGCCGACGTGGAAAAGTGATGTACATTGATTCTTCATGTCAGTTATTATATAACCAATGTGAAAAATTAGATTAAATTGATTTTTCACGTCGGTTCTTATATAACCGACGTGAAAAATCTGCAAAAAAAAAATTTTACATTGGTTATATAATAACCGATGTAAAAAATTGATTTTTAGATATTTTCACGTCGGTTCTCAAAAATCAATGTCAAAAAGTGAGATGTAAAAAAAGGTTTTTGTATTAGTGATAGAAACCTGATGGAATAATTTAGGTTTGGGTTCAATCATTTACCTTAAGTCCAATGGTGTTATCCACATGATATTAATGACATGGTTAATAAAATTAGGTTCATTAATTTATAATTAACGAAGAAATTTTACATGTAATTGTTTTATTATATCCTTTTGAGTTCATTAATAACATTTTTGATTGGTTATGAGGTTCAATCTCATTATTCGAGTCTATTTATTTCTTGTTATGTTTACATATATACATTTACAAATAGTCATGTAAAAATATGAAAGTTGCATATAATTGGTGTTATATTTTATTATTGAACACCTAGAAGGTTACAAGGTTTTATATTTTATTTGGTTGCATGGAGTGAATATGAATCATTGTAAAAAAACATTAGTGATAACCTTTTGGGTTAATTAGTAGTTTTTGATCACAATGAACATATTTTGTTTTAAAAATAAAAAAATGTGTAAAAAAAGATTCTATAACCACATATGAGACATAATAAATATATTATATTCAAGTGCCACCATAATAATGGTTTTATGACCTGAATTGAAGAAGTTCATTGAAATTGAAAACCCATTGTCTTGGAATGTGGTAAACTAACAAATCTCAGATGTTGTTTTTACTACTACTATAAAAGAAGGGTAAATGGGAGATGATAATAACATAGTAAATTATCGTAAAAACATTACAGTACATATATGTTACTAGATTTTTCGTGAAATTTAAATTAGAAGATGTATGGATTGAAATTAAAAAAAAAGAACATGAATGGAATTCAAAACAATTGAAAAGAGAAATTTACCTCTTAAATTAATAATCCTTGAGCAATTTTTAAGGGGAGTGGATTTGGTCATTAGAATAGAAAAAGGTATTTTAGAAGTGGGGGAGGAGTTTGGGGAGATATTTGAGCATAATTAGGAAAGGCACAACGCTTGAGATGACTGAAGAGAAGTGGGGAGTGTGGGTAGTTTTTATAGTGGATGATAGGAATTTTTTCTTAATATTATAATCATTAGTTTATTATTCTTCCATAAGAAAAGAAAATTTATGATTGTATAAAGAAAAAATAGTAACAAGTGCATTTGTGTTCGAAAAATTATCTATTTACATCATCAATGACACATGTATGGTGTAGAAATTTATGTTTTTGCACACATGATTAATTATTGTATTTTACTATTAATAAAAATTCATGTATTTCATAAAAATCCCAAAATTTCCTCTAAAAATTTATTGACATGTAGAATCCAAAAATGAAATCCATTTTTTAAAAATAAGTTTTTAAATTTTATTGATTTTATTTTATAATTAAAATGATAATTTATTTGAAATATATATATTTTAAAACTATAACTGATTTTATAATGTTTTATATAATTACCTAAGGTTATAAAAACATATCATAAAACCAAAATCCATAAAATTCCTAATTTATAAACACCTTTTTGGATAACATTTTTTATTTTAAATTAATTTTTAAATTGTAATTAATTATTTATGACTTAAAAAAATACCAATACTTTTACTATGGTCATATTATCCCTTAAAAGATGGTTAAATATTATTTATGCATTCTATAGTGAGGTTACTATTATTTTTTATGATTGACAATTCATATGGTTCATAATACTATAAATAAGGGTTGGTTATTATTCATAATGGTGGGTTACTATTAACCAAAAATTGTGTTTTTTCAATCAGAAGACCAAATCACCATGAAAGCAACTATGTATGTCCTATTTTTTAAATTCAAGACACATAATTGACAATATTATGTTTAATGGTCACATAATACTTAGTAGATAGTTTTTTGTAATTTCATGTGATTAAAATAAATAAATATAAGAAGGTAACATCCATTAATTAAACTTTGGGTCATTATATTCTTTCTCCCTTGTAAAATTTCTCCCTAAAAATTTTGTTTTAAATTATAATACTTAAATAGTTGCAGGTATGTTTCCTTCATCTCCTCCCCGAGTTCCCATGTTGCCTCTTGGTACTTATGGTTCAGCCATAGTACTTTGACCAACATAGTATTCTAGTCATGTAGAATATTATCTCTATAATCCAAGATCTTCATTAGATTCTCCTCGTAAAAAATATCATTCTTCATCAATACCACCTCTATAGACTATACATGGGAGGAATCTGGTATATACTTTTTTAAGAGGGATACATGGAAGGCATCATGCACTTTAGACATGGTAGGTGGAAGTGGTAATCGATAGGCCACAAATCCAACTTGATGAAGAGTCTATAAGGGGATAATGTTAGTAGGAAATATATTTCTTTTATTCCCAAATCTCAGGACTATATTCAATGGAGATATATAGAGGAATACCATGTCTCCGTCATTGAATTGAAGGTCCCATCGATGATTATCTGCAAAACACTTCTATCAAATTTGTTATGTTGTGATGTGATACTGAATGGTTTTCAACTTCTCTACTATTTCTTCAACCATTTCAGGTCATATAATCTTACACTCATCAACATCATCCCAACATGCCAGTTTTATGTACCTTATATCATAATGGGCTTCATATGGGTCCATTCAGATGATGGAGTGGAAACTATTGTTATAGGAGAAATAAACCAGTGGATGATGTTGGTAACATCCTCCTTTTAAGTCCATATAACATGATATCAAAATATATTCCAATGTATGAATAGTTCAGTTAGATTGATCATCCATTTGAAAATGATAAGCTATGATAATGTTCAACTCAGTTCTTAAAAAAATTTGGAGACTTTTCCAGAACATCATGGCGAATCGTGGATCTCAATCAGAAACAATAGATAGTGGTACTCAATGCAGAATTACTACCTCATTGAAATATATCCATACAATTTGATACAATGGGAAGTCCTCTCTAATTGTGATAAATTCATTGGTCTTTGTAAAACAATTCACATTAACCCATATAACATTGCTTCATCTGTATGTCCATGGATGTCCATTGAAAATTTCCATGTTAATGTTATCCCACTTCCATGTTGGTATTGGTACTAGATGAATCATCCCCTTAGACATTTTACTCTCAAAATTAACTTGTTTCCATACTAGGAACATTAATCAATATTCAACAATCTCCTTCTTCATATTGTCACACCAAATGCTCTCTTGGAGACCTCGATACATCTTTGTGCTTCCTAGGTGAATATAGAAGTTTGAGAAAAATGCATTATTCAAAAGATCTTTATTTATCTCTATATGGGATGGAAAACTTAATCGTGGATCAAATATTACAAATCCATTATCATCACTAATGAATTTTATGGATTTCTTATTTCTAATAGCTTCCACCTTATTCATAATATCAACATCTTTTCTTGGGGTATTATTTATTTTCTCCACAAGGGATGGTTGGTATTGCATTTGAGAAGGGATTAATGGTGTTCCTCCCTTAATTATTGCTAGGCTCATTCTCAAAAAATCAAATATGATTGGATGCTTATCAACTTTCATCGTTGATAATGATGCAGGATCATTTCTATATAGCGTATCTACCACCTTATTTTCCTTACCATGATGGTAGTGGATTGAGTAGTCAAAATACTTGATGGTATTTATCTATATTTATTGGAAAATATTAATATAAATCAATGTGAATATATATTTGAGACTCTTGTGATCAATATATATCTCAAAATTCTCCCCATAGAGATAATTCTATCAAATCTATAATGCAAAGATCGAAGCTGCCAACTCCAGATCATGGGTGGGATAGTTTTTCTCATGATTTTTCAACTATCTTGATATTTTTTATATCAAATTATCATTTTTCATTTGTACATATCCAAATCCTATCTTTCAAGAATAAGTGTATACCATAATGAGTTATCCCTTAGTTGGGAAATTGAGTACAAGTGTAGTGATAAGCATGTTTTTGAGCTCCTTAAAACATTCCTCACTTTCACGAGCCCTAAAAACATCACTACATTCAATGTAAAAATTTTCATTGGGTTTTATAATTCTGAAAATTTCCCCACAAATTATTTATAATACCCAACTAGACCAATGATGCTACGGATCTCCATTACTGATGTTGTATTGGGCCACTCTTCAATATTATTTGTCAAAGAAGAATCCATATATATCCATTTTCCGGTGATAACAAGCCCCCATTAATGATACTTACTCCATAAAGAACTGAAATTTACTATATATTTCATACAACCTCTACCTTCATAAATTTTTTAGCACAGTATTCAAATGCTTCTCATCTTCCTCTTTACTCTTAGTGTCTATCAGAATATCATCCACACTGAATACCACAAATTTGATTAGTTAATATCAAAAGACTATATTCATTATATACATGAAAATTTCTTGAGAATTAGTGAGTTTGAATAGAATAACTATTAATTTGTAGTTTCGATACATCATTTGAAAGGAAGTCATTGAAATATCATCCTTCCTCACCTTTAATTTTTGATATCCCAACCGAAGGTCCAGGTTAGAGAAATAACTGGACCAACATAGCTAATCAAACAAATAATCTATCGGAGGTATGAGATACTTGAATTTTTTCATGATTTTATTGAGCTTGTGATAATCAATGAAATGGATCATCGATCCATCCTTCATCATGATGAAGATATTTAGAGCACCCCATAGTGAGGCACTTGGGCATATAAAAACCTTCTCTAGATTCTCTTGTAAATACTTCTTAATCACTTCCAGTTTATGGTGGCCATTATATAAGGTGTCATTGATAAAGGAAATGATCCCGGAATAAGTTCAATTGAGAACTCAACCTCTAGATCAAGAGGAAGACCATGAAACTCTTCAGGGAATACATCAGTATAATCCCTCGCGATGAGCATGTCTTTGAGCATGATTTTCTCCGTTGTCTAAATAATTTAATCTAGACATGATTCCTCAAAAGGAATTAATATCCAGAGATTATATAATGATTCTAATGGAGTTCATATTCCTCTTTACAATTGTAGAGAATGGGTGGATGCTGTAATATGTGAAGAGTGATCTCCATTTCTCGACAGTTGATGTTGGATTTGTATAAATATAACCAATCCATGTCCAAGATAACATCGAACTACACCAATGGATGTATGATGATATTTTCTAGGAGGTTCAATCCAAAAACATTTACTAGGGAGGAGACATAAACATTGGATTCAATAATTTCCCCATTCACTATTATCACAAATAACATAACCTCAAAATTTTTAGGTGGTGTTTAAATACATATACTAAATTTTCAAAGATATGAAATAATGAATATAACTAGATTCAAATAGTATATTTTCTATTATTGAATGAACATCTTTCACACCTATCACCAAATTACTGTCTTTCTCCACAATATTAGTATAGATAGAATAAGCTCTTCCTTGATGGCTTGGAGGTTTTTGTTTATTTCCTCTGAAAACCCTAGTATTAGGGAAATTGTTTTCATAATTCCCATGGTTCTTACAGTTGTATCACTACACCAATGTTTGAGCGTTAATATGATCCTTCCTTTATTCGGCGTTCAGAACTACGATGTGATTTTATGGTGTTTTGGGATGTGATCATGGGCTTTATTCATCTTTCCAGGTGGTATCTCTCATGATTTCTTCATCATGGCCTTTGGTTTTAGTCGGGTTGATATGTTCAGTGTGTTTAGTTTGGTTTCACTGCGATGGTGGTTTTGTCTTCTGGTGGTGATGTTGTTCTCCATCAGTTGTGGATGTTTCAACTTACCGGCAGGCGCTAGATATAGTGATGATTTTTTCTACGGACGGATACGGTGGTGTTGTGATAATGATGACGGGGTTGTGGTGATGACGGCGTTGGTGCGATGATGTAGTTGCCTCAACAATGTAATATTTCTAAGACGGATGTGTGATTTGCAGGATTTTTCGTTGACGCGACGGTCCGGGGTGATACTCTATTTTTTTAATGTTGTTATTGAACCTTAATTTTGAATTTTAATGTAATGTGTGGTTCCCATTTTATCCTCAATGTGGCTTTTATGAAGAGAAAAAAGGATTCGATTCCCATTTGACACTTCCTAGGAAGCTTCTTATCAGAATTTTGACACATGGGATGTTATATCATATTTCAATCATGGGACTTATTTGTAAAACAACCCATATTAGAATTAATTTTATATTTCTTTTCACTGATCCCACAAGACCATTACGAGGGTATGATCTTCATTTCATCATTTAGGGAACAACATACAATCTCCACATAACTTTCAAACTCTTCATTTTCCAACTCTTTTCTTAAACATGAATTTCATGCTCCAAATGATTGATCCACATTTATTTTTGTTCTCATGAAAAATCCAGAGGCATACCATGAAAGCATTTTAATGTTTTCTTCATGTGAATCGATGGAATCAACTTCCTTATTATTGACTCTGAGGTACTCACTTTCCATCTTGAGATGGAGGGTTCAGGGAATTTTTTTTTTTTTGAAAAATATTCTCTTTAATTCCTATAAATCCATGAAGTCAATTTCCTCTATGGACTTCATATTTTTTATCAGTGCCCACAACTGATCATTTTATCCCTAAAAACTATAGACTTTCAATAAAATTTTCTCTTCATTTATGCACTAGGGGACATATAATATCATTTTAATTGAGTTAATACACTATTCCCCAAAGAGGGGATCATAAGATCCACTAAACATGGGAGGCCTTTTCCACATGAAGGATTCTTTGGAAAGTTTCTCTTTCCTTGGATGAGGAGGGTGTTACACTAGATTCAAGTTATTATTCGTATCTTGATCCAACTGAGAAAGTATTATCATGATGTTTTGAGCACCAATTCCCCTCATATCTGGCATATCATTAGGGAAATCATCAAATTTCCTATCACATTTATTTTTAACCCATGTTTTTATATTTCCTTCCATTAGATAAGATAAATAAATTATAATTAGGTGGCTTGAAAAACATGGTAAATTAGTATAAAAAGGAATCATTAAACATAAAAGGATACAATCATAAAGGAAATGTATATCCTAACTTGTGATTACCTAGGATTTAATATAGGTTATCCATGATTTGTTTCATAACATATATTCTTATGGGATGTTTTTATTCTATTAATTATGGTTCATACTAAGCTCCTGAATTTATAAAAGCATATCCCCCAGAAGTGTCAAACCAAGAGTGTAGTAAGGCATGTTGTAGTGCCATAGTTCCCATTCATGTTTAGCTTAAAGAGGTGTTTGGGGGTTTTACCCCTACATAAATTTGGGCTAGAGCCACCGCTACCTTTCTGTATCTAGACATGGATGTATTTTATTGATAAACCACTTACTCTATAAATACCCATATTTAGAGGTGTTTTCTTATAATTAGTGTCATATATATGGTTCTTACTAATGCGATTTATTCCTAATATCCAAAAATAACTGGACCATATTCTGGTACCATCTATAGAAACCCTAGAATTTTACATATAACAATACATGATTTTATAAATAGTTATATATTGGAATACATACCAATGATCATGATGTCTAGTGTCATTGAAGACTGGGTACATAAAACTGAAAACTGAAAACATTTTTTATTTAATCTTCATATTGAGATCCTAAATTCCATTGTCCTTATGTATCATCATAGGATAACCATGGAATAACAAGAAAATAGGGTGATCCAAAAATCCTAGTATGGGAATATAAATATGAACAGAGATTTAGCACATGGGTTAGATGGCATGACATAATGACAATAAAAGTCATATAACATATAGATTCATAAAATATAAACATGGGATAATTTAAACATGGATTCATAGTAATCTAGTTGAAACATAAATCATGACTTTATAATGATTCATGGCTCTTTGTAGATAGAGGTTCACAATTCAAGGTTAACCACCAATACCTTTTCATATAGTAGCACAAGTCAAAGCTAACCTCCATGACTAATTCCCATAACGTCTCATGATACTCAACATTACCCAATTTATTGGAGTTCTATCTGGGTTCACCCATCCTAACATGATAATTAATATTCTTTTAACTTATTTAGTAATAAATAATCAATCTTAAACCTAAAGGTACCCATGGAAAGAAAGGGGTATCATAATAATGTCATAAAGCATAATGAATTGGAGTATCATAAAAGTGTCCATGAAATAAATAAATTAGAACATATTAAAGGAAATTTATAAGGGATAATAGGAATATATCATGGTAGTTTATGTAATAAAAAGTTATTAAATTTAAAAAGAGTATTCAATAATTTTTATCAATAAGACTTTTTTGTGCGGTTTAAAGGAAAATATAATTGAGAATTTAAAATAGAGAATGGAATAATCATTTATATAAAACCCAAAGTGAACCAAAAATATTTTCATAATATAAATAGTTGTTTATAAAAAAAATTGGCTTGAAAACATATTACATAGTGAACTTGTAATTGGGTAGGATATCGCGAAGTTCCCTTAAACATGTTTTCTTAAATGGAAGTATTGAGATGGGAACCACTTAAAAACATGTATATTCACAAAAGATAAATATTAATGAAATCTGTTAAATGAGTTTGTATAATGAAAAAATAATTTATAGGATGTATATAAAAATCATAGATAACTACATTTGGATAAGAAGAAAGATATAGTAGCCCAAGGAAATAATGAATGTTTGAGTAGCATCTATTTCGTTGTGTCCGATGGTGTTCTCCACTTGATATAAATTAAATTAATTAAAAAATTAGGTCAATTAATTAATAATTCAAGAACCTATTTTACATGTAATTGATTTATTATAACCTTTTTGAGATCATTCATAACCTTTTTTATTGGTTATGTGGTTCAATTTAATTGTTCAAATTCGATTATTTTATGATCAGTTTAGATATATACATGAATGGATAATATTTTAAAATGATGATGGTTTTATAGAATTGGAGTTATAATTTTTTATTTTAATATCCCAAAGTTTACATGGGTGTAAATTTATTTTGTTACATTGGCTGATGATGAATCATTATAAAAAAAACATTAGAGATATCCTTTTAGGTTAATTAGTAGTTTTTGATCACAACAAAAACATTTTGTTTTATTAATCAAAATACTATTTATAAAAATGATTATAGAACCATATATATCACATAATACATATATATTACTCTGAATCAACCATAAAAATGGTTTCATGACTATAATTGAAGACGTTAATGGAATTTGAAAACCCATCGTCCTTGAATGTGTTAATTTTACACATCTTGGATGGTATTTTTTATACAAGTATAAAAGAAGGGTAAACGAGTAACAATATTAATTTATTACATTATCGTAACAGAATTAAATTATATATAATGTACTAGAGATTTCATAATATTTGGATGATGAGAGGTATGGATCGAAATGAAAACAATGTAGCTTTAAAGGAAAGTAAATGAATTGAAAACAGGGATTTACCTCTTAAATTAATCTTCTTTGAGAGCATCTTAAGGAGAGTGGATTTCATATTTTGAAGATAAAAAGTTATTATAGACAGGTGGATGAGTTGGGGGGGGATTTTGTATATTTTAGGCAAGGCACAAAGCTTGAGAGGGGTGAAGAGAAGAGGGGATTGTGGGTGGTTTTTAAAGTGGTTGTGAGGAGGATTTTCTTAGTATTTTAATCATTTGTTTATTATTTCTCAATAAGAAAAGAAATGGTGATGAATTACATGACCAAAAAAGTAATAAATGCATGTGAGTTTGAAATAATGGCCATTTACAACATCCATGACTCATGTATGATGCAGAAATAGAGGTTTTAGTACTTATACTAAATTATCTTATTTTACTATTCATTAAAAATTCAAAAATTTCAAAAAAATATTAAAAAATATACCATAACCATTTTCTAACATGTAGAATCCATAAGTGAAATCCATTTTACAAAAAAAATTCTAAATATGATTAATTTAATTTTTAATTAAAATCACAATTTTCATGAAAAAAATATATTTTAAAATTATAACTGGTTTTAAAACGTTTTCTTAAATTAAATATATTCTTATAAAATTATCTTCAAACCAGAAGACATAAAATTTTTTAGATATGAACACCTTTTTGGAAAATAATTTTTCTTTTTAATTAATTATTTAATTGTGTTCAATTATTTATGACATACAAAAAACACCAATACTTTTACTATGGTTATATTATCACTTATAATATGCCAAATTATTATTTATACATTAATGAGTGAGGTTACTATTACATTGGATTATTTACTATTCATAAGGTTCATATTTCTATTCATATGGGTAGGTTACTATTCATAAGGGTAGGTTACTATTATCCAAAAAATATGTTTGTTCCATCAGACCCCATAAATCACCATGAATGCAACAATGTATGTATGAGTTTAAAAATTCAAAACACAGAAGTGACAATATTATGTTTAAATGTAACATTGTAATTTTTAGTTAATTATGTTGTGATTATATGTAATTATTTGACATAA
Organism: Viscum album; assembly: GCA_963277665.1. NCBI lineage: Eukaryota > Viridiplantae > Streptophyta > Magnoliopsida > Santalales > Viscaceae > Viscum > Viscum album. The sequence goes on from OY728159.1 coordinate 853,483,423, forward strand.
TTATATGAATGGAATTTCCATTGATTAATCTTTGGTTCATTACATGCATGGTTTTTCAATGTGTGCACAAACCGTTTAGCACCCTCTTTCCTTAAACATTCTTAACCCCCCCCCCCCCCCAAGGCTCCTCCAAACATAACTCCAAACTAAGGAAAATAAAAACAACACAATTTACCTGAAAATGTGCCCGAGATGACTCCAGAGAAGGTCGAGATCTTACATTCCACCTATCTTATAACAGATCATCCTCAAGTTACACCTCCAATCCGTTATATGATTCCAAGACCAAAACATTGTGCCATTGAGCCCTCTTATCGGCTTCTCTTTCCCATGTCTCTAAGAATGATTTTTTGAGGTGTAACCTTTACTATTATCTTATCATTGAAGTGAGATTTAATCAATGACACGATTTTAAGTAAAAATGTAATTCCCAAAAAAAGAAATACAATAGTACATAAATAAAACTACATTTCACATATAATCATGTAAAAGTATAATTACTGAAGTAAACATATAACAATATGAAAGGAAATTTTGTCATGAAACCCATTACATTGAACATCCCATTATTTGAGTTCCTGTTAGCATCATGTATATTGGTTTTAAACATGTTATTAAACAATACCATAATAATATATATTTTTAAATATATATGTAATCCTTTTATAACATGTTATTAACCATTCATTAATAACCATTTGTAATCACAACTATTTGTGGTGTAAATTTCCGTATTTTCACCATTACATTTTATTGTGAAGGTTTACAGTACTGAACATATGTAATAGTTATATAATATATTCAATTATACTAATTTCATAAATATATATTTTATATTAGATAAATCTTTATAATTATTATTGAATTTTGACCATGGATAAAGAATCAAATCTATTCTCAGATATGATAAGTCATACGTATGCATTAGAGACATTATCATTTTCATAATGAGTAAAATAGTAATGTTACATCTTAGTACTATTTCAGGTATTTATAAATACTCTTCTATTAAATTAATAATATCATAATCTATAAAATTTATTAATTATAATATTTTTTGTTATTGTTTCAAAGAACATAATGTCTGTTAATATATTGGATTGTTAAATTAATTTTTTTTTTTGCTTCCTCACCGAGTAAGTGTGATATTCTAAGTCCCTCAAAGCCTCAATTATTAGTGAATAAAATATCAAATATAATATATTAAGCTCACACTTTTTATTCAATATAATTGAATTACACCTAGACGATGTGTCATGAGAAAAATTTGAGACCACAGTTATGTCCAAAATGTGGTGTTTACCATAGGAGGGCTATAACATTTGATGGTTACAAACATTTGGATGCCTCAATAATGAGATAAAGTTAATAAATATTATTTAATATATTATTTTTTTAATTATTAATAAAATATCCAAACGGTGTGTCACATGGAAAATTTGAGACCACTAATGGGTTTGAAATGAGAGGTTCACCCTAGTCTGGGTATAGCATTTCAAAGAATTGTGTGTTTGAACGTATCGCTTGCAAAAAATATTTTTATACATAATTATTTATTTCTATTTTTAAATAACAAATAACAAATATCTCTAATATGGTGCATCATATGAGAAATATGATACCACTGTTGGATCTGGAATGGTGTTTTTACCCTAGACAGGGTATAAAAATCATGATTATCATGCATTTGGTCAAATCACACTTTATTGGTATGTTTTTAATAATTTTATTATATTAAATTTATTACCAAAATAACAATAATAACAATAAATTATTTCACAAATCTCCATCTACTCCAAACCTAAAAACATTATTTTTATACAATTCATTTTTTAATACTCCAGTTTCATCACCATTTTGACCTGTTTAAGTTGAAATTAATTTATCAGGTGAAATAAATGACTCCTTAATGAATTTGGTTGAATAGATTATTAAATCAGGTGCATCGAATTGAGGGTTTAAATTATCCAATTATAGGGTTTTAAATTCCTGAATGCCTTAGTATTTACATTGGTCTGTCATCAGGAGTCCAGAATATAGTGGAACATCTCTTTGTATAATCAGTGAAGCTCATTGTGGTAATATTTTTCTTCGCATCCAGGTGTTGTGGTCCCCTTGATGTGCATGGTGCACCTAAAAAATTGTTGGTTCACCTATTTATTTATTTTTCCTGTTAATTTACATTCTTTTACAATTTATTTTTATCTATAATAATTTATTTAAAAATTGTTGATTTTTATTTAATTGGTTAAACCTAAATTATAATCCCTAAATTATCAAAGGAAAATTCTTAATATTATCAAAGGGTATTCACATGAATTATGATAAAAGAATAATTTATAAAAAAAATATAGAAGGATAATTTAAGCCAATTATCAAAGTGTTGTTGTTATGTTTATCAACAAATTATTTATCATATTTATTAATAGCTACAATGTTGAATTATTTTGGGTAATATATAAAAAAATTATCATTTAATAAATATTTTTTTAAAATTACAATAGTGATGTTGGTGAATAAATATTCACTACATAAAGGAGGTGTTTTATAAAATAAAATTTTCCCTATAAACTAATATTTTGATATATATATATATATATATATACATAAATATATATATCATTAAAAAAAATTATGTTGAATATGACCTATGTTATCAAGTTATTATAGGGACATCATTATCAAACAAGGATTATAATTATCTTTATCAATATTTAATGTGATTGTAGTCATCAACAAAAACTAATAATCCAATGATTATCCAAGAGATAAAAAATGTAATCTGTTGTAATATTTTATTCCTTAGTGATATAAAATAGTTGTTTTGGTTATATAAAAACTTTATGAAAATCAATAATCTGTGTGTTTATGCTTATAATAATAATTTCTTGAGGCGGTGTATTGGATCACACTAGGTGGTTTAACATTGTTGCTAACATCGGTGACCTTAATGTAGGTGGTTCTATCACAGAGCCTAATTAAAATTAACTATAATTTTTTTTAAATATCCATTATTTTAATACCAATAAATTTTTTTAAATAAAAATATTATATCTTTCAATTTATTTGTTGATTAAACCCAATTACTGTCAATTGTGGTTTTTGAGAAAAATGGGATTTTGGCATGGAAATTCTAATATGAAAGATTTAAATTATAAATATTTATATTCTCTTATTCATGTAATTATAATAAATTTAATTATTGATTTTAATTATAGAAATTAATTAGATGGAATTTTTGTTAAAAAACACAATACTAGTGAATTAGGGACTTGTTATGAAACTGTGGGAATTTGTTAAATTGTGAAAATAGTTTAAAATGTTCTGATAAAAACCCAGTGAGTTTTCCTGGTAAAGGAGGCATATTCTTGATTAAGACCTATTTTGGTTTTAAATGGAAAATTTTCATTTAAATAGAAGTATTATATTTAATTAAATTTTGAGAAGTATTAAGATAAATTTCCCCTAATTAAATATTAAAAGAAAATACAATACATAGGTAAATTGTGAGTTATTTTGATAGACTATATGATTACTACAACATTACAAAACAAACATGCAGTAGGTCATATACCTTAGGTTATATTTATGATTCCTCTCTAAACATTTCTAGGGGACGTGTATGTACACATATTTTCATTATAACTTAGAGAGTGCAGTGGCCAACAGCTAGAATTATTATTGTAGAGACCTGATGCCAGACTTACATTGACATTACATTACATTTGTAGAATACTTAGTACATAACAAAAACACACACACAAGGATTGTAATAGTTTAGTGTCTTTGGAAACTCGGAATATAATCTTCTAATCCTGGTGAAGGATCTTCTACATCTCCCACAAAGATCTTCCTTTTTTTATACCTAAAACCTTTCCTTATATCCTGGGGAAAAGAAAACATGAAAGGGTGAGCTCAAATGCTCAGTAAGGGTAAAAAAAAGAAATATCAATTACATCATATACATAAGCACATAACTTTTGGAAATCTTAACCTGTAAAAGAGATCATAATTTCATAACCTGGAATAACTCATGGCAGTGAAATGTAATCACAATAATCATAACTTAAAACATTAAACTTTGTGGCATACACACACAATCATAGAGAATCATTTCTTGTTAGTCAAGACTCATTTCCAATACTATCTTAGTGGACAAAGTCCCTTTCTGAACCGAGTCACCCTCGTTTCAGTCCTGTTTCACTGAACCGGTATAACCTACCATTCCAGCCATGTCTATCTCATGAGATATAAAATCTTTACCCAATGAATTGGAGGGATATATAGGTCCCACCCATCTCATAATGATACCATTCTTATGTGTGCCACAAAATCATAAATCATACATCATTGCATAACACATGTAATAAAAATGGGATTCTTAAACAACATGAAATCATAAAACCATTCATATAAGATAAAGGAATTCATAAACATAATTCCATCACAACATAGTCAAATCAATGTAAAAATATGGATAGAAACAGAACCCTTTATTATCTTAGATGGAAAATAATTTTGATAAAACACTTGAATTGAATTCTTGAGGAAAATATCCTTTCTTCTTCAAAATCAATTTCTTTTCACAAAACATCATGCAATTTTAAAAGAAATAGATTTTATTGAAAATAGTCATGAAATATTTTAGAGGAACCTTCATGAAAATAAGGCTTTATAAAACAGTAAAAATCCGTTCGTGCCGTATATGTTAGAAAAAACATTCTTCGTACTTTTGTCGAAAAAGTCAAAAAGTACCTCGTATGAAAAACGACAAAAGATTCCTTTCATATATTTTACTAAAAACTCAACAAAGGGTAAAATTGGATTTAAAAAATTTTAGGTGGATGGAAATAACATTACATATTGAGGAAACATAGATGTGGATGATAAAATACACCCCAGTAAATACCGACATATAAACAATCTCGGATAAAAATGAGATTGTGATATTTCCCTTACCTTAGGTCTAATTTTCTTCGTAAGTGTCCAAACCTCCTGTATAATGATTTAAATAATGTCATTGACTTATTATAGAATCATATTCATTGTTATGATATCATATATGGTTCACTTATGAATTTATATTACCCGTTCTTTTGTAAATTCCATGTTAAAGAGCGTTTTGGGTAAAATTGTTTCATTTGTCGTCTGTGTTTTGACTTGTAATTATTCATATGATTACTTAGATCATGATTACTTAATTCCAGAATATAAAACATGATTTATATATATAAATATATATTCAGAATATACATATATATAATAAATCATTAAATGGAAAGAAATACACCGTTCATGGAGACGGTAGGCCGTACGTACGCATGAACGCTGTTTTCATTTCCTTATTGAGTTGAATGGAATTAAGTAGATGACATACATATATACATAAATACAGTAGCTTTATAATGTCATATATTTAATTATTATTTCTTATATATACTTTATAATCACTCTTAAATGGTTAACATGGAGAATGAATCTCATCGCGTCGTGGAGACGGTGGTCCGTACGTACGCATGACCGATGATATCGTTTCCATAATTATTGAATTGAATTGGAGTGGATGATACAATATATCAGAATCAATATGATGTTCTAATAACTATTTATAGTTATTCTTTACACCATTATACCCATCCATGTAAGGTGGTGGTGGAAAATAGATTTCACCACGGCGTGGAGACGGTATTCCGTACGTACGCACGCGCGGTGATTTCATTTTTCCGTAGGATGGATAGAAGTTGAATTAGGGTTGTTTCATATTTATAATAACATATCAGTATGTAAGTAATACTTATGTTATTACTTTATCATGAAACAACTAAAGAATAATAAGTTGAAGAAGAAAGAAATTGAAAAAGATCGGTAATGGATATTACCTCTTTGACGCGCCTTTTCTTAACCTCCACTTAAAGAACTAAGGATGGTCTTTGAAGAAGACCAGGACCTCTAGGATGATACTAGGGAAGTGGAGAAGATATTTTTTCAGGGGTTGTCCGAGCTTGAAGGCTCAAATTTTTGTGAGGAAGAGAGGGAGGAGGTGCCCTTTTATAAGGGAGGAGAGGGGCACCTTAGAAATATCTCAAAATATTATTTTATATTAAAGTCAAAATCGGTTTATAATGGTTCCAAAGGGTCTTATTTCTAAGGTAAAGTGGGTATGTGTCGAAATACTATCAACCAATAGCATTTAGACAAGTTTAGGTTATTATTTTAACCCTATCAATTAGATTTAACTCTAAGTTAAATAATTTAACTTTTACCGTGACTTTTGGTTTTCTTACACTATATGGTTAATACACTTACTATAACATGCCAAACGAACCCCAAGATGTTTATTATTAATATATATATCCTTATATAAGTCATTTGGCCTAACCTTAGATTTTTAGGAATAAAATAACAATTAATAATATAATATTTGATTTAAAACCTATTTTGTGTCAATTTTGACACTATTTGATATATGATTTTTGTGAAAGTCATAACAGAATTATATGTTCGAACCAAGTTTATTAAATCAACACTAATATATCATAGTAACCTATAAAATTAGTGGAATTCATAAAAAGTCTCAAATTACATTTATTTAAGCATTTATAACATCAATTATGTTAACATTTTCTTAAAAAGGGTAATTACTGCATCATCGTTGTGTCATAAATAAATTAATTTATTTAATGTATAAAAATTATAAATAAAATTTCATTATGTAGGAAATATTTTTATCTTTCTAAGTAATATTTATAGACGAGTTTATCTTATGTATAACCCCATATTAAAAATGTTTTAGTAAATAAACTTTGATTTTAACTCTTTTAACCCTTCTTTAAATAAATTAACAATAAATTTCCTAATCTAATCCAAGTGGGCCTAAATGATAATATTTTACACTTAAGGTTGTTTTTGGTCGAGATACACTTGTCTAATAGGATTAGTACATGTGTTAGGGTAATATTAATATCATTTTTACCCTTAATTACCCTATTTACTTTTAACCGTGGTAAATAAAAGTAAAAAGTTACCATTCACCAAATTTATTTTCATCTCATTGAACCACATTTTACTTACTGACATCAACCGTGTCTCTCGGATTTTTAAAATTCCATTCACAGAAGCGGTAAAATTAGGATTTATGAAAAAATTAATTTTTTTAACTACCACTTAGTAGTTTCACTATTCATCAAAAATTGAAGTTTTTCAGAAAAATGCCAAAATTTCACCCTAAGCTATAATTGATATTACGAATTCAAAAATGATTTCTATTTTACAAAATTCCCAACATATAAGTTGCATTAATTAATTTTATAATTAATTTCCATTGTCACAACAAATAGCGTGTTTTTAAGAGATAATAACTATCAAAAGATTAACACTTGTTTATGTCTGGTGTAAATGTGAAATTACATCCAATGACCAACATTGTATTGAATTGTAAAAATATATTTTAAATATACTTTAAAACCACTCAAATTAATAATTTGTCACTATTAATTATTTCGATTAAAAAAGTTGTTTTAGTAATTTTCACTATTCATCAAAATATGAAAGTTATCTGAAAATCACCAAAATTTCACCCTAAGCTAATTTGGATATTCCGAATCCAGAAATGAAGTCCATTTTGAAAAATAAAAATTTCAAATTTTCAAAAAGTGGTTATTACTATTCATAACGGCTATTTTTAATAATATTTTAATAGCATATTGTTGTTTAGCGAAACTTGGTGTTGCGTACAACACAGGCTATCGTGGAAGGTCGCGATTACATGTAATTCAAGCCAGGTCAGAGATGTGTGTTGTGAAAGCTTCTTTTGGTGTAGCGTATAACACAAGACATTAATGAAATTAAAAAGAATATTTTTCATAAAATCTCTGGGTGATACATTCTACCCCCCTTAAAATGAATTTCGCCCTCGAAATTCGTCGGGGTTATAAATGGTTTACTATTCGAAAGTTTCTTTAATCGAAACCCACATCGTAAAAAAGAATACCAAAACCAATCTTTAAAAACAAAAGTATGAAACGTAACGGTTACCAAAATAAACTAATCACTGAGTTTCCACATAGGTGAAAATATGGATATGGAAGAGAAATCTAACCATCATGTTCTGATGGGGAGTGGTAGAGAACATGGCTATGGAAAAGCCAACAATCACAAATCCATAAATTTGTGACGATCTAAGGTACCATCTGATTAATCAGATATAAGAGCACTAGGACAACATTTTTGGTTTTCAAGATCGTTTCCCTAAAGTTGAAGAATTTGAATTAGAATAAATACTTACTTTATTTTGGTACAATCTCACTGTTGTTTGTGCCTTGAACAATTTCCACTTCATCTATTAAATAAATGAAGTTGAATTTGTTATTCGTGAAGTGTTAGCAGATCATGTGATAGAATGACGGGTCATTCCATCTGTCTCAAACAAAAGGTTAGCAAAAGTTATTAAATATACATAAGTCATTCTATAGTGAGATTAATCATATATGGTTTCTAAAATGGACTTATACTTCATATATCATACCGCTTAATATAATAAAACTAGTTTCTACTAACCAGGGACTTCTTGTAGGCCAGTGGTAGGCGATAAAGGCCAGTCGCACTTCGGTTGTGGGTTCGATTCCCACAGCCTTGTCCGACGCGATGGGCTGTCGCCCGTCCTGCAGGTTGTCCTTTTTCTAAAACTATATTACTATAACATCCCATCAATAATATCGAAAAAACTTCTATCCTTAAACAATACTAACTTATTTCCAACATAATCCATTCCAATCTTTAGGCTTATCCATAATACTGTAGTCCACTCTCATAATATAGTGAAAACGATTATCAGAGATTTAATACCTTCGTTGATCCCCATATATCAAAAGATATGTTTTGTTGGTCACATTCCAAACATTCAAAGGCCGTAATCATGTATTCTCTTGAATAACCATTGAACCTTAGTGAAAACATGAATGTAGTTAAAAGTTAACACTTTCCATAAACCAAAATCCTCAAAATTATTTATACTCAAACCATTATATCACTTAGTCCTTATATGAATCATGAGCTCATGAATACTGTTAAACATTTCGTTTTCTCGTTTTCCCTTCATTATGAGCATATCATCTTATTTCCAAAAATATCTGAATAACCTTTCATGGATACTGGTACCATTAATCATACACTTTCAAAACTCAAGGAAAGACAACAGTGTAACAATCCTTAGATGTCTCTTTATTCCATAGTACCATGAGATTACTTATACAACATTACACATGATAAACATGTCATCATTCCACTACATTCTTAAACCATTGACCGAGCTTCAACAATTGTTTCATCTCACATATAATTTGTAGTCTCTTCATCATCATCAACATAAATACTACCCATACGACCATGCTGATTCTCTTCATGAGACTTTCCCTTAGGGCATTGGTTTGCATAATTCCCATACATTCCACATTTAAAACATTTAACCATTGTTGATGTCGTAGCAATACCATTATCCTCATCCCTGGTGTTAACTGAACCTTTTCCTTTGCACTTACTGGATTTGTGTCCTTCTTTTCCACACCCAAAGCATCTTCCAGTTCCTTTGAAACATTCTCCTTTATGCCTCTTCCCACATGATTTACATAGGGGGAATTGAACTTTCTTTCCTCTATGATCATCATGAAACTCCATCTTTCTATTATTAGCCGAGTCAGGAAACTTACCAAATTTTACTTTATTGATTATATTATGAGTCTTCTGATTCGTCATAATAATGATGTTTGGACTTCCAAATCCCATTTCATTTGGTTGCTCATGAAGAATATCATTCAATTGTCCATCATATCCTCCATTATCGTGAATCATCTTGTTTCCATCCATTTTCTAAAACCCAAAAAGAATAGTGTGAGAGGAAAAAATCATTCTAGGGAAAACAACATAATAAAGGGGGAGTACCCTCAATATCTAACATCTTAGGTTAAATTCTAAGATCGTTAGCGCAATTCTAAGACTATAACCTATACGTATACTTAACCTTAGAGACATCCCTATACATACCTTAGAAATATCTCTAGGGATCTCACTAAAGTTCTCGCGTCCTAGTTTCCAAAGGTTGACTAAACCTTTCCTCTAATACCAACTATAGAGACCCGACGCCTGACGTACATTGACATTACATTACATTTTCGGAATACTTAGTACATAACAAAAACACAAACACAAGGATCGTAATAGTTTAGTGTCTTTGGAAACTCGGAATATAATCTTCTAATCCTGGTGAAGGATCTTCAACATCTCCCACAAAGATCTTCCTTTTTTTTATACCTAAAACCTTTCCTTATATCCTGGGGAAAAGAAAACATGAAAGGGTGATCTCAAATGCTCAGTAAGGGTAAATAAAAGAAATATCAATCACATCATATACATAACCACATAACTTTTGGAAATCTTAACCTGTAAAAGAGATCATAATTTCATAACCTGGAATAAATCATGGCAGTGAAATGTAATCACAATAATCATAACTTAAAACATTAAACTTTGTGGCATACACACACAATCATAGAGAATCATTTCTTGTTAGTCAAGACTCATTTCCAAGACTATCTTAGTGGACAAAGTCCCTTTCTGAACCGAGTCACCCTCGTTTCAGTCCTGTTTCACTGAACCAGTATAACCTACCATTCCATCCATGTCTATCTCATGAGATATAAAATATTTACCCAATGCATTGGAGGGATATATAGGTCCCACCCATCTCATAATGATACCATTCTTATGTGTGCCACAAAATCATAAATCATACATCATTGCATAACCCATGTAATAAAAATGGGATTCTTAAACAACATGACATCATAAAACCATTCATATAAGATAAAGGAATTCATAAACATAATTACATCACAACATAGTCAAATCAATGTAAAAATATGGATATAAATAGAACCCTTTATTATCTTATATGGAAAATAATTTTGATAAAACACTTGAATTGAATTCTTGAGGAAAATATCCTTTCTTCTTAAAAATCAATTTCTTTTCACAAAACATCATGCAATTTTAAAAGAAAGATATTTTATTGAAAATAGTCAGGAAATCTTTTAGAGGAAGTATCATTAAAATAAGGCTTTATAAAACAGTAAAAATACGTTTGTGCCGTATAAGTTAAAAAAACATTCTTCGTACTTTTGTCGAAAAAGTCAAAAAGTACCTCGTACAAAAAACGACAAAAGATTCCTTTCATATCTTTTACTAAAAACTCCCCAAAGGGTAAAATTGGATTTAAACAATTGTAGGTGGATGGAAATAACATTACATATTGAGGAAACATAGATGTGGATGATAAAATACACCCCAGTAAATACCAACGTATAAACAGTCTCGGATAAAAATGAGATTGTGATATTTCCCTTACCTTAGGTATGATTTGCTTCATAAGTGTCCTAACCTCCTGTATAATGATTTAAATAATGTCATTGACTTATTACAGAATCATATTCATTGTTATGATATCATATATGGTTCACTTGTGAATTTATATTACCCGTTCTTTTGTAAATTCCATGTTAAAGAGCGTTTTGGGTAAAATTGTTTCATTTGTCGTCCGTGTTTTGACTTGTAATTATTCATATGATTAATTAGATCATGATTACTTAATTCCAAAATATAAAACATGATTTATATATATATATATATATATATATATATATATATTCAGAATATACATATATATAATATATCATTAAATGGAAAGAAATACACCATTCATGGAGACGGTAGGCCGTACGTATGCATGAACGCTGTTTTCGTTTCCTTATTGATTTGAATGGAATTAAGTAGATGACATACATATATACATAAATCCAGTATCTTTATAATGTCATATATTTAATTATTATTTCTTATGTATAATTTATAATCACTCTTAAATGGTTAACATGGAGAATGAATCTCATCGCGTCGTGGAGACGGTAGTCCGTACGTACGCACGAGCGATGATATCGTTTCCATAATTATTGAATTGAATTGGAGTGGATGATGCAATATATCAGAATCAATATTATGTTCTAATAACTATGTATAGTTATTCTTTAGACCATTATACCCATCCATGTAAGGTGGTGGTGGAAAATAGATTTCACCACGGCGTGGAGACGGTATTCCGTACGTACGCACGCGCGGTGATTTCATTTTTCCGTAGGATGGATAGAAGGTGAATTAGGGTTGCTTAATATTTATAATAACATATCAGTATTTAAGTAATACTGATGTTATTACTTTATCATGAAACAACTAAAGAAGAAGAAGTTGAAGAAGAAAGAAATTGAAAAATATCGGTAATGGATATTACCTCTTTTTGACGCGCCTTTTCTTAACCTCCACATAAATAACTAAGGATGGTCTTTGAAGAAGACCAGGACCTATAGGATGATACTAGGGAAGTAGATAAGATATTTTGGCATGGGTTGGACGAGCTTGAAGGCTCAAAGTTGTGTGAGGAAGAGAGGGAGGAGGTGCCCTTTTATAAGGGAGGAGAGGGGCACCTTAGGAATATCTCAAAATATTATTTAATATTAAAGTCAAAATCGGTTTATAATGGTTCCAAAGGGTCTTATTTAGAAGGTAAAGTGGGGATGGGTCTAAATAATATCAACCAATAGGATTTAGACAAGTTTAGGTTATTATTTTAACCTTATCAATTAGATTTAACTCTAAGTTAAATAATTTAACTTTTACCGTGACTTTTTGTTTTCTTACACTATATGGTTAATACACTTACTATAACATGCCAAACGAACCCCAAGTTGTTTATTATTAATATATATATCCTTATCTAAGTCATTTGGACGAACCTTAGATTTTTAGGAATAAAATAACAATTGATAATATAATATTTGATTTAGAAACTATTTTGTGTCAATTTTGACACTATTTGATATATGATTTTTGTGAAAGTCATAACAGAATTATATGTTCGAACAAAGTTGATTAAATCAACACTAATATATCATAGTAACCTATAAAATTAGTGGAATTCATAAAAAGTCTCAAATTACATTTATTTGAGCATTTATAACATCAATTATGTTAACATTTTCTTAAAAGGGTAATTACTGCATCATCGTTGTGTCATAAATAAATTTATTTATTTAATGTCTAAAAATTATAAATAAAATCTCATTATGTAGAAAATCTTTTTAGATTTCTAATTAATATTTATAGTCGAATTTATCTTATGTATAACCCCATATTAAAAATGTTTTAGTAAATAAACTTTCATTTTAACTCTTTTAACCCTTCTTTAAATAAATTAATAATAAATGTCCTAATCTAATCCAAGTGGGCCTAAATGATAATATTTTACACTTAAGGTTGTTTTTGGTCGAGATAAACTTGTCCAATAGGATTAGTACATGTGTTAGGGTAATATTAATATCATTTTTACCCTTAATTACCCTATTTACTTTTAACTGTGGTAAATAAAAGTAAAAAGTTACTATTCACCAAAATTATTTTCATCTCATTGAACCACATTTTACTTACTGACATCAACCGTATCTCTCGGCTTTTTGAAATTCCATTCACAGAAGCGGTAAAATTAAGATTTATGAAAAAATTAATTTTTTTAACTACCACTTAGTAGTTTCACTATTCATCAAAAATTGAAGTTTTTCAGAAAAATGCCAAAATTTCACCCTAAGCTATAATTGATATTCCGAATTCAAAAATGATTTCTATTTTACAAAATTCCCAAAATATAAGTTTCATTAATTAATTTTAAAATTAATTTCCGTTGTCACAACAAATAGCGTGTTTTTAAGAGATAATAACTATCAAAAGATTAACACTTGTTTATGTCTGGTGTAAATGTGAAATTACATCCAATGACCAACATTGTATTGAATTGTAAAAATATATTTTAAATATACTTTAAAACCACTCAAATTAATAATTTATCACTATTAATTATTTCGATTAAAAAAAGTTGTTTTTAGTAATTTTCACTATTCATCAAAATATGAAAGTTATCCGAAAATCACCAAAATTTCAACATAAGCTAATTTCGATATTCTGAATCTAGAAATGAAGTCCATTCTGAAAAATAAAAATTTCAAAATTTCAAAAAGTGGTTATTACTATTCATAACGGCTAGTTTTAATAATATTTTAATAGCATATCATTGTTTAGCGAAACTTGGTGTTGCGTACAACACACGCTATCGTGGAAGGTCGCGATTGCGTGTAATTCAAGCCAGGTCAGAGATGTGTGTTGTGAAAGCTTCTTTTGGTGTAGCGTATAACACAAGACATTAATGAAATTAAAAAGAATATTTTTCATAAAATCTCTGGGTGTTACAATTATCATACCTATTTAGAAGATTACCATGTTTCTCTATTGTTAATTTATATGTGTGATATAAATGTATGAATATATTAATGAAACTATTTTTAAGTACTCTTATAATTTTATATAAACTATTGTATATAAAATGATTTATTTAATCCATTGTTTATGAATTATTCCATCACTTGTAAAGTAATGTTTTTGGTTAAAGTTTTTTCCATAATTTGAATGGTATAACATGAATTGTTTAAATATTATTTAAAATTAAAAACCTAATTACTTTTAATTTGACATCACATCCTTTAGTTAATCTATTATTGGAATCTATTATGGAATCCTTGGTGAGAACCTACTATGATTTATATCCCACACAATAAATGTTCTTTCATGTTTTTTTAGATTATCAATTTCCAGGTTAGAGAAAAGGGAATGGATCACTGAGAGGTGGATCCGGCTATTGAACGGTGGTCTATGTGAGTTGTGTCCATAGGTACATGGGTTGTTTTTCCATATTTTAGTACTTGGGTTGAGGTACTTTGGGCTTTTATTCCTTTTTTTTTGGTTTTTTACTCCCAATGGAGTTTTTTTATATGAATACTATATTTCTTATTTTACATCCACATTTTTAGTGGAAAAAATCATTCTCGCTTACTTGTTGTATGACACTAGGTGCTAGTCACCAATATGTGGATATCTCGAATGCCCTTCGGGCTATATCAAGTCCAGCTCAGTTATTAGGTTACCGAGGGACCTGGGCAGGTTCATGACAAAATGGTATCAGTGGGAGCTTGTTTAGCTTCTGTCTAAATGTATGATTTCACTTTTGAAATATTTTAGGGACATTGTTAGTGGTTTCCAATGACTGCATGGCCATACCTCACTATAATGAACCCTATGTTACCATGGCTGGTTAGGGAAGGATTTCATGTGGTTTAGTTCTAGTCTTTTTTTTCATTTTTTATTTGGATAGAGTGAAATCCAAATCCTGATTGTTCCATCATTTGAGAATAATTTTCTATTATTACCCAGTCTGAGTGTTAATATAATGTCTTATTTTTTCTATTCAAATTATATAGAATCATACCTCCAAGATGATGTTCGAATCAGACCTTTGTAGACAATGCTGGTGATCATCAGTAAGAAAATAATTTTGTGGATCCAAATCCAGATGAGGTGATCATACATATTATCCAAGACCTCAGACAAGCACCACCTCCAATTCCCATTCAGGATCCATCTATGGAACCTCAGGGTAATTTTATTTTAAATCATTTTCAAGTGTTCTTATGCTTGAAACCATCAGTTTACAATGGCTCCACTGATCCTCAACATACGGTGGAATGGTTGGAAAGGATATAACATCTTTTGGAGTTCTTGGAGAAACCAGATGAGATCTAGGTAAAGTGTTCCACCATCATGCTGGAGGGACAAAGTAGGAGATTGTGGGATATGAGGTGACATCAAAGAAACATTTGGGATTAGAGTGGAAGGACTTCAAGGTTATTTTAACTAGCAAGTTATATCTAGAATCAATGATTGTGGTCAAGTCTATTATAAGGACTCGGCCTTAGGACATTACATATTCTTGAATTAAATGAATAATTCCCATTTAGAATCTTTTCAGGTTTAGAGTTTAATAGAATTTGGACATAACAATTACATCTAAAAGATTAAAAGGTAGAGACATATACTCAGTTTCCATTTTTTTCACAAAATATAAACTCTTGAACAAAAGTGTCAAGTATAATTCCATGTTTTAGACATCATGACATTTCCTTGATCCCATCCTTAACTGTATTCCACTTTAAGTCTTGTGGAAAACATTTCAAAAACTTGGGATGAGAATAAAAAGCTCAGTAAGGGTTATAACAATACAGAAAGAAAAAAATAGTCCATGTATACATACAAATAAATGAAATCATACTTTACTCATAAAACATAATCACTTTACATACCTCTTTAAATCATAAGATTTAGGAATAACTCAAAGAAATCATAAGACATAAAGGTAACTTGAGGCATTCATAACATTCTTACGTAGGGAGTAACCCTAATGGTTACATTTGGAATACCCATCATAGTATATTCCCTAAATCGCTTCAGATAAACCTTAGTGTTTAACTCCTTCGCGTTACCCAATGCATTGGAGAGCTATCTCGTGCTCACCCGCCCTTAGTTTATCACAGAACCACCCGATTTCATAAACATTTCCCAAGAACCATAACATAATCATAACACTTAAAACATGCATAAAAGAAACATAAAATTTCCACATTTCAACCACAAGAGATCACATCATGATATTATCATAACTAAGAACATCTAATAAAATCAATAAAACTCTATGAGAGAAAAATCCCTTTATACTTTGAAAATATTAAAAGAAAAAATTTAAAATAGATTTTAGAATCAAAGTGTCCCATACCACATTGAAACTTTTTAAAGGGTTTTAAATAATTCATGTCCATATAAATAAATCCTTAAAACCATTTTTAAAACATGGGCATGGATGATAAATGTTTAAAATAATAAATCTTTAAAACCATTTAAAATAATGTTTTAATAAAAGAGTCCTTTTCCATTTTGAACATTTAAATTATAAGCCACCTAAAAGTAGACCATTTTGAAAACATTTAAATGACTTTAGTATAGGCATAATATGGATATGGAAAGTCAAAGGGGCTGTATATACACTTTATAAAAGAATAAAAGTGCATATCAATAAGAAATGTCTCAATGAGAAGAAATTGAGATGTAATCCCAATCAAGGATCATGCCATTAGAGCAAGGATAAAGAAATGACATAATTATGTGTGAAAAATATAAATAAACTAAATATAAGTGTATACTCAGTGTAAAAAAATCTGATGTCATCCACACATATTCATAGCACAACATAATAAAGAAGTAGAGGTTTAACCCAAAGAATTGGGATTGGGTTATCAAGTTCCCTTGAAAAAATTCTATAGCCTAATGGTGTCACATAAAATTTTAGAAAAAGAGATGATGATAGAGATAAAGGGTATCTCATCACTTGGACATATGATTTACAGCAATAAGGATATATAAGAACATATCTCAACATAAGAAGATGTAATTTAAAAAGACAAAACAAAAAGAAGTTTTTTAAAAATAGGAGGGTGAAAGGTTCTCTTACCGGCTTGGGTAACTTTCGAAACGTACACCCCATGAAAGAAGGACTATAAAAAATTGATGTAAATACTCATAAATGAAATTATATTACAAAAATATTATAATAATGGGTAGTACATACAGCACTCAAAGGAAATGGTGGCAAATGTAGCATAAATCTCATGGGAATAAAAGTGAGATGAAAAATCACTTACGAAAACTCAGTAGCCTAATGGCGCCACTTAAAACTTCCAAAAATGGATTTATGATATCAAATAGGGTCTCTCATAATATGAACATAAAAATTACAGAATGAGGAATATAAAATTACATCCAAAAACATAAGAAATATGAATTTAAAATAAATGACATAAAAGAGAGTACATAAAAAGAAAGAGAGAGATAGGATCCCTTACCTCAAGTCTGAATTGTCTTGTTCATTTATTTATATTCCTTAATAAAAAAATAGAGTAAATTTATACTTTATTTAGAACCTTTTTCAAGTTCATTATTCCTTTTATATCACTTATTACCATGTTATGAATATTATGTAATTATTTAAGTTAATAACGGTCGTTTTGTCGATCATTGGTACTTGAGTCAAAAATAAACTTATTATAATTACAAGTTGTTCATGTGGTAAAATATCCATTATATCCAGAATTATATTCATGATTTAGATATCATATATATCATATATATCCATTATATACTTGCATTTATAATATTAAATAACATTTAAAGGTAAGAAATGAAATGCACCGTTCATGGAGACGGTTGTTGATGCTCATTTTTCGTCACATTGTCTAAATGAATGGAAAGGGAAATGACTTAGCACAAATTGATTCATCCTTTGAAGAGAACATCAAAAATCAACAAAGGCATGAATAAGTCTTAAAATGAACAAGGGTCGCGCAAGATCCATCACTTTCACGCAAGTATACTTGCGCGCCACATAATGGTTGCGCAAGTAATATCTGCGCCCTAAAGGATAACCGCCTGGGGTCTTTTCCAGCCTATAAATACCCCCGGTGGGCCCCCCATTCTGGGAGGAATTTTTCCAGAATTCTCAGACAGAGCACTGAACGCCCAAGTCTCTTCTTCAGATCTTCCGAACACTTCTATGGCAATTCTTTACCTAGAATGGAAGGTCTAAACAAGAGGAGTAAGGTCTAAGTGTTGTAATTCACTAACACTTGCGCACCTAAGTGTTTTACCCTTAAGGGAAATGACAACATTTGCGTGCCTCCCTACTTCTTCATCAGAACATGCACTCCATCTTCTGGAAAGCCTCTAAGGATAATACCAAGGTTTTGAGCCAAGACTCTTCCAAGTATTACTCAAAGACTGAAAATCGTGCAAGTACCCATGTGTCGCGCAGGTATACCTGCGTGACCAGGACTTGTGCACCCACGCAGTACCTGCGCGCCTGCCAGGACTTGTGCGCCCCTACCTTTTTGGGTGTTTTTCCTGCCCACTTCACCCCTCTTATTCCATTCCACTTCTCCTATTCAAGATTCAGTCTTCAAGACACTCTTAAAAACCATTTATGGAATGATTTCTTGATTTGGCCTCCTTATCTGAAAGGAACTCTGTGGAACATCTCTCAAAAATCTAGTAATTTATAGATCTTTATGTCACTAAAGATAAAGATTTCATTCATTAAACCTCATACTTTAAAGATGATAAAATCCTTAACATGTGCCTCCTTTTCAGGAATAATCCCCAGTCATAATTCTCAAATATGGGCATCCTCTTCAGGAGTAATCCCCAACCATAATTATCTTAACCTGGGCCTCCTTTTCAGGAGTATCCCCCAGTCTCAAATATGGGCATCCTCCTCAGGAGTAAGCCCCAAGTCCCTTAATTTTCCAAGTCCCTTAAATTGGGCCTCCTTTTCAGGAGTAAGCCCCAGTATTAAATTCTCTTAACCAGTGCTAACTTACTTTTGATTTGGGGCTTCTTTCTCAGGAGTAAAACCCAATCATATGTCCACTACTAACTTGGGCATCTTCCTTAGGAGTAATCCCCAAGATTAGAGTATCCAAATCTCCATAAAGTACATATACCTTTATGGACCATGTTCCTGGATTTCTTCCCTGAAGTAAATCCTAATCCTCATCTATTTTGGGAAGTCATAAACACATAAGCCCCACATCATTGCATCTTTCATGGAAAAATTGTCTGGTTTCACCAATACCTCTTGTTTCTCACACCGAGCATGACTCACGTGAGCTTAGAGTGTAAATGTAATCATGAATTATTTCTTTGAGCCATCAATCATGCATAAGAATCATACTCCCTTATTCGAACTACGTGGGTTCTGATTCCTTTTTTTCAAAATAAAGGATATGTAGGGAGCCCATCAACAGGTACGATCCCAATTCTGAAATAATCCATGTCCTCCTGAATGACAATAAACATCAAGTGCCCCACTGAGTGGCTTTAAAACTAGTATGGTCATCATAATGACCAAGAGACTTTTATTTATTTTAAGGATACCATCAACTAAGAATCTCTAACAAATACAGATGATTATTCATCGATAAAGAACCTCGAATACATATAAAAGATTCTCTGAATTTCTTACATATCAATCATTGATTGTCAAACTAAAGGAAATCTCATTTTATACTTGGTAATGTAATAAGGATTCATGAAAATAACTTAAATCTATAAAGAGAGTCTCGGAGTAAACAATAATTCCCCTCAAAAAGGTGTGATGAGTCTGACCTCCCATCCTCTCGACCAATGAAAATTCTTAAGCCTCATCATTTCACAACTAATGAGTGCCTACCTTTGGAAAGTAGGTCCAAATGGATATGGAATCATTGGATGTTTCTAGTTCTACAAACAAACCCGTTAGAAACCGATTGGAATGTTTGAACCTTTAATCAATGAGGTCATCCCTGATTCCAGAGGGAAACAAAAAATGGTGAACCCGACGTGAATCCTTAACCAAGTTAAAATAATGTTTTGCTTATTTGTTAGGCCCCTATTTAAAACTAAATGATAGGTCCAACAAAACAATCATTGACATATGTACTCATCCAAAACATGTAGTGGTTGAATTTATCTTGAATCCGTCTGTTACATCAAACAGGCACTCTTTTTTCAAGATTTTATACATTTTAAGAAATGGATGCTCTCAAGTTCACACTTATCAATACCACTGATGTGAATACCGCTGATGAAAATGCCACTGCTGCTACTCTTGTTGGATCGTCATCTTCTCTGAGGATGACATCACCTACTCAGCGTCTTCAATGCTGGGTATCAAATGTGCTGGTTAAAGAGTATTGTCAACATGGAACCATTCCAACTCTAGAGGCTACTCGACAAGCCCTCCAAGTAAACAATTCAACCTGGTCATCCAAACAACGATGACCAGCGATCAAGAAGCAGGAGGTGCTAACTACCGTCTCCAATTGTTTCGGGTTGTTATCCCCGGAACGCAATCACCATTCACTCCCATATTCTATGGAGGTGAATGAGTAGGTCCCTCAGGGCCTTAATTAAAATAAGTAGGAGTCCTTCCTGAGGGCTCCTATCAACAATCGATGCTAGACACATGCAACAATATTCCCTCAACATGATGAGGGTACTGACGCCAGGAGTTCGGCTCAGGTTCCTCGAACCTGAGCAGGCAAGACGAACCGCGAGAGGTGGAATCCGGTCAACAATGAGAAGGTTCTCATCTCTGCCATCTTTGGAGAAGTCCACCAACCTAACTTGGTGGTAAGAAACAAGCGGGAACATAAACCTTCCCGTTTTAATTCCATTGTCCAGCAGACTCTTCTGGAAGCATCACATCAATTCCGCCAGGCAATTCCGGTGGAGTACTGTAGGCAGGAACATACACCTGTTTATACATCATTAACTAGTCAGCAGGCTCATCTGACTACATATGATGGATTTCATAAACCACGTTCGGTGAAGTACAATCACCAGGCACATACACCTGCTAGTATTAATCAAGCCTACTAACAGTCTTGCTTGGTAGCACATGGAGAAGTTTGTCAGAAAGATCCGACAACAAACAGGAGGCAGACTCAACTCTTTACCCCCACACTTGAGTACTGTCAGGATTCACTGATAGGAAAAGGAGGACAGGAGGAGGCACATACACCTACTCCAAGCACAGAATGGACGTATATCCCCGTTCCGGCAGCTGAAGTCACTAAACATATTTTATCAATGTTGAAATAGTAGAAGAAAATTCCTGCTCATATTCTGGATGCTTTTCAGGATATTATAACAGCTTCAGGAGCATCTCAGGGGAAGACACATAAATCTATCCCTACCAGTGGAGTGACACATCAACAGTTCACTCCGTAACAGACACGCACATCTGTTCCAGTCCAAGAGGGTTGTGGGGAATACTCCCCCATATCATACAGACAACCAAGTCAGGCACATACACCTTATTTGAGTGGAGATCGTCAGCCTAACCTGGCCATCTTTCCTAATCAGGCACATACACCTGCTCAGAGCAGCCACTTTCATCAACAAGTGTTTTCCAAGGTGAGTAAGAAGGCGTCTAAGAAGAAGACATGCCCAGCACTTTCAGGAGATCAACATCCAATCTGTAACAAGGCCTTGCTCGATGCTGGAGTTCTTGAAGCCCTTAGATAGTTATATGTTGGAATTCAAGATTCTACTCCCTCATTTCCCAATTGTGGGAACATTAATTCTGAAGGTCTTCAACAGACACTTCCTCATGAAGGCTTGCTTCATGACAATTCATTCGATCTTGAAGTTTCATCTCTAGATGAGAGCCACAAGAACCTTCTGTGTGGTCAGAAGACCAAGGAGAAAGAGATCTCATCTTTTGTTATAACCCATCATGGTGGTCCTCCCCATGATGATGAATTTCTCTGCGAAAGTCCTCTCCGTAGTAGTGATGCACATTGCCCGGAAAATGCTCCAGTGGACAATGTAGTGCCGAGAAAGACCTCTTATCTTGAAGAACTTTCAAATGTGAAACCAGTCATGTCTGATGCTTCATCACTAGCTGGTGAAATACTTTCTCAATCAAAAGATAGCCCAGGGTGTAGGTAATTCTCCAAAACACCCTTAAGTCATGCATCTTCTAGCTTGATTAGTGATTTCTCTACCAATCTTGTTGAATCCAATGAAGCAACAAAGAAGCACCAAATCTGGTCAAATCAGGTAGAATAATCTTCATTGAATGATAAAGAGGAAATGTTGAACATGAGAAATCAACTGGCGAAGGGTGAAGCTTCAGTCATGTTTTGGCCTTTGGCTGACTCTCTGTATGACATTCCAGAGATGTTGACAGAATATGAGATTCATGATATTTGTATCAACATATGGAAAACTCTTTGTCAGTTGAAAAATAAAGTATTATCTTATGATGAATATGAAAATCATCTTATGATAATAGAAGGGTTACAAAGTCAGATTGATTTGGCATATCTATCAGTCTCTCGATATCCAAAGGCTGAAAAGCAGCAGAGATCCCATCAGCGTTCATGCCTTGGCGCACTAAGAAGACTGAGCCAGTTAATTGCCAACGCCCAATCTGGTATTCATGTCAAAGGATGGGGTGTTCATGGAGCACTACATTTCAAGGTGTTCTCTAGTCAGAAAAGCCCGCCGAGAATGGTCTCATGAAATGTTATTGCCCATGGTCGGCCACAGTCAATGGGCTTTGTTTGTAATCAAAAGCTTTCCCAAGAACAGGCCTCAACTAGTTCCTCTCAAAATCAAGAATACAGAGAACGATTTTTTGAATTACTCATGCATCAAGCAAACGAGAATATTGATCAGGCCTCTCGTATAGAGAAAGCACATAATCAAGTGACAGAAGTGTCAGAAATCATCCAACGGTCTTTCGAACCAGGTGATAAATGTGGATACAG
This sequence comes from Viscum album, assembly GCA_963277665.1. Lineage (NCBI taxonomy): Eukaryota > Viridiplantae > Streptophyta > Magnoliopsida > Santalales > Viscaceae > Viscum > Viscum album. Next base: position 853,506,768 of record OY728159.1, read on the forward strand.
GTTGATGCATCCAGCTAATTTCTGGACTAAGGTTCGTAAGATCATGAGATATTTTAATAAATTCTCAGACATAGCATGTCAAGAGCCACCCCAGCTCTCCAAACTGGGGAATCTTTTAAACCAACCCTCAGAATCAACAAATAATATTCGAGGTGTTGAGAAAAGACAGTAGGAATAGCCCCAGTCCACCGGACTGGGGACTTTTTCAAATCATCAATCCCCTCCTCAAAGAAAGTCGGTCTTTTCTCGTTTGGGGAAGAAGTCTCAAGAGGAACGAAGAACCAAATTATCATGAGATTCTCTCTACATTACAGTTCTTCATGAATTTCCTTAGGGATTGAATCAACAAAAGGTAACATCTCATCAAATACATGGACGAAGACAATATCACAAAAATGCTGATAAAAGGGATGTGATGCATTATGCATCAATCAATGTCATCAATGCCATTGTTTCTGATCCACCAGAAGAGGATCACTCAGGGGACTCAGATGAAGAGGTTCCTACTCAGGAATTTGTACGTACAGAAACAAATGAAGAAGGTGTGCGTACACGAAATCAAAGGTTTACCCAGAATCTGGGTGTTCCTTCAAATAACCCAAATCCCCATCTCCGAACGGGATCAAACAAGGGGAAAGGAAAGAATCAGTTTCCATATCCTTCCTCTGGAGAAGTCCAATCGCTCTCACTAGAGAAAATATTTGTGCAACAGGAGGAAGAAATGAAGGAATTGAGGAGGATGAATGCAGAACTACGTCAAGGTAGTATTCCTCCTAAGAGTTCTAGAGTCAGTCAGCCGAGGGAGTTTGTTGCATCTATTGAGATGGATCAAGAATATCCTCCTTTATCAGTACACCCTCATAGGTCTAATCTTACGAGTCAAGTGCAACAACAATTGGCAATGCTTCCATCAGTTACAGTACTAGCTTCCATACCTGTCCAGACTCCAGTCATTATACCTGCCCAAGTCCAAGTTCAGTCGGATGTTTATCAAAATTTAATAACTACCATTGAGTCATTAACATCTCGGTTAGAGACTATGGAAGGTAAGCGTGTGCAGGTTAAAACAGAAAAGAAAGCTTACCCTGAATGGGTAGATTCAATCTCTCCTCCATCAAATTTTGGAAACCTTGTATTCTCTATTTTCAATGGTTCAGGCGACCCTGAACAGCATTTGACGAATTACGTGTCTTGTTGTGATCCTATGATGGGAACTCTGAAGCATCAAGAAGCAGTGAAACTCAAATTCTTCATGCAAACCTTACAAATACCATCTTTTGTCTGGTATACAAGCTTGAAATTCCGGTCAATTGCTGGATGGGAAGATTTCGTCAATGATTTCTTCTTCAATTCAGCTCAACTTTTCCAAAGACAAAAGTTTTCAATCTTACAAACTGTAAGAAAATAGAGAATGAAAGTGTCTCTAGTTTCATTGCTCGCTGTAAGGGATTAACATATTCCCTGAGCTTAGCACTCCCTCAATAGGAACTGTTGCTAATTTATATAGAAAATCTGCATGATGAATTACGCACACCACTGATCCCTGTGAAATACACAGGAGGGTTTCAAGACCATACTTCAATCGGTCAAAAAATTGAATATTCTCTTATAAAGACTAAGGATAAATCTCATGTAATTCCATCAGCTCTAGGAAGGAGAATGGGTAAAGCAAAAACTACTACAGTTATGATTAAACAAGCACCTGTACCTGCTTCTACCTCAAAACCTTAATCTTTTCGAAGGGCTCCACCTCCTGAGCGCCAACAACAAAGGCCTTTTCGTCAAGACTATCAAAAAGATCAAAGATGAAAACAATTTGAGGATCTGAAGAGAAAAACTTACTCTTTTCGAAATGAACAAGTTCTTGGTTACTTCATTTCGGCCCTAGAGAATAATTTGGTTCACCTGCCAAAGCCCAAGATGCCAAACAAGGAAGGATTTGAAGACCGTCCCAATTATTTCCCCTTTCATAAAATGTTGGGGAATCCCATCCAGGAGTGTTTTGTATTCAAAGATCTCATACAAAAGATGGTCGACTCGGGACAAGTCAAACTGAAAGGCTCTTCAGCCCAGGTAGCATGTGTCACTGCTACAGTTCCAGAGGAGGAAGGTGAGTGGCAAGAAGTCAAAAGAAAAAATTCACAAAAATATAATGATTGGATGATCAGAAAGATGATCAACCGAACTCAAGCTATTTTGAGAACGCAATTGAAGAAACCAATTGTACCTTCTGCCATAAATGCCACAGCAAAACCCTCTTCATTAGAGGGAAAATCCTCCAAGAAATGGCACGATTCAAAGAAAGAGAAACAATTAGAAGAAGATGAGTATGTGTCAAAGACTATGTTGTCTTTGACTCTGGAAGACTTCATTCCATCTACTTCAAATCAATGGGCATCGCCCCACCAAATGGCACAACCTAAATAGGCTAGTCAGGCAGAATCCTCATCGGATGAAGAGTTGATTTTTGGTTCTGTTAATATGATTAAATTAATAGATCCATATGCCAGTCGCAGTTTCGATTTCGATGATCCTGAATTCCCTGTATCAAACAGAGGAATTAGAGGAAGTTCCAGAGGCTCAGGATACAGGGGTAGACGTGGATATTTCAGAAGCCACTATTCCAATTCTACCCCTGTTAGAACTGTGTACGCAGTAGAAACTCATGGTAGAGCCCTTCAACGAGCTCAACAAGAACAAGAAACGTCTTCCAACAATAGCAAATTCAGTCCTGGTACAGTTATTTTGGAAGAACAGTTAAAGGTTCCATCTTCTTCATCTCAGCAAGTAAATAGACATAATTGGTCTAATCTTCCAATTCCAAGAGTATTACCAACTCCTATCCCGATACAAGATGCGTCAAATTCCAAAGCATCAACTTCCAAGGCACTTGTAACACCCAGAGATTTTATGAGAAATATTTTTTTTTGTTATACGCAACACCAAAGGAATCTTTCATAGCACACAATACCGACTTGGTTTGCATTACACGCAATCACGACCTTCCTCGATAGCGTGTGTAGTACGCAATACCAAGTTCCACTAAACAACGATATATTATTATAATATTATAAACTAGACGTTATGAATAGTATTAACTGAATGTTAAATTTTACAACATTATTATTCATCTTACATATTTTATAGAACATGGTAAGAGAACAAAATAAATTTTTCGGGTAAAATAAGTATTTATCAAAAAATGCAGTTTTGCCGCCTTTTGATGGCGCACCCACATTAAATCTAGTTTTTGAAACATTTATAAGTTCAATTTGACAAAATAAAATTCTTCTTTTGAATCAGGATATAAAAATTTAATTTGGATAAATTTTTGATATTTTTCTGATAACTTTCATATTTTGATGAATAGTAAAAATACGCTAATTTTTAATTAAAAACAACTTTTTCATTGAGATAATTTATATGGTTAAATTATAATATTGAATGGTTTTAAAGTATAGATAGAATATATTTTTACCATTTAATATTATGTATGTCATTATCATTAATTTCACATTGAATTCATAGGTAAAAACATTTCAATCTTTGGTAATGTTTTAACTTCTAAAACCTGTTTTCTTAACAACGGGGTTTATTTTAAATTAATTACTTCAACTTATATGTTTTGAATTTTGAAAAATGGATTCCATATTTTTAATCAGTGGGTACAAATTATGTTAATAGGTTACTTTTTATTTTTGGGCATTATGAATAGTAACTACGGTAAGTTTTATTTACCATAGTTAAAGGTAAATCGGGTAATTAAGGGTAAATATAAGATTATAAAATTACCCTAACACCTACCAAAATCCTATTGGATGACTAAAAGTCGACCCATATCACCTAAGGGTTGTATTAGATTCATTTAATGGACTTTTTTCCATGAAAATAATTTAATTATTATTAAAACCAAAGAATGTGACAACATGTCACTTTCTTAAATCTTATAAGTATAATAATTTTAATTTAGTGATGAACTTAATTAAACTTATAACATGAATAGTCTCCAGAAATATAATAAAATTATATACATCATAGGAATTTATTTATAATTTTTAGGTATTAAATAATTATCATTAATTATGACACAATAGTGATGTTTAAATTATTTTGTTAATTAAAATATCAAATAAATGGTTTTAAAAATATTAAAAGAAATATTATATGAACTATTTAATGTTCTCCACTAATTTTCTAGATACATATGACATTTTATTAATCTATTAAAGCTTTTATTTCTAACATATCTTCTGTATATATTTTATTTAAATTCAAATAAATTAATAGTTTCAAAATTGACACTATTGTTATTTTATAAAAATAACATATTATAAAATTCTTTAAAAATCACAAAAATATTTAAAAATTATAAATTAAAATTTATATGGTCTAAACTGTCATAAATTGTCAAATTATGGAAAATTCACAACACATATGTAATTATTAATAATAATTTTAAATTTATAATATTATTACCACAAATAAAATTAAATTGATAAATAAGGATAAATCAAGTTCATAATGTTTAAAATAAATTCCTAACATGTCTAAATTTTATTGTATGATTATATTACAACCCTATCTCATCTAATATTTGATATGAGTCATTTTGGAAGTTTTTAAGTGGGGTTGGGATTTAATATAACCTAATATTTCTTATATTTCCAAAGGTGCCCCTCTCCTCCCTTATAAAAGGGCACCTCCTCCCTCTCCTCCTCCCACCAATTTGAGCCTTCAAGCTCGGACAATCCCTGCCCATTTAACTTCCCCACTTCTCTAGAATCATCCTAGAGGTTCTGGTTTTCTTCAAAGACCAACCCTAGTGCCCTAAGAGGAGGTTAAGAAGAGGCGCGTCAAAGAAGAGGTAATATCCATTACTGATCCTTTCCAACTTCTTTCTTCTTCAACTTCTTCTTCTTTAGTTGTTTCATTATGAAGTAATAACATCAGTATCACTCATATAATGATATGTTATTATAAGTATGAAACAACCCTATTTCACCATCTATCTATCCTACGGAAAACGAAATCACCGCGCGTGCGTACGTACGGAATACCGTCTCCACGCCATGGTGTAATCTATTTTCCATCACCAACATACTTGGATGAGTATAATGGTGAAAATAAATAACTATATATGATTATTGTAAAGTTATATTGATTCTTGAATATTATACATACACTCCAATACAATTCCACGATCATGGGAACGATATCATCGCTCGTGCGTACGTACGGAATACCGTCTCCACGATGTGATGCGATTCGTTCTACATGATCTTCATTACATAATGATTATATAAATTAATTAAATGAATAAATATGATATATAGTACATTAATACCCTTCTTGGAAATGATGTATCTATAACCTAAAGAGAAGAATAAGAATTTATTCGATAAAACAACCATAAGAACAAAAAGTAATAAACACCCGAATAACAAGTAGCAATGAAATATTACTACTAAGAAGCTATGAATATGACCATATATGATATAATAAAAATAATAATGATTCTGGGATAAGTCAATAACATTATTTAAATCATTATACAGGAGGTTCGGATACTTACGAAGCAAATCGGACCTAAGGTAAGGGAAAATCTCGCAATCTCATTTTTATCCGAGATTGTTTATACTTCAGAATTTATTGGGGAATATGTATCATCCACATCCACGTTTCCTCAATATGTAATATTATTTATATCCTCCTAAAATTGTTTAAATCCAATTTTACCCTTCGGTGAGTTTTTGGTAAAAGATATGAAAGGAATCCTTTGTCTTTTTTCGTACGAGGTACTTTTTAACTTTTCCAACAAAAGTACGAGAAGAATGTTTTTTAACATATACGGCATGAATGGATTTTTAAAAAATTATTTCCAAGAAGCTTCATTTACAAGTTTTCAAGTTTATTTTTAATCAACTTCTTTTAGTTTAAAATTGTATGACATGTTAAGAAAGGAAAAATGTTTTTGAAGTAGAAAGGATATTTTCCTCAAGAATGGAGTTCAAGTGTTTGATCAAAATTATTTTCCATATAAGATAATATAGGGTTCTGTTTCTATCACTATTATTACATTTATTTGATTATGTTGTGATGGAATTATTTTTATTAATTCCTTTATCTTATATGAATTGTTTTATGATGTCACGATGTTTAAGAATCCCATTTTTATTACATGGGTTATGCTATGATGTATGGTTTATGATTTTGTGGAACACATAAGAATGGTATCATTATGAGATGGGTGGGACCTATATCTCCCTCCAATGCATTGGGTAATGATTTTATATCTCATGAGATATACATGGCTGGAACGGAGGGTTAAACCAGTTCAGTGAAACAGGACTGAAATGAGGAGTGAACTCGGTTCAGAAATGGAATTTGTCCACTAAGATAGACTTGGAAATGAGTCTTGACTAATAAGAAATGATTCTCTATGATTATGTGTGTATGCCACAAAGTTTCATGTTTTAAGTTATGATTATTGGGATTACATTTCACTACCATGATTTATCCCTTGTTATCAAATTATGACCTCTTTTGCAGGGTAGGATTTCCAAAATTTTATATTCTTATGAATATGATTTGATTTATATTTCTTTTGTTTACCCTTACTGAGAATTTGAGCTCACCCTTTTGTATGTTTTCTTTCCTTAGGTCATGAATAAGGTTATTAAGTAAGATATTCTAAAAGGGACTGTAGATATGATGAAATAAATGGGAGACTGTGTAGATTCTTTATAAACCATTTGTTTATGTTTCCCAGTTTCTAAAGACACTATACCTATATGGTCCTTACATGGTTTTGTATTATGTTGTAATAAGTATGCTTCAATTTTGAAGTATTAACCATGTATGTAATGTATGGGTCGTTATAGTTGGTATCAGAGGAAAGGTATAATCAACCTTTGGAAACTAGGATATGAAAGCCTTAGTAAGAACCCTAATGATATGTCTAAGCATATAACCCAATCTTAGTGTTTTAGAAATGTCAATGAATAACCTATGATAAGACCTGAAGTGTGAAATTTTATTCTTGGTTATGTGGTTTTTCTATTATAATTTTTGTTTCTCACACTATTCTTCTTGGTTTTAGTCAATGGCTGGAACCTGGAGGAACCATGTTAATGCGGAATGTGACGGGCAATGCAATGATTGTCCCCCTGAGAAACCAAACGTTATGGGAGCTGGAATGCAAAATCTTTTAGCCATGCTCACACAACTTTCACAAGCTATGAATCATGCAGGACTTCCAAATGAGCAAAGGAAGGAGCAACATTCTGTTGAATCCTTCATGAGGCAGCGTCCACCTTCATTCACAGGGTCTTCTGATCCATTAGTGGCTGAACAATGGATCAGTACCACTGAATAGATATTTTCAGTTCTTCAATGTTCTGAACATGATAAAGTCATCTTAGCAGTGTATCGTTTGGAAGGTGATGTTGATCAATGGTGGAATCTTATCAAGAATACGAGGCAAAGGGATGAAATTGAGTCCATGGAATGGGACGAGTTCAAGAACTTATTTTTCAATAAGTATTTCCCTCGTATTCTCCAAACAAAGATGGAGAAGGAGTTTCTTGAACTAAATCAAAAGGATGATGAATCTGTTGGTACCTATGAAGCAAATTTTACAATACTTGCATGGTACGCTTCTGGTATTGTTATCCAACCTGGGAGTAAGATCGATCGATTCTTTAGTGGCTTAAAACCAAGTCTTCTAAGGGCGTTAGCCATAAGGGACTTCAATAGCTATGAGGAAATTTTTCGATGTTCACTCAAAGTTGAGATGGAGATTGGAGTAACCCATCAGTCATATGGGTTTGATAAGAAGATGAAAATGGAATTCAAAGGAAAATCTAAAGAGCACACTGAAAAGAATATGAGTTTTCCATTATGCTCAAAGTGTGGAAAGAAACATGGAGGAAATTGTCTTAAGGGGACAAGAAAATGTTATAAGTGTGGAAAAGAAGGTCATCGGGCAATTGAATGTCGAAATAATGGGAAGAAGATATCTAATGATGCAAATAAAGGAAGGGATACACAGAATGAACCTACTACACTTCAATGTTTCAAGTGAAAGGAGATGGAGCATTATTCCAATAAATACCCAAATCCAAGGGTTGATGATGATGATCGACATCAACAAACTCTTAAGGCCAAAGACAAAGGAAAGAAACATGCAATTACTATCAGTGATGTGGAGTACGAAAACGAAGTGGTGAGAGGTATACTTACCATCCAATCTAAAGTAGAAAATGTTTTATTTGATTCTGGATCCACCCATTCTTTTATTTCTGAAGAATTTTCTAAGGGTATCACCGTATTACCTCAACAATTAGATGTTGATTTGGCTGTGACAACTCCTAATGGCACAACAGTCGCATCAAAAGTTTACAATTCTTCCCCGATTGAAGTTTGTGGTAAAGTGCTTCCTGAAAATCTTGTGATCCTTCCTATAGTGGAATTTGATGTGATTCTTGGCATGGATTGGCTTTCTTTATATGGAGCTCATATCAATTTCCAAATAAGGGAAGTCACATTTCATATTCCGGATCAATCTATGATTGTCTATCGATGCAAGGATGAACATAACCTTTCAGTGGAAATTTATTCTATCTTATGGGTCTTGATTCCACTAAATGAAGGTTATTTATCTCAAATGGTTGGAGATAAAATAACGATTAATAATATTCCCATTGTACGGTAATTTGATTATGTCTTTCTGGAGGAATTTCTAGGTCTTCCACCAAATCGTAAAGTTGAGTTTTCAATAGAACTCGTACCGGGTGATTTGCCTATTTCAAAGACACCTTATAGAATGGCCCCAATTGAGTTGCAGGAATTGAAGAAGCAACTCCAAGAGAATCTTGATAAAGGTTTCATACGCCCTAGTGCGTCACCTTGGGGAGCACCTGTTTTGTTTGTTAATAAGAAATATGGATCAATGAGACTCTGCATTGATTATCGAGAACTTAACAAGATCACTATCAAGAACAAATATCCTATCCCACGCATTGATGACCTATTTGACCAACTACGCAGAGCTCAATACTTTTCCAAGATTCATATTCATTCTGGGTATCGTCAATTAAGGGTCAAAAGGGAGGATATACCAAATACAGATTTCTGTACTAGGTATATACACTATGAATTTATAGTGATTCCATTTGGTCTTACTAATTCCCCTACTATCTTCATGGATCTGATGAATATAGTCTTTAGAGACTATCTTGATCAGTTTGTGGTAGTCTATATAGATGATATTCTTGTCTATTCAAAGAGCAAGGAAGAACATAAAGATTACTTGATAATTGTATTAAAGACCCTAAGAAAGGAGAAGCTTTATGCCAAATTTACCAAGTGTGAATTTTGGCTTCAAAAAGTTGCATTTTTGGGTCACATAATCTCAAAAGAGGGGATATCTGTGGATCCAGCAAAAACAGAGGTTATCGAAAGATGGTCGAGAACAAAAAAAGTAACTGAGATCTAAAGTTTTATTGGTTTGGCTGGATATTATCGACGTTTTGTGAAATATTTTTCATGATTATCTAATCCACTCACCAAGTTGACTCTAAAAGGAGTTAATTTTGTTTGGAAAGAGGAATGTGAAGTGAATTTCAAGGAACTAAAAAGAAGGTTATCCAGTGCACCTGTGCTCACACTGCCTTGTAGTGGAGAAAGGTTTGTGATCTACAGCGATGCATCCAAGAAGGGATTGGGGTGTGTTCTTATGAAAAATGATATGGTGATAGCTTATGCCTCACGACAGTTGAAAATCCATGAGCAAAATTACCCAACTCATGATTTGGAGTTAGCTGTGGTAATCTTTGCATTAAAGATTTGGAGGCATTACCTTTATGGTGAAAGTTGTGATATTTATACTGATCATAAAATTTTAAAGTATATTTTCACACAAAAGGAGATGAATATACGCCAAAGAATATGGTTGGAGATAATTAAGGATTAAGATTGCTCAATTCATTACCACCCTGGGAAAGCAAAAAATGTGGCAGATGCATTAAGTCAACAAGATCATGCTAGCTTATCCATGATGAGGATCACAAAAGATCCAATATTTATGGATTAACAAAGGATGGATCTTGGAATTATAATGAAAGGGGAAAAATCGTATCTTTCTCAAATAAATGTTCAACCATCTATACATGTGAAGATTAAAGAGGCACAGAAAGAAGGTGTCGAGTTACAAAAAAAGGTGAGAAATGTTCCTAAATTCAACCTTGATTGTGATGGGATAATAAAGTTCAGGAATCGGGTTTGTGTTCCTCCCATACCTGAATTAAAGAAGGAGCTTCTGGATGAGGCTCATGGTTCTTCATTCTCTATTCATCCTGGAAGCATGAAGATGTATAGGGACCTGAAAGAGTACTTCTGGTGGGATGGCATGAAAAGAGATGTTGCTGAATATGTCTCTTGATGCTTGGTTTGTCAGCAATTTAAAGCTGAGAGACAGAAGTCTAAGGGGATGTTACAACAATTACCCATACCAGAATGGAAATGGGAAAACATCATTATGGACTTTGTCACTGGACTCCCTAAAACATCCAAAGGAAATAATGCTATCTGGGTCATAGATGATCGTCTCACAAAGTCTGCACACTTCATTGCTATTAGGGAGGATTTCTCTCTAGATCAGCTTGACAGGATATATGTAAAGGAAGTGGTAAGATTGCATGGAGTACCACTTTCCATTATATCTGATCGGGATTCGAGGTTTACCTCAATGTTCTGGAGAAGTCTTCAGCATACTCTGGATACGGAGTTGAGTTTCAGCACTGCTTATCATCCTCAGACAGACGGTCATTCTGAGAGGAAAATTCAAACTCTAGAAGATATGTTGAGAGCTTTCTCTATGGATTTCAAAGGTGGTTGGGATCAACACTTACCTTTGGTGTAATTTTCTTATAATAATAGCTTTCACTCCAGTATTCAGATGGCTCCTTATGAAGCTCTCTATGGAAAGAAATGCAGGACTCCATCTTGTTGGGATGAAGTTGGGGAAAGAAATCTATTAGGACCTGATCTTGTTGATGAAATGGCAGAAAAGGTCAAATCTATTCAACAACACATAAGAGAAGCTCAGAGTCGACAAAAAAGTTATGCCAACAACCGAATAATAGACCTAGAGTTTGAAGTGGGTGATAAAGTGTTCTTACGAATATCTCCCTGGAAGAGGGTCATGATATTTGGAAATAAGAGAAAGTTGAGCCCTAGATATATCGGTCCTTTTGAAATTCATGATCGTGTTGGGAAGGTACCTTACCGATTGGCACTTCCACCGAATCTCTCTCAAGTTCACGATGTGTTCTATGTATCTCTCCTAAGAAAGTACATACCTGATCCTTCACATGTACTCAGCTCAGAAGTTGTACCGCTGGAGAAAGATCTTTCTTATGAAGAACAGTCGATAGAGATTCTGGATCGTAGCGAAAAAGTCCTATGGAATAAAACCACACGCTTGGTGAATGTTTTATGGAGGAGCCACTAATTAGAATAAGCTACATGGGAACTTGAGAATATGATGAGGGAGAGGTATCCTCATCTGTTTGTAATAAAGTGACAAATTTCGAGGGTGAAATTCATATTAAGGGGGGTAGAATGTAATACCCTGAGATTTTATGAGAAATATTTTTTTTTGTTATACGTAACACCAAAGAAATATTTCACAGCACACAATACGGACTTGGCTTGCATTACACGGAATCGCGACCTTCCTCGATAGCGTGTGTAGTACGCAATACCAAGTTCCACTAAACAACGATATATTATTATAATATTATAAACTAGCCTTTATGAATAGTATTAACTGAATTTTAAATTTTACAACATTATTATTCATCTTACACATTTTCTAGAACATGGTAAGAGAAAAAAATAAATTTTTCGGGTAAAATAAGTATTTATCAAAAAATGCAGTTTTGTCGCCTTTTAATGGCGCACCCAAATTAAATCTTGTTTTGACACGTTTATAAGTTCAATTTTACAAAATAAAATTCTTATTTTGAATCAGGATATAAAAATTTAATTTGGATAAATTTTGGATATTTTTCTGATAACTTTCAGATTTTGATGAATAGTAAAAATACGCTAATTGTTAATTAAAAACAACTTTTTTCATTGAGATAATTTATATTGTTAAATTATAATATTGAATGGCTTTAAAGTATATATAGAATATATTTTTACCATTTAATATAATGTATGTCATTATCATTAATTTCACATTGAATTCATAGGTAAAAACATTTCAATCTTTGGCAATGTTTTGACTTCTAAAACCTGTTTTCTTAACAACGGGATTTATTTTAAATTAATTACTGCAACTTATGTATTTTGAATTTTGAAAAATGGATTCCATATTTGTAATCAGTGGGTCGAAATTATGTTAATAGGCTACTTTTTATTTTTTGGCATTATGAATAGTAACTACGGTAAATTTTATTTACCATAGTTAAAGGTAAATCGGGTAATTAAGGGTAAATATAAGATTATAAAATTACCCTAAAACCTGAAAAAAATACTATTGGATGACTAAAAGTCGACCCATATCACCTAAGGGTCGGTTTAGATTCATTTAATGGACTTTTTTCTATGAAAATAATTTAATTATTATTAAAACCAAAGAATGTGACAACATGTCACTTTCATAAATCTTATAAGTATAATAATTTTAATCTAGTGATAAACTTAATGAAACTTCGAACATGAATAGTATCCAAAAATCTAATACAATTATCTACATCATAGGAATTTATTTAGAATTTTTAAGGATTAAATAAGTATCATTAATTATGAAACAATAGTGATGTTGAAATTATTTTATTAATTAAAATATCAAATAAATGGTTTTAAAAATATTAAAATAAATATTATATGAACTATTTAATGTTCTCCACTAATTTTATAGATAGATATGACATTTTATTAATCTATTAAATCTTTTAGTTTGAACATATCTTCTTTATATATTTTATTTAAATTCAAATAAATGAATAGTGTCAAAATTGACACTATTGTTATTTTATAAAAATAACATATTATAAAATTGTTTAAAAATCACAAAAATATTTAAAAATTATAAATTTAAATTTAAATGGTCTAAAATGTCATAAAGTTTCAAATTATGGAAAATTCACAACACATATGTAATTATTAATAATAATTTAAAATTTAGAATATTATTACCACAAATAAAATTAAATTGATAAATATGGATAAATCAAGTTGATAATGTTTAAAATAAATTCCTAACATGTATAAATTTTATTTTTTCATGATATTATAACCCTATCTCATCTAATATTCAGATATGAGTCATTTTGGAAGTTTTTAAGTGGGGTTGGGATTTAATATAAACTAATATTTCTTATATTCCCAAAGATGCCCCTCTCCTCCCTTATAAAAGGGCACCTCCTCCCTCTCCTCCTCACACCAATTTGATCCTTAAAGCTCGGCAAATACCTGCCCATTTCACTTCCCCACTTCCCTACAATCATCCTAGAGGTTTTTTTCTTCTTCAAATACCAACCCTAGTGCCCTAAGAGGAGGTTAAGAAGAGGCGCGTCAAAGAAGAGGTAATATCCATTACCGATCCTTTCAAACTTCTTTCTTCTTCAACTTCTTCTTCTTTAGTTGTTTCATTATGAAGTAATAACATAAGTATCACTAATATACTGTTATGTTATTATAAGTATGAAACAACCCTATTTCACCATCTATCAATCCTACGGAAAACGAAATCACCGCGTGTGCATACGTACGGAATATCATCTCCACGCCGTGGTGTAATCTATTTTCCATCACCACCGTACATGGATGAGTATAATGGTGCAAATAAATAACTATATATTATTATTGTAAAGCGATATTAATTCTAAAATAGTATACATACACTCCAATACAATTCCACGATCATGGGAATGATATCATCGCTCGTGCGTACGTACGGAATACCGTCTCCACGATGTGATGTGATTCATTCTACATGATCTTCAATGCATAATGATTATATAAATGAATTGAATGAATAAATATGATATATAGTACATTAATACCATTCTGGAAATTATGTATCTATATCCTAAAGAGAAGAATAAGAATTTATTCGACAAAACATGCATAAGAACAAAAAGTTATAAACACCCGAATAACGAGTACCAATGAAATATTACTACTAAGAAGCTAAGAATATGACCATATATGATATCATAACAATAATTATGAATCTGGGATAAGTCAATAACATTATTTAAATCATTATACAGGAGGTTCGGACACTTACGAATCAAATCGGACCTAAGGTAAGGGAAAATCTCGCAATCTCATTTTTATCTGAGATTGTTTATACTTCAGAATTTAATGGGGAATATTTATCATCCACATACATGTTTCCACAATATGTAATATTATTTATATCCTCCTACAATTTTTTAAATCCAATTTTACCCTTCGGTGAGTTTTTGGTAAAAGATATGAAAGGAATCTTTTGTCGTTTTTCGTACGAGGTACTTTTTGAATTTTCCGACAAAAGTACGAGAAGAAAGTTTTTTTTAACTTATACGGAATGAATGGATTTTAAAAAAATTACTTCCAAGAAGCTTCCTTTACAAGTTTTCAATTTTATTTTTAATTAACTTCTTTTAGTTTAAAATTGTATGACATGTTAAGAAAGGAAAAAAGGTTTTGAAGTAGTAAGGATATTTTCCTCAAGAATGGAGTTCAAGTGTTTTATCAAAATTATTTTCCATATAAGATAATATAGGGTTCTGTTTCTATCCCTATTATTACATTGATTTGATTATGTTGTGATTGAATTATTTTTATGAATTCCTTTATCTTATATGAAATGTTTTATGATGTCACGATGTTTAAGAATCCCATTTTTATTACATGGGTTATGCTATGATGTATGGTTTATGATTTTGTGGCACACATAAGAATGGTATCATTATGAGATGGGTGGGACCTATATCTCCCTCCAATGCATTGGGTAAAGATTTTATATCTCATGAGATAGACATGGCTGGAACGGCAGGTTAAACCGGTTTAGTGAAACAGGACTGAAACGAGGAGTGAACTCGGTTCAAAAATAGACTTTGTCCACTAAGATAATCTTGGCAATGAGTCTTGACTAATAAGAAATGATTCTCTATGATTATGTGTGTATGCCACAAAGTTTCATGTTTTAAGTTATTATTATTGGGATTACATTTCACTACCATGATTTATCCCATGTTATGAAATTATGACCTCTTTTGCAGGGTAAGATTTCCAAAATGTTATGTTCTTATGAATATGATTTGATTGATATTTATTTTGTTTACCCTTACTGAGCATTTGAGCTCACCCTTTTGTATGTTTTCTTTCCCCAGGTCAGGAAGAAGGTTATTAAGTAAGATATGCTAAAAGGGACTATAGATATGATGAAATAAATGGGAGACTGTGTATATGCTTTGTGAACCATTTGTTTTTGTTTCCCAGTTTCTAAAGACACTATACCTATACGGTCCTTCCATGTTTTTGTATTATGTTGTAATAAGTATGCTTCAATTTTGAAGTATTAACCATGTATGTAAAGTATGGGTCGTTATAGCGCCTGTTAAACCAAATGTTCCTATTGGGAAATGTAGACATATAGATCAAAAGTATGATGTATTGAAACACTTGGCCCATGTACCATCCAAGTTATCAATTCTGGATGCTTTGAATCTATCAAAAGATCTTCGGGAGGCACTCATTGAGGCTTTGTCAAGTCCTCAGGAGTTTGAAACTGAAATTTCTGCAGCTGAAGTCTATCACATAGAGAATAATCCTACAGAATGCCATGCAATAATATCTTTTACTGATGATGATGATTTTGTTCATGGGGATATTAGACCTTTGTACTTATCTGGCAAGGTCAATGGCATAGACGTCCGAAGAGCTTTCATTGACAATGGTTCAGGAGTCAACCTCATGCCCATTCGTACACTTCATCGATTGGGCCTCACGGAATCTGATTTATCTCCTTCCACCATGATGTTACAAGGATATGATAAAAATGAACAAGAACCACTGGGTGAAGTTACACTCAGAACTCAGTTTAGAGATCTTGTGTCCAATTCAGATTTCATGGTTGTTGATCAAGGCTCAGCCTTCAACATCCTTCCTGGAAGACCCTGGCTACATCAACATGCGGATATCCCTTCATCATACCATCAATGTCTCAAATATTTTTTCGATGGTCATGTTGGGACATTGTATGGTGATAAGGTCCCATTCAAGACATGTGAGTCTCAGTACATTCAGGCGGAATTCTATCACATGAAGGGAAGGGAGAAATCCACAACAAAGGATATTACCAAAGTTAATGCTCCGTATGGTTTGGAAATGATTACAGTAAATCCATTTGTGCATGTGAGTACAGATTATGTGTTTCCTATCATTCAAATTGACAGGATATACCCAAATCAAAATACTCTTATAGAAAGATCCATAATTTCAATTACGGAAATCAAGCCAGACATCCAAGCAGTGATGAAAGCCCAAATGGTGACGTCTTCATTTCATCTGCTAAAATCCAACAAGTCTATACTTCTCCAATTAGGCCAGAAGAAGTTATAGCAACATCAAACGTGAGAAATGATTTCAATTCTCAATCCATCATCTCTTCTGTATTACCCAAAGAAGACACTTCATCATCAATCAGGTTGGAAATGGAATCTTCTTCTTCAAGATGTGAAAATTTTGACATCTCTTCTGATCATGAAAATTATGCTTTATCATATACTATGCAAGTATGAATGGAAGAAATAACACATGATGAAGAAGAGGAGGAAGATCTCAGAGATGCTCCTCCATCATTTTAAGAGGGTATCTCTACCACCGTGGATGAACTCAGAGAAATAAATCTAGGTACAAAAGAAGATCCACGCACCACTTTAATCAGTGTGGACATGACTCTTGAAGAGAAAGAGGTGTATATTTCCTTTCTAAAGAAAAATGTATATATATTTTCTTGGAACTATACAGAAATTCTCGGTATTGATCCTGATGTTTCTACTCATCATTTGGGTTTACCAGAAGAACATCGAGGATTTAAGCAAGCCACGAGAAGAACACACCCAACTTATGCTTCCAAAATTGAAGCTGAAGTGGATAAAGTTATCAAAGATAACTTCGTCAGAGAAATTCAATATCCCAAGTGGTTGGATAATATTGTCATTGTAAAGAAGAAGAACGGAAAAATTAGACTTTGCATCGATTTCAGAGATCTTAATCGGCATTGTCCTAAGGATGATTTCCCAGTTTCGATTATAGAACTTTTAATTAATGCAACAGCTGGCTATGAAGCACTTTCCTTCATGGATGGATATTCAAGATATAATCAAATCTGAATGGCTCCAGAAGATGAGTAATCCACAGCCTTCAGAGCCCCTCAGGGTGTGTTTTGCTACCGGGTAATGCCCTTTGGCTTAAAGAATTCGGGCGCTACATATCAGTGTGCCATGCATCGTATCTTTAAACCCTTTCTAGGGATGTTTTTTGAATTCTATGTAGATGATTTGGTGGTTAAATCCAAACAACTTTCTAATCACTTGGATTATTTGGAAGTCATATTCCGCAAGCTTTGACAACATAATTTGAAGATGAACCCCTTAAAATGTGTTTTTGGGGTAACCTCAGGAAAATTTATCAGCTTTGTTGTATGCCATCATGGTATTGAAGTCGATCCTGAGAAGACAAAGTCAATCCTTGGTATGTCACCTCCTCGAAATTTGAAATAATTAAGAGGACTTCAAGGACACTTAGCCTATATTCGACATTTCATCGCCAATTTGGCAGGAAAAAGATTACCCTTCACCAAATTGAGGAATAAGGGAGTCAATTATCAGTGGACTGAAGAATGTCAAGAAGCATTCTATATTCTCAAGAAATACCTCATGGGTCCATTGGTACTCATGCCACCTGTTGAGGAAAGACCACTTATCCTCTACGTGATAGCTCTAGATCGATCATTGGGTGCCTTTCTTGCTAATAATAATGACGTTGGGAATGAAAACAGCCTCTAATACCTCAGTCGGACTATTCTTGAAGCAGAAACCCGGTATTCAAGTATTGAGAAGTGCTTCCTAGAATTAATCTTTGTAGTTCAGAAGTTGAGACACGACCTGCAACATCACGAGGTCCAATTGGTATCTCACAATAACCTGTTCAAATTCATCCTTATTCATCCAATGCTTATAGGACATCTGGCAAGGTGGGTAGTTATTTTGCAGCAATTTGATATTCGGTATGTGTCTCAAAAGGCAATAAAAGGCCAAGCTCTGACTGATTTCCTGGCTGAACACCCTTCAGTGGAAGACACATCTTCAAATATTGGACTCCCTGGTGGGGAAATCTTCTCTATTTAAGAAAGTCCTCAGGCATGGAAAAAGTATTTTGATGGTGCTTCCATAAGTCCAACAGGGAGGAAAATGGAAAATCCTAAATTCAACAAAGTTCGCTTAGTAATTTTGCTCATTTATCCAGAAAAGGTAGTGTTACCTTATTCCTTCTTATTGTGGGAAGGTGGTACCAATAATGAAGTAGAATACCAAGATCTCATCGTAGTATTGGAATTGGCGCTTCAAGCACAAGTGAATCACTTAAAGGTGAAAGGTGATTTAAACCTGGTAATCAAACAAGTCAATTGGGATTATTCCATCAGAAAAGAAGAACTAATCCCTTTGTATGATTACGTCAGAGAGTTAATGGAAGAATTCCCTTCGGAACTGACATTTTCTTATGTCCCACGATCACAAAATGCTCAAGCTGATGCACTGGCTAATATAGCCACAGCTCTGGCAGATCCAAATCGGGATGAGACAACCATCAGTATTGCCCACCGTCATGCAATTTCACCTTATGTTCGAATCAGAACAGAGGAAATTAATGAAATTAGTCCCATTTCTGAACCGTATGGTCATATTACAGGATGGATGTCACCTATCAGGGAATACCTTCAAAATGGAACACTTCCACCTGATAGAGCCGAGAAAGAACAAATTCGGCAACGTGTGGTCAATTTTACTCTTTATGATATCCCAGATCACCTAGAGAAAATTCTCTACAAAAGTGGTTTTTATGGAGTTCTCTTCAGATGCATTGATGGTTAAGAGACAATGGCTATCATGAAAGAAGTGCATGCAGGAGTCTGTGGTGCCCACCAATCTGGACATAGACTGTCTGATCAGATTCGAAGGCTTGGATACTTTTGGCTCTCAATGATACAAGATTGTGTTGATTTCACAAAGAAGTTTCATTCATGACATGTACATGCCAACTTAATTCATCAACCTCCAGATTTGCTTCATATAGCTAAATACTCGTGGCCATTTTCCATATGGGGAATGGATGTGGTGGGACCTTACCCTTCAGCTACGGCTAAATAGTTTAAGTATATTCTTACTGCTACTGATTTCTTTTCCTAATGGGAAGAGGTAATACATCTCAAGGAAGTCAGTTCTAAGAGCATTGTTAGCTTCATTAAGTCTAACATCATTACCAGATTTGGTGTCCCTCATACCATATTGACAGACAATGGCACCAACTTCTGTTCATCCGAGGTGAAGAAATTGTATCAATAATACGACATCAAATCCAACCATTCATCTTGGTATCATGCAGCTTCCAATGGCCAGATAGAATCTTTCAACAAGACTCTGTCAAATATACTACAATATATGGTGGATAAAGATAAGAAATAATGGCATGATAAACTCTTCCATGCTTTATGGGCTTATCGGACTACCACCCTCACTGCAACTCGGTCAACTCCATATTCATTGGTTTATGGAACGGAAGCAGTCTTTCCAATTGAATTTCAACTACCCTCGCTCAGAGTTTCCATTTTTGATCAATAATCTATAGATGAACAATCTCAAAAGAGATTGAATGAATTGGAACAGTTAGATGAGAAAATATTGTGCACTTTTCACCACTTGGAAGTCTATAATAATCGAATAGCATGAGCTTTTAACAAAAAATTTCATCTTCATTCATTCACTCAGGGAGAATTGGTATTAGTTATCAGAACTCCAATGATACCAGGAAAGAAACCTCCCAAGCTTGATCCAAAATGGGAAGGACCTTACTCAATACATAGGGTTTACTTCAATGGATCTTATTCATTAATCTTGATGGATGGAGAACTCATCACTACTCCAACCAATGCCAGATTTTTTAAGAAGTATTTTGTATAAACACAAAATATATCATCCATGGTATGGTATGACCTTAAAATTCACCACCATCCAGCATGACATAAAAACTGCACCATCCACGGTCCATGTATATGACCTTAAACTATTCTCACTTTCATCCAACATGACGCTAAACTATATCATCCTTTTTTTCATCCAACATGACGTTAAACTGTGAAAACGTCACTTACATCCAGCATGACATTAAACGGCATCATAAATGGTCCATACATATGACCTTAAACTATTTGTGTTACTTTCATCCAATATGACGTTAAACTATGTAAAAATTCCCTAATACGTCCAACATGACGTTAAATGGTGTACTCTTTTTTCCTTACTGCATGACATTAAACTGCACAGTCATCTTTTTGTCCAACATGACATTAAACTGTGTTGTCTCCATCTTCCTAACTACATGATGCTAAACTATAAAGAAAGTCCTTTGATATGTCCTACATGACATTAAACTGTACTTTGTCCCTGTTACGTGACACTAAAATGTGCAGCACCAATAGTCCTAATTGCAATACTTTAAACTGCATAGTCCCTTTATATGTCCTACATGAAATTAAAATGTGCATCGTTAAGGTTGTTATCACCTCTTGTTTCTCACACCGAGTATGACTCACGTGAGCTTAGAGAAAACCTCAACCATAACACTCTCTCTGGGCTACTAACCATGTGTAAGTCCCAACAACATCATTTTTTTAGGTAGTTCTCCCCAAGAGAAACTTGATCATTAATTAATTCTTTAATTGAACTACGCGGACTTTGATCTTTTCCTTCCAGGATGGGTACGTAAGCAACCTCCCAAGGTTCAAGCCCAAAACCAATCTCTTCACATCGGTTCACCTCCATCTCATACGATGTTGATTCGTGAAACCGCCCATAGAATCAATATCTTTACATTGATTCACTTTCGTCCCTTCTATACGACGTTAAACTGTACATCACTGTTTTTTCCAGAATGACAATAAACTAAAAATATTCTTTGATACCCTCACCTAATAGGTAACCATTATTTACATTGATTTTTCAATCATGATTTATTTCAAAGACTACATGAATACATGGAAATGGCCAAACCTTTTATCTTTGGTTAAACCATCATTGCACTAAAGTCCCTTTTCACCCTTCACATGTACGAACCAAATTTGTAAAGAGGATATTTCTAGAACTACATGGGCTTGATTCCAATCTTTATTGGATATGTAGGAACGTTTGAGTGTCCCTTGAATCCAACCCCAAGTCTCTTGGGTCTAACCCCAAATTCCACTTTAAGTCCCTTGGCTGAAAAGTCCCCATGAAAACACACACTGTGTATTTTTTATAATGGTCCAAGATCTATGACCCTAAACTAAGATCTCTAATCCTTTTGTCCCACAAAACGTTAAACTATTGTTTAAGAACTATGTATGGCTTGATTCCCATCCTTATTGGATACGTAGTGAAGTCCAACATTTCCATTCAGGACCCAGCCACAAAATGATTATGGTTTGCATTGATCTTTGTATCTCTGTATACATTGAACAATACCCATCTTTATGTTTCATAATCCTAACCTTAAATATTTTCAGATCTTCATAACCCTTTTTCATGACTTTTAGTCACAAAAATGTCAAATTTCTGAGAGTTCTTTTACCTGACTATGCAGTATGTTCCCTTAGGTGGCCTTGCATAAACAGTCTCCATAACAAATTTCCCAGCCAAAAGATACTATTATCTGACTATGCAGCCAATGCCCTTAAGTGGCCCTGCATAATTAAACCCCCTAACAGGTTTTTTGGATACTGGTAACTTCATTATTGGGAAGAAAGCCTCTTTTGTCCTTATTGGTCTTAAATGACAGTATGTAGGGATCTGCAAAAATAGCCATCCTTAACATATTTGTCCCATATCCTTTTTCATGATCTGAAAGTATTCAAGTCTATGGTTTATATTCTCATTCCCTATGTTTGGGTCAGACTTTCATAGGAGTGATATCCTTCCAGTTCTTCGATAATCTTGTTTGGAAATATCTTCTCCATATTCAAGTACCTCTTTCCATACAGCAAACTCTATACTATGGAAAATTTGAATCTCCATAAACTTTCACTGGATTTTTAGCACTAGGAAAGTAAAATTCCGAGAGTTCTTTTGCATGACTATGCAGCACATGCCCTTAGGTGGCCTTGCATAAATAGTCTACATAACAGACTTGTTAGCCAAAAGATTCTATTTTTTTGACTATGAATCCAATGCCCTTAGGTGGACCTGCATAATTCAATCCCCTAACGGGTTTGTTAAATAATAGTAACTTCATTCTTGGAAGCTACTTCTTTTGATGACTTTTAGCTCTTTTTCATATCATTCCTCAGATTCAAATATTCTTAAGAAATAGTTTAAATATTTTCCCTCATACTTGACTATGGTAATGTGTTTTTAGATAAATTTTCAAGGAATTGAGTCAATTATAATTCATTCGGTCAAAGCTATTTCGACCATAAACATTAGCCTCTGTATGTCTGACGTGCATGACTTTAAACTTCCCACAAAAGACAAAGGAAATATGAATAAAAGTCAAGTTCCGGCTCACTAAACATAAATTTTGTATAATTTAGGTAATATTGAGAAATTAAAAGATTCAAAGTTTGTAGGGTTATTTATAATAATCCTAGTAAAAAACAAACTATGCTTACTAGGCCCATTGGCTTCGTTAAAATTTAAAGCAGGTAAAAGAAAAATAGGTGCACAAATGATTAAAGGTGAAAAAGTTCTTCATTTGATGCACAATAATTAGAAGGACATCCATAGATTGGAGTCTCTTCTCTTTTCTAGGAAATTACAAAAGGCTGTCGACATAAGTCTTCAATTTATGAACCGTATCCCGAGCTTCCTCAGTAGCTACATGAAGCTCATGAACTCAACCAACTTCACTCTTTTCATCCCAATGGAGTGATTTCTTGGCATCAAAAATGGTCTTCATACCATTCGTTTGAACTCCCTCTAGTGAATTATTGAGTTGGTCAAGTTCCCCAGTAACATCATCTAACTGTTGCTGAAGTTAAATCTTCTGAGCGACTTTTTCTTTGATCTTATGCTTCAGATCCTTCATCTTGGCAGCATAGTTAGCCTCAGCTCGGGATACCGTAGCCTCAAATTCTCTAATCTTGACTGACAGTTTCACCCTACTCAGATCTTTGCGACACTTTTTCTCTTGCTCCCTCCTGAAGATGACTTGTTTCACCGCGGTATGGATCTCTTGGTATCCAAAACAGCCAAGTCCTAGCATGATAAACTGGGACAACAACTGGGAAATATTTGATGACAGCTCTTCTAAAGGCACCTCAGATATGATTTTCCATATGTTGTTTCATGCCTTGCGTCGTGAGAAGCTGAGCACCTTAAGAACCTCTGGGTCTGACTCAACATCATCATCACATGGGGGGCATGTAATCTGGGATTAATGCACATAAGGAAGTGCCATGTTCTGCTTCTTCCCCCCTGACCCTGGTTGCTTCACATTCTACTGTTGTTTGGACGGAAGTTGAGACCTCACCTCCAGTTCTAACCATTGATGTTGATAGACTAGTTTGATCAATTAAAAGGATGGTTTATTTCATAGAATAATGGAAGTTGGCTATATATCTTGGAAAATCAGTTCAATCAATACCTAATAGTAGATCAGCAGCTTGAGAAGACTCCTCCCCATATTTCCCAGTTTCAACAAGATCTTCAAGATGGGTCTCATGAGGGTTTACTGGGTTTAGATCCACTTGAGCTAATGTTTCTGCAATGGTAGGGTTGAAATCAATGTACAAACCCTCTTCAGGGATTGGCAGTTCAGCAGCTTCTATGGATGGAACTGCATATTATTTTCAGTCATGATTAGAAGTGTAAATTATAAGAAAATTTACTGGGAGAAGGATAACACTCATGCCCAAGGTCTTCTAAATCACATTATAATCTAGAATGAACATAAAATTCTTCGAAATACATTCCACGATTAATCATTTCATCCAATGATATTTCAGAATCCATGTTATTCTAACCAGTGGGAGCATTTGATGTATCCTCTTGGTGACCCTCATTCTATAGCCCCTGACCCTGAACAGCTTCTTTAGGAAGGATGGAAGATTCAGTTGCTGCAGCCACCAATGATTCTGGTGCAGGTTCTTCTCTACTTGTAGCAGCAGCAGGAGCAGTGCTGGGAATAGATGTTGGATCTTCTTCAGAAGCATCCAAGTCATCCTAAATTTGTGTTTGTTCCATAGCACCCTATGTGGTCCTTAAGGGAGGATCAGTCCTTTCCCTTAGAGGGGAAATTGAAGAATCCCCTACAATCCCTACAAATATGAGAAACCTTTTCATGGTTATAGACTCATGATTACCCGAAGGACTTACCATTGCTAATGAAATGTTTAGCCGTGGACTTCCTCCTTCGTTGCATTTGCTTCTTTGGTTTTTTGGGAGTATCGACAGTCTCCCTTATTGTAACTTGAATTGAAGAATGGAAGGATATGTCCAATGCCTCATTCATGGACTGCTGGCCTGGATATATCTCACCCGGTTCATGAGGAGAATCAGCAGCAGCCCCGATGGCAGTACCACTGGGACTATGCTATGGCGAAGTAACCTCATTTCCTTTTTTTCAAGCTGCAAGATAAAGAAAATAACTCCCTTAAGTAACAAATCTTTGACTGGAATCAAGTTGCAAAGAAAATAATGAAAGAAAACTTACATCTTCAGGAGCCACATAATCATGTCACTCCTCATCTCCAGAACCACCATCCTTCTCAGTGGCACCACGATCAATCATTTCCTTCACCCGCCTGGTGATAGGAACGGACTCATCAGTGGAATATATGAGCATTTTCAGCTCTCTGATGTAATCTCGCACTTCATTGGGGTTATCCTTGTATTGGATATCTATAGAAGCCAGAATATTCCCTATTCTAGGAAGTTGTAGGCCCTCACACAAATCCAGCCAGGCGGTATTAGTACCACAGTATAAACTTTGCCATAACTGGACAGCCTCTGGTCTTAGATATGAAGATTGCGAGGAAGTTCCTACAATCTTTGACTTCAATTTATTCTCATCTCCTACAACTGCAGATAGAGAATAAGAAAATAAGACTTATTGCTTTATAAAGTATCAGTGATTAAATTACCACAATGAAGTAACTCACCAGGAGTTGATGGAAAAGGTCTCTTGATTCTAACCGGAGTATTATATCGGGCATGGGGTTGCTTTTCCACTTGTTGTGACTCATCATCCCCATCATGGGAATCCGGTGAATCAGTCCTAGAGGAGGAGTCTGGTGAATCATCTTCAGGTGGGGAAGCATCACCTTCATGAGGGAGGGTTTCTTTATCTACAGTCCTCTTCCTTTTCCCCACCTGATAAACTGGGTGATTCAGTATCCCTTTTGGGTATGATGCTATCCAGTGCTCAGCATAATATGTAGTCAGGTTAGGTGCCGCTTTTTCAACTAGTAGGTCAAATACCGCCCCAGTCTTCTCCCTTGACGTCAGCAGCCACAGTTGCCGAGCAACCATCGGATGTTGCTCTAACCTGACATGTACTGGGGGAGATACAATAATTTGTGTTCAGACACTTGAACTGACGTGCAAATCTATATGGATCATAGGCCTCGCATATAATTTCTCTATCAACCCTAGAAACTAGCACACCATCTCTACAAGATAGCATATATGCCCTCAGATCCAAATGGGTTGTTCCATCATCAACAAACCGCCCAGTTGGCGGATTTCCATAGGGAAAGAAGTAGAATTCCTTAAACATGCTCAGGCTCAATTTCATGTCATAGGCATTAACATCTAATGGAGAAAATCCATAGAATGCTTGCACTGATGGTCTGAAGGAACTTCCAGGAATTTGTAATCCATTATTTACATTGTAAGTCATGAAGTGAGTGGCAATCCATCCCCATAAAACTTGGAATGCTCCCACTATTCTTAAAAGAGATTTACCCATGAAGACATGAAGTAAACTCCTGTGAATCTTGTTAAAATGGGGGTAGCCAACCCAACCATTTTTCCCTCAGCCAACTTTGTCGCAATGACGAAGGTCCCTGGTCTGACGCCTCACTTTGAATCCCTGACTGGAAATAGATAAACGCTGATCCACAAAGCCAAGAATCCCGCCAGACGAGTCTTCTTTGAGATCTTTTGATTCACCTCATATCCCCATTTCTCAAACTCTCCTGCTTATAGATTTGGCCAGAATGTGCCAGTAGCACCCCTCTTCTTAAGTTTTGGGCAGGTGGTAGGACATTTGGGCCTCTTATCCTTGGATTTCTTTTTCTTGGATCCTTTCTCCTTCGGGTCCTTCTCCTTTGGCTCCTTCTCTTTATTCTCAATAAGAAATATATTCATCCACTCCTCTAGATAAATATCCTTTCTAGAATTAGTTAACAAGGTCTCTGAACTCTTGAGCTTGTGGAATATCTTAAATAATTCCCAAGCTAAAGCAGGAGTCTTCTCTGAATCATTCCAACTCACCTTGGGAGGAATGAATTCATCATACATATCACCCAAAATTGGATCCCCTGAGATCTTGTGGACATCCCACAGACTGATACCTACTTCTCCATGAGTTAGATGGAAAGAATTAGTTTCTAGGCTCTAGTGGCTGAGTATCTCCTACACAAAGTTATTATGTCTGTAAATATATGTTTGCCCAACCCAAACAGCTTCGTATATTGCCACTCCTTTCAGATCCTCGACATACTCTGCACAGGTTTGTCGCACCCAGTATGCCCGCATCCAAGTTGGCTTCACACCTCCCCTAGGACGGAAGTACCAACTTTTCGTCCAGCCTTTGGATTGATTCATCTGATCATTTCGGAAGATTGAATATTAACAATGTGGTCGCAGCTCAAGCATATGAGGTTTCAGATCTGGCGTACAACGGTTATGATGCATCATGTGGGCCTTCTCCACTGTTCCAGCACTTATAAATACTCCTCCAAATGAGATATTTGCTGAAGAAAAGTTGGTATAATTCTGAAACCACGAAAATGGGAGATAGTTCTTTGCTTCTGGAATAGTAACTTCTCAGAGATGACCATATCCATACAAAGGAAAATAAATGCTTTGGGGGAAGTCATGATGATATTTCTTCAGATACTTACCCAAATCCAAAAGAGCGCTACTTTTGACGGTATAATAATCATGACCAATGATGTTTATCATATCATCAATATGCTTTCTACACAGATCATCAGCTATTCCGGTTCTAAGAACCATTGATTTTGCACAAAATTTGAAAAAATTAGCTTTTAAGTAAGTTTATTTTTCATAAAAAATTTGAAGAAATTTCAAAAAAATGGCAAAGGCATTAAGGCGCGCAAGTATTGGTGTCTCGCACAAGTGTTAATGTGCCGCACAAGTTTTTGGTGTGCAAGTATCACCATGCAAGTCCTATTACCTTGAAAACAGTGCGGCAGCGAAGAAACAGCGGAAAACAAGTGACTTGCACGGTGAAGAGGACCTGCATGGTGAGAGCTCGAAAATCTGGAAATCAGATGAGATGCATGGAAAATGACCTCATATTTATAGGCCAAGCAGCCCACCTGCACGCCTACACCCAGCACGCTCCATCCAGCGCGCTCCAGCCCTGCGCGACTCAAACCTGCGCGCCAAGTGTTGCGCCTTGAACACTTGTGCGCTGCCTTTCCATTCATTTTCTGCTTTTCCTTAGAGTCACATCCTCATTTCTTTCGGATCCAACTCTGATGGGGGACTTTTGATGACGCTCCTTTTTCGTCACATTGTCTAAACGAATGGAAAGGGAAATAACTTAGCACAAATTGGTTCATCATTTGAAGAAAACATCAAAAATCAACAAAGGCATGAACAAGGCTTTAAAGGCACAAGGGTCGCGCAAGTTCCATCACTATCGTGCAAGTATATTTGCACGCCACATAATGGTCACGCAAGTGACTTGTGCACCCTAAAGGATAATTGCCCGGGGTCTTCTCCGGCCTATAAATACCCCCGGTGGGCCCCCCATTCTGGGAGGAATTTTTCCAGAATTCACAGACAGAGCTCTGAATGCCCAAGTTTCTTCTTCAGATCTTCCGAACTCTTCTAAGGTAATTATTTACCTAGAATGAAAGGTCTAAAAAAGAGGAGTAAGTTCTAAGTGTTGGAATTCACTAACACTTGTGCGCCTAAGTGTTTTACCCTTAAGGGAAATTAATACACTTGCGTGTCTCCCTACTTCTTCATCAGAACTTGTGCGCCATCTTCTGGAAAGCCTCTAAGGATAATACCAATGTTTTGAGCCAAGTCTCTCCCAAGTATTACTCAAAGACTAAAAATCGCGCAAGTACCCATGTGTCGCGAAGGTATACCTGCGCGACCAGGACTTGCACGCCCACGCAGTACCTACGCGCCTGCCCGGACATGCGTGCCCCTACCTTTTTGGGTTCCTTTCCTGCCCACCTCACCCCACTTATTTCATTCCACTTCTCCTATTCAAGATTCAGTCTTCAAGACACTCTTCAAAGCCATTTATGGCATGATTTCTTGATTTGGCTTCCTTATCTGAAAGGAACTCCTTGGAACATCTCTCAAAAATCTAGTGATTTGTAGATCTTTATGTTACTAAAGATTGATATTTCATTCATTCAACCTCATCCTTTAAAGATGAGATAATCCTTAACCTAGGCCTCCTTTTCAGGAACAATCCCCAGTCGTAATTCTCAAATATGGGCATCCTCTTCAGGAGTAAGCCCCAACCATAATTCTCTTTACCTGGGCCTCCTTTTCAGGAGTAATCCCCAGTCTCAAATATGGGCATCCTCCTCAGGATTAATCCCCAAGTCCCTTAATTTTTCAAGTCCCTTAAACTGAGACTCCTTTTCAGGAGAAATCCCCAGTATTAATTTCTCTTAACCAGTTCTAACTTACTTTTGATTTGGGGCTTCTTTCTCAGGAGTAAAACCCAATCATAAGTCCACTCCTAACTTGGGCATCTTCCTTAGTAGTAAGACCCAAGATTAGAGTATCCAAATCTTCATAAATTACATATACCTTTATGGACCCTGTTCCGGGATTTCTTCCCTGAAGTAAATCTTAATCCTCGTCTATTTTGGGAAGTCATAAACACATAAGCCCCACATCATTGCATCTTTCATTGCACAATTGTCTGGTTTCACAAATACCTCTTGTTTCTCACACTGAGCATGACTCACATGAGATTTGAGTGTAAAAGTAATCATGACTTCTTTCTTTGAGCCATCAATCATGCATAAGAATCATACTCCCTTATTCGAACTACGTGGGTTCTGATTACTTTTTTTCAAAACAAAGGATATGTAGGTAGCCTATCAACGGGTACGATCCCAATTCTGAAATAATCCATGTCCTCCTGAATGATAATAAACTTAAAGTGCCCCACTGAGTGGCTTTAAAACTAGTATGGTCATCATAATAACCAACAGACTTTTATGTATTTTAAGGATACCATTAACTACGAATCTCTAACAAATATAGATGATTCTTCATCGATGAAGAACCTCGAATACATATAAAAGATTATTTGAATTTCTTACATATCAATCATTGATTGTAAGACTAAAGGAAAGTTCATTTTATACTTGGTAATGTAATAAGGATTCACAAACATAACTTAAATCTATAAAGAGAGTCCCGGAGTAGACAATAATTCCCCTAAAAAAGATGTGATGAGTCCGACCTCCCATCCTCTCGACCAATGCAAATTCTTAGGCCTCATAAGTTCACAAATAATGAGCACATACCTTTAGAAAGTAGGTCCAAATGGATATGGAATCATTGTATGTTTCCGGTTCTACGAACAAACCCGTTAGAAACCTATTGGAATGTTTGAAACTTCAATCAACGAGGTTATCCCTGATTCTAGAGGGAAACAATGGTAAGCCGTACATACGCATGAACGCTACTTTCATTTCTATTTCGTATTTAATGGAATTAAAAATAAATGATATATATATATATTATAATTCCAGTATAATATATATGTTATATAGGTCACATATGTTCATTAATTTCATTCTTTATACATTCCATTTGAGTCACGTCACTTGAGGGGGAGGTAGTTCACACTTCCTTAAATGAAATTATCGCATTTGCACAACATGAAAAGCATAAAGGTATGTTTTAAATGTAAAATACAGAAGAATATAAGGGAAATAAATATAATATATATTATAAATAAATATAGTACCATCATAATTTCCACCATGAGAGGTGGTAGGAGAAGATAGAACAATCAACGTTTTGTGGGGCAATAATTCGCCATCCACGGAAACAGTATGTTTTTTAACCATTATACGGAGGTGTGTGTAAGTGTAGCACAAATAATTTTCATAAAAAAATCATAGTATATTTAATATACTTTTTTTGTTACAAAATAATGTAATAAAAATATTTTAGGGGGGGTTGGAGAAGCAAAATAAAACAAAGGAACACAAGTGCAGACATTACCTTTAAATCGGGTAACTCCTCTTAGTTTGAAGCAAAAGGGTTTCTTAAAGAGCTTTCTGCCTGAGGTAAGGATTCTAGGATGAAGAGAGGTATGTGAAGAGATAAAATGATCAGATCATGGCCGAGACAATGTCTTTAGAGGTGTGGGTAAGGAGGTAGAGGTGGGGCATTTTTATAAGAGGGAGGAGGGGCACTCTTGGAAAGTCAAGAAATTTTACTTTATATTAAAATGAGATTCGGATTTTAAAGGTCCCACATTGATATATTTCGAGGATAAGTTGATAAGGGTTCTAAATATACTAATCCAATAAGTTTTTGACAAGTTTAAGTCTTAGATTTTACATTATCTTTTCATTTTATTTAAATCGTTCATTAATGAGGTAATCACTGCATCATCATGGTAACATAAACAATTTAGTTTATTTAATGTCTAAAAATTATAAAAAAAATACTATGATGTAGGAAATATTTTTATCTTTAAAATTATTGTTTATATTATAAGATATAATTTATCTATACAAAATAAAAATTATTTTACTTTGGTGTTACATACATTGGTTACATTTTCCTTCCTTTTAAAAAAATATGATAAAAGGTCACTATCACACTAAAGTGATTACATGGGGTCCCAAGGTGGCACAAGGCATCCCATGGTCAGCCATGACACCACCAATAGCATTAGGACACATTTTTGGGGCATTTTATATTTTTATGATATTATTTTCTTACCCTTAATTACCCGATTACTAATTAAACACGATAATTAAAGATAATTACCGTCGTTACTATTCATAATGACCAAAAACAAAAGAGACTTAATTAAATAATTTTGACTTCTCATTCACAATATGGAATCCATTTTATAAAATTCAAAACACATAAATTGTAGTAATTAATTTAAAAGTAAATCTCGTTGTCAAACCAAAAGACAGGTCTTTAGGAAGTAAAATTTATCAAAAGATTGACTTGTTTTTACATCCAATTGAAAAGTGAAATTACTTCCAATGAACAAAATTGTATTTAGTGATAAAAACATAATTCAATTATACTTTAAAAACAATTAAAATCTAAATCTAAATATATAAATAAATTGGATGAAAAGGCAGTTTTGAATTAAAAAACTGTATTTTTCACTATTCATTAAAAAAAGACATTATCAAAAAAATACCAAAAATTAACCCTAATATATATTTTATATTCCAAATTCAGAAATTATGTCCATTTTAAAAAATTCAAAAAATAGAAGTTTCATTAATAAATCATATAGTTAATTCCCACTGTCAAAACAAATAGCGTGTTTTTAAGAAATAATATCTATCAAAAGATTGACACTTGTTTATGTCCATTTTCAAAGTAAAATTAATTGTAATGACCACCATTTAATTAAATGGTAAAAATATATTCTAATTACACTTTTATACAATTAAAAAAGATAATCTAACCATATAATTAAATTAGATGAAAAAGTAGTTTTGAAGTAAAATGCAGTATTTTTCACTATTCCTTAAAAAATGAACACTCTCAGAAAAAAACCAAAAATTTATCCAAAGTAGATTTCAATGTCCCAATTCTAAATAATAAGTTTATTTTCACAAATAGATATTATAAAATTGTCAAAAATTAGATTTTAAAAAGGTTCTCCATCAAAAGGTGGCAAAACAATCTTTTAAAAATATTAGAGTATTTATTATTAAAATTGGATTCATTTTCATTTTAAGCCTCTAACATTTATTGGATAAATGTAAAAATATTTAACAAACATATGTAATCATTTTTTTGTTATTTCTATTCATTCCCTCCATTACAACGGCTAGGCATTAACTATTTAAAATAATATTATTATATTATTAGTGTGCAACGTAATATTTCAAAGAAAGTCATTGTTGTGTATTGGGTACGCCATCGAGCATAGCATTCCCTTTATAGAAATATTAACATTGTATTCACAAATATTGATAAACATGAGAATTTAATATTATTTATTTGCCTGGGATGTTACCTCATTCCCCCCTTTTGGGAATTTCACCCTCGCAATTTTAAAATTCGGCTTGGAAACTTCATTGAAATCCCCACATCAGAAAAAGAGTCAGCAAAACTATCACTTTAAAATAAATAAAGAGAAGTACAGAGGTCTCCCGAGTTAACCCATACTAGGATTCCATGTAGGAAAACATGGATATAGAAGAAAAAACAAATGTTCATGTTCTATGGGAGAGTGATAGAAAACATGTTTTGGAGAAAGTTAACCACCAAAAAATCACAAACTTGTGATGGGTTAAACAGTATTTGATTCCCCAGTAGGAAACGTTAACAGAAAACATTTTAGTTTTAAGTTACTTTTCATTTTGGAATTTATTTATGAGCTTAACTAAATCATAAGTAAACATACTTACTTTTCATGTTGACTTTCAACTTTTACTTGATTTCTTACACAAACTCATATTTTCTCCAAAAGATGAGTATTTTGGAAGACTAGTTCACATTAAGAGTACTATAATCAACTTATTGAGAATCACCTAATCCCAAAAAGAGAACTATATATTTCCCATGTCTTTAGACCTTAACCAAAACCAAAACCAAAAAGGTTAGTACAAGATCAGATAATACCCAAAAAGGATAATCCTTTATAAAAAAATCTATTCTTAATCTCCAAAATTTGTCAAACAATACCCAAAGTTCAACAAATACCATTCAATAAACATATATCCATAAAATTATTCAATGTAATCAAAACTAAGATTGAAACCCAAATCTCTGAATGATTTAATCACATAGTCTTCCAAGATAAACCTTAACATTTATCTCCAAATAACATCAGTTACTCTTAAAGTATCATACTGAAAAGTAATTAACCTAATCACATATCCTCCATGATAAGTTAATAATTTCCATAGATACCCAAAATAAACTTATTATATATTCATAATATCATCTAACTAAATTGAATTGGTTAAACTTACCAGGGACTTCACGTATTCTTGTGGTAGGTGATAAATACTGGTCGCACTTTGGTTGTGGGTTTGATTCCCGCAGCTTTGTCCGACGCAACAGGTTGTCACACGGTCTATGTGTTGTCCTTTTTCCAAAACTACATAATTATTATAACATTCCCCAAAAATTGATAAAATATTCAAAAATAACCATAACATAATTTATCCTCAAGTTTATCTCATGTCGTTCATATTCCATCATGACATAAAGAAACCCATAATTACCTCAAAAGTAAGGATCATATAAACCCTAATGGTTACCTTTATAATTATTACCTGAACTTCCACATAGAGTTGGTTATCTCGTACATGATTCATTAGAGAACTCACCAAGGTTCAATTGGTTGATCATGACTCCTTATAGTTGGTTTAGAATAACCACGAGATTTCTCATTGAGTCCCCCATTTCATCCAGTCTCTTAATCAGAGAACCACCACAGTTTCCTTCAAACGCATTGTCACTTTGGTGCCTTCTAGATCCATCCATTTACTAAAACCAAAAAGTTCAGTGAGAGTATATCAACAAAATCATCAAGTACTAAATAGGAAGATAAACACTAAGATATAATTATCCAAGTTATCTCAAACTCATTCCAACTTTCATAAATAACAATGACTCTATCTAATATAAAAACCATTGTGGTTATACACAACTTGTCACTTATTCTTAAACAAAACTCTAACCTCTAAATTTATTTAAACCAACCTTTGATACCAACTATAAGTAATCGGCCTTAGTACATTACATATTGTTTAATTAAATGAATAATTCACATTGAGGATCTTTCCAGGGTTAGAGTTTTAGAGAATTATGACATAACTATTACATCTCAAAGATTACAGGGTAGACACATCTACTCAGTTTCCATTTTCTTTCACAAAATATAAACTCTTTAACAAAAGTTTCAAGTCTAGTTCCATGTTTTAGACATCATGAAATTTCCTTGATCTCGTACTTGACTGTATTCCACTTTAAGTCCTATGGAAAACATTTCAAAAACTTGGGATGAGCATAAAAAGCTCAGTAAGGGTTATAACAATACGGAAAGAAAACATTAGTTCATGTATAAATACAAATCAATGAAATCATAATTTACTCATAAAACATATTCACTTTAACATACCCCATTAAATCATAATATTTAGGAATAACTCAAACAAATCATAAGACATAAAGGTAACTTGAGGTATTCATAACATTCTTACGTAGGGAGTAACCCTCATGGTTACGTTTGCAATACCCATCACAGTATATTCCTTAAATATCTTTGGATAAACCTTAGCGTTTAACTCCTTCATGTTACCCAATGTATTGGAGATCTATCTCGGGCTCACCCGCCCTTAGTTTATCATGGAACCACCTGATTTCATAAACATTGCCCAAGAACCATAACATAATCATAACACTTAAAACATGCATAAAATATACATAAAATTTCCACATTTCAATCACAAGAGATCACATCATGATATTATCATAACTAAGAACATCTAATAAAATCATTAAAACTCTATGAGAGAAAAATCCCTTTATACTTTGAAAATATTAAAAGAAGACATTTAAAAGAGATTTTAGAATCAAAGTGTCCCATACCACATCGAAACTTTTCAAAGGGTTTTAAAACATTCATGTCCATATAAATAAATCCTTAAAACCATTTTTAAAACATGGTCATGGATAATAAATGTTTAAAATAATAAATCTGTAAAACCATTTAAAATAACTTTTTAATAAAAGAGTCCACTTCCATTTTGAACATTTAAATTATAAGCCATGTGAAAGTAGACCAGTTTCAAAACATTTAAATGACTTTAGTATAGACATAATATGGATATGGAAAGTCAAAGGGACTGTATATACACTTTATAAAAGAATAAAAGTGCATATCAATAAGAAATGTCTCAATAAGAAGAAATTGAGATGTAATCCCAATCAAGGATCATTCCATTAGAGCAGGGATAAAGAAATGACATAATTATGTGTGAAAAATATAAATACACTAAATATAAGTGTATAGTCAGTGTAAAACAATCAAATTTCATCCACACATATTCATATCATGATGTAATCAAGAAGTAGAGGTTTAACCTAAAGAATTGGAATTGGGTTAAGAAGTTCCCTTGCAAAAATTCGATATCCTAACGGCGTCACATCAAATTTGAGAAAAAGAGTTGATGAGAGAGATAAAGGGTATCTCATCACTTGGACATAAGATTTACAGCAATAAGGATATATAAGAACATATCCTAACATAAGAATATGTAATTTAAAAGACAAAACAAAAAAAAGTCTTTTAAAAATAGGAGGGTGAAAGGATCCCTTACCGGCTTGGGTAACTTTCGAAACATACACCCCATGAAAGAAGGACTATAAAAAATTGATGTAAATAATCATAAACGAAAGTATATTACACAAAGAGTAGAATAATGGGAAGTACATACACCACTCAAAGTAAATGGTGGCAAATGTAGCATAAATCTCACGGGAATAAAAGTGAGATGAAAAATATCTTACAAAAACTCGGCAGCCTAACGGCGCCACTTAAAACTTCCAAAAATGGATTTATGAGATCAAATAGAGTCTCTCATAATATGAACATAAAATTTACAGAATGAGGAATATAAAATAACATCCACAAACATAAGAAATATGAGCTTAAAAGAAATGACATAAAAGAGAGTACTTAAAAAGAAAGAGAGAGGTAGGATCCCTTACCTCAAGTCTGACTTCTCTTGTTCGTTTCTTTATACTCCTGAATAATAAACTAGAGTTAATTTCAACTTTCTTAAGAACATTTTTCAAGTTCATTATTCATTTTATATCACTTATTACCATGTTATGAACATTATTTAATTATTTAAGTTAATAACGGTCTTTTTTTCGATCATTGGTTCTTGAGTCAAAAATAAACTTGTTATAATTAAAAGTTGTTCATGTGGTAAAATATCAATTATATCCAGAATTATATTCATGATTTAGATATCATGTATATCATATGTATCCAGTATATACTTTCATTTATAATATTACATTACATTTAAGGGTAAGAAATGAAATGCACCGTTCATGGAGACGGTAAGTCGTACGCACGCATGAACGCTACTTTCATTTCTATTTCGTATTTAATGGAATTAAAAATAAATGATATATATATATATATATGTATATATATTATAATTACAGTATAATATATATGTTATATAGGTCACATATGTTCTTTAATTTCATTATTTATACATTCCATGTGAGTCACATCACTTGAGGGGGCGGTAGTCCACACTTCCTCAAATGAAATTATCACATTTGTACAACATGAACAGCATAAAGGTAAGTTTTAAATATAAAATACAGAAGCATAGAGAGGAAATAAATATAATATATATCATAAATAAATATAGTTCCATTATAATGGCCACCATGAGAGGTGGTAGGAAAAGATAGAACAATCATCGTTTCGTGAGGCAGTAATTCGCCATCCACGGAAACAGTATGTTCTTTAACCATTAGACGGAGGTGTGTGTAAGTGTAGCTTGAATACTTATCATAAAAACATACTAGTATATTGAATATACTGGTGTTGTTACAAAATAAAGTAATAAAAATGGTTTAGGGGGGGTTGTAGAATCAAAATAAAACAAAGGAACACAAGTGAAGACATTACCTTTAAATTGGATCACTCCTCTTGGTTTGAACCAAAAGGGTTTCTTGAAGAGATTTCTACCTAAGGTAAGGCTTCTATGATGAATAAAGGGATATGGAGAGATAAAATGAGAAGATATTGGCGGATCCAATGTCTTTAGAGGTGTGGTTAAGGAGGTAGAGGTGGGGGCCTTTTTATAAGAGGGAGGAGGGGCACTCTTAGAAAGTCAAGAAATGTTACTTTATATTAAAATGAGTTTCAGATTTTAAAGGTCGTACATTGATATATTTCAAGTATAAGATGATAAGGGTTAGAAATATACTCATCCAATATGTTTTTGACAAGTTTAAGTCTTATATTTTACATTATCTTTTCATTTTATTTAAATCGTTCGTTAATGAGGTAATCGTTGCATCATCATGGTGTCATAAAAAATTTAATTTATTTAATGTCTAAAATTTATAAAAAAAATACTATGATGTCGGAAATATTTTTATCTTTCCAATTATTATTTATAGTCCAAGAGATAATTTATGTAGACAAAATTAAAATTATTTTACTTAGGTGTTACATACTTTGGTTACATTTTCCTTCCTTTTAAAAAAATATGATAAAAGGTCACTATCACACTAAAGTGATTCCATGGGGTCCCAAGGTTGGCAAAAGGAATCGCATGGTCGTCCATGACACCACCAATAGAATTAGGACACATGTTGGGGGGATTTTATATTTTTATTATATTATTTTCTTACCCTTAATTACCTGATTACTAATTAAACACGATAATTAAAGATAATTACCGTCGTTACTATTCATAATGTCCAAAAACATAACATTATTAATTACATAATTTGGACCTTATGATTCCAGATATGGAATCCATTTTATCAAATTCAAAACATAGAAATTATAGTAATTAATTTAAAAGTAAATCCTGTTGTCAAAACAAAATATAGGTTTTTAAGAAGTAAAATTTATCAAAAGATTGACTTGTTTTTACATCCAATTGAAAAGTTAAATTACTTCAAATGAACAAAATTTTATTAAGTGATAAAAAAATAATTCAATTATACTTTAAAAAAAATAAAATTAAAATCTAAATATATAAATAAATTGGATGAAAAGGCAGTTTTGAGATAAAAAACTGTATTTTCACTATTCATTAAAAAAAGACATTATCAAAAAATACCAAAAATTAACCCTAATATATATTTTATATTATAAATTCAGAAATTATGTCCATTTTACCAAATTAAAAACATAGAATTTTCATTAATAAATCATATAGATAATTCCCGTTGTCAAAACAAATAGCGTGTTTTTAAGAAACAATATCTATCAAAAGATTGACACTTGTTTATGTCCATTTTCAAAGTAACATTAATTATAATTAACACCATTGAATTAAATGGTAAAAATATATTCTAATTAAACTTTAAAATAATTAAAAAAGATAATCTAACAATATAATTAAATTATATAAAAAAGAAGTTTTGAAGTAAAATGCAGTATTTTTCACTATTCCTTAAAAAATGAACACTGTCAGAAAAAAATCAAAAATTTATCCAATGTATATTTCAATGTCTTAATTCTAAAAAATAAGTTTATTTTTCTAAAAAAAGTTATTAAATTGTAAAAAGATAGATTTTAAAAAGGTTCGCCATCAAAATCCGGTTAAACAATCTTTTAAAAATATTAGAGTATTTATTCATAAAATTGGATTCATTTGAATTTTAATCCTCTAACATTTATTGGATAAATGTAAAAATATTTAACAAACATATGTAATCATTTTTTTGTTAGTTCTGTTCACACCCGCCATTAGAACGGCTAGGCATTAACTATTTAAAAAAATATTATTATATTATTAGTGTGCAATGTAAGATTTCAAAGAAACTCGTTGTTGCGTATTGGGTACGCTATCGAGCATAGCATTCCCTTTAAATTAATATTAACATTGTATTCACAAATATTGATAAACATGATAATTTAATATTATTTATTTACCTGGGATGTTATATCTATGGAGTTCTTCAAGATTGAGAAATCTGATAGAACAGTGATTGAGTATTCAAATTACTTTATTGAGTTGGTAAATCTTGAACATGAAATTGTATATAACGAGAGGATGAATGATTGATGGTTCTACTTGGGGATTTGTTTAGATATCCCATCTCACGATTTCTTGATAAATATACCCACTTATGAAGTTATTTTGGAGAGGGAAATGATAGTTGAGATAGATATGGTTGGAAAGTCAGCATTAAAGGGAGTTATTTTTCATCATTGTGGAATCATGAATTATTTTAATGAAATGAGAAATAATTATTATTCTTCTAGCGGTTCTCAACAACAAGGTCATTTTTTACTTCCTGTACTGTTTGGCAGAATCCCTTTGATATGACACCAGTGTGGTAAGCTAGGTCATTCAAAGAGGATATTCAGTGAGGCACCAAAGCATTATGGATCCTACAGACGTTTAGGGAACTTGATGAAAATTTTCAAAAAAAATTCCACTTCATGATATGTCATGAGATCATCAGAACCTCCAAAAACAACTAGGCAATCAAATTCATCATGTACAAAAGGGACCCAACAATAGACATCCAGAACAAAGCTTCTTAATGCATTGCAAGAGTCTCTTGAGGAAGCTGATATGTGTCTAGTGACCGTGAGAGGTACCATTAATATAACTTCATCATTTGTGACTTCTCTATTTTATACTGATGCATATCACTCATTTATTTAATCTCTTTTCGTTAATATCCTCAATCTTTTTATGGAGATTTTATCATGTTCAATGGATATTTCTATACCCCTTGAAATGAAGAAAAAGTAAGGTCTATATAGCTCTACAAGTGTCTTCTCTATATCATCTGTTGAGATTCCTTGTAGTTTTCTAGTTCTTGACAAGGAATCTCTATACATCATATTCATGGTAGATTGTCACATTTTTTATAAATCCCAAAATAGTTTTTATCTTTGATGGGTCTA
This sequence comes from Viscum album, assembly GCA_963277665.1. Classification (NCBI taxonomy): domain Eukaryota; kingdom Viridiplantae; phylum Streptophyta; class Magnoliopsida; order Santalales; family Viscaceae; genus Viscum; species Viscum album. The sequence continues at coordinate 853,547,118 of OY728159.1, forward strand.
CCTTACAACACCCAGCGGCCTATATCTTGTCTTCCAAGAAGATTGGGACCTAGGGTCGAGTATATCCGAATAATATCATCCAATATTTGGGAATGTAATATCATTTTTTGAATTTTATCTCAAGTGAAAATCATTGAGTGGTGATCTCCCTCCGGTTATTTATAAGTATCATAACGTTTTTCCTTCTTACTTCTCTAGTTTTCCTCCAGTAAGGGAGGTTGAGATTTCATTTGACTTAATGTTAGGTACTCAACCAGTATCTATTCCGTCTTACTAAATGGATCTAGCTATACTGAAAGAACTGAAGTCTTTATTTGAATATATTCTTGGTAAAGGATTTATATGGCCGAGTGTATCAACATGGAAAGCATCGATTCTCATAGACAAGAAATTTGTAGGTTATCTTCAATTATGTGTTGATTATTGAAATCTAAATTGAGTTATGATAAAGAAAAAATATTGATTTCCATTGATTGATGATTTGTTTCATTAGTTTAAATGGGTGAATTGGTTATCAAAGATCAAACGTCGATCTGGTTACCATCAATTAAGACTAAAAAGATTCATAAATTCACAAAACCGCTTTTTAGAGAAGGTATGTCCATTATTAGTACCTTTTATGCCATTTGTCCTAATAAATGATCATGTAGTTTTCAAGTCTTTTATGAACATTATTTTCCCAGAATATGTAGTTACCTTTGTTGTAGCCTTTTTGGGTGTCGTTCTTGTTAACTCTATGTTCTAGGAGGATCATGTGCATCATCTGAGAATAGTTTTGAGTCTGCTAAGAAATCACCATCACTATTCTAATCATTCAAAATGTGAAATCTGGATTCAGGAAGTGAAATTATTGGAGGGTTGTGGTTCAAAACAAGGAATATCATTTGATCCTAAAATTTTGAAGGATTTTATGACTTGGGAGCAACCAGGAAATGTTTTCAAGATTCAAAGAATCATGGGATTTGACAGATACTATAGCGAGTTCATCATGGAATTATCAAAATTGAATTGTCCAATGACTGATCTGACTAGAGAGGGAGGGATGCTTTCATGGAATGATTAATTTCAAAATTCTATTGTTTACATGAAGCATATTTTTACTACTGTGTCGTTGTTAACTCTTACTAAAACCATGAATGGCTACATGATCTTATGTGATACATCGGGATCTAGTTTAGGATTTGTTCTTAATCAAGGTAATCATGTTGATAATTATGGGTCTCACCATCTTAATCCTCACAATAATAACTGTAAGAACCTGGAACTTATTTTCAGGTATGTTTTTCCTTTTTCTGGAGTTTTTTAGAAAAGAGGAGTTTCTGGAAATTTTTGAAGTACTCTCCGTGTACTTTATAAGTACACATCGTGTAATCCCTTTCCGTGTGAGCTCGTGTGCTAGCCATGTATTGGCCACACACACAGCCATTTAGGGGTGATGTGGAGGCCACCTAAATCAGAGTACGGAAAAGGTGACTACACGTCGTGTACTTTGTTTTTTTCATTAAACAGACTGGGGTCACGTCTTAACCCTAGAACTGTCTTTTTATCCAGCTTCTTCGACCGAGAGAATCTCGTATGGCCGTGAATCTCCTCCGAGCCCTCAAGCCTCCATCCGTTCTCTGAATCGACCGTCGTCGATTGTGTTGGAACTGTAGCGATAAGCTCTTACATCTTGTATAGCATCATTTTCCAATTCCTCCTCTTTCTCAAGTTATCGTGGGTTGAGAATTTTGTGTGTTTTCATAGATATATGACGTTTTAAAGAGATTCAAGACTCTTGGTTCAAGTATATCGATCTCCTAACATCAAGGTAGGTTTTTTGTGCCCTTCTGTTCAAAGTCTTTGAGTTTTAAGTGAAATTTCCACCAATACCCTTGAACGGGGTATTGCGTGTTTACTATTCTGCCCTTTTTTTCCTGACTTGCTTGTATACTTTTGTAGAGGTAATTTGGCTATTTATGAGTTTAATTTCTATGCTTGGATGTTTTTTCCATGCCTTGTTCTATTTACGGCCTTTTGGTCTTGTTCATCCTTTGGTCGTTATACCTGTTTTCCATGCCTTGTGACCGTAGGATCGAGTGCTATTCCGAGACATGCTTGTTATGTTGTAGACTAGTTAGCCAAGTAGCTATTTAGGTTTACTTTGTCCTTATAGAATTATTATGCACTGACTGGCATGGTTCCATGAGAACCTAGTTCTATAGATGAGAATGGGATAAACCGAGTGAGCTTCCCAGAGAGTCTTGGATATTATAGACTACAGG